>CM041778.1:274774687-275511012 GCA_023374045.1 Limonium bicolor
CTTGGACGAATGTAACCCTTCTTTAGCAGCTCTTCTAGCTGCTTCTTTAACTCTTCCATCTCATTTGGTGGCATCCTGTAAGGATGCCTAGATATTGGAGTTGTTTCCGGTATCAAATCTATAGTAAATTCAATCTCATGGTCTGGTGGTAGATCTGAAATCTCATCTGAGAACACGTCCGAGAACTCTTACACCACGGGTAATTCTTCAACTGCTGGGGTTACCTTTTGATTTTGCATGGAATTATCCTCTTGAATATAGCATATAAAAACTTGATCCTCCGCCTGGAGACCTTTCCATAACTTCAAAGCCGATATCACCTTTTTATTTTGAGTTCCTCCATTAATGTATGACACCATTTTCCCTTTCTTTCCTTGTAAACTTATTTTCTATTTCTCACAATCTATACGTCCTTTATTCCTACTTAACCAATCCATCCCTAAGATTATGTTAAAATCTCCTAAATCGAATTCTATCCATCCATCTGAAACTCTTTGCCTCCAATACATATCTTTACACCTTCAACCTTTTTAGTACATCCTACTACTTTCCCCGTGGGTGTAGAAATAGAGATACTAAGTTCTATATTGGGTACAACTCCTACTCTTTTAAAAAACGCAGAAGATATGAAAGAACATGATGCATCCGGATCAAATAACACCTTAGCATGAGTTCCAAGAACCGGAAACATACCTGATATAGTGTTTCCTTCCTGCTCAGCTTCATCAGCCTTGGTTATCACGTTGATGTGTCCTTGAGTCTTATAACCTCCTTCTTGACCTTCTCCTTGTACAACCCCACCAATATTTTGTGGTTGTTTCCCTTGCCCACCAAATTGATTTCTTAGGCCATTGTAATTGTTTTGCTGACCACTATAAGTAACTTGTTGAGCTCCACCTTGATTACCACTACCAGGCCTGTTGTTACAACTTTGACAAGGAGTAAATCTAGCAGCTTGGTTACAACCTTCGTTCTTACCACCACCCTCTATATCCCTAACTCTGCATTCATAAGCTCGATGTCCCATCCTTCCACATTTAAAACGTTGCACCTACCTTCCTTGACAATCCACTCCAGGATGATTTTGCTCATAGATTTTACAATAAAAATACCTAGTTCTCCTACCCTGACTAGCAGTCGAGCTTTTCCCTTGGTATATAGGTCCACTTGGTTTTGCCTCCACCTTAATCTTCTTATAAAAATTTCTAGCTTTATTAGATTCCAATCTTCTTTTCTGTCCTGACTGCACTTCCTTTCTCCTTTGCTGCACACGGTAAAGATTTGCAGCTCTCTCGTAAGATTCCTGTAAAGTTCCTAATGGTATGATACTTAAAGTTTCCTGCAGGTTCCAATTCAGCCCTTCCAAAAAGCGTTGCACTTTTGAAGCTTCATTAGGCACCATGTTCGAAGCAAATCTAGTAAGCTCCACAAACTTAGCATGATAGGTTTCGACATCATCAGCTCGTTGTTTCAATCCACAAATCCACAAATTCATGATATTTCTGTAGCCTTACATGCTTTGGGTAAAACATTTTCCTCATTGCACTTTTTAAGACCTCTCAACCAAAGTTAGGTAAAGCCTTCAACCTTTCCTCCTCAGCAGTCCACCAAAGATCAGCCTCTCCTCTAAAGTAAAATATAGCTCCACTCACCCTTTTATGCTCAGGACAATCCACCACATCAAATATTTTATCAAACTCCCGAATCCATTCTTCTAAAACTATTGGGTCCTCCTCTCCAGTGTAAATACTGCGTTTCATTGTAGCTATTTTTTGGGAGGTATCTGTTGATGCTTCTGCTCTAGCTTCATGTTGTTCCAAGATTGTTCCCATGCTTACTGTCAACTCCCTGAACTCATCCAGCTGACCTCTCCCCTCACCATTAAACTCTGCGGTATATACATTATTTACACTAAGATAATCAATTAATGCAAACAATGACACAACACTGATATAATAATCAAATCACATTTTCAGAACTTAGTTTAGTTCTTCCTAGATTGCTGGAGCTGTGCCTGAGTCACCTAAATTCTTAACACATCTCATCTCCCTCTTATTAAACCTATAGCTCTGATACCAAACTGTAACACCCCAGTTTCTAGGATCTATAATCACCATTTTTTTGACACGAACGTACTTGTATTTATAGTCTGCTTAGAAAGTTTACATCAGCGGAAGTCATTCAAAATACAACCGGGAGTTACCGCCACACCTACCACCTACAGCAGATGCCTAGGCTAATCCCCACCACCATCCTTCCATCAAAATCCTATTATCACTCCTATTTTCTCTACATATAACAAAACACTACTACCACACATTTCCTTCTTTACACCTTACAAACCAACCCCTTCTTTTGCTAACCCTACGTTAGCTCTAAGTACCTATTTTACAACCAAAAGATAAAGGGGTGACAAAAGAGTTATCGACATCATTCCTCCTAGTTTTCACCAATGTACTCTATGAAACTATCAGCTAGATGTGTTATGGTTTGGTTACTTCCGTACTCAGCGTATCTAAAGCCTTGGGTAGTCTGGATTCTCTCCTCGTAAGTTACTCTAGTTACTCCAGGCGACGGCTCCTTGCTATAAGTATAGTAGACACACACATATAGAGTATCGTACATAGTGTCTTCATACCATATCATTTCCCCAAAGAAATCATCCTGCAACCATAAATTCATACATACACACACAAAGGGGTTGCAAATAAAATCAGCGAAACTAAGTAACAAATATCACACCCTGTAAAATTCATTTTCTCTTGAAAACTCATTGAACGATTATTATATGCACACACAACAAATACAAGAAAGTATAATCATTAAGAATACATCACACCCAGTTTACCTTCCTTGCATCAATACCATACCTGTAGGCCACATGTTCCAGAATGATAACAAGGAATGAATATCAATAAGAAAGTTCCCACCACCACCACCTCACCATATAATCCTTAAGTGTGCTCACCCCTAAGGTTAAATAACACTTAGAGTAGACTATAGGTCACTTCTTTTCATAGGACAGAAATGTAAAGAACCCGACTGATAAATCATTAAAGATTTAGTTTAAATGATGGGCTAACCATAGCCCAGGATAACCATATCCTTAAATAACAATTTTCAATACCAATCCACCACCATAAGAAATATCAATCACCAAATCAGCCCCAGATCATTTAGAACAACAAAAGTATTAATAAAACACAATTTAACATCATATTTAGTTAAACTCAACCCACTTCATACCAAAGGTCAAACACCTCAATATCATCAAAACATGAAAAAATAAACTTTTAACACCAAATAACCCTTTAAATTCACACATCAATTCCAAGTGCAAACATAAAGATTTCAGAGTACAGTTTTAGCCCTAACAAGCCACCAAGTAATTTTCAACATAACCACCACCTAAAACTTCTTACATAAGTCATTTATAGACTATTAAGATCATTAGAACAACTAGAATCATCAACCAACACTTGAAATCACATAGGGAGGCACAAAGTACATTTTTAGGTCTTATAAGTTGACTAGAGTTTGACTGCCTTCCCAAATGTATTTTTCCTTTATTTTTCTAAAATAAGCTATAAACCCATAACCAAGATTACTACCAAAATTTCAAATCCAAATGAATTCGGAAACCCTCTTGACCAAGTCTCAAAGCTTTAAGCACCTTTTTAACCCTACAATCTTTTTCTAACATTTTTACACCTAACCACGAACTCCTACCACATAGAATCACTTAATATAAGTTCAAATAGCTAGATTAACTTATAAATTCCATCAAAATCACTCTAGAGGTCTTAAAACACAGTTTCCCTTCTTTGAGTCTTCTAGAATTTATCCTACTTCCCAAGGGTATTTTTGCCTAATTTTCTCAGCATAACCTAGTATTATCAAGATAAGAATACTGTCAAAATTTCATCTCAAATGAAACTATGTTTCGTAATGAACCAATGTCTAAAAGTTAAAGCAAAAGACATGATTCAAGGAAAGAATAGGTGTGCATAGATGTTACCTGGGATCTTCTTTCCATTTTTAGCATGTCCTTACTTGTTTCTCAGATGATTGAATCTAATTCCTTCACTAAGCAACTTGCCCGAGAGCTCCAGAAATTTTCTCCTTCTTAAAACCTTGTTTTCCTTGAATTTTAGCTTGAAATCTTCTTCTCTAATGGTGTTTGTTTGTTTCTATCAATTTCTCTGAGCTCCTAGTGGCGTGGGAGGGTGTAAATAACAGAAAGTCAATCAGGTTCTATCCTTCTCTTATAGTGGCGTGAACAAGCTCTTAAAATGGAATTAATTAGTTTTTCATTTATTAAGGTAATCATTATAATGATAAAGCTTATCCCTTGTAACCCCTTAAATGATAGACACTTAGATCAGGTTTAATCTTAGCCCTACACATACAACCGGCCACATTAAATGAAGGAGGACAAGTGACCTTATCACTTATGAAGATAAGACAAAAATAGTGAATAGTGATGAATAGTAAGGAGATTAAATGGGTGAGATTGCCGCCCCCCCCCCCTATGCATTGTTTGGCTTGAAATTTTCGTGGCTATTAAGGCTAATTTTTTTGTGTAGATCAATGCTAAGTTGGGTACTCATGTGAAGGAAATTTCCTATGGCCACTCTTGAAGCTTTCCTTGAGCTCGGTTTACCCGAAATCATTAAAATACTGAAAATGTAACTAGATTGTCCTACATTGTAAAATAAAGTATTTGGTTTTATTTCACCTCTAAACATCCTAAAAAGTCTAAATCACATCTCCTAGGGTTAGTATCCATCACCAGTTCCTAAGGATTTCAGTCATTTTCAGGCGTTTCAAGAATCCCGAGAAATTAGGGTTTACCAGGTGTTTCCGGGAATTAGGGTTCCTATTGTTCTCCTAGCATTTAGGGTTCCAACTAGGGTTGACAAAATGATGGGTGTCACAATTTGAAATAGTTTTCAGATGCCGGTTGTTCCAAGCTTCACTATACAACATATAATTTAACAACTGACTTGAGCTGCAAGGTTCAAATCTAGCCACCACATTGGTAACCATAGCACTATAATCACTTGGAAGCCCTTTTAAAATATCACATTGAAACTCCAGAGGAGAAACACTATGTCTAGTGATAGCTAAGGAGTCAGTAAGATGTTTAGCTCTGTTGAAATAACTATGAATGTCTTTGGAAGGTTTTCTTTCCAATAGAGGCTAGTTGCAAAAATAGATTACTGATCTAAGCATTTTTTTTATGTAGCATAAGTATCATGAATGAATTCCCAAACCTTGAACAACAACCTGTGGAACAAGGGTCTCACTCATAGAGGTAAGGAGAATGGCAATGATCATCTGATCTTATTGAATCCATCATTCAAATTCTGGGTTGATGTCACCATTTGCCAGTTCTGGTGGACACAAGTAACTCCCATTAATAAATTTATAGAGATTATTACCTCTTAGAAAAGGCACGATCATGCTCTTCCATACTCTGAAGTTATCTTTCCTTAACTAACCAGATTTGTAGCTGATGAAAGGATGGATTGAGAGCTTGCTTGGTGAATTGGCGTGCCATCAATAGTATTTTTATGTTAACCTCCTGATGATGTACCAGAAGTGGTGTGGCCGAATGTGGCAGATCCACCGGGAGGGGATGAAGACGCCATGGGGAGGGAGGGGCGGCAGAAAAAAGTAGGTCAGGAACTATAGTGCTCCAATACCATACTAGAATTAGAATAAGAAATTGTGTATGTTGATGTAATAGAATGCCCCCGGGTGGTTTACATTCGGTGAGCATGTGTATATATACAGTTGTGGGTCGGTAACTTGGACTGAATAAAACAATAATGGGCTAAAATAATATCGGTTCTATGTAATAGGCTTCTAACATTGACACTGAAATTGATGTCTGCTTTTGTTAGCTGTTAAATGTAGTTATTATAATAAATTAGAGGAAAATGGTGAGATCGACACACATATTGATGACAAACGCACCCATTATGGTAAGAGCTAAGTGGAGTTCGTTTGTGGTTAGTTGTCAATGCAACTGTTAGAATAAAGTAGAGAAGATGACACTGAAATTGAAGACAGTTATTAGATCAGCGTTTTGATGCAGTGTTTGAACAAAGTAGAGGAGAAATGGTGGAATCGACACTAAATTAGATGCAAAACGCTGTTTCAAATGCTAGATGCCATAAAATATTTTTAATTCTTTAAAAAACAATTAATAAGAACTCTATTGTTAGAAGAATATAGATAACTCATTTTAAAATAATGTAAGGTATTTTATATTCATATTTATATTTATATACATTGTTAGCTGTAGACACCAAAAATTCTCACCCTATAAAGCAAATTCTGAAATAATAAATAAAATAAGAGGGGTGGTCTTCTTTCTTTTTTCATAACATATTAACATGCATACCAAAATGAAACCATTGTAGTGAATCCGGTTTTAAACCCATCCCTTTTGTTTTATTTACTTGTTATTATTATTATTATATTCTATTTTTATCAATTATTTCTTTATCTATATATTTTTCCAAATCATTTTATGTTATCCCTTATTTACTTCATCCTATCTATTGCCAATTTATTGGCTTCTAACATTTACTTTTATTTTGATCATCATCATTTTCCTTATAATTCTATAATTTTATGTGCATTTTCACCATGTTATTTCATACTAGCATATTTCATCTTGTCGCTAATTCGATTAAACTCCCTATCATCTCATTTTAGTTTGTTACTTCTTTTTTCTATCTTATTTGCTGCTATTTGTACATATCTAATTCAAGTTCCGTTTTAGCTAGGATATTCACTTGCATTTTATCTCCATCATATTAGTAATATTTAATTATTGGGAAAATTACATCACCCACCCATGACGTTTGGCGAAATTACACAGCCCACCCACGAGGTTTCAAAAATTACTTTGCCCACCCGTGTGGTTTCCACAATTTTACATCCAGCAACTTTTCTAATATTTGATCAACTTAAAAGATGGTTAAATGATATCCAAATTTGATGAAACTTTACATGGACGATATTAAAATGTTATATTTTGGTAAAACATGAAATCCAAAGTTTTTTAAGCTCATATATGATCCGTGGGACCCGATGAATGTGTCTCATGTTTCATTGGGTCCCACAGGTCATATATGACCTTAAAAAACTTTGGATTTGGCATAGAACAAAAATATAACACCTTAGCATCGTCCATGTGAAGTTTCATCAAATTTGGATATCATTTAACCATCTTTTAAGTTGATCAAATATTAGAAAAGTTGCTGGATGTAAAATTGTGGAAACCACACGGGTGGGCAAAGTAATTTTTGAAACCTCGTGGGTGGGCTGTGTAATTTCGCCAAACGTCATGGGTGGGCGATATAATTTTCCCTTATTTCATGTACTTATTATTTAGTTCCTACATCATCCCTCTCACATTCATTATCTACATCAACAAGAAAATTGTGAGATTAAAACTGAAGACTTAATCGATTTATCAGCTTCTTCAAATTCATCGGATAAAAGATTTTCCTTACCTTTAACAGCTTCATCAGAAGGAACCTCATCGTAAATGTTTTCAAACGCCACGAAGCCGCTTATCATCATGGATAAAGTAGTAGCAACCTCAGGTTTTTTGAAGATCAGGCTGTTAGAACATTCAGGTCTTGCCTTAACAGTTATTGTGCACAACTCGTTACCGATGAGGATATTAATTTTAAACATTGACAAATTTCCTTGACAATTTCCTTCATATATGAAAAAAAGATAAGCCAAAACAATAACAACTGAAAAAAAAACAAAAATATATAAAAAAAAGGGAAGAAAATTATACCAAAGAAGAAGAAGCACTAGTTATAGCTTCTGATTTTTTGGTTACAACTCGAGATGAAACATGGCTGAACTTAGGGATTGTACCCACCTCAGCCACAGTCTCATGCCTTTCAATCTTTCCTCGCCCGTAACCCCTAGCCTCGTTTTCGAGCTTCAACCTCTCAAAATACCTCTTATGATCCCAACAAAGGATGTTAGGAAATTTCCTAACACCAGGATTATTCTCTATTGATGTTCTATCGAGATAGAACATATTTAACAGAAACAAAGAACAAGTAAAATATTTCCACTCTGATTCAACTTACTCCAACTCCTCATAGCCTCATTAAGTTTGCATCTCACAAACTCACACCAGTTTCTTTTGAAATCATCCCCTCTAAACATATGCAAACTATCAACCATTTGTTTGATAGTTGGACCTTTAACTTTCACATTCCAACATTCCCTTCAAGAACCAATAAAGTGATAATACTCATCAGATTCAAACTGACTCTTAGCCTCAATAACAGTGACCAGACCTTGTGGGAGACCGAGGCAAACATAAACAGACTCAAATGACATGTGGATCTTCTCACCATCATTCATCTATAAACAACACTGAGTCCATTCATAATTATTCACTAGCCAGAAGTTTAATGACCCATTCAGACGGTTCAAATTAAAATGTAAAAGAGATCCATAACCTAGATCCTTCACAACTTTTATTTGTTCATCATCTAGGTTATGAATAACATGTAACATGTTCTTTAAATCCATCCGAGATGACACCCTAGATACATCATTTTCATGATAAAAATCATCAGAGTGTGGGAGTTGTTTGACCTCTGTTTGCTTCTACTACTTTTTGACTTTCACCTCTTGTTTATTAGGCACATAAACGTATGAGGGCTGCTGATTTAGCTTGATCTTTTCTATTTTTTTTTACTTTAACAACATTTGAACCAGCAATATCATGGTTTGTATCTGTAGCTTTCTCTTTCCCTTTGGGAATTTGACATGCTTTGTGTAAAACATGAAAACTATTAGTGATTTGAACAAAAATCAGTTTTTATTGAACCAACCTAATGTTTATTATGAATCAAAATGCGGGTTGAAAATCAGAAGATGTAATGCGAGTTACCTTGAGATTACTTGCTCTATTTGTTCATCTAAGACATCAACAACTTCATTAGCTTCATTTACATTGGTCTGAACTTGTTCATTTGGCACATCAATGGCTCCATTCACATTACTTCTAGTTTTTCTTCCCCTTACCATTTGTATAACAGCACAAAAGAAAACATAAACATTGATCAACAAACGACCAAGATACATAACAGAAGTGAGAATCATTAGTCATAAACAATAGATATATAGGAAACCCTAGTTCAACTAGAATCTAGAACAAACATAAATAATGCTTTGAATAAGATGACATTGTTGTTGGTTGTACAACGCCGATCTTGAAAAGTAGCGAACTCAGGTAAACTCTTCAACTATGGATTTCCAGAGCGTTCATTCCAGAGTAACCGATGGAAAACAAACCCTAACACTAAAATGAAGATTTATAGTACTAATACATATGAGACTTTACCTGGATCTAGTAAAACAAGTTGTCCAATAGGAGCTCAGAAAGATCAAGCACAAGGTGCGAGTCATAGAGTGAACCTGTCGACTCGGAGAGAAGATAAATCGGAGGAGAAGGGCGGTCAGAAGGTCGAGGATGATTGTGAGCAGGAAGTTATGAAATTGGAGAGTTAATGAGCAGAAAGACATGAAATCACACATTCGAGGAAGAGAAGGAACTTGAGTAGGAGAGATTGTGAGCAAAAAACTTCTGAAATCGTAAGGTAGACACGACAAAGTGAAGTTGAAAGAGGATTTTCAATTTTACAGACGGGGGAGAAGAGAAAGACATAATAAAATTACCCATATAACCTCAAATGAAGTTACAATTTATCTCTGTTTCCATTATCAGTGTCAATTTCTACATCACGCCAAAGAATACGTATTATAGTTATCATTTATATATCTGCGTTGTGTTATTCATTATTTGACAATTATTTTGAAATCCATGCATCTTATCATACGTTAATGTTTAAGCCCATCAAGTGACCTAGTAGAACAATAATCACTCCCGTTACACTGGTGACCTAACAAAAAACACAACTTCGAAAAACAACCGAATAAACGAAAGGACAACTGAAAATATATACTATAAAACACACATTTCGAAAACCAAATCGCCTAGATCAGTTGGCGCGCTTTTTCTCAATCGTGGGAAATTTTAGGCACATTTTCTCCAGTACGCGATCGGTTACAAATCACAAAGGTACATGAAGCAGCACTCTCCTGAGCAGTTATAACATGAACCGTGAGGTTTTTTTTTTTTAAAAAAAGAGAGAACTTGAACCGTCCGAGTCGGAGGCGATTTACGATTTACCTTCAAAAGACATAACATGAACCGGCCGAGTCAGAGGCGATTTACGAGTTAACTTGGCCGAGTTCGGTGACTCGGCGGGATAGATTTTCTGTTTTTCTCTATTCTCTCCTATTAGGGCTATGCCACACCATCAGTTCCTCATCTCTCTCCTTCTCTCTCGCTCTCTTCCTCTCTCACACACACGAGAAGACGCGTCCATGGTGTTTCTTCGAATTTACTAGGGTACGCTTCTTTCTTTCTCTCCCCGCACGTCCCTCTTCGTCCTAATTTGCAGCAACGTAGCCAGTTGGAGGAGAATATCAGCCCAGGCAGCCCGAAAGTTGATTTATTTTAGGTATCAAGATTCAGCTATCCCTCGTGTTTTTTTGTTGATAAAATTGAAGTTCGATCCATTTAGGAAATCATCGTAATTAGGAGCTTTTGGATCCCCAATTGTTTGTTGAATCACGGGGGTTTGGTTCAGTAAATTTTTCGGAGAAAGCTGGGGCGACTTTTTGAAACCCTAGATACTGATCGGCAGGGAAGAAAGCGGTCGATTTGGCATCCTGTGAACTAGATGGAACCTGAGGTAGTTAAATTGGAGCGTCGAGGAAGGAAGAGAAAGAGAAAAAATGGGAAGAATACACCGAATAATAGCCAACAGGGTGGCAAATCCAAGAGGAGGGCTATTCAGGTCCGTGGGGTGGCGTTGGTGGGACGTTTTGTGCTCAAGGAATTTGATGAAAGAGTTTATCTGGGGAAAGTACTTTATTATGACAGTGGACTGTACAGGGTTGTTTATGAAGATGGAGACCGTGAAGACTTGGACAGTACTGAAATATGCCAGTATCTGATTGGGGATGAGTATTTTGATGATGAGTTGATTGAAAGGAGAAAGAAATTGGATGCATCGGCAGAGATCGACCGGCTGAATGCAAGTGAAGCCTACAATGTCAACCATGTCGTGAACAACAGTGAGAATGGGGCTGAGTTGGCAAAACCAGATGTATGTTTAGGTGATATTGAGGATGGTTGTGTTGAAGCTCATAACACTGTCCTCGAGGATGACAATTCTTCCAGTGATTCGTGGGAGTCTGATGGGGATGTGGATCTGCAACCACTGAATGAGGGCCCTTCTGTCCCACCACCCGAGCTTCCTCCTTCTTCTGGAACTATTGGGTTGTCGGAGGAATTCATTCCACATCTTTTCTCAGTATATGGTTTTCTGCGCTCCTTTAGTATTAGGTTATTTCTGTGCCCCTTCACAATGGACGATCTGGTTGGCTGTCTAAATTCTCCTGCTCCAAATCATTTATTGGATGCCATTCATGTTTCTCTGTTGAAAATGCTTAGAAGGCATATTGAAAGTATGTCTTCTGAGGGTTCAGAACTTGCCTCAAAGTGCTTAAAGTAAGTATATCCCAACTTGATGTGTTATTACTGTTTTATTTTGAGAATGTGAAAACCAAAAGGAAAATACCTTTCACTTAGTACTGAGTGCATCATGCGTATTATACTTTTCCTGCAGGTGCGTAGATTGGTCATTGCTTGATTTGTTGACTTGGCCTGTATACTTAGTTTACTATCTTATGGTAATGAAGCACCTTGACGGAGATGACTGGAAAGGCTTTTACACAGAAGTTTTGGAAAAGGACTATTATTATGCACTGCCTGTTGGAAGAAAGTTGATGGTTCTGCAGATATTGTGTGATGATGTGCTAGATGCTGCAGAGATAAGGGCAGAGATTGACACACGCATGGAATCGGAAATAGGGCCAGATGCAGAAGAAAACATTGATAGTGGACCGATGAGGGTGAGTCAAAGAACTATGGTTAAGGCTGCTGGTGAGTGCAGAGAGAACATGGATACAAGAGTCAGAAGCAGTGATTATAAAATAGATATTGATCCTTCCAACGAGGATGGGAATAGTGATGAGTGCAGGCTCTGTGGGATGGATGGGACATTGCTTTGTTGTGATGGATGCCCATCAGCTTATCATTCAAGATGTATTGGTGTCAGCAAAGTGTTTATTCCGGAGGGTCCTTGGTTTTGCCCTGAATGCACTATAACTAGAATTGGGCCAACTGTTGTAGTAGGAACATCATTGAAAGGTGCTGTATTTTTTGGAAGTGATTCATATGGTTTGGTCTTCTCTGGAACCTGTAATCACTTGGTAATGTAAGTTTCTTCTACTCTTTTTGTTCTGCTGCTGACCTCGCCTTTGCATAAACTAATTTCGTGTTGGATTGTATTCAGGCGTGGGACAACTATAGAATTAGCCCGTATTACTATTCTGCAGGGACATATATTTATAGAACACATTGCATCTACTTTGGTTTTTATGATAAACGTATTTGGATGAAATGTCTACTTTAATCTTATTGATAAGTTTTTGAATTATTGTTTGCAGTCTCAGGGCTTACATAGACAGAAGCCCCTTTGTCAGATACTACAGTCAGAATGACATCCCAGCGGTCCTGCGAGCGCTTAATTCTTCTTTGGTTCATGCTACTATGTATTCAGAGATATGCCAGATGATAATGAAGTACTGGGAACTGCCACAACTAGTCATACCACTCCCTCAGAAATTTGAGGCAAGTGCTGACGTAATGAACTATGGAGAGGAACTGGGTCAGTCATGTCCTTATAATTCCTTCAATGGTTTGGAAGAACTAACCAATACTGGTAGATCATTGCTGAAGGAAGGCACAGCAGTTGGTCAAAGTACCCCGAATGTGAGTGTTGAGTTCTGTGATAAGGACAAAAGTGATTTAACAGTGTGCTCTTCCTCTGTTATTCTACCGAATGACTCTTCTAGATCATCCCATCAATCTCTCTTTGTCGGAGCACCTGTAAAAGAATCCAATCCAAGTTCTTCAGTATGCAGCTTTAGCAATTCTGAAGGAAACAAAAACAGTTTTAGCTTGCGCATAAAGCTTTCTAGCTGTGGAGTAGATGGAATTAGTGCAGCTGGTGCAAGGAAAGAAAGCAGTTCAACAAAGTGCCTGTATCTGGGCTCTTCTTTTAAACCACTGGCATACATTAACCATTATGTTCATGGAGAGTTTGCTGCTTCCGCTGCTGCTAATTTGTCTCTTCTTTCATCTGAAGAGAAGCCATCTGAAATTCAGTCATCAGATCCCAGGAAAACGATGGCTGCTAACTTTTCCTTGCAGATCAGAGCGTTCTCATCTGCAGCTGGTCGTTTCTTCTGGCCAAGTACCGAGAAAAAGCTTACAGAGGTTCCCAGAGAGCGCTGTGGTTGGTGTCTTGCATGCAAATCTCCTGTTTCTAGCAAGAAAGCATGTTTAATCAATGGAGCTTCTTTGAATGCCACCAGAGCTGCTATGAAGTCAATTTCAGGTCTTCGGCTCACTACGAACCCTGATGCAAGTCTGTATGGCATTGTCATATATATGCTATACTTAGAAGAGAGTTTGCGTGGGTTAATAGTTGGACCATTTCAGAGTGCAAGTTATATAAAACAATGGCGCAAGCAAGTTGAGTTGTCTTCTTCTTGCTCTGGGATTAAGGGCCTTTTGCTTGAAGTGAGTATTTTGATTTTCCTTAGCACATCCAGATGCTGTCATTTTTCAATTTTCTTGAGCTAAATATTTGCTGAACTCTGAAACATTCTTCAATATAGACTCTGTATGGAACAATGAATTACTATGTATATAAAAGCAGATTTTATGGTAGCAGCTGTACCTTTTTTGCTGGTTGACCAATCTGCTATGATACCCTCTAATTGCAGCTGGAGAGAAATCTTCGCACAATTGCCTTTACATCTGACTGGTTCAAGATGGTAGATAATTGGATGGATGAATCTGGAATTGCTCAGAGTACTTGTACTGCAACTTCAGTTCAAAAACGTGGCCCAGGGAGGCGTGGCAGAAAGCCTCTTAGCATGTCTGAAGCTACAGCTGATGATTCTCATGAAGATTCTGGTGATGTTAGCTGGTGGTCAGGGGGAAAGCTATCAAAGATTGTACTTCAAAAAGGTGTTCTCCCTCATGTAATGTTGAAAAGGGCAGCTAAGCAAGGTACTTTCATCTGTTGAACTTTACTCTCTTCTAGTTTACCTAAAATCTTAAGTGTTCAGCGCCACATTCTATGTGACAAATGCCAAAGTTATAAATTAGATACTAAGCTGCTCTATATGTGACTTATCAGCTGGTGTGAGAAAGATTAATGGAGTCTATTATGCTGAGGGTTCTGATAATCCTAAACGAAGCAGACAATTTCTCTGGCAAGCTGCAGTTGAGATGAGTAAGAATGCATCACATCTTGCTCTGCAGGTTTGTTCTAACTCCATTTTGTTTCTACAAGTACCATGAATCGTCCATTCATCTGGTTCACGACTATAATCGGTCATGTTAATTTCTCAGATTAGGTACTTGGATCACCATATAAGATGGAGTGACCTTGTTCGTCCTGAGCAAAATATCCAAGAGACCAAAGGCCCTGAAACAGAGGCATCAGCTTTTAGGAATGCACTCATTGATCACAAGAAGGCTGTGGAAAACAAGGTTCTGTATGGTGTTGTTTTCGGGCATCAAAAACATCTTCCTTCTCGATTGATGAAGAGCATTGTAGAAAAAGATGTAATCCATGAGGGAAAGGAGAGGTATTGGTTCGTTGAAAATCGCATTCCTTTGTATTTAATCAGAGGATATGAAGAGCAGATTCAGAAGTCAACTTCACATCCTGTTCGAAAATTGTCCGATAATTTGACTGAACTTCAGAAAAAACAGTTAAAAGATTACCGCAAAGATGTTTTTTCTTATCTTGAACGCAAGAAGTCCATCAGTGGGAAAGGCTGCTTTTGCATGGCTTGTTGCTTGGGTGTTGCGGTTGCTAATGCTGTTTCTTGCAGTGGATGTGGAGGTAACTGCTCTAGAGTATGATAATTTATGCAACTACTTTCTTTAATCTGATTAGCAAGTCACTCTTGATCTGGTGACTGAGCACATTAAGGCTGCGAACCATGTTCATTTTTTATATGATAGAACCTATTGTTTCTTGTACTGTCTGCAGGTTTTTGTCACAAGGACTGTACAACTAGCTCAACCATCCAAACAACTGAAGATCTCAAGTTTATTATTATTTGCAAGAGGTGTTTCCATGCCAGAGCTCGGCCTCTAATCAACAAAAGTGTGGAGTCTCCAACCAGCCCATTGGCTTTGATGGGGCTAGAATATCAAAATGGATCATCCACAAAACTGCCTCTTGCGACAGCAATTGCCCAAAGCAGTCCACTTGTTGCTCCAGCTGTTAAATGTGCTCCTCTTGCTACACCAACTTCTAAGAGTTCCTTGATTACTCCAACTGCCAAAATGCCCCCTGCCACTAATGCTGCTGCAAAGAATGCTAAGAAAAAGAGTAGCAAAAAACAATTGGCTTCAATTGGAGCCTGCAGTTCTGATTTAGATAAACCTTCAACTGATTCTAGTACAAAATCCAAAAAGCCCCGGCAAAGGAATAATACTTGGGGCCTAATTATGAAGAAAAAGGACAGTGATCCCACAGGGGAGGAATTCAGGCTTAATAATATACTGATGAAGCATAGCCACCCTCGGGGCATCGACATTCGTTGCCGCCTTTGCCCAAAAGAAGAATACAATCCTGATTGTATGTATGTTTATTGTGAAACATGCAAAGGTTAGAATATCTTGAAATTTCCTCTATTGACGCTGATATTTTTGCAAGCTGCCTTAATTCTCCCCCATTGAGTTTGAGGGGGAGGCTATATTGATTACTAGTTACATATTTTAGTTTCTTTCAACAACAATGGACTTACTTGTTTGTGTTCTCTTGTGTAGGATGGTACCATGCTGACGCGCTTGAACTTACGGAGGAGAAATTGCCACAAGTAATAGGATTCAAATGTTGCAGGTGTCGCAGAATAAAAGCCCCTGTCTGCCCTTTCTCAGAGAAGGCTCTCTCTGGAACCTTCTCTGAACAAGCTGAATCATCGATTCCTACAACCCCGAGATCTCCAATTGGGGATGATGTATATATACCAATAGATGATCCTTTGCTCATCTCTACCTCTGAAGTTGATGTGATGCCTAAACAGAAACAAGAAGTTGATACTGATTGGACTGACCTGTCTGGACAAGGGAATCAAAAGCTCCCCATAAGAAGACATGAAGTTGATGCTGATTGGACCGACCTAGCGGGACAAGGGAAACAGAAGCTCCCCATAAGAAGGCATCTGAAACAGGAGAAGGATGGTGAAGAGTTTGCGGAGAATGGCTTCTCTGAGGTTGAGATGCCTCTATACTGCAAGTCGGAGTACCTCTACGAACACATGCATGAATGGAATGTTTATGAAGATGGTGGCTGTAAGAATGAGATGGATGCGCTGGGCTGTGAGAACTTAAACTATGAAGATGTTCATTTTGAGCCACAAACCTACTTCTCTTTCACTGAGCTGTTGGCTTCTGACGATGCTGTTCAGCCAGTAGTAGATAATGCTTCTGAAAATTTGCTGGCGGATTTTGATAATTGGGTAGGTCAAGCCGCTCATGGTGGATATGAGACGGGATTGTTGAACAGTGTGGACATGCAGCAACCAATGGCAGCCAATGAGAAAGCGCTTGCTTTAGATGTGCCATGCTATGTATGTTCACATAAAGATCCTTTCCCTGAACTTTGTTGTTCAAATTGTGGGGTACAGATCCACAGTTATTGTTCCCCATGGGAACAGCTCGAACAGGAGGAAAGCTGGAAGTGTGGTAATTGCAGGGCATGGCGGTAATGTCCAGATCTTGTTGGTGTTTGCACTTCCTACGTGCCATTGAGAAGAAGCAACATCGGGGGTTGGTCGACCAAGATGTGCTAATGGTGGAACTTGGTGTGGAATTCTCAATTATGGCCCTATGATATACTGATTTGAGGCCATTTATCATGGATACAGTCTGGGTGAGAATTGGTATTTTTTGGTAAATCAAATAGGAAAAGGTTTAAGGAAGGTATGGGAGGAAACATAATCTGTTTGACCAAAAGCTGACTGATCGGCGGGGCTTGGGTTCTCGATTATTACAAAATTCTACAGTTTCGCTGTATTCAGCTGAAGGAGTGGGTAGACGTAGAACTTTGTGCTAAGAGATGAAACCCCTACCTTTTTTTTAGCGTTCGCTTATCTGATTGCAAATTTGTAAAGAGGAAATTTAGTGCAAGTATTTTCGACTTCATGGAGGTTGTCGGATGGTCACGTGGCAAATTGATTTCTGTGTCGCAACTTCTCCAATCAGATTAAAGTTAAATAGGCCGACAGACCTTCCGACGAGTGAGACAGTAACCGGATTTCTTCTAAAAAAACTAGCAAAGTGTAATAAAAAAAGAGGGTCACTATGGTTTCGTTGGTAAATAGATGGTATTTTTTTGGGTGATATTTTTAGCACACACCGTGTATAAAACAAATATAAGTTAGGGTTATAAAATTGTAACGATTGATGTGAATAAATTAACTAATTTTAAAAAAATTATTTATTATCTATTTTTATAAAAATGTCATATAATAATTTTTAGAAATTATTTACCAACAGTAATGGTAAAAAGATACATTTTATTAATAAATAAGGTATAAAATCTGAATATTTAATTATATGTACTTATAGTAATATATTGACCATTTTTTAAATTAAATTGTTTAATTTTTTTATGATGAAAACATTAATAAAGTTAATTAATTAATTATTATTTTTTTCTTTTATTAAAATGTGAACAAGTAGTCTGGTGTGCTAAAATCATGTATAGTTACAATTGTTGTTATCCATTGATAGAATTGTGAATGATAATAGTGAAGTTATTTGTATAGAACTTAATATAAATGTTAACAAATATGTATTGTAATAAAACTTTGTTGTTTTCCTAATTAATAAATTATGTATATATTAATCTGTATATTTGTTAGTAGTTTCTTTATTTACATCTTAAAAAAATTGTTTTATAATATAATATAAATTTTGTAATTGTAGCACAAAAATCAGTAAACGCACTGCACGTAACTAACTTATTTAAATATGCCAGACGAAACAGCCACACTGCCAAACAACAGTTTTCAAAGCAACTACATATATGCTAGCACAAAACAACCAACAAACCGTTGCAAAACAGCCAGCCAAAACAACCAGACCAAAAAGCTACAAAACAACCGCGAAAAAGCCATGCTGAATAGAGCATATGTGTAGTCGAGTTTTTACTTCGCTCAGTCGGAAAATGATCATTTTGTCCATGCTTTAAAATTTTTCAAAAATCATAATATTTACCCACAACTTGTCACATAATTATGAGGCGCATCCAAATTTTATTATATAAGAAGGGGGAATACGTTATGAAATCATATTCAAATTCAGAAATCTTATAGTTAGATAGAGGAAGAGATCATGGTTTTGAAAGGTTTAAAGAATTTTTTTGGGCAAGAAAAGCAGAAAAGATAGAGGAAATAATAACGGTGGTGATCCGGAGATCTTCGATGACTATGCAGATGATGTTAACACCAAGGAGACTTAAGAGAGGCTCATTCCGAGGTACTTTTTATGGATTTTTAAGCAATTTAGGTGCTAATGTAGAAGAAAATTTAGTAAAAAAACTGTCCGAAAAGCAAAAAACAGATGCCCGAGTAGCAGATGATGATGCCGCCAGATACAGGTCAGCGCCGTCACCCACCCCCAGTAGCTGGCGTCTCCGCCGCCTCCTCATTGCCGGTGTCAAAGCCGACTTCCCACTGACACCGCCGTGATATCATTGTCGGCGTGGGCGCCAGCCCTTACAATCCGGCGGCGGCACCGCCCCTTCTTTGTTGGCGTCGCCGCTGGGGTCCAATTTTAAAATGGCTACATCTTCTTCGTTATAGACCCGATTGTCGATCCGTTTACGGTGTTGCGTTCATCTTTTCATCTACTTTGTTGATAATTTGGTTGATATACGTGTTTTTTTATTAAGTATGCATTTTTACCATTAAAGAGTAGTATCACTAGACTGAACGTAAGTATGAATTGTTTATGCTTAGGGTGTGAATGATAGTGAATTTGAAGAAGAATCAGTGAACATAGACACAAATCATCTGTTTAGTACAAGGCAAATATTTCCGGATAAAGAGGAGGCTGCTACCCATGTTATACGCATTGCCAAGAATAATAACATTTTTTAATCAGACAGACTGTTAGGGATGATGGTAAATTAGTACTGACATGTGAGAGGTACGTCAAGAGAAGGCCACAGAATAGTCAAGCCGAATCGTTATTGAAATACCCCTAACTAATAAAACATTGATTAAACATCTAATCAAATTAATTAAGGCCTAAACATGCCTTAAAATCAATTTAAAACAACAATGGTCCAACATAAAGCAAATATTGCACCCTTTGACCATTTAGGGCAAATATATGCCCAAATGAACTCCTTAGGACCTAAAATTTTGTCCTAAGCATTATAACACATAAATGAACGTACTAAAATTATTGGACAACACTCCAACACAAAGAACAAGCATTTACATGCTTAAAAGTCAATTAGGGAAAAAATGTGCTCTAAGAAACCTTAAAGGTCTTATGACCTCCATTTGATACAAAATTGGATTTCTAAGTGCAATAATCATGTAAGGAATGTAATAAAACTGTTCTCAAAGAAAACTAAGCTCAGAAACACCTTGGGACACAAAATGTGCACTAAAACACCTTAAAACACGTTTTTGTGTATAAGCTCCAAGATATTGACTTTTTGTCACTTTAGGACCTAGATTACATTCTTTATAACATTAATGGGACATGATAGACTATATTATAAAGTCTAAATCAAAGTTTAAAAATAAAATTAAAATGGGTGATTTTGGGTGAATAGTAACCAAAATAACATTTAATTACCTAACTTAAACCATGGTCAAATGTCATCCTTTGGCTTGACCAACCCTTGCCGCCCACTTGGGCTGTCATACTCATCCATTATCCAACATAAATATCTTCCAATGAGTCATCATCTACTATGCACTAAAGTAAGATTAAAATGTCATAAAAGGCAAAAATTGATTTCGTTTCTCACTTACCTCCTTCCAGCCGTGGGTTCAGCAGCCAAAAGCTCTCTTTCTTCCTCTATTCATGCCAGCTACCATCTAAGTTCAGAGAAGAACATCTCTTGGTCTAGGTAAGCTTCCAAGGTATAAATATGTCCATTCTCTCCACTTTTCTTTCCTCTTTTCAATGATCTAAACATCAGCAACTTCCATCCATGTTTGTAGCGTGATTTGGAGGTTAAAATAAGGGGGATTCTCGGCTGTAACAAGGGAAGAAGGAGGGAAGTTCTAAGCTTGACCATTTAAGGTAAAAACATGCTTTAAGCATGATTCTCTTCATTCCTTTCATTTCCGGTGGAAAACCATAGTTCCTTAGACTTGTTTCCTTCTTATTTTCATGTGGATTCAGTTGGTATACCTAGAACTCCAAGGAATAGCCATATCCATGCCAAAATACCATTTTGGCATCTTAATCAAGGTGAAAATTAGCCATCTTCTTGCCTGAGTTATTCCGGTTTAAAGCCTTGTTTTAGTAGACCTTTTGGTGCTCTTTTGCTTCTGTAAAATTAGGCCGAAGAACAGCCCTTGTTGCCTTTGTATTCTAAGGTAACCTTTACCTTGAATTTATGCATTAAAACACTTCCCATGGTTAGCTCATGCTTGGAGACTAATCATGTCTTGTTTGCTGTATAAAAACATGTTAATCAAGTGGTGGAGAAATTTTCTCTAAGATGCCGAGACCAATCAAGGTCTTAACCTTGCGAAACCAAGGTATAAATCACTTAAACCTTAACTTTGATATATTAATACATGTTTAAGCTTATGTATATAAATGCCGTGAGTGAACATAGCTTATATGGTCTGATTTTGACCTTAGGTGGTTAAGGAAATGACTTAGTAAATTTATCTAAGTAATTAAGTAACATAAATGTCAAATTAAGACTTTATGTGGAATATTGGTAACTAATGGAAAATATATGGTGAGGCAGAGAGTTTATATGTATTTTGGGGCATTTATGTGTAATTTATTTTATAAGCTAATGTTTGTAATAAGGCCATGTATTTTAGGCCATTTTATTTATGTATACTAAGTTTAAATTAGATTTTAGGTAACAAATATATATTACCGCAAAGTATAAGGGGTTAAACCATAATTAAATCAAATTTGGGGGCTATATAATAATTAAGCCGAAAATTAGGTGTTAAAAGAATTTAAAATAAAAATTATAAGATTTTATAAAGTTTTGGGGTTATTTTGTAAATTCTGGAAAATTAGTGGTTAAGTCTGTAAATAAGGGAAAGTAATGGTCAAGGCTGTATTAAGGAGGTCAACCTTGACCAAAGGGTAGGTTTTGACCAAGTTTGGCAAGTTAAATAATTTATTTAAGGTCATATAATAAGATAAGTATTTAATTGTAACATTTTTATAACATATGGGGCATGTATGGTGATTACTGAAAATTAAGGGTGTAAAATGGTTTTTTAAACACCCATGGGCTATTAGGAATTTTTAGGATTTTATTTGGGTTGAATTTGGAATTAAAATAAGTTATATATGTATAATATATAGTTATTATGTCATTAATATACTTTGGAAAAGAAATTGGGGTGGAAATGTAATAACCAAGAGTTTAGGGGTTAGGAATAATATTTATAACCCTTGGGTGAAGTTTGGTGATTTTTGGAACTATATACGAGTATTTAATAAAATAAGTGTATAATATATAGTTTTAATGATATTATAAAACTATATGTTATAAATTGGGTCAAATTCTAATTATAGAAAGTTGGTGGGTTGAAAAATAATTAAGAACAGATTATAGGTCTGTTCGAAAATTTAAACTTATATAACTATAGGTTATATTTATATTAAGGTTTAAAAATGTTATAATATATGATATATGTGACATAACATTATATATGTGGTCAAGATGTAAATTTGGAAAGTAAAAAGGGGCTGGAAGTGAATTAAAACAGATTCTAGGTCTGTTCGGTTATTTTGAATAAATAACTATAGGTTATACCTTTTTATAAAGTTAAAAATGTTATATTATATGAAATATATAACATGGTATAAATTATGGGGTGATTTTGTAATAAACATAAAGTTATGGTAAGGTAATAAGATTAGATTAAGTGTATATGTCTTTTCGGCAATTAACAATAGTTTTGTATAAAAACTATAGCTTATAATTTATGTAAGATAAAGATATCATATTATATGATATTAGTATATAGTATAACATTACATAATGTTGTGTGGTCAAAATGGAATTTAAATAAAGTATAGTGCTGTACCGAATTATTAAAGGTTGGAAAATGAATTTTAGACTATGGTCTACAATGTTATAACAATTATATGTTATTAATGTGGTTTAAATGGAATTAATATAAGTAAGGATATTCACATTAAATAATGTGACAAACTATAAATAAATAAGATTTATAAACTAAGGTATATATTGAATAAGACTTAGGAGTTGAATTTATACAACATAAAGTGTTGCATAATATTAAGATAATGATCTTAATATAAGTTGAAAATCATCTAATATAAGATGATATAGTGTGACATATAATATAAGAGTTTTATAACTCATGAAACTTACCTATATTGGTAAATATATACATATGCGAGAATCATGTATATAAGGATGGATATATATTATGGTTGGAAACCATATAATAGAATGGTGAAGGTTATTACATGAAAATAGTTTATAAACTATAAATTATAAGTTTTGAATTCAAATATAGTTTATTAAAAGATTAATGGATTATATAATACAATGCATTAAAATGGATGGTGGGAAAATAATACCATATGATAAATAATGCATGTACGCATGCAACCATAGGTTATAAAATATATTATGCATGCAACTATAGGTTACAATACGTGCCTATGCATGCGATGTAACAGTTGAATTAAATGTACGAGAATGAACGAACTTATATAAAGCGTAACACTTATAAATTACTACGGCATCTTATGAAACCGACTCCATCGTAAACCGAGTATTAATACGTACCACGAGTAAGGAGTTTAAAGGATAACGGTACCTTAACTATTAACAGTTGAAATCCGGGGATGTAATACCGGGGTTACTGACGTTATTCGGAAATACCGAATCATTTTGTCATGTGGATTGACACTTAGCGTTCTTCGTAATTTTAGATCACATTCCAGACGTGCGCGCTCGACGAGCTTAGTGGACTACACTGCGCATCCTAGGTCTGAGGTGAACGGTATGTAAAGGGGTTTGATCCGGGTTGTACTGAGCAATTCCTCGGGCTCGGATTTGGTTGATATATAACTTGTGTGTTATGTGTGATGATACGTGTATGCGATGATGTGTGTTACTGCATTATTTATTTATGCAGGAGCGTCCTACGGGACTAACTGAAATACCCCAAATCTTATTATCATTATAAAACCATTATTTAATAGAAAATAATCCAAATATAAATCATTTCACGTACGCATGCAAACCCATGCATGAGAACGTTACGTAAAAATAGTCGTTTCACCATAAACGCTACAACGCCTTAGAAACATATGATCAAGCATGACCTTGTATGACCTTCTAAAACTCAAAACAAATGGTCATACACTCATTATATGAATATATAAACATATTCCCTAAGCTATATTTAGTCAAAAACGCAAAACGCTCGGGAGTGCTCATGCACGCCCCTTAAAGCACGAAAAGCCCGGAGGAGTGCCGAAGTGGCACGAACTCCTATAAAATTAATTCCTAGAGTTCCTAACATCATTATTAACCATCCTAAATAGAACCCACGAAGTGGTTTCACAAAATCAACAAAAACCTCAGGAGGATTTCTTAACGCTCCTTTTTGCCCGGGAGTGTCCCGATGGCCGTAAATTATGTCATGGGTTGATGTAACCCCATATAACTCAATGTAACATCTTAATATATCATTATTTACTATAATAAGTGTTTATAAACACTTGGAACTCATAAAGACAAGTTATTTCCCAAAATTTCCTTAGAGCACAAAAACGCACCTTCGGGTGTCACTAAAACGCGTTTTACGCAATTACCTTGTAGTTTTTCACATGCCACGAATTAAGAATCTTAAATAGGGTTAAAATGACCCTCTAAATCAATTAAAGGCAGTGTCAAACAAGGTGCTCTATAGGGGCCGATTTTCAGTCCAAAAACTAGTATAAAACTTACATTAAAAACTTATAAAAGGCATAAGACATGGTGACTCACCTTCCCATGTGCTATAATACTTAATGGCAAAGGAAAGTAGGTCTCATTTGACCTCCATGCTGTCGAAATAATGCAAAGAAACAAGGCCATGTTAGTAGACAAAAACAAAATGCTAAAAGTAAAAAGTAGATTCTTATTCCACCTTTTTTGATTCCTTATAATTCAAGTGACCTAACATGCTTGTCCATGGATCTTCATTACCGATTGAGACCCTCCATTTGAGCTTTGAATTCGGTCACCTACAAGAGAAGAAGAAGACAACCAAAACATAGAAAAATCAAAAGAACAAACTTACCTAAATTTCCTTGTCTTCTAGCTCACATTATTTTCTTCCATCTTGCCTTGTCACACCACATGGCCGAACACATGCTTGTAACATGGGCATTTATTGAGCCAATAACCTATGTAATAAACTAAGGAAAAGAATAGTCAATTGACATTAAAAATTAACAAAACAAAAATCAATCAAATTTGCATTCTCTTCTTCTTACGTGAGCCTAGCCTCATTCTTTCCCTTGCACACACCATTGCCGATTTGGTAAGGCTCCCTCCTCTCTCTTCTTCCTTCATCTTCTTCCTTTGAAGCTCTTAAGTCCATTAATGGAGTTTTAACTTCTATCTTCATCTTTAAGGTAATTTCCTAGCATTTCTTGTCAAGCCTTGAAGCAAAACTCTTCCTAGCATAACAACAAGCATTCGGCATCAACTAATGTCCCAAGGAGGTTGTCTAAACCAACATTAATCCAAGGAGCATCTCAAGGTTATCTTAAGGTAGTTTTCATGCTTGAAAATCCTTAAAGCACATTTTATTGTGTAACCGATTCCTACCTCTTCTAAGGTTCTTTTCTTCTTCATTTTTATGAAGGAAAACTTGTTCTTCATCCTCCTTAAGTGAGCCGAATTTATAAGGAGAAAAAGCTTAAGGTAAATTCTTGGAAAACTACTTACAAATCTACTTAAGATCTTTGTTAAAGATCTAACTCCTAAACACCTTCACCTCTTGCATAAAACCGAAGAGGAGCATCAAGATTTCCTTGGAGAAAGCTTGGAGATTCAAAGAAGAGTTCAAGCACTTAACCACCTTTGTTAAGAAGTAAGTTTATCAAGTTAATCTTTATATTTTAAGCTTGGTTAAGCTTCTAAAAATTATACAAAAATTATGTACATCTCCTAGGTTATAAAACCGAACTACATGGCTAATATGCCAAAAATATATCTATAACATATATGGAAAATATTTACCTTAAGACACATTTTTGTGTCACAAAATTTATTTATGTTACATATAAATTCAAGCCGAAATGCCAAGGGCAAATATACTCTATTTTGAACTAAGAATCAATATAAGACATTACAATAATTTTTACATGAGTTATATAACTCATATGAATTTATGTATAGTTATTTTGACATATAAATCCACCTTTATATATACTATATGGTCACTAATTAAATATGGCCGAATGGTCTAATCGATAAATAGGTTTTAATGACCTACTTAGGTATATAAAATTATATTATAAAGTTTGGAGAGTTAAAAATATTTTATTAGTGCTTAAATGGCTAATTAATTAAGTTATGTGGCTAAAATGTAATTTTTACAAAGTTGGGTGTATATATTGTGAAAGCCGAGAGTTAAGGGTGTGTTTGGAGTTATTATGATATAATATAAGGTTAAGAATTAAGTTTATGAATTTTAGATAATTTAAACAAGTGTTAAAATAACACTTTATAAAGTTTTGGGCTATTATGTAATTTATAAAACTTATTATGAAAGTTTGGAGTTGAATATGGGCGAATTCATAATTAAGAGAATTATTAAGTTCACCTTCGAAATTTTGAGGAATTAAATATTTAAACTATAGTTTATAAGTTATTAAGTAACTATTATAAAGTTTTGGGATGAAAATGTAATTAATGGAAAGTTCATGACCAAAGCCGAATTACTTTGGGTTAGTTTGGTAATTTAAGAATTTATATATATATATTCGGCATTTATGGAGAATTAAAATTTAAAACTATAGTTTATAAGACATTATGTAAAGGTTATAAGATTTTGTGGTTAAATTGTAATTATAGGAAATAAATTATTAAGGCCGAAAGTTTGAGGGGCCAAACTGTAATTTTCGAAAGTTATAATATTTAAAAGCTATATACCAAAATATTAGGGGTGGCTTTATAATAAAATTAAATAAGGAATTAAAACTATATAATATAATGAGATTAGAATTTAAATATTAAGTTTATGAATTAATGTGGCTGTTTTGTAAATAACCAAAATATAAGGGTAAGGATTTAGATTTAAATAAATATAGGTCCTATATGGATATTTAGAGGAATTAGAAAGAAGAATTTTGATTTAAGGAGTTATGGAATTAAAACTATGGCTTAAATAGTAATAAGGAATTTAAAAGTGACCAATAATTATTGTTTATGGTTAAAGGAGGAATAATAAAAACTATAAGAATTTTATGTCCATGTATGACATATAAATATAGTTAAGGAATTATAAAGTTGCTATGTCACCTAGACAATTAAAAATAAATAACAAATATAGTACATGAATATATAAATACATATATGTACATTAAAGGATTTATAAATAAATCAAAAGGAATAACAAATAAGATATACATTAAATCATGAGGTAATTAAAAGAAATAAACCTCACATGAAATAACAAATACGAAATTTGTTGAAAGATCCAATAGAATTACTATATAAGGGTAACATAAATTAACCCTCTCAGTTAATCCTATTCTAGGACTTTGTTTGACCAGACGTTGACCGGGAACTAAACAAGTACAGTCTACGGTGAACGGTATGGGATTCTTGCAACCTGTTTTCTACCGGATTACACCGGCTTGTGTGCTATCTGTTGTTTGAAATAACGACCAAGATAATTAATGTAAAATGTTGTTACTCTTGTGCACTGTTGTATTATTTTATGTGCGTGAATGATGCTAACTACGACGTGTATGTCCCACGCATACAAACACTACTATACCAGTGGACTAAATACATATGCTTTATTATACCGAGAACTTGTACACAAGTCTCTCACAAACTTCACTTCATAACAAACGTCGTTATCCTAAACGTGATAACTGACAATACACACTGTGTTCATGATTAATGTCCTTGTATGACGCCTAACAATTCTATACTATGAGAGCGAGGAGCCCAGTTGGAGCTGGCCATGCATGCTACCGGAGTTGTACCTGTCACAGGTCGTCTCTATACATTTTACGTCGCGACAGAACAGTACAAGTGGGGAGGAAGACTTTATTCCTCTCGAGGGTTCAATTCCCAACAGTTCAAGTGGGGAGGAAGACTTTATTCCTCTCGAGGGTTCGATTCCCACCTTTCTAAAGTACAGGAGTTAACTACGTTATCTTCTGAGGACTAATTACCCAACCTTTCTCTATAACGAGATCACTATACCTTCACTATATTGACATACTCTTATACATCTGTCAGTCCCACTGTGTGGACCCGACAACTATCAAATGATTACAGTTCATCTAACTTGACCTTCTGAAGTCTTGTTTA
This sequence comes from Limonium bicolor, assembly GCA_023374045.1. Taxonomy (NCBI): domain Eukaryota; kingdom Viridiplantae; phylum Streptophyta; class Magnoliopsida; order Caryophyllales; family Plumbaginaceae; genus Limonium; species Limonium bicolor. Next base: position 274,802,728 of record CM041778.1, read on the forward strand.
TGTGACATTGTTGTCCTTGTATGGATACTTGTTATTATCATACTATGCTTGTTTACAGCTTTACAAAAATGAACTGCATGTATTCGACAAAGTAGTTGGTGAGGCCCGGTAGACGATGGGCTGCACCTTTTCCATACCAGCATTGTTTGTTGAGCCCCTTTGGAGGCACCCCCATTTTTCAGGTACCTGAAGTTGAGAAGATTACCACACCGAGTGTAGGTGGGGTAGATTCAAGCTATGAGAGTCTTCTATTAGTTATTTGTTTTACTTAATTATTGTACCTTGAGTTTGATTCCTAGTATCTCGGATTGTATTCGTATTCGGACCGTAACTTTTGGAGATTTGTTTTTGGAGTTAGCTTTGTTGGTCACAAGGGTGGCCAACGGCATTGTAATACCGCCCGGTTGTTGTATTTATTTCCGCTGCAGTTTGTGTTTTATTTGGGAGTGATCGTCGTACAGGTTATTGGATTTCGGGTTGGGGTGTTACACTAACACTACGTCGACTATAGATCGACTTATATAAACATACATATGCATTTAATGTGATGGCATGGTGGTTACTTAATATAATACCCTTAGTATTAATATTAAGTATATGGTAACCTAAGTAAAACACTTAGGTACGAGACACGACATTGTCAGTCTCTAGAGCATGGATCTCGAACATGAATATGACCTAGATTACTTCTAGGAATGCGTGAGACCCATTGGGCAGCTAAATAATAAAATGTATTCTCCATATAACTAAGAGTTTATCTTAATCCTATGAGAGAATTGGTATGAGATGAGGGGAGGAATCCCGGTAGTTTACAAACTACCTGGTTGCGCATTTGTGATCATTGAGGGGCACCCGATCGGGTTCCGCTCTAGGAAATTTCCCAACGAGCCCTAATTGGATTGTGGGTCAGATGGTACCTGCTGTTGGTACACGGCTACGGCCTTTATATGGACGCCTTACGAGGCAAAGTGAACGACCAGGGGCCTCCGGACCTCTTGCAACATGAGCACCTTTGTGTGTACGGGAGGACTACTGTCCATTGGTAAGGTTATCGGGTTGTCCCAACATGACGCCCAACTGGTAATTAATTAAACATGGTTTGGATGGATGGGGCCTTGAAGGCCAAACTATATTAATTAAGGAAAACATTTGCTAAGGCGATTATACACAGTACTGTAAATATTTCGATACGTTCGTTTATACAACTAATGTTTGTGAATTGTAATGACTGTTTGGATTGGATGGATGGTTATGTATTTATGCATGTTTGTTACAGTATTAATTATGACTGTAAAATGGTAAAGCATGAAACCAATCTAATATCAAGACGGTTAAAAATGACAAGTGAACATTAGGGTCCAGACCCGACATACTCAGCGTTTATCGCTGAGCCTTTATGGCATTGTGCAGGTTGCTGATCATCGTTGAAGCCGAAGTGCAGAAACTGGGTAGTTAGGGTGTTATTTATTTACCGCACATGGAACTCAATCGTATAACGATTGTAACACCCCTACCGCTAATATCATCATTACTGTGCAAATACTTACCTTCGCAGTGGATAATACCTACACATCGGCGGGTGTACAATGCCGCTAGTCACCCACGTGACTATCAAAACCAGCTACTTTACTACATACTATCGGTCTGATGAATGAACATACCGAGTACTCTACACAATACATTACTTTCCATTCCATTCCCCAAATCATAATTTAAATACAAACTCCAATACAATACTATACCGAGTCTACTACATTCCTCAAATTACCGATACAGTTTGGACTTCCAAATTCACATTACAATATAAATACAATTCCTATAATTTAACTACCCATGTCTACATAGCAGCCCCGTCCTACACTCTCGAGCGGCGGTCGGCTTCGAAGTACCTGTAAATAAAAAAAAGATGCCCCTAGGGGCTCAGCAAAATTGCTGCATATGAAATTCGCATACGCCGCATGCTAACCGAGGTACACCGACTACTTGGGTCGAATAAACATGGAGTTCGTTTATTTCATACATACATGCTGATACTACATCGTCTTACACAAGCAACAATACTTACCTACATCTACAAGATTCAATACTTACTAAGGAAGACAAATTGTCAGTCAACAGTTCAGGTTAGTTATTCATTCATCCGGTTTAATCGGATGCTCTCTTTCTTCTCATTCGGGTTCTTAAGTCTCACACCAAACTTGGTCCTACTTACTTGTTGCTTTACTCTCACTACACTCATTACTTTACTCATTACTTACTCGTGCTTGCTCAATGCTAGTTACTATACTAGTACTTACTCATCACTCGATACTCATTACTAACTCTCACATACTCAGTACTCCATACTTCTTACCTTACCCATACTTACTCAATACTCGGTACTCATTACATACTCATACTTCTTACTCAATACTCATTACTTTGCTCATACATACGCATCACTCAATACTCAATACTTTTGGCCTCCGGGCGGAGTCATACACAAGACTCGCCACCGGGCCTACAATACAAAGGGCTATACACTTAGCTCCTCAAATACTCAAATGTCCGTTTTTACCGGACTACTCAAATTCACAACACTCCTCTCACGGAGTATCTTACAATCTCATGGATTAGCCTAGAAGTATCTCTCTCGATAACCTCCACTAGCTTAGGGAATTACCACCGTCTAGTATTCTCAGATTTAAGGGTTACCCCAACGTATCGAATACTCTCATTTTTGGGACATACATTAGTCGGGTCCTCTCTTTGTGGGTTAACTACTTTTCTAAGGGGTTTGGAGATCCCTCATCATTCTTTTTACTACTCTCATGGTTCATGTCTTGCACCATCATCAATCCCTCCCATAGAAGTTACTTTTATATACCCCCACTACTTATTTTGTGGATTGTTCATTTCGGTTCCCTTACCATTATCGGGAGGTTACTAGTCCCGTACACTCTCTCACATTCTAGTGAGTTCATTGGTTTGCGTTATTGTTTGTTGGTTTGTTGGTTTAGTGCATATCTATGTTTCCGTTAATTCACAACATGACTCCTATCACGAGTCACTAACAACAAGACTCATCTATGAGTCGGTTTACGCACTAAGTTAGGCCACACCATCAATCAAGAAGGGTTAGCTCTTACAACATACAGCAAGACATACAATGATAGGCAATAAACCGTTTTCATGCTTTAGTCTTGATTAGCCGGCACACAGCACACAAATCAGAGTAACTCGGTTAGCATACGGGGCATGAGAAAATCATACCTTTCACCGGGGTAAACTTTACCGGGTGTTCTCACGTTCCTTGGTTCCCACTTGTTCCTCGTGTCTTACTTTTGAACCACTAATTACAAGTCAAATGGTTCTATTAAAATTAAGGCGTTACGGTACGTACATAAATGCTACTCCCATACTTACCCCGTTATCCCGTTATCTCGGTTTAACTTAGTGCTCTTAAACTCACAACTTTCTCAATCACTTCCAACCTTTGTTTACACTTCTTAGGAACTTTAAAGGTCACCAAACAACTCCTAAACATCATCTAAAACCAATACCAATCAATCCCCTATGTTTTAAAGCCTAAAAAGTACTTATGGTTGAATTCTGGGGGTGGTCCGGACCCTAAGTCCCGGACCAATACTAAACATGACTTTCGGCCACTTTTTCTACCTGGTCCTGGACTTAAGTCCCGGACCAATTCCTGCATTCACTCTCGGGCCTTTTTTTGATGCGGTCCGGGACTTGGTACATATCCTAGGTCCCGGACCCTACTAAAAACTGCTACTTAGGTGATTTTTCAACCCCAAATCAACCCTTAATCCACCTCTAATCATTCCATAATCTTTCCACATGTTTTATACATGTTTAAAAACACTTAAACACTACTTAAAACTCTTAAATCCTTGGTCTAATCTATACTCAACTTCTTGCCCATTTTCTACAAATTTCCATTCTCATTTCTACAACTTGCACACTTGTGCATTTCTACACTTTCCTTTGCACTTTGCATCTTGCCCTAACTTCATTTTACCATACCAATTCATTCCTAGACATATGCACTACCTATACCCAAGTCAAATCTCCATCTTCAAGATTACAAACACTTACTCTTCCTCTTGTTTTTCCTATGCATTTCACATGCTATTTGCTACAGATTTTACACCCTTTTATTCTCATCCTACCACTACCATCCCATGGTTACTAAACATCTCTACTCAACCCAATTGAAATACCCCGAACTTAAATATAGGGATTAAAATTAATCTAATACATATTTAAGGGCCTAATGGTACCTAATTAATACTGGTAAGGAAAAATAAATCCAAAAGAATAAATAAACGCTTAAAAAGCGAAAAACACTAAATAAGCGTTAAATAACCATAGGAGGTATGAGACCTCGGTTAGAGTAGTATATGGATTCTAAAGGTTTAATAAGACCTAAATAATATATGGGAACAACTCCCGAAGAAAACGGATCCAAATAATGTATTAAAACGCTAATAGAGCTTGAACGCACGTTTTTCGAGAAAACCCAGAAACGTGACTTTAAGTGGTCAAACAGACCCGTAAAAGTTATAAATCATTAAATAGTAATTATTAAACATTTATGGAAGCTTAATAACAAATAAAAATAATTAAACTAGAAAATTCCGGAAAACGAGCCCGGTTAGTGAATAGTACCTAAACCGGGTAAAATAACGAGCGTTTTCTGTAAAAGACGAAAAACGCTCCAACTAGTGTAACTGTAGGGGGCCGGTTTTTAATGGGTTAAATTAACCCCTCTCACACACATGTAACTAGCTAAGTAAATAAGAGAGCAAAAGCAAAAAGTAATAAAGTAGAAACTACTTTATTCCCTTCCCTCTCACCTCACTCTCACATTTCACTCACCTCTCTCTTTCCTCTTCCCCCTCCACCAATTTCTCTCTCTTCTCTCCCTCTATTGGGCGATTTTGGAGAGCTTCAAGAAGCTTCAATGGCAACTCTCACTTCTCTCCCATGCTCTACCTCCATTTGAGCTCCAATCACAAAAATAATTACATATTTGTAATCCCCTCATCATCCTCTACACTTCTCTCTTTTCAAAATCCAAAAATGAGGAAGTTTATTTTCGTGGGTTTTCCCTATTCAAAGAGAAAATAGCACCAATGGGTAGCTTGGAGTCTCCTCTCTCCATTAAGGTAAAAATCTACATGAGAAACTCATGTTCTCTCCATTTTCCTTCATAACCGATTTTTACCCATGTGTAACACTCCATTTTCTCTCTCTCTTTGAGCATAATATCAACCTTGCAATGATGGTGGATTCACCTTCTTGAACCAAGGGCTAAAACCCCTCCTAAAACACTCCAAAGGTAAACCCTAAAATTTGTATTTTTAACACTTCAATGAATTAGTGTTAATTTAAGGGTTAGTAGTTTAATTATACTTGTTTTGTGTGCTTTGGGTGATGGGAATGGAGTTTGGAAACTCCATTCCCCACATTTCCGGTTTTGAGCAAAGAAGAGAGAAGAAGGAGAATTGGAAAATGAATGAAGGAAGTATAAGCTCAAGGTAAGAGCTCATTCCTAATGTTAAATTCTATTGAATTAGAGTAATGGGAATGGGTAAAATATTTAAAGAACCCAAAACCTTGTACTAGTATTGAGGATTGTGAAGTTTGAGTATTTAAGAACAAGTATTTGAATTGTAGGCTTTGGAGCCAAATGTGATGTGTATGTGTATTGGAATTGTGGATGGAGAAAATATTGAGGAATTTATATTTGTATGTGTGCTGGTAGAACCTTTGTGGTTTGGCTAGAATAGGGATGAATTGATGAGAAAGTACATATGTGGATAAGTGAGAAATGTAGATGAACTATGGCAAAATTTTGGTAGGAATATGTACATGTATGGGTGACTTGGTGAATAGGAAAACCAAGGGTGTATGGGAGTTAGTAGAGATGTTTAATAACTATGGAGTAGTAGTTTTGGTATGAGAATGAAAGAATGTAAAATCTGTAGCAAGAGTTGTTGAATGGTATTGGAGGAACTAGGAGAACGTATGTACATGACCTAGGGAGTGAGTGTTGGACTTGAAGAGGTGAGGCAATGCGTTGTAGGCCTTGGAAATGGCACTAGGAGAGGAAATTATGTATGGAGGAGGTAGGAACCAAAATCTGTAGCAAAGAGATATTAAATTGCATTGTAGAACTAGGAAGAATTAGTGGGCAAGATTTGGTAAGAGGAGAGTTGGACTTGGGTATAAGTAATGTAATGGCTTGGGAAAGTATTTGGAATGCTAGGAATGGCAAGGATTGAGGAAGTATTGGATGGGAGAATTGAATCGTAAAATCTGTAGCATAAGTGTAACAAAAACTGTTACATGTGTTGGTGGAGAAGTGAGGAAATTGTGTAAGATGATTAATGGATTTAGCAATGGATTTGGTGGATGAATTAAGGTGATTTAGAGGGCTTAAATAGTACTAAAACATGTTAGGATGTATGTAGGAAGATTGGTGAAGCAATGGGTGAAATTGGGAAGGAAAAATAAGGCCTGTAACACAATCTGCTACCGTCCGACCCAGAGCCTGGATCGGACAGTGGGTCGGACAAGGCTTAAGCAATGAAAATAAATCTTTCTGGAACGGTCCGACCAGGGCCGTGAGTCGGACGTGGGTCGGACAGGCAAAAAAATTCCGTCGTCGAAGTTTCCGACTCCGTCCGACCCAGAGGGTGAGTCGGACGTGGGTCGGACAGAGCATAGACAACAGAACCGAAACCACTGGAATGGTCCGACCCAGGGCTTGGGTCGGACGGTGGGTCGGACGACCCATAACTTACAAAAAAAAACTATGGATATACCAGTATATATATAATATATATATATATATTATATATATATATGATTATGTATACCCCCCTATACATATGTATATATATATGTAAGTAAACCATGGATGAGTAATGAAAAGTAAGTAAATGAAATATAAGGGAAACGAAGGTAAAGACTTAGTCAGTATGAGTTAGGAAACGTAAGAGTAATCAAATTAAGTTAATGATAGTTAGATTAATCATTCGATTGTATGTATATCATAGGAATTTGATTTGTGAACACCGGAGGAACGTCGGGATACAAGTACGACTGTGAACGGTATGATTTCCTCATGCTCTGTATCCTAACTTGGTTACCCCGATTTGTGTGCTTATGTGATCACCACTAAGATAAATACACGATTCGGACTTTATTGCACTTAATTGTGTTTGAACTATATTGTTCTTGTTATATTCTCTTGAACATCTAGTTTGTATAATTCATGAAATGTATGAATGGAAATAAAGAGTATGCGTAAGTAATGTGTACTTGTGTATTGTATGGATGTATGGAAATGAAGTACTGACTTCTACTAATTCCTAACTATCTAACTCCTAACTTGAGTATTGAGTAAAATGGAATGAGTAGAAGTCCGATATAGTTTCGGCCACGCGTGAGGATAAGGAAACACAAGAGGTTGGATCCGAATCCTGGCTGTAATCTTTTCCATGGACCAATCCCCTTGAATGGGTAGCATCCTGGATTAGTGGGCCACCCCAAAGCCCGGTGGTGGGATGTAGTAATCCCTGCCCGGAGGTCATACCGACTTAACCTGAGTAAAGTAAGTAAGAAGTAAGTATTGTATGTGTATCGGTCTTGACTATTGTAAGTCATTGACCTTGAGTAAACGAGTATTGAACACCCGATTAACCCGGGTGTGTAAAGAAGCTAACAAGCCTTCTGTGTGAATTGGAGAAGTGTATCTCCGAATTACGTATGAGTATGTATTGTGTATGTGTATCCTGGAAGATGGTAAGTAAGTATTGGTTGACTTGTATTGTCTTCCAAGCATGTATTGTACTGTGCGAATGTATGTATACCTTGCGTAGTATTGTAGTATCTTGAATGAAAGCATGTATGTATGTATGTATGTATTGCAAAATGAATTGCAGGTATTCGACCAAATGGTCGGCGTACCCTCACTAGTACGCGGGGTATGCGGTTATCATATTCAGCGTAAGCTGACCCCCCTAGGGGGAACGTTTTTAGTGTGCAGGTACCCGATGCAGACATGGTCATAGAAGAGACCGGTGGACATGCCTAGATTACTAGGAATGAAATGTAGATTGTAGTAAATGGTATAAGGCTTGTAACCTTGCATGTAGAAACGTACCAAGGGGTACACTATTACATAAGTTGCAAGTACGTAGTTGTGAGAAATGGGTAGTGGTTACACTTTTAAGGGGTATGTATGAACTTGGAAGAAGTATCGTATTTGTATTTGGAACTTAGTAAACTCGGTATGTGTAGTGTATTATCTTATATTGAATTATGGAGTATTGTATTGAATGGAGTATTGTATTGAATGGAGTATTGTATCGAATGGAGTATTGTAGTACTCAGTAAGTAATGGGAGTATGTATTGTATTTGTGTAGTACTCGGATATTCCGGTCCATCAGACCGATGCTGTATGTAGTAGTAGCCTTGTTAGTCACGTGGGTGGCTAACGGCATTGTATCACCCGCCGTTGAGTAAGAATGTATCCGCTGCGTGAGTACGAATGTATAAGGAGATTGGACGGTAATGACGGTATTAGCGGTAGGGGTGTTACAAAAAGTGGTATCAGAGCGAAGTATCGCTCTGATGACTGGAAATACCGAGTTCGGGAATACCGAGTTAGGAATTGGAAGCTTAGGGCTAAGGGCTGAGTGGTAGCGTTAGAGATACGCTAGTTAGGAATCACCGGAGTGTACCGGATACCTGCAACACCAGTCCCGCCCACCGCATTCCCCATTGTATAACTTGGAAAAGATCGCCAGAGAGAAGGAAAGTCCTCTCATATTCAGGAAAACCCGATCTGGCAGTAGTGAGATATTCCTATAAGAGGAAAGAACCCGACATATGGTAGATTCCAAGAAATGGAAGTCCCGGAGATGGGTCCCGGATGAACAACAACACCCGCACTCAATAGCGGTTGAATGAGCACTCCAACCGTAAGGAGGCTGCAACTTACAACAGCATGGGGCGACGTGCTTAGCAGTCACGAAACCTGGCTAATCAACCAGCAGCTGGAAAAGAAGCACTAAGCATGCAACAGAGCGGAAAAAGGAGCAGTAACGAAACCCGAGACACAAGTCTACGGGATAGTAATACCTAAATAACACCATCAACGGTACGCTAACTGACTACGGACATAGTCAGGGGGGGTCACCTCCGAAACTACAATGCCAAAAGGTTACAATACCTGGCCGACATAGCTTACACAACTACAAGGATATCCACGGGATATGAACCGATAGGACTACAAGGGTAGTGCCTAAACAAGCTAAGGCTCAATAACCACGGTAAACCGGTGGGAACGAGCAACAAGGGAAAACATAAAACTAAATAAATGGGGATTCCTAAGGATTGGAGAAGTACCCCGACCAAGACAACCATGTCAAGATCAATGAGAAGCTACTTAAAAAGATCGAGTATCCCAATCATAAATCAATAAGATCAAGGGAAGAGTCAACAAGACTATCAAATACAAGCAAAAACCATACCAAGATTGGTATAAGATTACCCAAAAACCACCAGTACCACGCACTTGCCACTGCAAGTGCAGTAAGGACAGAGATACGTAAAGGGACTCTAAAACGCCACAGGTACATAGTAATGTACCGTGACTACGATGAAGCAATTACTGGATCACAAATCCTGACACTGAAAGAATGGAACCTTGGAAAGGCCTAACGGCCCGACCACCGTACTTAGTACATACCAGTCAGCGAGGAACTAGACTTGGTCAGACCTCAAACATGGCTATGCCATGAGAGACTGCTTTTAACACCGAACCATAATTTTAAAACCCAAAATTTTTCTTTCAAAACCACAACCTTTCTTTAAAACCTTGGATTTTAAACCAAACCAACCGAATTACGGTGAGTATCATAGAATGATACAAGAGGAGTTGACAATAGAATACTTCACCTAGGCGTGTGACGAACACTATGAGTGTACCCAAATACGGGATATGGGACAACCGCACTCCAAAGGAGCTTGCGGGCCCGACATATAGTTGGGTAAGTGGTAATGTATCAACAAGGTACCCCACGTATGTATACATGTAGTGTGCGACACACGGGAAGTAGTCAACTCCGTTCTACGGACCATGAGTGAGTTCAAATCAGAACAGCTGGACACCTCAGATGATCAAGTATAAAGGAACTCAGAGAATCCATCTGAAGATGAGGAATAAGAACTAGGAAGTGCAAAGAGCACATACTAGTAAGTATAAACAATGGATATGTCTCAAATAATCCAAGCAACTACCTGACAGCTGGATGGAATACCCAGCCTAAACACAGTAAGGCGAATGCATAACGTGAACCTAACAATGCTCAACAAACGGGGCGAAATTCCCAAGAGCAACCCCAAGATTACCACAAGTATACTCCATCATTGAAGGGGATATCAAACCTAGTCTTAAGCACTAGGAGCAAGTGTAAACAGTCTACCCAAGAACGGGAGACGTTATAACCCAAAAAGGGACAACTTAAGTACGATACCACAAGACGGTACAGTGGACAACATATCATAAACATTAGCCGGATGTAACGGCATAATTTAACAACACCCAAGAGCAATCCTTGAGGGTGACTGGATTAACAACAATCAAACAAAGCGTCAAGATAAGAATACAGGAGCTGGAACAAGCACTCGGTTAAGACACCAAAGGGATTTCACTTGACAGGAAATACCCTAGTCTACAAAAGGCACTGATCAGCACCAGATTGCCTAAGAGTCTCCTATGAATGGAAGCGTGATGCCACGACTTACCATGGAGCCCAATAATATCTCCAACCTATGACAGTATACATGGAGTGGAAACATGTATAAGCAGCTTGCAAAGAGCATAGCTTGTAGCAATACGGCTCAGAAGTCGTAAACCAAATACGTTATATAAACTTAAACGGTTGCAAAACCTGTACCATTTGTTAACAAGACTTGCAAGAGGTATTGCCTCATGCGACAAGAAATCAACAACTGGACCATCAATTCAAACCCAACTTTATGAGTGGCTTGGACTGATGGCTATCTCAATGTCACTTTCACTAGAGCATCACCCTAGTATACAATAGACAAACCCTTAATTTTCCTCATGCCTTCTGTAGCAATGGTAGCACAGGGGCATAAGAATCATGATGATGCCAACATTGGCCTAGTCCACACTTGGACACTACGAGAAACCCAAGGGAAGGTACCCCTCGTTAGCCAAAGACCACCAAGGTGGTGAAGATGTGAACCCTTAGAAAGGCTTCCATCTATTAAAATAGTAAAGCCTACGCTTGTAGATATTGCCAAGAGGCGATGGAATAAGGAAATGAGACTTCCAAACCATTACAACTTAAGGAGCAAGCATACTCCGTATGCACCCAAGCATGTGGTGAACCGTTGTATAAACACCAACATGATAAACCTCGTCATGAGACCTATGAGTGGAGACAACCCCTCAACAAGAACCTTCACTTGTTAGTGATAGAATACCCTCCAATCGGAGAACGGGACCAGAAAACCCTCGAAGTTTCTTGGGATGTCCCGTGATGTACTACGAGTAGAACTACACACAGCTAGAGCCTATAACCAATGCTCAGCACTATGGAGACAGTAATTGTCAAAAACAATCAATGTGTTGCACACTACACACCATGAATGACCAACGCTCAAGAGAGCTTGTAACCGATAAACCACTTCATCTTGGGTCAACCAAGTTATTGGCAAACTATATTATAAATGAGGAAGTAATGTGAGGTAAGCTAACCTACACATGAAACCTAAATTGAATAAAACATCCCCACAAGGGGAAGATAATAGTATTTCGGTATACTACGACAACCGTCATACATATGAACTAGGAACCTCCTAGTGTATGTACACCATAAGGAAATGGTGCCAATGATAATGGCAATAAGTATAGAGGAACTACCACAGTAACAAAAACAGTAAAAACAATGTTGTACAATGAGTAAGAATACGGTGCGCAACAAGCGACCGCTATGAGGAAGTAGCAGATAATAACACGGAGTATAAGTATGAAATGACAGATAGAAATATTCCTTCCTATCACACCAGCGACTTACTATCAAGCGTTTACACCTCTGCACTCTGTATGACTGGGTGTTTTGGTATGGCACTTGTGCAACTAATGATCTAATGGGATGGCTAGGGATATGGAAAATGTAAACCGTAGTAAACCCTTCTTCTCACCAACAAACATGGCATAAGCCAGCTACGAAAGCTTAGCAATAGACCATGCGGCCTGAGGCCAAAGAAACACGAAGAGTGTGAAACACACTAACAATCACGAGATGTGAGTTCCGTTGGAATAAAGGTGAAAGGAGGCATAACAAAGTCACAAGGACCGATGCATAGAAAATGCAAGGTCATACAAGTAAAGGACACTTGTACTGAACCAGAAGAACTGGTATAATTTAGAAGCTATTGGCAACAGAGGAAGCACTACAACTGAATAGTGACTTAACCTCGCCCGACAATGAGTCGGAGGAACTTAATGAGTAATCGTGGAAGCATAAGGAGCATGTGCAGTAGGTTACCAGAGAGCTGGTTATAAATCTTAAACCCACCGAGTTCAAACACGGTAAAAGAATACCGCGTTTGTTTAGTAAACCTTATTCCCATAATCGGATAAGAAGGTGATGTATAGCACATTAAGGATAACAAGAAGGGTGAATAACCCGAGTTATTAGGGTCGCGCAGCAGAAGCTAGTGGGCCCTAGCTAGGAGATAATATACCTAGTAAGTATAGCAGAATGGCTATTAATGCTTTGAAGCCTAATAGGCTGGAACCGAATTAATGATGAGTTAAATAAACTCATATAGAAATCCTTGGTGCAAAGACTAAACCATTGGTATGGTTAAGACCCCTTTGACCAGAGCATATTGTATAGTATACCGTAGTGAAGCTAAACGCTTCAGGTTGCCCAAATGATTAAACCAATGCTTAATAATAATAACATATGGTAGATTACGTGGGCGTAATCCCTTTTAAGGGGGGTAGAGCGAAAACCGCTTAATGTAAGTTTTGTGAATAAAACACATAAACCGTAATGTGCATAGCACAAATGAGAACCAAATTGATGATTGATACTATGTTAAATAAACATAAGTACTCATTCATATTGTAATTATGGTAACTAGGCATTAGACATGCAAATACCATAGGATGAATATACCCATCTTGTAACACCAATGTAAGAGTATTAGTAAAAGAAAAGTAATGAGTAGTGGACAGAGCTCCACAAGTATTGTAGCCTTTGAAGAAGTATGAAATGAAGGAGAGTAGTAGATGAATGAAGTTTATGAGTAGTGGAATCGTAGGTAAATTAATTGAAGCAAATTGAAGACAACTAAATCTCATAGGTATAATATTCCTTGGTTAGAATATTGGAGATGATGGTGAGTAATGAATGGAAGTAGTGAAGGTTGATGAAATGAGCATTTAGGTATCGAACCACGGAGTAAAGCATTTGGGAAGTAGAGTGAGGATGATTGATGGACTGATTCCATCCTTTGGAGATGTATGAATTCGTATCACAACTAGAAATGGTAAAGAGATAGAAAATGAAAACAATTTTAATTATTTGTTTGTTTGAAACTGATGTGGGAAGTCGAACTTGATCCTGATCAGATCAAGGGAAACCAAACACAAATTGGGGTGGAAAGATAGTTCAACACTGGTGCTGATCACATCAGGGTCGAACGATTCTTGAAGCACCCCTCAAGTGGTCACAAGAATCACACATAGGATAGTAGTAATGAATATAACTTGGAGCTTGGAGTTGGATGCTTTAGAAAGATTTCTAATTAGTTGTTGGGAAGGATTTTCCTTAGACTGAGAGTAAGGATTTGGCTAGAAGCTTATACCGGAGAAGATAGTAGTGTAGCAGGTTGTATTATTTCAAGGGCAGCGGGACATAGAGGGGTCCTGTTTCTAGATGACTGAGTGCCTGTGGGGTTATATGTCTATTGCATTGCCTTGGGAATAGCTTTGCATTGTATGTATGTATAAATTGGTAATGAGGAACCGGATGGTCGGTGGTAATACGGATTGGAGTAATTATTGTGCATTAGTATGGTATGGTATGGTATAGTATGTAGGAACCTTCAGTAACGGATTTGGGATTGGTAAGGAGGAAGAATGTATGGCTTTGGCATTAAATAAGTATGGATGAGTAAGTATAGTAATCCCATGACCTCGAGCAACTTTGAGGACAAAGTTCTTAGGGGGGTAGATTGAAATACCCCGAACTTAAATATAGGGATTAAAAATTAATCTAATACATATTTAAGGGCCTAATGGTACCTAATTAATACTGGTAAAGAAAAATAAATCCAAAAGAATAAATAAACGCTTAAAAAGCGGAAAACGCTAAATAAGCGTTAACCATAGGAGGTATGAGACCTCGGTTAGAGTAGTTATGGATTCTAAAGGTTTAATAAGACCTAAATATATGGGAACAACTCCCGAAGAAAATGGATCCAAATAATGATTAAAACGCTATAGAGCTTGAAGCGCGTTTTCGAGAAAACCCGGAAACGTGACTTTAAGTGGTCAAACAGACCCGTAAAAGTTATAAATCATTAAATAGTAATTATTAAACATTTATGGAAGCTTAATAACCAATAAAAATAATTAAACAAGAAAATTCCGGAAACGAGCCCGTTAGTGAATAGTACCTAAACCGGGTAAAATAATGACAGCGTTTTCTGTAAAAGACGAAAAACGCTCCAACAGTAACTGTAGGGGGCCGGTTTTAATGGGTTAAATTAACCTCTCACACACATGTAACTAGCTAAGTAAATAAGAGAGCAAAAGCAAAAAGTAATAAAGTAGAAACTACTTTATTCCCTTCCCTCTCACCTCACTCTCACATTTCACTCACCTCTCTCTTTCCTCTTCCCCCTCCACTGATTTCTCTCTCTTCTCTCCCTCTGTTGGGCAATTTTGGAGAGCTTCAAGAAGCTCCAATGGCAACTCTCACTTCTCTCCCATGCTCTACCTCCATTTGAGCTCCAATCACAAAAATAATTACATATTTGTAATCCCCTCATCATCCTCTACACTTCTCTCTTTTCAAAATCCAAAAATGAGGAAGTTTATTTTCGTGGGTTTTCCCTATTCAAAGAGAAAATAGCACCAATGGGTAGCTTGGAGTCTCCTCTCTCCATTAAGGTAAAAATCTACATGAGAAACTCATGTTCTCTCCATTTTCCTTCATAACTGATTTTTGCCCATGTGTAACACTCCATTTTCTCTCTCTCTTTGAGCATAATATCAACCTTGCAATGATGGTGGATTCACCTTCTTGAACAAGGGATAAAACCCCCCTAAAACACTCCAAAGGTAAACCCTAAAATTTGTATTTTTAACACTTCAATGAATTAGTGTTAATTTAAGGTTAGTAGTTTAATTATACTTGTTTTGTGTGCTTTGGGGGATGGGAATGGAGTTTGGCAACTCCATTCCCCACTGTCCGTTTTGAGCAAAGAAGAGAGAAAAGGAGAATTGGAAAATGAATGAAGGAAGTATAGCTCAGGTAAGAGCTCCTTCCTAATGTTAAATTCTATTGCATTAGAGTAATGGGAATGAGTAAAATATTTAAAGAACCCAAACCTTGTACTAGTATTGAGGATTGAAGTTTGAGTATTTAAGAACAAGTATTTGAATTGTAGGCTTTGGAGCCAAATGTGATGTGTATGTGTATTGGAATTGTGGATGGAGAAATATTGAGGAATTTATATTTGTATGTGTGCTGGTAGAAACCCTTGTGGTTTGGCTAGAATAGGGATGAATTGATGAGAAAGTACATATGTGGATAAGTGAGAAATGTAGATAACTATGGCAAAATTTTGGTAGAATATGTACATGTATGAGTGACTTGGGATAGGAAAAACCAAGGGTGTATGGGAGTTAGTAGAGATGTTTAATAACTATGGAGTAATAGTTTTGGTAGAATGAATGAATGTAAAATCTGTAGCAAGTTTGTTAATGTATTGGAGGAACTAGGAGAACGTATGTACATGACCTAGGGAGTGAGTGTTGGACTTGAAGAGGTGAGGCAATGCGTTGTAGGCCTTGGAAAGGCACTAGAGAGGAAATTATGTATGAGGAGGTAGGAACCAAAATCTGTAGCAAAGAGATATTAAATTGCATTGTAGAACTAGGAAGAATTAGTGGGCAAGATTGGTAAGAGAGTTGGACTTGGGTATAAGTAATGTAATGGCTTGGGAAAGTATTTGGAATGCTAGGATGGCAGGATTGAGGAAGTATTGGATGGGATATTGATCGTAAAATCTGTAGCATAAGTGTAACAAAAAACTGTTACATGTGTTTGGTGGAGAAGAGGAAATTGTGTAAGATGATTAATGGATTAGCAATGGATTTAGGTGGATGAATTAAGGTGATTTAGAGGCTTAAATATACTAAAACATGTTAGGATTATGTAGGAAGATTGGTGAAGCAATGTGAAATTGGGAAGGAAAAATAGGCCTGTAACACAATCTGCTACCGTCCGACCCAGAGCCTGGATCGGACATTGTCGGACAGGCTTAAGCAACGAAAATAAATCTTTCTGGAACGGTCCGACCCAGGGCCGTGAGTCGGACGTGGGTCGGACAGGCAAAAAAATTCCGTCGTCGAAGTTTTCCGACTCCGTCCGACCCAGAGGTGAGTCGGACGTGGGTCACAGAGCAAACAACAGGCACCCGAACCACTGGAATGGTCCGACCAGGCTTGGGTCGACGGTGGTCGGACGACCCATAACTTACAAAAAAAAACTATTGGATTATAACCATTATATATATATATATGTATACCCCCCTATACATATGTATATTATATGTAAGTAACCATGGATGAGTAATGAAAAGTAATAATGAAATATAAGGAAACGAAGGTAAAGACTTAGTCAGTATGAGTTAGGAACGGACGAGTAATCAAATTAGTTATGATAGTTAATTAATCATTCGATTGTATGATATCATAGGATTTGATTTGTGAACCACCGGAGGAACGTGGATACAAGTACGACTGTGAACGGTATGATTTCCTCATGCTCTGTACCTAACTGTTTACCCCGATTGTGTGCTTATGTGATCACCACTAAGATAATACACGATTCGGACTTTATTGCACTTAATTGTTTTGAACTATATTTTCTTGTTATATTCTCTGAACATCTAGTTTGTATATTCATGAAATGTATGAATGGAAATAAAGAGTATGCAAGTAATGTGTACTTGTGTATTGTATGGATGTATGAAATGAAATACTGACTTCACTAATTCCTAACTATCTACTCCTAACTTGAGTATTGAGTAAAATGGAAGAGTAAAGTCCGATATAGTTTCGGCCACGCGTGAGGATAAGGAACACAAGAGGTGATCCAATCCTGGCTGTAACTTTTCCATGGACCAATCCCTTGAATGGGTAGCATCCTGGATTAGTTGGGGCCACCCCAAAGCCCGGTGGTGGATGGAGTAATCCCTGCCCGGAGGTCATACCGACTTAACCTGAGTAAGTAAGTAAGAATTAAGTATTTATTGGTATCGGTCCTTGACTATTGTAAGTCATTGACCTTGAGTAACGAGTATTGAACACCGATTAACCCGGGTGGTAAAGAACTAACACCTTCTGTGTGAATTGGAGAAGTGTATCTCCGAATTACGTATGAGTATGTATTGTGTATGGTGATCCTGAAGATGGTAAGTAAGTATTGGTGACTTGTATTGTCTTCCAAGCATGTATTGTACTGTGCGAATGTATGTATACCTTGCGTAGTATTGTAGTATCTTGAATGAAAGCATGTGTATGTATTATGTATTGCAAAATGAATTGCAGGTATTCGACCAAATGGTCGGCGTACCCTCGCTAGTACGCGGGGTATGCGGTTACATATTCAGCGTAAGCTGACCCCCCTAGGGGGAACGTTTTTAGTGTGCAGGTACCCGATGCAGACATGGTCATAGAAGAGACCGGTGGACATGCCTAGATTACTAGGAATGAAATGTAGATTGTAGTAAATGGTATAAGGCTTGTAACCTTGCATGTAGAAACGACCAAGGGGTACACTTTACATAGTTGCAAGTACGTAGTTTGTGAGAAATGGGTAGTGGTTACACTTTTAAGGGGTGTGTATGAACTTGGAAGAAGTATCGTATTTGTATTTGGAACTTAGTAAACTCGGTATGTGTAGTGTATTATCTTATATTGAATTATGGAGTATTGTATTGAATGGAGTATTGTATTGAATGGAGTATTGTATCGAATGGAGTATTGTAGTACTCAGTAAGTAATGGGAGTATGTATTGTATTTGTGTAGTACTCGGATATTCCGGTCCATCAGACCGATGCTGTATGTAGTGTAGCCTTGTTAGTCACGTGGGTGGCTAACGGCATTGTATCACCCGCCGTTGAGTAAGAATGTATCCTGCGTGAGTACGAATGTATAAGGAGATTGGACGGTAATGACGGTATTAGCGGTAGGGGTGTTACACCAATACACACCTTGGTTCTCCCATTCACCAAGTCAAAAATGCTTATTTTCTACTAAAGTTTGCCATAGTCTGCCTACAAATCTAACTTACCCACATTCATCCATTCTCACCAAAATCATTCTTAAACTAGCCACACCCTTACAAGGGTCCTGCCAGCACACAATGAATCCACCAACCTCATCCAAATTCCATAAAGCACAATATACTACAATAGCTCAAAAGCTTGGCACTTAGGCCCTTAATTCAAACCAACAATTCACAAGTCTCTCAAAATCACTAAACACATTATTCTCACACTTTGGGTTCATTATTCAATTTAACCCATCCCAAATCCTTAAACACATAAAATTAGTATTAAGGTGGGTTTTTTACCTTAAATTCTCATGAGTCATGTTTTGCTCCCTTTCTTCTCCTCTCTCAATTTCAGTCAAATTGGGCAATGGGGTTGCCAAACCCCAACCCAATATCAAGGAACACAAAAATACACATAATTAAAATCCTAATCCTTAAAAATACACTAATCCAATACAAGGCTTAAACACCATAGTTAGGGTTTACCTTTTGGAGCTTGTTGAGAGAGGTTCTCACCCTTGAATCAAGAAAGGGGTTATCCCACCATTAGAGGGTTGAAAAAAAGCTCCAAAACAAGAGGAAACAAGGTATTACAAAGGGGTGGAAAATCGGTCACAAAGGAGAAGGAAGAAAGTGAGTTCTTTTCTATGAAATTTTTATCTTAATGTAAAGAGGAAACTCTAAGCTTCAAGATGGTGTAGTTTACTCTTCAAATGCCCAAAACCCATGGAGGTCAAACTCCTCCATTTGAAATTTTGAAAAGATAGAAATGTAGGGCTTGATGAGGGGAAGAAGAATATACAATTTTTTTTTCAATTTGGGGCTTAAATGAAGCTTGGGCAAGCTTGGAAAGTTGGAGAAGCCATGGAAGTTTTGGAGGAGCTCCATTCTGACGTGAGGAAGAAGGAGATTCAGAAGGGAGGAGCTTTCTCACACAGGAAAGAAGAAAGAAATCAGAAAAGTGGAGGAGAGAGGGAAGGTAAAGTGGTATTTGTTTACTTTTTTCCACTTTTCACTTTTTACCTTTTTAACTATTCTCCTCTCACAACTAAAGGGGCTTATTTAATTGCAAGTGTGCTGAGTCACACTGTTTAAACCGGTCCCCTATATATATTTAAGCTGGAGCGTTTTTTGTCTTTTACAGAAAACGCTCGTTAATTTACCCGGTTTAGCACATTCACTAACCGGGTCCATTTTCCAGAATTTTCTCGTTTCTTTAATTTTAATGCTCTTAAGCTTCCATTAATTTTTAATTATAGTTATTTGATGAACTATAATTTTTAGGGGTTCGTTTTACTACTCAAAGTCATGTTTTCGAGTTTTCTCAAAAAACGTGCACTAAAGCTTTATTAGCGTTTTAACACATTATTTGGATCCGTTTTCTTTAGGAATCATTCCCGTACATTAATTAGGCATGAATAAGACTTAGGAATCAATATAATACTCTAAACGAGGTCTCATACCTCCTATGGTTACATAACACTTATTTTAGCGTTTTTCGCTTTTTAAGCGTTTATTCATTTCTTTTGGATTTATTTTCCTTACCAAAATTACTTAGGCACTATTAGGCCCTTAAATACCATATTAGAATAATTTAATAACCATATTTAAGTTCGGGGTATTTCAATCTACCCCCCTTAAAGAACTTTGCCCTCAAAGTTGGTGAATCTAATATTGTTACTCACATAAGTACTCTATGCTAATGTAATGACCTCTACATATAATTTGGCAGACTCCAAATGTTTGACTCGATGTATACTACACATCCAAACAGCATGTCACTGCATGCATAACAATCAAAAATATCCGTTACAAGCTCTCCATGGGGTCCATCCGCAGATAAAAGAGGTACCATCCTCTCCCATGTCGAGCGACCCCTCTGGTACCGGTCACGTTTGAACACTTACGCTTTTTGGTTCACGGCCGTCATGACTAATGGCACTTACGCTTTCTGGCCACGGTCCTTTGGTTCTGATCAAATTCATTTGCATATATAGAGATCCTCAGGCACTTACTCATACTTACTTACTCATACTTACTACCCAGTGCCCTTGGAAAAATATAAAACACACACCATCACCGCACCCAACCGGCCACTTAGGACCGCCACACGAACGAAGTAGTGGTTTCAAAACTAATCAACACTTCCACTGACTCAAAACTAGCTTCACCTCCATGGTTTCAACCGGATACCCGTGCCTAGTCATGGAAGATCCACTAGCTCCCGTGGGAGCGGTTTCAAAACCAATCCTCATTCTCAAGTTGAAGAAAACATTGTGCCAAATTAGTTTTGGGAATTCATTTTGAAAACTTGCATACATCTCCCAAATTCCATTTATGGTAATTACACCTATCACTAGTGTTATTACTGTAACCACTTAAAAGGAGCTTCAAGAGTCCTTCAACCCCAATGTGATCAGCATTGGTGTTGAACTGTCCTTCCCCCCAATTTGGTGTTCAGTTTCCCTTGATCGCTAGCAAATCAAGTTCCACCTCCCACCTCCATTCAAATAGACAATTTCTTTAAACATTGTTTCGTTTTATATCTTTTTAATCTTGCTAGTCAAAATCACACACATACATTTTCCAATTTATAAAATTCACTTACTTGCTAATCATCTCATCAATTATTACTACATCATCTCCAACTACTATACTTAAGAAATTCATGGGTATAATATCCCATTAATTTACAATACTCCAATTTATACTCATAAAATACATCAGTTTCATACTGATTTATACTCATTACATACATTGGTTTCATACCGATTTATACTCCTCAAGTCTCCCATACGTACTCATTCCTCATGCTATTACCAATCAGGGTTCTCATTCCCCTGGAGTTTCTCTACTCCTTTCCCTATTCTTACTTCTCAAATAATCACCATTACACGATGAGTGGATACAAATGTTTATGTAACATAAGTATCAATCATCAAAGCAAATTCTTTTGCGCTATGCGCATTGTAGTTTACGCACCTATCACGTAAAACATACATTTCACGGTTTTCGCTCTACCCCCTTAAAAGGGATTACGCCCACGTAATCTACCATGCGTCAATGTTGAACATTGGTCGAAGACATTCAGCCGTCATGGAGTGGTCCAGCTTCCATGCGGTCTATTATACAATGTTCCTTGATCAATGGGTCTTAACCGTATTATCGGTTAGTCCCTACGTCAAGAATTTTATCGGAGTTATTCAACTCTTAACCGGGTTCGGGTCTAGCCTAAATGGCTTTAAGGCATTGGTGATTAACCCTTTATTCACTAGGTATATTTCGCTTAGAATTCTAGGCCCACTAGTTTCTACTGCGCGCCCCTGATAACTTGGGTTTTGTTCGCCCTTATCGTTATCCTTAACGTGCTACACATCACCTTTTTATCCCTTTTATTGTGGGAATAAGGTTCATTCAATCAAGCGTGGTATTCCTTACCATACGTAAACTCAATGAGTTTTAGATTTATAACCAACTCTCAGACAATCTATATACATACTGTTGTGTTTTGTAGTGATCATTCACTTGGTTCCTCCGACTTATTGTCGGTTGAGGTTGAGCCACTACTTAGTTGTAGTGCTTCCTCTATTGTTAGTGGCTTCTGGATTCTTCTCACTATTTGTTTGGTACAAGTGTTCTTTACTTGTGTGACCTTGCATTTTCTATGCGTCGGTCCATGTGACTTTCTTAAGTCTCCTTTCACTTTATTCCAATGGAATTCACATCTTGTGATTGTTGGTGTTTCACACTCTTCGTGCTTCTTTGGCCTTAGGCCGCACGGTTTAATTCTAAGCTTTTGCTTAACTGGCTTATGCCATGTTCATTGGTGAAAGGAAGAATTTATTATGATTTACATTTTCCATATTCCTAGCTATCCCACTAGATCATTAACTGCACAAGTGCAATACCAAAACCCTCAGTCCTATAGAGTGTAGAGGCGTAAACCCTTGGCAGTAAATCTCTCATGTGATCGCAATAGGAATGAATATTACTTCTTCGTGTGGTGCTTCGTCATTTGGTGCAGACTCTTGGCTTGTTGCCCGGTTTGTCCTCTATCTCGTATTAACAATTCCCTAGCATTGGGTGGTTATTCACATACATTGGTCGTCTGCTGCGCACCATGTTCCCGATGATTCTACAGTATTAGTTTACATGGCATCCGCTGTTGCTAGCTTCAGCTCATGCATTTCCACCATTTATACCATGGTTTGGTGTTTATACTTTTGGGCTCCTTGAGCATTATTTACTTATACTTTACGTTCCCACATATCGTGTTCCTTCTGAACCGGTTACTGCTTGGTTGTCAACAATTGCTATTGAGGCTTATTTTACATCGCTTGGCAATAGTTGTATGCTCAAGCTCCACTACATTAGTAGTTCTGAAAGGGATATATTTTCAGACATTTATTGATGGTATCCTCTTCTTGGGATCCATGTGTTCGCCGCTCTAGCGGTCTCACATTTGTGAGGGTATCCTTGCTCGATGGTTATTAACCTTTTACTGGTGTCGTCCTTGACCACTTTCCATATGGTTCACAATGGGTTTTGCAACCGTTGGGTTGCGTATGGTAATAATTTCATGGCCTACTAGCCATGTTGCCTAGAGCTCTGCTCATCATAGGTTGTTCCCAAGTGGTTACTTCTCCGTAAGCCATTACTGGGTTTGGAGGTGATACTGGGCTCCATGACGAGGTCGTCGCATCACGCTTCCGTTGGTTGGAGAACCTTTAAGTATCTTGGTATTGATCGGTACCATTTATTAATTTGGGGTATCCCCTGTCAACTAGGGTGCCTTTGGTGTTCCAACCGAATGTTCGTTCCAATTGTGGTGTTTTATCACGACATTTCGTTCAACTTTGTTGACTTGATACCCTTTTTGGATTGCTCCATGGTATTATTGATTATACAGTAGCGTCTAGCTGACATTTATGAGTATGTCTAGTTTGTCATCCTACCTTGCGGTTCTGGATCTGAGTTATCCCGTTGAGGGTTATAACGTCTCCCGTTCTTAGGGTAGACCTTGGGTACTTCTCTTATATTTTCAACCGGTTTGGTACTTCCTTTAGTGGTGAATGGTAACCTCTGGTACCTTATATGATCACCCTATGTGTTTGTGGTAGTGTCCTGGGAATCCCATCCCATTCATTGGACACTGATGTGTTAATGTTAGGCATTTGCCTTACAGTGTTTAGACTGGGTATTCCTTCCAGTTATCTTGTTTTACTTCAATACCTTCGAGACATATCCAATGTCTTTATTAAGTTGTTAGTGCTTCTCGCACTTTTAACTCTTAATGGTTCTCCTGGAGTGGATTCTTGACTCCTTTAGCTTGTAAGCTTATCTGAGTTTCCTTTGCTCGTTCAAGGTGTCCAACTGTTCTGTTTTGAATTTACTTATGGTCCATAGAACGGAGTTGACTACTTCCTGTGTTTCATACACTACATGTATACATACGTGGGGTACCTTATTGGCACGTTACCACTTATGTAACACCCCATCCAACAACAAACACATAACAACCATCTGCAGCGGGATACACACCTCAACAAATAACTTAACTCGTTGGTGTTACATGCCGTTAACCACCCACGTGGCTAACAAGGCTAATACATATACATTGTACCGGTCTGATTGTAACACCCCTACAACGCCCCTACCAACTACCGAAATCGCAACGGAAATAACCAACCAACAATAACTAAACGCTTTGGTGTTACAACGCCGTTAACCACCCACGTGGTTAACTAGGCAGAATAAATACAAGTGTATCGGTCTGATGACCAGACTCCCGAGCATAGAACCTAACATCCAAACATAAACATAACCAACCATACCGAGTATTTAATTTACATCACAACCACCAACCGTAAACATTCACCACTGTTATCGAACAGTAAAAAATATAACGCCACGGGAGCACAGGCGCATCCCGGGCTCAACATCCAAAACAACCAAAAGTACATCATCGACCTAGGATCTAGAGCCACTCCGCTTCTTCGATCCTCATCCTGCAATAAAATATGGAGCCCCCGAGGGGGTCAGCACCTTTGCTGGTATGGTTAACGCGCAGCCCATCGGCTACCGGGATACGCGCAACCAATTGGCATGATAACATGGCATCCATTTTAAAACATCCAACATACATATATTATATATATATACCGTAGCATAGCAAGGGAAATTGCATAGCACAACAACAATACATAACGCCATAAAATCGGTTCTCACAAGGAACCTTCCACCATAGTTAGTATACACAGTGAGCCTAGAGATTATTGCCAATCTCATGTTAAGCTCGTTACCAACCTCGTTACCGTCCAGTTATATCGAACGGTTAACTTATACCCAAGGTGTGTCGGATATAGTAATCCCAAGCACACCGAAAACAACATTCGTATGCCCCTGTGGCCCGACGTGAGTCAGTAACTAGCTTTGGATAAGCTAAGGGAAGGTTGAAACCAAATTGGAATACAACCTATACATACACCAAGAGAGTCGAACCGGATAGACTTGACCCCCATCCATCACACGCGTGGCCGGAACATGACCGGACTCCTCACTTCCCCAGTTAGCACTTGTTAGTGATCATTCAAATAAACTTGTTAAGTCACACACAAACAGTGTTTAGGTCTTGTTAGACACACCAGGGGAAAGGAGTCTTAATGATACAACATCATAATATATAACAACCGTAAACTCTTTTCATGCCTTAATCTTATAAGGTCGTAAACACTCAGAAAAGCAACCAACACCCAAGCCGGTGTAAACCGGTAGACAACAGACTGCAAGAAAACCATACCTCGGTCCTTGCCTCGACTGGTTTCCACCTTGAGAGAATCCTAAACACATTAGTAACGTCGGTTAATAACGCAGAGTCCCATTATTAACATTATACTCCACATTACTAGTTTATTTATTTTACACTATTACAACTTTTCATCCTTTTAATTGCCTTTTAAAACCCACCTAACATGTCTTACATAACCTATTAATAACTAACCAACTACCATTTTTAGATAACATTCCCATTAAAACAAAATTTTTGGTCCATACAGGGCCTGTCCGAATGTGTCCGAGCTTCCAAGTTCGGACGCAAGTCGGGACTCTAAACTGAAATCAGACACATGTCCGAACTTGTGTCCGGACTTCGGAAGTTCGGACAGGGTCGAGAATAACCAACAGAAGGGAAGGTGCGTCCGAACTTGTGCCCGAGCTTCCCTAAGTTCGGACACAGGTCGAAGCTAAATCCAGAGAAAGAAATGGGTGCGTCCGAACTTCCAAATTCGGACGGTAGTTCGGACACTACCTAAAACCCAGAAAACTGTAAGCGTAACAGGGCATGTCCGAGCTTCCAAATTCGGACGGAAGTTCGGACGTGCCATTATACTCATTTTCTACAACCTTAGACACTTAGCCAAACTTCTCCAAAGCCTCCAACACTTATAGTATCTACTCCCTAGGTTCCTAAGTGCTGTTTCATGCCTATTCAAGCTATGATACCAAGACATATCTTCTACACAACATTATTACTTAAACATCATTTCTTACAACTAAAACTCTTTATGTCATCATTGAAATCTCTTTTTTTCTAAGCTTACACTTTCTCCTTATTTTACCAAAGTTTGCCTAAGTCTCAATCTAAGTCCAAAATGACTTTGGTATAAACTAAAACCTCAAGATCATGCCTAAGTCCTTATTACACACTAGAACACTTCCTAATTTATCAAAATTCCTTTAAGACATCTTGAACTACTTATGCATTTCCTAAATTTCGACATAGGTTCTCCTAGCATTTTGTTACACCAAAGCACATTGTTTTCACCACTAATCACACATGAACACCTAAATCACCAAGAACACTCTCACCCACAAAACTTTACTCAAATCACACCACACATTACAATATAAAGCATAACTTAAATTGCATGGCACTTAGGCCCTTAAAATGCATGGCTCTTAGGCCCTTAAGGTGCTTAAATCATAAACACTGAAATTCCACAATATATATGCCTTTGACCTGCAATTACATACAACAAGACATATGATCTTTTACTAGTCTCCTTGAGGACATTTACTAGGTCATTCACCATTTGCTCTTTAGGTAGTTTTAATAAGCATTTATAAGCTCATTTCTCCTAAGGCATTAAACAACATTAGGTTAGTAGATTTACCTCTTTTCCAAACAACTTCTTTCTTGTTTCCTTATAAAACCGGTAAGGTATTTGTTTCCTTGTCAAGTTCTAAACAATATACAAACATCATAATGAGTATTCAAGCTTTAAGCTTCATCTCATTGTAAACCCTAATTTTACATTGTTTCAAAAACATTAATGTAGTTGTTTTACCTTGGTCTTTGAAGAGAGTTTGAATATCTATGAAGAGAGGACTCCACCTAGTCCATGAAAGGTTGGAATGAAGCTAGAACAAAGTCACACAAAGAGCTACATCAATGTGTATTCTCGGTCAACAACAAGACATGGAGGAAACATGATTTTTCTTTGAGATTCCTTACCTAGAAGCAAAGGAGATCAACAATATGTAAAAAGACAAGCTCAAGCTCCTTCAATGGTGGAACTCCTTGGCACCGAAATGGGGCTCTTGAAGTTTTGAGAAGATAGGAATGAAGAGCTTGATGAGAGGAAGAGATTGGTGGTGTTTGTTTTTGATTTGGACAAGTGAGCTAGATTTTACAAGAGGTCAAAGATGGAGTTTTATGGTGGTGGTGATATTACCGTGAGAGAACAGCAAGAAGGGAGGAAGAAGAAGTTGGAACCGTGTGAAATGAAGAAGGGAAATGAGAATGAAGATAGAATTTGCTTTTAAGAAGATATTTGTAGTAATAAAGTAAAAAGTAGTTTTAATTAGTTTTCTTTACTTACTTATTATATTAACTAGAGAGTGGTGAGTCACCACACTTAGAAAACCGGCCCCTTATATTATAATGAGGGTGTTTTAGTCTTTGTTTGTCAATTTAATTACTTAACACAACATATGTTACAAACTAGCTTATAAAAATCACTATTCACCTAAACAAGGCACTTAGAAGTGAAATTTTTGATTTCCCATTAATATAGCCACCCAAATGTGATACTATATAGTACACATATATATTTAAGAGTAATGATGGACATTTAGCCACTCAAAACTCATTTACAAGACAATTTTTCAAAAATGTGCTTTAAGACTCCTTAAAGCACATTTTATGTTTAAACTTGTTTTCAAGCTTGGTTTTCTTTGGTAATTGGTTTAATATGTTCATTAGTATATAAATGAGGTCTTGGTAAGTTCATTAGGTCTTAACCAAGCTTATCCCAAGCTTAGAGCACATTTTGGCTCTTATTGACTTTAAAGCACATTTTGTGTTTTCTTTTGTTTAAATTTGTTTACTAATGTTTCTAAGACATTTTCTTGTCTTAATAAATCATGTTTTAATGTTTAAACAACATTCTAAGGTTTGGGGAATTTCAATCTACCCCCCTTAAAAGAACTTTGTCCCAAAAGTTCACCCTTCCCACATATCTTAATATTAGAACACGGGGAAAATCTTATAACACAATACTTCCAAAACATCATTACCAACATTACCATCATACTTACACCACAACGAACTTAAGGTCCAAACCACATAATACCATTCAGACTCAACGGTCTGTAACATAACATAGACAATGTATACATATACATGTCGTACTCAACCATAACCGAAACGGCTCTACCCCCCTTGAATAGGGGTACGCCCCGTACCCTATACATACAAACACTAAGAAGCAAACAATGACGGGTGCTTCGCCTTCATCTTGTCTTCCAGCTCCCAAGTGGCCTCCTCAACGTCCTGGTTAGACCAGAGGACCTTCACCAGTCTCACGGACTTATGGCGAGTGTCTCGAGTCTTAGTATCCAGAATCCGTACCGGAGTCTCCACTGATCGCATGGTCGGCTCTAAGGTTAGCCTTTCAGGCTGAAGCACATGAGACGGATGAGACATATACTTCTTCAACTGGGACACATGAAATACATCATGTACCTTGCCCAGCTCGGCGGGTAAGTCAAGTCTATAAGCTACAGGGCCGATCCGCTCCGTCACAACATAAGGACCCACATACTTCGGGCTCAACTTGCCCTTCTGGCCAAAACGAAATACTCCCTTTATGGGGGATACTCTCAAAAATACCTGATCGCCCACGGCGAACTCCAGGTCACGTCTGCGCACATCAGCGTACGACTTCTGTCTATCCTGAGCTGCTTTCATGTTAGCCCGGATCTGGCGCACTTCTGCCTGAACCTGTTCCAGATACTCTGGTCCTATAATGACCGTCTCACTCGACTCATCCCAGCATAAAGGCGTGCGGCATGGTCTACCATACAATGCCTGGAAGGGAGACATCTTGATCGAAGCATGGTAACTGTTGTTGTAACTAAACTCGATCAGATGTAACTTATCAATCCAGCTGGTCTGGAAGTCAAGTGCACATGCACGTAACATATCCTCAAGTGTCTGGATAGTGCGCTCACTCTGACCATCTGTCTGTGGGTGAAATGCTGTGCTCAATTTCAGTTCAGTACCCAGTGCTTCTCGTGTAGACCTTCAATATCTGGATAGGAATCTGGTATCTCTGTCAGATACTATCATTTTCGGAACCCCATGATGTCTTACAATCTCTCTGTCGAAGAGCTCTGCAAGCTTAGCCACTTTCCAGGTGTCCTTCATCGGTATGAATCGAGCCACCTTGGTCAGTCGGTCTACCACAACCCAAATCATATTCAGACCTCCCCTTGTAGGCGGAAGCCCTACCACGAAGTCCATAGATATGTCATGGAACTTCCACTCCGGCACTGGCATTGGCTGCACCATACCACCAGGCCGTCGGTGCTCAAACTTGACCTTCTGACAAGTGAGACACCTCAACACATAATCATTTACATCCTTTTTCATTCCAGCCCACCAGAAATAACGTTTCATACCCTTATACATCTTTGAAGCTCCGGGGTGAATCGATGTCATAGAACAATGGGATTCACTCAGTATGCGCTCCTTCAGCTCAGCGCTACTCCTCGGTATACACAACCGGCCATTAAGCCTAATCAGGTCATCATCGTGGAGTCTGAAGTCGTACTTCTGACCCTCGAATGTGCCATCAATAAGCTTCTGTCTAATCTCCACCATATACTGATCCGCCATTTGAGCACTCCGCACCTCTTCAACCAAGCCAGTATGAGAGACTAGTGAATGGAGAGAGTGTGCTCGGCGACTCAATGCGTCAGCTACCACATTTGCCTTACCCTCCTTGTACTGTAAATTGATGTCATAATCACTTAGGAACTCGACCCACCTTCTTTGCCTCATGTTCAACTCTTTCTGAGTGAACAAGTATTTCAAACTCTTTTGGTCGGAATAGATTGTCACGCTTACCCCATACAAATGATGTCGCCATATCTTCAGTGCGAAGACAATGGCCCCCAATTCTAAATCGTGGGTAGGGTAGTTCTCCTCATGCTTCTTCAGCTGTCGGGAGGCGTAAGCCATGACCTTCCCGTGTTGCATCAACACACAACCCATACCCCTGCCTGATGCGTCGCAATAGACCTCAAAACCATCTGGACCGTCTGGTAATGTCAGAACCGGTGCAGACGTCAGAGCATCCTTGAGACTCGTGAAAGCACTCTCACAGTCGACTGTCCACTCGAATGGTGCATCCTTTTTCATCAAGGAAGTCATCGGCTTCGAGACACTGGAGAAGTCCTTCACAAACCTCCTATAGTAACCTGCTAGACCGAGGAAGCTCCTGATATCGGTAACTGTCTTCAGCCTAGGCCAGGTGCGCACTGCATCTATCTTTGCCGGATCAACAGCGATCCCGGCCTCAGAAATCATATGCCCAAGGAAGGATACTTGGTTCAACCAAAATTCACACTTAGAAAATTTAGCATATAGCTGATTCTTTCTCAATGTTTGCAATACATCTCTCAGGTGGCTTTCATGCTCACCTCTCGATTTCGAATACACAAGTATGTCATCAATGAAGACTACCACTGATTTGTCCAACTGATCTTGGAACAAACGGTTCATTAAATCCATGAACTTTGCTGGTGCATTTGACAAGCCAAACGGCATAACTGTGAACTCATAATGCCCATACCTAGTTCTGAATGCTGTCTTTTCGATATCACTGTCACGGATGGCAATCTGGTGGTATCCGGAACGTAGGTCTATCTTGGAGAATACTGATGCTCCCCTCAGCTGATCAAATAGATCGTCGATGCGTGGTAAAGGGTAACGGTTTTCACCGTAACAGCATTCAGCTCCCGATAATCAATACACAGGCGGAGGCTACCGTCCTTCTTCTTCACGAAGAGGACCGGCGCTCCCCATGGTGAAACACTAGGGCGGATAAAGCCCTTGTCGAGTAGGTCTCTCAGCTGCTCCTTGAGCTCTGTCATCTCTGCTGGAGCCATACGATAAGGCGCTTTCGCAATGGGTCCAGTGCCCGGAACTAATCAATCTCAAACTCAACCTCTCGTGCTGGCGGCATGCCCGGCAGTTCCTTAGGAAATACATCAGGAAACTCCGACACTACCGGCACATCTGGGCTGAACTCAGGGTCTCTCTCTATGTCCTGGACATAGCAGAGGTATACATCATTCCCTCGTCGTAACTCACGATACATGGCCATGGCGGTGATGATCTGTGTCGAAGGCTCCCTGGGCCTCTGGCGGTATGATATAGTAACCCCAGATGGACTCCTAAGAAGCAGTCGATGCTCGGCACATAGGATTCTACCCTTGTACCGCTCCAACCAGTTCATCCCGATAATCACATCAAAACCAGTCCGTCGAACTCTATCAAGTCGATCGGAAACTCCTCATCCCTGATTCGCACAACAGCATCTCGGTAGTAGCGGGTACACCTGATCCGCTCTTTCGACGGGAGAGTGACCACGAAGTCTGGCATCTCTTCACCGTCTAACCCCAGCCTCTTCGCAAATGATAGCGAAATGAATGTGTGTGAGGCTCCAGAGTCGAACAAGATCGATGCATCCACGCCATTCACTGGAAAGGTACCGGTGAGGATAGTGCCGCTCTTGCCGGCTTCTGCCTTATTGCAGACACTCAGTATACCTCCCGTTCCGAGTGCACAGCCTAATTCATTGGCAAACTCATAAGTATACGGTAGTAACACGTTGATACACTCCAAAACAACATCCCTTTATTCATTAACACAGTCTTTACACCATAAGTTGGTTACATTGTAGACATGGCTAGATATAGCTCCTTTATCAAACCACTGGCTTAATACATTACATGATTACACAAGGCTCAAAACTGCCTGAAAGTCAAATTCAAACGTCCGGGTTTCAGATGTGTGGCATTTACCACTGTCGATGGTGCGGTATTCAATTTAATCTTCTTGATACCGTGGTATAACATCCTTGATTGTCCTCCCATGATTAATACATCACCTGACTTCAACACTAGCTTCTTTGCGAGATCACCACGCTTCTGCTCGCCGTACATAAACACAGCGGTATCACCAATGGACCAAGACACCACGGGTACTCCCTTACTTAGAGACTCGGGTGACTCGTCCTTATCTTGGTGTAACCCTAACCGTCCACCTTTCTGGTAGAAGTTCACAATGCATAAGTCTGCTTCCACGTTCGGAATCGGTTCCGATTCAAGTTGCTGAGCAATTCCCACGGTGTGGTTAACACCGCAAGGAACTCCTCAGGTATACTGGTACAGTTGCTCCGTCTTCAGCTCGCACATCCTGATATGACTTGGTGTAGGGATTCCAGTCCTTACCCATGCACATCATCTTCAGCTTCATCTTCGAACCGCTCGGGTATTCGGGTGTGTAGAAACCTCCTGGTGCTGCTCCAAGTTCGTTGCAACGTCTGATGATGTGGATTTGTGCTTCCGGTGTCAGGTATCCATTTAAGAGTATCATACCTGGTTGGATAACCTGACATTGCTCCAGTGGGAATTCGGTGATGCTGATGGTGGTCTCTTCAGGGTTCGGTGTGGGCGGGATTGGATAACAGATATTGAAGGTTCCTAAGTTTCAAATTGTCTAACTTTAGGTGTTTTCCACATTATATTCTAACTCTTTACTTATATGTTTATACCCTTAGACTTGCTAACACTCATGCATGAAATGCGATAAGCAGTCAATTATTTCACTCAACAGTTAAAGGCGGTACCTGGTCTAGAAGAGGATCCTGGTGCCTCAGACCGGTCCACCACATTCAGGGCGGCCTTGCTGGTTCCCGGCCCCTTCCCTTTCTGGGAATCAGTATACTTCTTGTCAGAGTTTGCTGGGTGATCGCCTTCGGGGTGTCAGTGGTCGCGGTAGTCTTACCCTTCCACTGCCCCTTTGGCTTATAGTTCCTACCATTGGGGTTCTGCCAGCACTCATACTCACGGTGCCCCATCTTCAGGCAGTAACGACACTGCACGTCGTTCCCCTTGCAGTCTTTGCCGGGGTGGTCTCCATTGCACCACTTACAGTAAAAGTGGCGCTCCGGTCCAGAACCCGCGCTAGCTGCTACAACAACACACAATCAATACTCACTTTCCATCTTAACAACATACACCTCAACTAGATACACATGATTAAGTAATTACCCTTAGGCGGGTAGGAGCGTAGAGGCTTCGCCGCATACGCATACGTGAGCTTCAGTGGCTCATCAGCTGTAGTGGTCTGGGCCTGGCCCTTGTCACCCTGGTACTGGCTCTTCTGGGGCTGAGGGTAGGGTTTCTTTTTCTTTCCTCCCCCATACCCTTGCTGACTCTGGCCCTCGTTCGTGGCCTTGCGCTTGTGCGCATTCTCCTCGTCCCTCAGACGGACGGTAATTTCAACCTTAGCAGCGGCATGATAGCACTCCTGAATTTTAGGATGTCAGTCATGCCCCGCAAAAACAACTTACCAACTCACATTAACATTCACTCATGGTATAAATTGATTCACAACAAGGTACTCTAATTACCTGCAAGGTTGTATACTCAGCTGGCCCCATCCCATAGCGGAGACGGTGGCTAAGACCATTGTAGAACCGGTTCACCAACACTCGGTTCGAATACCCAAGGTCTGGTAACAGGTGGATAAGGCCGGTGAATGCGGTGTAGTAGTCATCAACCGACATCTTATCCCCCTGCCTCAGACTGTCCAGCTCGAGGCGCTTGGCCTCCTGCACATGAACAGGGTAATACTTGGCTCGCAGTAGAGCCGTGTACTCCCCCAACCAAACTCAGGATCAGCCATCCTGTCCTCTTTCACCAACTTCCACCAACTCTGTGCCGTACCCTTCAAGTAGTAAGCGGCAAGACGGACCTTAGCTTCAGCAGGTACTGCCAAGGTCTCGTAGGCGGTCTCCAGTTCGGAGATGTACGCCTCCAGCTTTCGAGGGTCGGTCTCCCCATTGAATGATGGCGGTCTCAGATCAGCCAACGCCTTGACCCAATTGGTCTCTCGTGGCGGTGGTGGTGGTGGCTGAACTCCGGGCTGTTGCCCTTGCTGTATAGCAGCAACCAAATCGGGTACCAACTGGGCTACGGCGGCTGCAACTGCCTCAGCCATGGTCTGTGCCGTAGTATCATCGCCCTGGTCACCCGCATCTCCAGTACCGCGCCCGCGGCCTCTACCTCGTGGTCTACCTGCCATCTGAATTCATATGAACATTTCATTAGCATTATGCTTGCACACTTATCGGTCCAACGGTTGTAGCATCTTCCCGACAACAAGGTATTCCACACTTAGTTAGTGGTTAACCTTTCCAAATCTGTTCACTTAGGTAACTATGGTTAGGTTTCCTAACTCGGTATATTTCTAGCTCGGTATTCAGTCATCAGAGCGATACTTCGCTCTGATACCACTTTTTGTAACACCCCTACAACGCCCCTACCAACTACCGAAATCGCAGCGGAAATAACCAACCAACAATAACTAAACGCTTTGGTGTTACAACGCCGTTAACCACCCACGTGGTTAACTAGGCAGAATAAATACAAGTGTATCGGTCTGATGATCAGACTCCCGAGCATAGAACCTAACATCCATATATAAACATAACCAACCATACCGAGTATTTAATTTACATCACAACTACCAACCGTAAACATTCACCACTGTTATCGAACAGTACAAAAATATAACGCCACGGGAGCACAGGCGCATCCCGGGCTCAACATCCAAAACAACCAAAAGTACATCATCGACCTAGGATCTAGAGCCACTCCGCTTCTTCGATCCTCATCCTGCAATAAAATATGGAGCCCCCGAGGGGGTCAGCAACCTTTGCTGGTATGGTTAACGCGCAGCCCATCGGCTACCGGGATACGCGCAACCAATTGTCATGATAACATGGCATCCATTTTAAAACATCTCATGTTAAGCTCGTTACCAACCTCGTTACCGTCCAGTTATATCGAACGGTTAACTTATACCCAAGGTGTGTCGGATATAGTAATCCAAGCACACCGAAAACAACATTCGTATGCCCTGTGGCCCGACGTGAGTCAGTAACTAGCTTTGGATAAGCTAAGGGAAGGTTGAAACCAATTGGAAACAACCTATACATACACCAAGAGAGTCGAACCGGATAGACATCGACCCCCATCCATCACACGCGTGGCCGGAACATGACCGGACTCCTCACTTCCCCAGTTAGCACTTGTTAGTGATCATTCAAATAAACTTGTTAAGTCACACACAAACAAGTGTTTAGGTCTTGTTAGACACACTAGGGGAAAGGAGTCTTATGATACAACATCATAATATATAACACCGTAAACTCTTTCATGCCTTAATCTTATAAGGTCGTAAACACTCAGAAAAGCAACCAACCCAAGCCGGTGTAAACCGGTAGACAACAGACTGCAAGAAAACCATACCTCGGTCCTTGCCTCGACTGGTTTCCACCTTGAGAGAATCCTAAACACATTAGTAACATCGGTTAATTAACGCACTAGTCCATTATTAACATTATATACTCCACATTACTAGTTATTTTATTTTACACTTATTACACTTTTCATCCTTTTAATTGCCTTTTAAACCCACCTAGCATGTCTTACATAACCTTATAATATCATTACTAACCAACTACCATTTTTAGATAACAATTCCCCTTAAAACAATAATTTTTGGTCCATACAGTTGCCCTGTCCGACTTGTGTCCGAGCTTCCAAGTTCGGACGCAAGTCGGGACTCTAAACTGAAATCAGACACATGTCCGAACTTGTGTCCGGACTTCGGAAGTTCGGACATGGGTCGAGAATAACCAACAGAAGGGGCAGGTGCGTCCGAACTTGTGTCCGAGCTTCCCTAAGTTCGGACACAGGTCGAAGCTAAATCCAGAGAAAGAAATGGGTGCGTCCGAACTTCCAAATTCGGACGGTAGTTCGGACACTACCTAAAACCCAGAAAACTGTAAGCGTAACAGGGCATGTCCGAGCTTCCAAATTCGGACGGAAGTTCGGACGTGCCATTATACTCATTTTCTACAACCTTAGACACTTAGCCAAACTTCTCCAAAGCCTCCAACACTTATAGTATCTACTCCCTAGGTTCCTAAGTGCTGTTTCATGCCTATTCAAGCTATGATACCAAGACATATCTTCTACACAACATTATTACTTAAACATCATTTCTTACAACTAAAACTCTTTATGTCATCATTGAAATCTCTTTTTTTCTAAGCTTACACTTTCTCCTTATTTTACCAAAGTTTGCCTAAGTCTCAATCTAAGTCCAAAATGACTTTGGTATAAACTAAAACCTCAAGATCATGCCTAAGTCCTTATTACACACTAGAACACTTCCTAATTTATCAAAATTCCTTTAAGACATCTTGAACTACTTATGCATTTCCTAAATTTCGACATAGGTTCTCCTAGCATTTTGTTACACCAAAGCACATTGTTTTCACCACTAATCACACATGAACACCTAAATCACCAAGAACACTCTCACCCACAAAACTTACAATCACACCACATTACAATATAAAGCATAACTTAATTGCATGGCACTTAGGCCCTTAAAATGCATGGCTCTTAGGCCCTTAAGGTGCTTAAATCATAAACACTGAAATTCCACAATATATATGCCTTTGACCTGCAATTACATACAACAAGACATATGATCTTTTACTAGTCTCCTTGAGGACATTTACTAGGTCATTCACCATTTGCTCTTTAGTAGTTTTAATAAGCATTTATAAGCTCATTTCTCCTAAGGCATTAAACAACATTAGGTTAGTAGATTTACCTCTTTTCCAAACAACTTCTTTCTTGTTTCCTTATAAAACCGGTAAGGTATTTGTTTCCTTGTCAAGTTCTAAACATATACAAACATCATAATGAGTATTCAAGCTTTAAGCTTCATCTCATTGTAAACCCTAATTTTACATTGTTTCAAAAACATTAATGTAGTTGTTTTACCTTGGTCTTTGAAGAGAGTTTGAATATCTATGAAGAGAGGATTCCACCTAGTCCATGAAAGGTTGGAATGAAGCTAGAACAAAGTCACACAAAGAGCTACTCAATGTGTATTCTCGGTCAACAACAAGACATGGAGGAACATGAT
Organism: Limonium bicolor; assembly: GCA_023374045.1. NCBI lineage: Eukaryota > Viridiplantae > Streptophyta > Magnoliopsida > Caryophyllales > Plumbaginaceae > Limonium > Limonium bicolor. The sequence continues at coordinate 274,839,942 of CM041778.1, forward strand.
TTTTCTTTGAGATTCCTTACCTAGAAGCAAAGGAGATCAACAATATGTAAAAAGACAAGCTCAAGCTCCTTCAATGGTGGAACTCCTTGGCACCGAAATGGGCTCTTGAAGTTTTGAGAAGATAGAATGGAAGAGCTTGATGAGAGGAAGAGATTGGTTGGTGTTGTTTTGATTTGGACAGTGAGCTAGATTTTACAAGAGGTCAAAGATGGAGTTTTATGGTGGTGGTGTATTACCGTGAGAGAACAGCAAGAAGGGGAAGAAGAAGAGTTGGAACCAGTGTGAAATGAAGAAGGGAAATGAGAATGAAGATAGAATTGCTTTTAAGAAGATATTTGTAGTAATAAAGTAAAAATAGTTTTAATTAGTTTTCTTTACTTACTTATTATATTAACTAGAGATGGTGAGTCACCACACTTAGAAAACCGGCCCCCTATATTATAATGAGGGTGTTTTTAGTCTTTGTTTGTCATTTAATGACTTAACACAACATATGTTACAAACTAGCTTATAAAAATCACTATTCACCTAAACAAGCACTTAGAGGTGAAATTTTTGATTTCCATTAATATAGCCACCCAAATGTGATACTATATAGTACACATATATATTTAAGAGTAACGATGGACATTTAGCCACTCAAAACTCATTTACAAGACAATTTTTCAAAAATGTTGCTTTAAGACTCCTAAAGCACATTTTATTTTAACTTGTTTTCAAGCTTGGTTTTCTTTGGTAATTGGTTTAATATGTTCATTAGTATATAAATGAGGTCTTGGTAAGTTCATTAGGTCTTAACCAAGCTTATCCCAAGCTTAGAGCACATTTGGCTCTTATTGACTTTAAAGCACTTTTGTGTTTTCTTTTGTTTTAAATTTGTTTACTAATGTTTCTAAGACATTTTCTTGTCTTAATAAATCATGTTTTAATGTTTAAACAACATTCTAAGGTTTGGGGCATTTCACTGATGGGCTAAATTCCCGAGCGACTACACATTACTATCCCTTTCCATTAACAACAACAACAACACACACCTTTCAACTATACCGAGTATTTATAAACTGATGCCGATAACAATTTCGGTCTTACTACACCTACTGCATATATACACTTAATTGATTACTCATGTACAACGACTACCCCGTCCTACTCTCGAACGGCTTCCAGCTCCTTGTACCTGAAATAGGAAAAGAAGAGAAAGGGTGGCCCCCAAGGGGCTCAGCACCTTTGCTGGTATGGTAATCCCGCAGCCACATGCTACCGGGCCACGCACAACTAATTGTCGACTTAGCATGCTATTGATTATTTCTAAATCGCATGCAACTGTAACACACAACACATAATCATTTCGCCTCAATGGGCTCAACAAACGGATAATGCATCCTTACTTGATAAGTCACTCATGGTATTCATTATCCCTAAAGTGTTCCTCCTCTAATGGAGCTACTTCCTTAATAGACGACACTTACCCGTTATTCGGGTTATCCTTAACGCCTCTTATCACAAACTGGAATTCATATCCATGATCCACGTACTCCACATTTTACAACATATAACATGCATCCCATAATAGCACATAACAACACTTTCCGTTTCAACGTGCACAATAATAACATCGCAATAGAAATTGCATTACACAACATCATAACATAACGGGAATGGTTCTCTTAGGAACCGACCCAAACATTGTTTATACACTGGTGAGCCTAGAGAATGTTGCCAGTCTCATGATAAGCTCGTTACATAACTCGTTACCATCTCGTTAAATGAACGGATAACTTAGCACAAGGGTCTCGGATATAGTGATCCAAGCACACCGTACAACATAAATAGTATCCCCTGTGGCCCGACGTGAGTCCAGTAATAGCCTTGGTTTAAGCTAAAGGGAAGGTTGGAAACCAAATTGGAAAAAACAACCATAACATACGGAGAGGATCGAACCTGCTATGACAACGACCCCCATACTCACACGCGTGGCCGGAACAGACCGGACTCCTCACTCCCCCGTTAGCACTTGTCAGAAGTTCATCATTGAACTTAGTTAAACAATCACAACATTGGGTTAAGTCTTGTTAGACACACACAAGGGAAGGGAGAGTCATACATTCACACACCAACATCACACACAAACATTACATAACTAACTCGCGATAGCCGTGGTTAGAACGTTCCTTAGGTCAGAAACGTTTATCACCCGGATACCGTCTCCTACGTTACCTAATAGTGGTTAACTAGCCCTTCAACGCATTCGAGGTTACCGGTATCGGCACGTAAATATACAATAACAATACGACTGTAAACTCGTTTCATGATTTATCTCATAACGTGCAAACATACAGAAAAACACGTTGGCATACAAGCCGGTGTAACCGGTAGACAAGGTTGCAAGAAAACCATACCTGTTACCGAGTCCACTTTATCATGTCCACCTATGTTCCTCGGCAATTTCTCGAACAACTGATAACATTACATGTATTTTTTATTAACATCGGGGTACATGATTGTTTACAGTCTATGCTTATAACTTTTCCCCGTTAGCTTAGTTACATAACTTCACTTTTTAACTTTTTACTTTTATATTTTAATACAACTTTTCCCCCACTAAATTGTCATTAACTCACTTCATGTCTTAACAACCTTATAACATCATTACTAATCAATCCCCATCATTACATATCATTTTATAACCTTAACAATGTTTTTGGTCCGAACCGAACTTACCGACCGCCTTGCACAAGGTCGGTCCATTCCAGAACCCTTTACCGTCAAATTTCTACTCCGACCGACCTTGTCGTTCGGTCCCATTCCGAGAGTTTCTTCCCTTTGAAAATTCAAGCCCGACCGAACTTGCCAAGTCCGGTCCCATGTTCGGTCGGTTTCCAGAAACTTAATCCGTACACAAATACAAGCCCGACCGACCTTGCAAGTCCGGTCCCCAAGGTCGGTCCATTCCAGAAGCCAATTCTCGCAGGGTAAACTGGGCTCGACCGAACTTGCAAGTTCGGTCGCAAGTTCGGTCTGCCCCAGACCCTTGTTTTCATTTTCTCATTCAACTCCAAACTTAACCCATATATCCTAGTACACCCTAACCTCATTTGGGCACTTCAAACACACCTTTAGCCATGTACTAAACTCTCTAAATCATACACCAAAACCATCTTATCATTCACAAATTCCTCACAAAATTATTAGCACTTGGAATGTTTCCTCCTTAAGATTTCCTAAGTGGTATTTCACCAATAATAACCACTATACCAAGGTGTTTCCTCTACACCTTAACATCATCTCTCAAACTTCTTTTCTTACTAAATCTCCTTTTTCACATCTTACCTAAACATCATTTCTTCCTTGTACATCAACATTCCTAAACCTTAAACAAACTTCTCCAAGACTTAAATACATTCTCAGAAACACACATTGAATTCCTAGAACTTCCAAGATAACACCTAAATCCTTACATCACTCTAAATCACCTTAATACATGTTTTCTTCCCAAGTAAAACATTTGTTCACCTTTAACACTTCCTAGTTCACCAAAACTTACTTAAAACACTTAGAACTTCTTACACATTTTCCAAATTTGGCCATAGCTTCTCTTGTATATACTCACATCCAAACACTTAGGTTTTTACCTTATTTCATTCAAGAACACCTAAAATCCATCAAACACATTTTTATACACAAACTTCACACATTTAGCACTACATCACAATATAGTGCATAAGCTTAAATTGCTTGGCACTTAGGCCCTTAAATAACATGGCTCTTAGGCCCTTAAATTGCATAAACCTTAAACACTGAATTTCCACATAGCATATTGCCTTTAACCTGCAAATACACTCAACATCACATATGCCCCTTAATAGTTTCCTTGAGAGCATTTTCTAGGTCATTCACCTTTGGCTCCTTAGGTATTTTATTAAGCAAATCAAGCTCATTTTCCTAAGGCGTTATACCACATTAGGTTAGTATATTTACCTCTTTTCCACTCAAACTTCTTTCTTGTTTCCTTATAAAGCCGGTAAGGTATTTGATTCCTTGTCCACTACTAAACAATATACAAGCAATGAAATGAGTATGCAAGCTTCGAGCTTAAACTCATTGTAAACCCTAGGTTTACATTGTTTCAAAAACATTAATGTAGTTGTTTTACCTTGATCTTTGAAGAGAGTTTGAATATCTATGAAGAGAGGACTCCACCTAGTCCATGAAAGGTTGGAATGAAGCTAGAACAAAGTCACACCAAGAGCACCATTAATGTGCAATTTCGGTCAAGGCAAAAACATGAAGGAAACTTGATTTTTCTTTGAGATTCCTTACCTAGAAGCAAAGGAGAGTAATAATATGTAGAAAGGTGAGCTAAAGCTCCTTCAATGGTGAATCTCCATGGCACCAAAATTGAGCTCTTGAAGATTTGAAAAGATAGAAGTGTAGAGCTTGGTCTAACTAAGACAAATATAGTCTTAGAATTTGATTTGGAGCATGGAGTTGGATTTGGCAAAGAAATGAAGATGGAGAAGAGATGGAGCTGTAGCAAATCGTAAATGGAGGGGAGGAAGAAGATGGCTACCGTGGGAAATGAATAGAAATAAGAGAATGAGGAGGTAAGTTTACTTTTGTTAAAATATTTATGTATAAAGCAAAAATAGTACTTTACTTTAAGCTTTACTTTACTTATTTGATTTCTTTTACAAGTTGGTGACTCACACCTTGAAAAACCGGCCCCCATTTAGTTAGAAGGGTACTTTAGTCTTTATTTGTCAATTTAATTACTCATGATAACATATGTTACAAACTAGCTTATAAAAATCACTATTCACAAAAACAAGGCACATAGAAGTGAAATTTTTGATTTCCCATTGATATAGACTTCCAAATGTGATACTATATAGTACACATGTTAATTAAAGAGTAATGATGGACATTTAGCCATTCAAAACTCATTTACAAGACAATTTTTCAAAAACGTGCTTTAAGACTCCTTAAAGCACATTTTGTGTTTTAACTTGTTTTCAAGCTTGGTTTTCTTTAGTAATTGATTTAATATGTTCATTAACATATAAAGAAGGTATAGGTATGCCCATTAGGTCTTATACAAATTTATCCCAAGCTTAGAGCACATTTTGCTCTTATTGACTTTAAGGTATTTTCTTGTGTTTTGTTTGGTTTCATTGTCTACCAAGGTTTCCTAAGGACTTAATTAGCCTTATTAAATCATACTTGAATATTATTAAGTCTTGGTAGGCTCTTTGGGTCCTAACCAAGTTCGCTCATAGCTTAGAGCATGTTTTTGCTCAAACTGTGTCTTAGTGCTTTATTGCATTTTACTATGGTTTAAATTGTTCACTGATGTTTCTAAGGCACTTTTTAGCCTTTACATACCATAGTTTGATATTTAAACCACATATCTAGGTTTGGGGTATTCCAACTTACCTGACTATCTGTCAGGCCCGCAAGCTCCTTCGGAGTGCGGTTGTCCCACATCCCATATTTGGGTACACTTGTAGTGCTCGTCACACGCCTAGGTGAAGTATTCTATTGTCAACTCCTCGTGTATCATTCTATGATACTCACCGTAATTCTGTTGGTTTGGTTTTTAAAAAATCCAAGGCTTAAAAGAAGGGTTTGTGGTTTTGAAAGAAAAATTTGGGTTTTGAAATAACAGTTCAGTGTTAAAAGAAATTCCTCATGGTGTTGCCATGTATGAGGCCTTGTCCAAGTCCAGCTTCTCACTGACTGGTATGTTCTTAATACAACGGTCTGCCGTTAGGCCTTTCCAAGGTTTCACTGTTTCAAATTCTTAGGATTAGTGATCCTATATTTGCTTCTATCCTCATGGTGGTACTTTAGTAGGTACTTGTTGGTTTGTTAAAAGTCTTCAAACTGTCTTGTAGTTGCTGCACTCGCCCTGGGCAAGTGCGTGAGTAGGTTATTTTTCGGTTAACGTATACCGGTTACGGTACCGTTTCCGTCTAAATCTGGTGGTCTTATTAGATCTTCCTTTGATCTTTTGACCTTGGTGGTCAATCTCCTGAGTCGTTTCTCCATGTAATTGACATGGTTGTTGTCAATCCGGGTGTCTCACACCTTCACTGTGGTTAACGAGACTTGACTTATCCTTAGGAACCACGTTGTAGTCCTATAGGTGTATGTTATATGAATACTTCCTTTGTTATCTGAACTATGTCGTTCGGTTATTATGTCCTCTTGGCGTGTAGGTTTGGTATTAATCCAACCTCTACTAATTCCTTAGTCGGTTTGTATACAGTTATTGGTATTATCAAGCATTCCGGTCTGTAGACTCTCTTGTCCCGGGCTTGTTACTCTGTCCCTTTCGCTTCGTTGCACGGTTGTGCTCCTCTGCTTGCTGGCTACCCATGGTTCTCGCGACTGCAAGGCACGTCGCCCCATGATGCCATAAATTCCATTATCCTTTATTTAGGATCTTCAATCCTCCGCCATTAAGTGCGGTCATCGTCATCCAACGGGAACCATCTTTGGGACTTCCAGCCCTTGGACTCTATCGTATGACAGGTTCTTTTTCTAATAATGTTTGTTTTTGCAACCGCCATATCGGGTTTTACCCAAGTGTGAGAGGTCTTTCCATCTCTCTGGTGTTCTTCTCCCAACTTAATACCGTGGGTTGCGGAGGGTGGGTATGGTTGTTGTAGGTTTCCTGTTCACACGGAAGTTCCTATCTAGCGTACCTCACACGCTAACACTCAACCCTTAGCCCTAGGTCTCTAATTCCTAGCTCGGTATTCTCCTAAACTCGGTATTTCATCCATCAGAGCGAAGTATCGCTCTGATACCACTTTTTGTAACACCCTTACCGCTAATACTATCATTACTGTGCAAATACTTACGTTCGCAGTGGATAATACCTACGCATCGGCGGGTGTACAATGCCGCTAGTCACCCATGTGACTAACAAGGTCAGCTACTTTACTACATACTATCGGTCTGATGACTTGAACATACCGAGTACTCTACACAATACATTACTTTCCATTCCATTCCCCAAATCATAATTCAAATACAAACTCCAATACAATACTATACCGAGTCTACAACGTTCCTCAAATTACCGATACAGTTTGGACTTCCAAATTCACATTACAATACAAATACAATTCCTATAATTCAACTACCCATGTTTGCATAGCAGCCCCATCCTACACTCTCAAGCGGCGGTCGGCTACGAAGTACCTGTAAGTAAAAAAAAGATGCCCCTAGGGGCTCAGCAAAATTACTGCATATGAAATTCGCATACCCCGCGTGCTAACCGGGGTACGCCGACTACTTGGGTCGAATAAACATGGAGTTCATTTATTTCATACATACATGCTGATACTACATCGTCTTACACAAGCAACAATACTTACCTACATCTACAAGATTCAATACTTACTAAGGAAGACAAATTGTCAGTCAACCGTTCAGGTTAGTTATTCATTCATCCGGTTTAATTGGATGCTCTCTTTCTTCTCATTCGGGTTCTTAAGTCTCACACCAAACTTGATCCTACTTACTTGTTGCTTTACTCTCACTACACTCATTACTTTACTCATTACTTACTCGAGCTTGCTCAATGCTCGTTACTATACTAGTACTTACTCATTACTCGATACTCATTACTTACTCTCACATACTCAGTACTCCATACTTCTTACCTTACCTGTACTTACTAAATACTGGTACTCATTACATACTCATACTTCTTACTCAATACTCATTACTTTACTCATACATACGCATTACTCAATACTCAATACTTTTGGCCTCCGGGCGGAGTCATACACAAGACTCGCCACCGGGCCTACAATACAAAGGGCTATACACTTAGCTCCTCAAATACTCAAATGTTCATTTTTACCTGACTACTCAAATTCACAACACTCCTCTCACAGAGTATCTTACAATCTCATGGATTAGCCTAGAAGTATCTCTCTCAATAACCTCCACTAGCTTAGGGAATTACCACCGTCTAGTATTCTCAGATTTAAGGGTTACCCCAACGTATCGAATACTCTCATTTTCGGGACATACATTAGTCGGGTCCTCTCTTTGTGGGTCGACTACTTTTCTAAGGGGTTTGGAGATCCCTCATCATTCTTTTTACTACTCTCATGGTTAATGTCTTGCACCATCACCAATCCCTCCCACAGAGGTTACTTTTATATACCCCCACTACTTATTGTTTTGTGGATTGTTCATTTCGGTTCCCTTACCATTATCGGGAGGTTACTAGTCCCGTACACTCTCTCACATTCTAGTGAGTTCATTGGTTTGCGTTATTGTTTGTTGGTTCGTTGGTTTAGTGCGTTTCTACGTTTCCGTTAATTCACAACATGACTCCTATCACGAGTCACTAACAACAAGACTCATCTATGAGTCGGTTTACACACTAAGTTAGGCCACACTATCAATCAAGAAGGGTTAGCTCATACAACATACAACAAGACATACAATCATAGGCAATAAACCGTTTTCATGCTTTAGTCTTGATTAGCCGGCACATAACACACAAATCAGAGTAACTCGGTTAGCATACGGGGCATGAGAAAATCATACCTTTCACCGGGTAAACTTTATCGGGTGTTTTCACGTTCCTTGGTTCCCACTTGTTCCTCGTGTCTTACTCTTGAACCACTAATTACAAGTCAAATGGTTCTATTAAAATTAAGGCGTTACGGTACGTACATAAATGCTACTCCTATACTTACCCCGTTATCCCATTATCTCGGTTTAACTTAGTGCTCTTAAACTCACAACTTTCTCAATCACTTCCAACCTTTGTTTACACTTCTTAGGAACTTTAAAGGTCACCAAACAACTCCTAAACATCATCTAAAACCAATACCAATCAATCCCCCATGTTTTAAAGCCTAAAAAGTACTCATGGTTGAATTCTGGGGGTGGTCCGGACCCTAAGTCCCGGACCAATACTAAACATGACTTTCGGCCACTTTTTCTACCTGGTCCTGGACTTGGTCCTGGACTTAAGTCCCGGACCAATTCCTGCATTCACTCTCGGGCCTTTTTTTGATGCGGTCCGGGACTTGGTACATATCCTAGGTCCCGGACCCTACTAAAAACTACTACTTAGGTGATTTTTCAACCCCAAATCAACCCTTAATCCACCTCTAATCATTCCATAATATTTCCACATGTTTTATACATGTTTAAAAACACTTAAACACTACTTAAAACTCCTTAAATCCTTGGTCCAATCCATACTCAACTTCTTGCCCATTTTCTACAAATTTCCATTCTCATTTCTACAACTTGCACACTTGTGCATTTCTACAATTTCCTTTGCACTTTGCATCTTGCCCTAACTTCATTTTACCATACCAATTCATTCCTAGACATATGCACTACCTATACCCAAGTCAAATCGCCATCTTCAAGATTACAAACACTTACTCTTCCTCTTGTTTTTCCGATGCATTTCACATGCTATTTGCTACAGATTTTACACCCTTTTATTCTCATCCTACCACTACCATCCCATGGTTACTAAACATCTCTACTCAACCCAATACACACCTTGGTTCTCCCATTCACCAAGTCATCCAAAAATGCTTATTTTCTACTAAAATTTTGCCATAGTTTGCCTACAAATCTAACTTATCCACATTCATCCATTCTCACCAAAATCATTCTTAAACTAGCCACACCCTTACAAGGGTCCTACCAGCACACAATTAATCCACCAACCTCATCTAAATTCCATAAAGCACAATTTACTACAATAGCTCAAAAGCTTGGCACTTAAGCCCTTAATTCAAACCAACAATTCACAAGTTCTCTCTAAATCAACTAAGCACATTATTTATCACACTTTGGGTTCATTATTCAATTTAACCCATCCTAAATCCTTAAACACATAAAATTAGTATTAAGGTGGGTTTTTTTACCTTAAATTCTTATGAGTCATGTTTTGCTCCTTTCTTCTCCTCTCTCCATTTCGGTCAAATTGGGCAATGGGGTTGCCAAACCCCAACCCAATATCAAGGAAAACAAAAATACAGATAATTAAAATCCTAATCCTTAAAAATACACTAATCCAATACAAGGCTTAAAACACCATAGTTAGGGTTTACTTTTTGGAGCTTTTTGAGAGGGGTTCTCACCCTTGAATCAAGAAGGGGGTTATCCCATCATTAGAGGGTTGAAACAAAGCTCCAAAACAAGAGGAAACAAGGTTTTACAAAGGGGTGGAAAATTGATCACAAAGGAGAAGGAAGAAAGTGAGTTCTTTTCTATGAAGTTTTTACCTTAATGGAAACAGGAAACTCCAAGCTTCAAGATGGTGTAGTTTACTCTTCAAATTCCCAAAACCCATGGAGTTCAAAATCCTCCATTTGAAATTTTGAAAAGATAGAAATGTAGGGCTTGATGAGGGGAAGAAGAATATACAATTTATTTTCGATTTGGGGCTTAAATGAAGCTTGGGCAAGCTTGGAAAGTTGGAGAAGCCATGGAAGTTTTGGAGGAGCTCCATTCTGACGTGAGGAAGAAGGAGATTCAGAAGGGAGGAAGGGAGGAGCTTTCTCACACAGGAAAGAAGAAAGAAATCAGAAAAGAGGAGAAGGGAAGGTAAAGTGGTATTTGTTTACTTTTTTCCACTTTTCACTTTTTACCTTTTAGACTATTCTCCTCTCACAACTAAAGGGGCTTATTTAATTGCAAGTGTGCTGAGTCACACTGTTAAAACCGGTCCCCTATATATATTTAAGCTGGAGCGTTTTTCGTCTTTTACAGAAAACACTCGTTAATTTACCCGGTTTAGCACTATTCACTAACCGGGCCCATTTTCTGGAATTTTCTCGTTTCTTTAATTTTAATCGCTCTTAAGCTTCCATTAATGTTTAATTATAGTTATTTGATGAACTATAATTTTTAGGGGTTTGTTTTACCACTCAAAGTCATGTTTTTGGGTTTTCTCAAAAAACGTGCACTAAAGCTTTATTAGCGTTTTAACACATTATTTGGATCCGTTTTCTTTAGGAATCATTCCCGTACATTAATTAGGCATGAATAAGACTTAGGAATCCATATAATACTCTAACCGAGATCTCATACCTCCTATGGTTACATAACGCTTATTTTAGCGTTTTTTGCTTTTTAAGCGTTTCTTCATTTATTTTGGATTTATTTTCCTTACCAAATGTACTTAGGCACTATTAGGCCCGTAAATACCATGTTAGAATAATTTAATAACCATATTTAAGTTCGGGTTATTTCAACGATGTTAGATTGTGGATTGTATTATGGAACAGTTGTATATATTCGGGATTGGGTGGACGCTCACTTGTCGACGGTTATAATTATGGACTTAGTATGATGTATAGGATTTATCTTGTTTTCACAACGGTTTTGTAGTGTTGTTTATTTTGGTTGTTGGATTTAGTTTCTGCTTCGTTACTCGCATGGGCGAGTAATGACAGGTGACACCCGAGTGAGAGTTAATGATGTTTATTCTTCCGCTGTAAGACGTTTTAATTATGCTACGTGAGGGATTAATACATGTTTATCGAGAGGGGTGTTACAGTTATCATCTAGTCAAAGGCGGCTATGCATAACCATGAGTTGGCTCGTAATCCTCAGTCACACTTTGTTCGTCCTCGCTTTAGCGTGGATGAAAGAGCAAGTATGAGAAGTATGTGCATGAGAGGAGTTGTGCCACGACAGATGTGGGCCCATCTGCTTGACAAGAACCCTGACAATACGGCCGACAAAACATTGATTCATAATCTGGTTGTAAAATTCAGGAGAGAGGACTGTGGCGGGCGTACTGATGTAGCATCCTTCATGCACTCATTGAATGAATGTAAATACAGTTGGTGGTCTGAGAAAGACGCAAGTAAGTGTTTACACATAAGTATATATTGCTTGTTTATTTGTCTATTCATGTCATGGATGATCTATATTCATTAATGTAATTTTTGTAGGGGATAATCCTAGGTTGGGCCTTATCTTGTTCGTGCACCCTTTTTGCTTACGCTAACTAAGATGTTCCCATATGTGGTGCTCACTAATATCACTTACAAGACGATCTAGTACAAGATGCCGCTTGTGGTGTTTGTCAAAGTGACATCATGCGGTAAAAACTTCAGTATAGCATTTTGTTTTGCAGTAAGAGAGGACGAGTCTGCATACACTTGGATGCTTTTCCAGTCGATGAAGTTGTTGACTTGCCTCCCCTATGTTTTTGTCACCGACAATGAAAAAGCGTTAGTGAAATCACTTTCAGTGGTATTTCTTTCCATCCCATATCTTCTATGTCAGTGGCATATCTCCAGGAATATGGCAGCGAAAGCGATCAAGATCTTGAAGGTTGACACAACTGCAGACGAAGCAGTAGTTTATCGCTAGCAGCGACTTGTTTATGCCCCTACCATCACACAATTCGAAGAACTATACGGACAATTGGTAAAGTGTACAGAGCAAAACATCCTTTCGTGGTGTATTTGGATACCATATGGCTAAGTTAGCGCCAAAAATTTTATGAGCCATGGGTCAAGAATGTCATACATTTTGGCAAGAGATCTACCAACATGTTTCTTTAATTTAAATTATCAATACCTTTTTTGTTTAATTTTGTAGTTGTCCCATTCTCTAAAGTGTAGGCTTCACACATCCACTGGATTGCTTGACACAACCTTCGACCGTATACACAGATTCATTGAAGGCCAACACTTTCACATAAAACAAGACTTCACGTTTTCCCTTGACAGAAGAGTTTTAAAAGACTAACAGGTCTCCTTTGTGTTTCTGATTGGCCAGGCGAGCCTCAAATGCGTGGACTTACTTCAACAGAGTTGAGAAGCGGCCGTTGTGATAATGACCACACACCTGGATCTGAAGAAGTTTGTACAATTTCTTTGATGATGGGATTATCGTGCATATATCATATGTTTCAATACATTATGGCCCGTCAGAATCTACCAGTTGAAGAAGTCCACATTTTTTGGCGGACACTCAGATATGACCATCAACACGAGTTCATCACACCTCTCCAAACGCGTGAAGAGTCGTATACCACTGAGGAACAACTCATGTGCGTCAGTCTCTGGTATGAGAACTTGTCTGATCGGTTTGATCCCACATCAATCAAAAGAGCGTTCAACGTGTGGAAGCCACTTTGGGAGCCCACGGATGATCACACCGGCTTAAAGCCACCATAGGTAAGGGTGCCAAAAGGAAGGCTGTCCAAGAAGAGGCCTAACACCAGGGACAAGTCTGAGCACGAATATCTTGGTCTTGGGAAACAGGGAGCGCTGATACCCCAAAGCCAATCTCAGTGACGCCCTCCAGTACAAGAAAGCCAAACTGAATGTGGACCGTCGATGCAGCACAGTCAATCACAACGCTGGTCATCCAGGCGGCAAAGTCAAACTGGAGAAGACCCAACAATGCACAAGAGTTAGTCAAATCGATGGTCATCGGTGTTTGATTACACATTTACACCCTTTTCCCAATCTTTGTACTGGTGCGAGTTCCATCGTGGACTCCTCCAATTTATTATAGGCTATAGAGAAATAAGGGGGGATGGGAACTATGGTTTTCAACCTATCATAGATGGGTGTACAACGATGAATTTCAATGGAAAATGGTGAGACAGTCGTGTAAGAACGAATTGACAACAAGATTGAAGTGGTGGCTGGAGCGAGTGGAAAAGAGTTGGTATGACAGGCAATATGCATATCTGAACTAGTTTGGTGATTAGTTTGTACGTGCATCAATACTGGAAGAAATTAGTGGAGCCGGGTCTGATTGTTGCCACCGTGTATAATATAGTTATCATCAGTTTTGCACCAGATGATGGCTTTATGCCGGGCGGCTTGACTGCCCTGCCGCTATGTGATGATCATGATATGACTCACCCCTCAGCAGAGGTCTTTGTTGCATTGGTGAGCCATCAAAGCCACTTTGTATGTGTACAGACAGTAACTGATTGCCCCGTCCCACCAATCTTGCCTACATGGCGCTGTATTGTGATCCAGGTATTGCACATTATGCAGATATGTACACGCAAAGACACAACCATTGGAGACATTTGTTTGTACGTATTAGGTCACCAGGTCCTACAATAATTATACCGGATGATGATTAAAGTTAACGATATTATGTGTCAAGCGTGTTAATTATTTGATCAACTCTTGTTGGTTGTAAAACAATCATGTTTATTAGAATTTAATCAACATCTGGTTTGATAGTAAAACAATAAAGCATGTTCTATTCTAAATTTATTGAAATTGTCTATCATCTCCATCAAAATTACACACCTAAGTGGATTCTAAGACCTTTTTTTCATTTCCACTAACTTGACGTCCTTTGAAAAAGAATATAATTAAACACCGATCTAATCTATATCATTGACCTCTTGTTCAATAGTAAACAATCAAGCATGTTAGAATTTAATCGAATTTTTGTTCGATAGTAAGACAATCAAGCATGTTCTATTCTAAATTTATCGAATTGTCTATCATTTCCACCAATTTCACACCTAAGTTGATTATAAGAATGTCTTTCATTTCCACCAACTTGAACATCCTTTGAAAAATAATATATTTAAACACCAATCTAATCTATATCATTGACTTCTGGTTCGATAGTAAAACAATGAAGCATGTTAGAATGTAATCGACTTCATGTTCAATAGTAAAACAATAAGCATGTTCTATTCTAAATTTATAAAAATGTCTATCATTTCTACCAATTTCACACCTAACTGGATTATAAGACCGTTTTTCATTTCCACCAACTTGTCGTCCTTTAAAAATAAATATATATATATAAACACCGATCTAATTAATATCCCCGACTTCTTGTTTGATAGTAAAACAATCAAGCATGTTGTGTTTGAAGAAGAATCCAATGATTATTTTCACTACAAACATTTTTCAGGATGAAAGTATAGGTAATTAGCGATCTTTTAGCTATAGGGATGACCTCTCACCGCGTGTTCCCTGTGTTGGGAAATGTATGTCCTACGGTCAGCCTCCGCCTTGCCTCGTATCACGTCGGGGTTTTCAAAGTCTGAATCATCCTCGTACTTAAGTAGAATCTTTATTCTTTCCATGATTTCTTTAAGGTTTGAGTAGTTCTGGACCATTTGACGTACATCTACATCGGTTCGTATGTTGGCAACATAGTAGTTGTATAGATCTTGGTCCATCATAAGGTACAACATGGAACACACATGTAACTCAAGGTTATCAAAATGTGATCGTACAACGCGGTTTAATGATGATTTAAGATGGTTAATGCTTCTTGGATATTTTATGTCTGCATCAATCACTGCCCAACCCGGACCTCGTTGGAACCGCCCCCTGTACTGCGTAACTGTGGCTCTATGGTTCTCATGAATTGCAACACAAATCAACATCCTAATGACATAAACATAAGTGAATTATTTGAAAAACAAGTAAACAAATATTATACAAACACTAATAATAAAGTTTAATAATTCACACAAGAGGAAAAAAGTTTTACAAGCGATAAGATAAATGTTCACACAACAAATAAATAAACAGTTTAATACCCAAACCCACCCCTAGCATCCCTGCCATCCCCATGACCCCCCATCATCACGGCCCCCACCATCCCCACGACGACGCACAACATCCTTGTGCCATTTTAGAAATATTTGGAGCATTGATTTGAATCATAATAGTCAATATAAAATCATAGTAACCTTAAGGCTCCTTAAGACTTGCTAGGGTTTACTTTTTGAGAATGGTCAAACCAGCACATGAAACCTATATCAATAAAAAGATTATAGAAAACCAAGAAGATTGATAATAAGAACGTTAAAAATGGATCATCCTAGCTCAAGATATGATCTAGGGAAGTTTAGAACCAAAATTTTGAGGTTTGCTGACGTGGCTAGGGTTTCCTGACTCAGCCCCTGACTCAGCCGCGCACCTCAAGAGTCATGCCACACCAGATTTGCCAGTTTCCCCCAAACACGACTAAGTATCTCAGAAAATTATCAGAACGTTGCCTCATTTTCAGACCCCGATTTCTCAGCCATAACTTTGTATTTTTGAGTGCCGTATTCTGCATTTTATTCTCCTACAAAACTGGTATGAACCCTAGTTTCGAATTACCTAGATCCGATTTCCTAGTGTCTTGCTCTATAGATCATGAAATTGGTACCATTGGAATTGTCATTCAATTTCGAGTCGAACGAAACAAGAATCACTAGATTTCGTTTTGTAGATCGAGAGGAATCGATCAATTCCCATTCGGTAGATGGTTAAGTTTAGCTGATGAAATCGCTGGATATGGATTGTCTGATCGTGGTTAATAAAAATGGACGGCCGAGATTATAACGTAGAAGATTAGTAAATGTTTAAGTCAGTATAAATTATAAAATAATGCTCTAACTTGCTAGATTTATTTAATAACCTTCCGTAATGTATTTTGGCACGAAATTTTAACAGTAGATTCCTTACAAAATCTACTTTATTTTCATGTACATTAATATAGGTTTTGAGTTTTTAAAAGAAAGTTATAATTTTTGTAAGTTCTGAGTATTATGGATTTATTTAGATAATTAACGAAGAGATTTTTATAAAATAAAAATTTTATAATGTACCGAAAATATCATAGTTACTATATATTGAATTTGAGACCTTTTAGGAAAGAGGAAATAGATTTAATATTTGTATTTCTGAATTTTCATAAGATATCTTATAATATATGGTTTTAATGTAATGAAGATTAAAGTATAGTGGAATAATAAACTCTATAGGTTGGAAATAATATAAAAATACTGAACTAACATTTAATACAGAATGCTAATAAATATTTTTAGGTATAAACTTTGAGTTGAAATAAAGGAATAAAAGAAATAAAAGATTATCTTAGGTTAAATCAAGGAATTAAATTAACCTACTTTTATGTTAACTATATACTATAGAAGTTAATATACTAAATTGAAACTAAGAAAATACCTTATCCTATAGATCGTATATTGGATATAGATGTGTGTACAAGTGAATAGGAATAATTAAATACAATAAAACTACATAAAAATGTATTAAATAAATTCTAATATATATATACATTAAAAATAAATAAAAGAAATAACATACCTTATAGGAAATATAATATGAGGAAAATGTTAGAGTAAACCTAATTCATACATAACAATTAAAGTATAAACCTAGGTGGACTATCAAGAGAAATACATATCCTAAGCCTTAGAACTTTAATTAGGTATTAAAGTAAATTAGTCAACTGTAACTTAAGAGTTTGAGTAAGCTAAACCTATTATCAAGAGTAAGTAACTGAAACCAAGTTAAGTGTACACTTAAGACATACAAATTCAATAGCGTAGATGGTCAAGTCAGACTTGAAACTAAATCGAGGTTGCACGTTCGAAACCTCGTTAAACCCTTTTTATTAAATTTAATAGATTAGCGAAAACGTAACACGGACTTGGGCTAACCTACTGGGCCTAAGTTGATGAATTCCAAAAGCCCACTTAAACAATTCAACGAGAGCTTGGGCCACTCTCAGGATAAAATCCTAAATCATTCTAGATTAATTGTAATGGGTTTAATGAAAGATTTAATTAACAAAACCTGGCCCAAATCCTTATGAGAGGATAATTGTAAACCAGGAACTATAAACTAGTAAGAATGAAAGATGTTTAGCTTTATAAGTTCCTTAGCTAATCAGTACTTGAAACACCTTAATATAGGTTATTAGTGGAAGTTCACACATTCAAGTTTGGTTACCGCTTCTGCTCATACCAGGTACGATTTCTCATACTCACATACTTTTACTAACAGACTTAAAGAAACATTTTTATAAAACGCTAACTGAGCTTAAAATGAATTTCAAAAGGAAAACTACTTATGTGACTAACTCAGCTTGATGTGACTAACTGAGCCTTGGATGTCTAACTTGCATGCTTACTGTTCCTTCCTACCTTAGTTGTTTCACTAGGCTATTAAATGCAAAGTGTTTACGCCTCTGCACTCTGTATGACTGAGTGTTTTGGTATTGCACTTTTGTAGTTAATGGTCTAGTGGGATAGCTAGGAATACAAGAAAATGTCAAATCTTGGTAAATTCTTCCTTTGACTATGGGTACTATTCCATCCATGAGTCGAGTTTTGGTCAGCCTTCTTGAGTATGAAGTCTTTTTATTAAGTGGTGCACATTCCTTCACCGATGACCGAGAACGGGTCGGTGGCAGCGGAGGTCTGCTATACCTCGTCCATGTGGACAACTGACTAGTGGTAGGGGTCATCTCTTCCTTTGTTTCTATTCCACTCTCGAGTATGTTTGTCTATAAGAATCTACTTTCTGGATGGTGGTAACATAAACTGTCTACCACGGGTTATGGATATTCTTATCATTCCTAGTCCTTTGGGACTACCTGGATCTTCCTTCTCCTTACTGGAACTAGATCTAACATTATATATGAATTCTTATTAACTTTATGAAGTGACTTCTTAAGTGATTGATTTGGTTTAAAGTTATTTATCTCTGCCCGTGTCTTGTTCTCTTTCTCTATGATTGGAATGTTTTGAAGTGGCTTTTTCTCTGTCTTATTTCTAAGAGTTTGATTTTAAGTTACTGTTTGTTTTAAGAGTTATGATTTAAATTACTATTTTAGAGAATCGTGCCAGTTCCATTCCAGGGAACTGACTCATTCCTCCCGGGGTGGGCTTCTTGGTTTCATATTGCAGGTACGAAATTATCCATACAGGTGGCCACGAAGAGTATGGGTGATTGGGATGGGAATTAGGGGTTATGGAGAGTTATTCTATTTACTTTAAGTTATGTTTGCGTTGTATTTTTCTCAAGTTCAGACCGTAGCATTTGTGATTCATAAGTTGTAATTGGTGAGGTTTGGTACGGGTGTTTGGAACTCGATGATTTGTAAACGCCAGTAGTATTTTATTTTCCCCTGCATTTACTTTAAATAGGGGCGTTACAGAAATTGGTATCAGAGCGTAGTTACGCTCTGAGCCCAAAAAAACAAGCCGAGTGAAATACTTAGAATCTAGGTGCACCTAAAACTGGGGAATTGGGGTAGAATTGAGAAGTGAGGATTCTAGAAAGGCACGTTACCCTTACCCCATACTTCACTGTACTTGCTTTACATTACTACACTTATCAATGAACGCTCTATCTATTCATTGTCCCCAGGACATTATAAACACTTCACACTTTACTACGTAGATATCTAGACTTAACACATAACTTCTGAGTAACAAAAACCATCATACCAGCTAAATGGCTCTAAGAGAAGGAAGAGGAGTGGGTCCCCCAGGTGACTACAGACCCGACGCTGTTACTCCAGAGGTCATAGCTCAGATTGTGACGGCTGCATTAGCTCAGCAGCAGGCACAAATTCCACAACCACCATCGCCACCACCTAACGGTCCCCGGGAGTTCAACTGGCAGAAAGCGGTCAACGATCTTCGTCCCCTAGTCTACGAAGGCCAACTAGTACCGAAGGTTTTGGAGAAATACATCAACGAGATCCAGAAAGCTTTTACTTCTCTACGCGTCCTAGCAGATCACCAAGTGGACGTAGCGGTCTACTTCCTCTAGCAACCCGTTCATCAATGGTGGCTGACCACCAGAGCCGAGCTGACTGCCCAGGCGAATTTCAACTTCCAAGCATTCCTGGTGGCCTTGAGAGCTAAGTTTTATCCATCATATCTACAGAAGAGGATGAGAAGTGAATTTGAGCAGCTGAAGCAAGGTACTTCCTCTGTTGTTGAGTACTATAACAAGTTTGTGGAGTTGCTTACTGTCATTGGAGAGGGAGCATATGCTCCGAGGTACCTGGTGGACAAATTTCATACCGGCTTAAACTTCAGAATCATGACTATGATAGGATCCACCAGAGGAATGACTTTACAGGTATGAAGTATGACTTTGGAATTTCAGGTACGCTAAGATTTCCCCACTAACACAAATTGTAACAACAGGAACTGGCTGATGATGTAAATGACTGCGAAACCACCATTGTCTATCAGGATACTGTGCTAGGCAAGAGGAAGGGAGATGGTGGAGGAGGGAGTGGAGGAAACTCTTCCCAGAACTATGAGAGGATGGGAAAGTTCTTCAAGGGGAGGAATGATAAGGCCATGGTCCCCTCATATACTGATGCTGAGCCAATCCGCTCCCAGCCACCTAGGGGGTGAGATAAGTTAGAATCAGGAGATAAACCAGTAAGAAGGTAGTTCTGTAAGAAGTGCAAGCAGGACCACCCAATCAAGGAGTGTGATGGAACCCTTGCGACTTTCCACTGCTGTGGCACGAAAGGGCACAGATCGTTCGAGTGCTTCTTGAACCCGGATTCCAAGAGCTACAAGCCATGCACCGGGTCAGCGACCAGAGCCCAAGCTACTAATACTACTGAAGGAGGCGGTAGAGGTGCACAGGAGCTGCTGGACCATCTACCAACCGCCCTGCCACTAGTAGAAAAAAATATAAAAAGTGGTCTATAAATGATGGTTCTGGTGAAAACTGTCTTTTAAGCCTGTTGGATACGCGCGCGCACAACTTAAAGACATCTTAAACGACAATTTATGTTAAACCGTCTTTTAAGTCATGTGATTTCAGCGCGCCAAAGTATCTTAAATGGCGGTTTCAAGTGAACCGTCATTTAAGATACTTTGGCGCGCTGAAATCACATGACTTAAAAGATGGTTTAACATAAACCGTCGTTTAAGATGTCTTTAAGTTGCGCGCACGTATCCAACAGGCTTAAAAGACGATTTTCACCAGAATGTCATTTATAGACCAATTTTTAAAATATATGTTAGTTAATTAATAAACCGTCTTTTAAAATATGTTTAAACACATAAATTAACAAAGTATGAAAAATAGTTGTTATACCCAAAATTTCAACCCCCCCGGAAGAGAGTCTCTACTAATAGGCTAGTAGCGAGGGTTCCCAGTTTGATCGGCACATTTCAGAGTACTAGGGACAGCTCAGTGATCTCCAGGGTCATTTTCGTAATTTTTCAAGGCTCCTAAGCCCCCTATAGGCTTTCTCTCTCCTCCAAATATGGGTCAAATTAATTCAAAATGCTTTGAAATTTTAAACCATGATAGAGGATGACATTTGAAGCATAATGGTGTTGGAATTTTGATTTTTCGAATTTCCAATAATTTTCTAGCAATTTCTGATTGAATCTGACGGGAAATTGAATTTAAAAATATCCCAATATCCAAAAAATTCGATTCCACTTTAGAAAAATCAGAATTATCATCCTTTACCCATGTGTAAAATTTTATAATCAAATTCTTTTTGGATGCCCTTGAGCTAAAACGTCGGTAAATCTCGGTTTTTACCGGATTTTTCTATCTTTAAGGAAGCCTATATAAGGAACCTTATCCCATGATCAAATCAGGACCTCAAGAACCCTAGACTCTCAAAGAAGGCAGCCGTCACTTGCTCTTCACGTTTTGAACCCCAGAGCCACAATCAAACACCGAAATCTCACCAAAATCAACACCAAAACACATTTTTCAACTCCCAAACATCATCCATCATCAAACCCTCACCAAAACAGCACCAAAACGTGAAGAACATCAAGAACAACAAGGAGTCAGAAGCTGGGTTCGAAGTTCTTCCGGATCCTCCATCAACGAGGCCTCCGAAGAATCCCGACGTGAAGAAACACCACGAATCTGAAGGTAAAACAGGTTATAACTCTACTTTTCTAACTCCCCACAACCTCATTAACTCTCTGTTAAATTTTGGGCTCAAACCAACCCTTTTTGGCTTCTGTAGCTAATTACTTTTTGCTGCCTTGTTACTTGTTTATCACGTTTCGTACATAATTCAACTTCAAACTGCAATCTTTCAATTACTAACATATTGTACATCTTTCAGGCTACACGTGCATAAATTTTGAGCCGAAAACACCTTCGGGAACCACCATAAAACCCCTGTCCGTGGGTGGTCCGGGACCTCGGACCTGTTGTCCGGGGCCACGGACGGGTTGTCCGTGGCCACGGACACCCACGGACGGCGGCGGCGGGATTTAAAATTTTAAAAATTTAGGTTTTGCTAAACTATGTCCGGGCCTACGGACATCCTGTCCGTGGCTCCGGACTTTTCAAATTTTTTTTTTTGTTTAATTCGACTTTTATTACACATAGGTTAACTAGGGTCCGTGGTTACGGACATTAGGTCCGTGGCTACGGACGGAAACAAAATTTGACCTAATTCTGCCTCCGAAACCCTAGTTTAGGTAATTTCAACTTTCACTTTAATTTTCTGTCAAAAAATGCTAAAAAAACACAAAAAAACAGAAGCTCGCGCACTTAGGTTAAAACGACTCGTAATAAGCCGTAAATAAACCAAGTAGAGGAAAAGCGACCTAGGAAGGGTAATGAAAGTAATTTGAACCCTAAGTAAGTCGAATATCAAGCCCCCGAACCCGAACTCTCCTTTCCTAATTTGATCTAGGTTAAAATTAGGTGGCGACTCATAATAGGTTCCAGTGAGCTAGCTTAGATTTTAATAATTATTGTTATAAGACATAGTTATTAATCTTAGGTTATTAGTGGACCTAAAACCCGACTAGATCCTAATCAACTTAATCCATATAGGATAGGTGTTTAAAATCGAGGCTCACAGACTGGCGACTCCGCTGGGGACAAACTCTTAATTTTAAGAAACAGGGCTTAACTCGAAAATGTTTATTTATGGCTTTATTACTTTGTTTGTTTACTTTTGTGCGCACTTTAATTTCTGCACCTTCGCATCATATGAGAGCGAGGGTTCACACAAACCGGTTCTACCCTGGGACCCGTTTGAGGGTCCCCTGTCAGGGACTCACACCTTTTAGGTGATGTGAATAAGTGGGGGAAAAGAGGAGGGTGTCGTCTAACCACCCCCCCTTAATACCTGGGCTTTAGCCCCTAGCATTTTCCTGGCAGTATCCTTACCTAGCCCATTGTTTGGTCAGTCAAAGACCCGATCGTAGACGCACACCCTCAGGTGATGTGAAAAAAGTGGGGAAGCCCAAAGAGAATAGCGTGCAAGCCCTATTCCTTTGTGGGGACCTGGGCCCATGCCCCAAGCACCTCTCCGGATCGATCCATACCCGGTTTGATTTTAACGTCTGGTGAGGACATGTTGAATCTGTGTGGGCCTTGTTTACCTGCATGATCAGCCCACTACCCAGCCTAGAAATTGATAAGAACTTTTCCTACATCAACTCAGCCCAACCCGATATCGCGACTTTATTGCTTGCGGCCCAAAGGCCTTGCTTGATTTGAATGTGTGAGTTATTTGTTCGGGCTTCGGCCCAAAAGTTTAGATTTAGGTGATTTCTCTTCTGGCCCAATTTGAATTATCCAATTAGTTCTAGGCCCATAAAAAAGAATCCACTTGAACTTGAAATAACTCACAGGTCCTGAAAAAGTCTTCTTCAGCTTAGCAACCATCTTCTCTGACCCAAAGAAAGTTAGGCCCATTTGTGATCTAGGGACCATTCCAGCCCATGAGCTTTACTCCAGGCCCAAACACATTCCGGCCCAAGGGCTCATTCTAGACTAGGTAGACTTCTTATTCGGGCCCTAGCCCCAAACCCTAGATCTAGGTGTCACCTCTCAGGCCCAATCAAAGCCTTCTGTTTAGATTTCAGTCCAAGTTCGAGTTCATAGTCTGAAAGATACTCCAGCCCAAACACCTCATTCTCTGGGTACCCTGGCCCACTTACTTTCAGCCTAAGTCTGTTTCGATCTATCTTGTGAAGCGTCATGTTTCTGCCCACTTCCTTTTGTTAGCTAATAATGGACACCTTGGACACAGGTAGACTCAAGTCCCAAGTGCAGTCCAATCGACATGGAAGCCCAGCTCGCAATTTTGGAACAAAAGCACATGGCCACCGTTGAAGCCATGGAGCAGAGGCATAGTGCTGCCATGGACGCCGTGGAATCTAACTACGTTGCTGTTATCGAAGAATTGAAAGCAAAGGCTCTTTCCCTCGAGTCCGAACGTCAAGCTCGGGATGAGTTAGTGGACAGGCTTCTCAACACCCTTTATGACTGCATTGAAGTTGGCTCCATTTAGGACAGGTTCTCAAACACCCTTAGACTGCATTGAAGTTGGCTCCAAAGCTGCACCCGCAAGAGAACCAGGCAACATGAGGAAGACAGTGATCAACAGTCAAGAGGACCTGGTTGGAGCGTTGGGACAGTAGAACCACCCCGACGGAATTCTCGACAGAGAGAGTTTACAGACATAGGTCGAACACCAAGACAAGCACTTGAAGAGCTTCAAGGAAGATATCCGATGCAACCGCTCGCCCTGAGGCCAGGAACTACTCATTTGGGGAAGGATCTTAATCAATTTTGTCACTTCCATCAGCTGCCCGGTCACGACACTGACCACTGCAGGGCCCTACAACACAAAATCCAGGATCTAATTGACCAAGGGCTCCGATTCTAAGAACATGGTGGAGAGCGCAGAGCACGCATGCCAAGCATCATCAGAAATGTTGTTTTTTAGTGTGTTTCTCATTAAATGCATTTCTTTTCTTGATTAGTTGTCTTTCAAATTTTGTAGTAGTTAGTTCCCTTGATCATTTTTGGTAGTTTCCCTGAGTTTGTAATTTCCAACATTATTCC
This sequence comes from Limonium bicolor, assembly GCA_023374045.1. Classification (NCBI taxonomy): domain Eukaryota; kingdom Viridiplantae; phylum Streptophyta; class Magnoliopsida; order Caryophyllales; family Plumbaginaceae; genus Limonium; species Limonium bicolor. The sequence continues at coordinate 274,864,580 of CM041778.1, forward strand.
TTTTGTTGAATAAAACATAGTTCCATTTCCATAATTTTTGAACAAAGCATTATTCATTAATTCGAAAAACTAAAAAAAAAAGACTCACGTCTTTCAAGGATCACGAAGTAATCATTTTCTGACTATGCAAAGGACTTGCATTTTGTTTCTGAAAATTTGAACATGCCTAACTAAACACCACAACTCACAACCCACAAAGAGGTTCAAGGTCCACATCTATCGAATTGTTGTCACAAACCCCAAAATCAATACTGGGGGCAATCTAAGTTTAAGTTCGTCATCTTTTATCTTTTGTTTAAATGTGCAAACGAGTTTCCGAGTGAAAATCTCGCGAGAGTGTCTTGAGTGGAAAAACCATGAGTGAACGAGCGTGTCATTTTTACACGACTCCGGTGAGACCACATTCAAAGGTGAGGTAAACGGCATAACTCCGACCGAAGGAGATAATCTGTAAATTTACTCTTAGATCTGCGAAAAGTAACAAAGAATGGATATACAACTATCAGGAATGACGAAGCACCTAGGTACAGCACCACATAGCCAAAATCTTGTAAACCCTAACATTAAACCCTAGGCACCCCCGCTGAGCCTTTCATATATCCCTTTTCGATGTTGCAAAGCTCCACAGAACAAGCCAGCCCGTGATGAATAACCAACCCGGTGACCAAAGGAAGCGAGGAGCCTGACTCTCAGATAACGTTTTCATCAGTCCAGAGAAGCAAAGCCGCTATCAGCATGACGAAGTGATCCGCAAATGGTCCCAAAGTGACACAGGATCAAAAGAGCTCACATCAAAATAGCTCTCAAAACTCCAAACCGGGAAACACAAGAACCCGAAGGCAAAGTCAAGAAAGGATCAAACAAAGAGGCAAAACCGAAGTGCCTCGAAGAAATCCAAAAGACGAAAAGAGAAATGGTGTAAAGGAAAACTTCAAAAGTCCAGGTCCAGAAGCTCGAAAACAACGTCAACACAAAGCAGCTAGACGACTTCAAGACAAGGAAGATGAATCCGAGAGAAGACACAAGTTGCAGCTTTGGTCACCCATTTAAGCTCCACATACCTCAAATATTCCCTCCATGATCCCGTTGTCTTTCATCACACCCTATGGCCACGTTATAAGCTTTAAAGACTTCCGACTTGATAGTTGTGTATCTAATCACGTGAAAGTACCAGATCGAATGCGTAAATCCATCAAATGTCAAGTTCAATGGTCTAGAAGCTGTGACCGTAAGTGATAAACGAGTGCAAACACCAAACACGTCGAGTGTAGGTTAGGAAGCACCACATCAAAACATACGTCTTGACCCTGTGAGGACGAGACTTGTTCGCATGTTTAACCAAAGAAAATACTAGGGGCAATAGATCGTTCCGATCGATTGCCATGAACTCTAGCTCAGATTGTCTTAAGGGAAAAATACTGGGGGCAATTGTTGGTTCCAACAATTGCTGTGACAACACCAATTGGAACCCAAAGCTCAAACACACACCACCACCATCACACACCACGGGCACCTCATAAGCCTTCACCTCCACATAAATTCCATGGCCCGTCATCAGCCCTACCACCACTGAAAAAGCCCCGCAAACGAAAAAAATCTATACTCCCACCAGCGGCACGTTCATCTTAAGAAACAAAGTGCAAGTCTGAAATCTTTAGTCAAGGAACGATAATTTCACTTTCCTTTTCAGTAGAAATAATTCCTTTAAACATTGCCACGCTTGGCACCCTTTTCAGCAATCTCTTGTCCTACACAATTTTCCTTCAAACACTTCGGTTTCATAGACATCATCATTGCCATGTTTGGCACTTTCATAATCAACTTTCATCATGATCATTTGCATAAAATTTACCTTGCATCAATCCATACGAGATTTCTCATCACAAATCAGGGATACAGATTCTCAGCCGAAGGTACAGATTCTTCAGGGATACAGATTCTCAGCCGAAGGTACAGATTCTTCAGGGATACAGATTCTCAGCCGAAGGTACAGATTCTTCAGGGATACAGATTCTCAGCCGAAGGTACAGATTCTTCAGGGATACAGATTCTCAGCAAAGGTACAGATTCTTCAGGGATACAGATTCTCAGCCGAAGGTACAGATTCTTCAGGGATACAGATTCTCAGCCGAAGATACAGACTCTTCAGAGATGCAGATTCTCAGCCAAAGATTCAGATTCACCAGAATAGATGAACTCAACCTCAAGCTCGTCATGAACCTAATTTCCTACCATTCCACTTAGGCACCCATAGGTCCTACTTTACATTTATCAATTTAGGCACACATCACATCAATCTCATTACATCTCTATTCATTTTCAGGTTCCCGACACCTTATAATGCTCGACATTGCAAACAAGGTAAATTGATCTACTAAACTAAACAAATTAATCTAGAAAATAATAAATCAATAAGTCTGTCGGGTTGCAAAAATCCCGGTCACTACAGTATAGAAAGTTAAGCAACCAAGTATCGAACCGTGGGACTTGAATAAATAAGCCTAAGTCCTATCCTAAATCCTAAGAAAACTGGAAATTCAGGGGGTTGTGAATTGTTTTTGTGTTTGAATTAAATAAATGCAAATCAAAGTTGAAATGAACAATTGGTGAAAATGAATGAAGAGTTTGATAATATGAATGGAACTCCGGGTTTGGGTTGTTCTTTTCTAGTTGAATCTAGTAACTCCTACAATTTAATTATGAGAAACGGAAAGGCCAATTCTTTCTATCTCTTCAATGCTAAATCCTAGTTCATTGAAGAGCTCACCTATCAGAACGTGTCAACTCTAATCTAGCAGTTGGCAAAACACATATAGGTGGAATAAGCACAAAGAATTGTTAGCGTTTGTAGGAAAGATTATCTATCCGACTAATCCTTCCCCAAATCCCCAGGTTAATTCGAACTCCCTATTAATCACCTTGTCTGATCTTAATAGGTTTCGCAGAACAACTCTATAACTCGCGAAATTAATAGAGAAGAAAATTGATAATCATTAACCTGGAAACAATCCATTACAATCTCATAATCAAATTGCAGAATCTTTAACTACATTGAATCCATCTTGAACAAACCCTACCCAGAGTTAAATCCCTACTAGCTAGACATTGCAAAGAAACAGATAAATACAATCAACATAGAAATCATCTAAAGGAAGAAAAACCCTTCTGTTGAACGACTATCCAGATCGATGGATGCAGGTGTAAGGTTGAAGATGATGGCCTCACTCCCTTCTGACGATGCTCCTCCAGAACGATGGTGATAAGCTTGATGAATGTGAGTGAAGGTGAACTGATGCAATGGTGTGGGTGAATGGAGAGAACCTCGTTTATCAGCGTGAGAGTGTGTGTTGTAATGATCGATGATGAATGAATACCTTTCTCCTCTGATTAGGTCAGTTAAATAGACTTTTCCTCTCTCTTTTTCCCTTCAAAACGCCGAGTTTATGCTGAATTTTTCGTCCCGTCCGAACATTGGTCCGATCTTCAATGTTCGGACACAATGCTTTGAACGCTCCAATCCCAGAAATCTCGACTTGTGTCCGAACTTGGATGTTCGGACACAAGTTCGGACATGCTCCGTACATCAGACCTCCGACTTTTCTTAACCATGTCCGAACTTCGATGTTCGGACTGAAGTTCGGACATTCCATCAGGCGCAGCATACGAACTCTCGACTTGCGTCCGAACTTGGAAGTTCGGACACAAGCTCGGACATTCCTTCAAAATCCTCTAAATTCACCATTCGGACTCCAATTCGACCCCCGTTTGTTGTGCATCATCTCCCTTGTGAGTTAATCTACTGTTTTCTTGGCTTTTCTATGCATTTAATCATAGAAAAAGGTATCAAGCCTTACCAAACAACAAACCAAAGGAAAACGGAAGATAAGTGTGGAATATTATCGATGACGTATATAAAAATTAGGCATTAAAGATCACTAAAACCATTCATATTTCCCACTCATCAAACCTCCTCACACTTAACTTTGCTTGTCCTCAAGCAAAGCAGGAGTAAAACGTCTCAGAATGCCTCAGGGCCAAACCTTGGGATTGCAAAAAAAATAAGGAGCTTAAGACACAATAATCACCCAGGAATCGATCTGCTCTTAACTGTATGTCTCTTAAACAATAAAGCACGCTTTAAAAACAAAAGATTATGAAGAAGCCAAATCATGAAGTCAAAACATAGAGTAACTCAGAACCTTCCAACCTTTTCTCTTCTCAAACCCGTGGATGACAAGGGGTGTGAAGTTCTGCCATATTCCGCAGAACCTTTCAACACCACGTACTCATGATCTAATTTAAGGAATTGCCATAAACATAAGACTTTAAAGAACTTCCTCTTTTTTCTTTTTTTTTTTCTTTCTTTTGCATACATATCACTTTTCCGCGCAAATAATTCATCCCCCAGACTTTTCTCTCCATCCTTGTAACGGTATTGGGTCTTTTATCCCAGATCAGACGACCTTAGGTAAATGGGTGACGAAGCACCCCTAGGACTTAATAACCAGATGGAAGAGGCCTGTTTTGGTTCAGAAAATAACTTAGATCAGAGGAGTACCTTGCCTTTATCCTTCATTCCAAACATTCTCATCATTCCCAAGGTTCCAAGTTAAACCAGTTCTAACTTCACAACTAACTTGTTCACAGACATTTAACAGAATTCAGCCATTTGAAAATATGATATGAGAACACACAGCTTTGAGCAAACCAACTCTAAAGGTCAGTTCGGACTCAACTCCACAACTAAAGATCCACCCAAGTATTCAACACTAAGAAGCACTCTAAGGGAATTACCCCCACATAGCCCAAAACCAAACAAAAATTAGTGCGGGAATAAATGACTGACACATTCAGAAAGATCTCCCCCTTCCTCACACTTAATGAGGAGCAATGTCCGCATTGTTCAGAAATTTATCACAAGAAGGAGATCTGGCTAAATGTGTCACACTTACAAGGGGGAAATGAACAGGGACATAGGTATACACGTTAAAGCATGAGCCTGAACATTAACCAAAAAGGAAAAAAACTGAAACACTCCCCTGATTTCTTTTGTGATGCTTTGAGGAAGAGGCTCTTCCTCACACTTAGTGTCCGGTAGGGGAGAAGGTTTCCTCACACTTGCTTCCAAGCTAGTGTCCGGCATGGAGTCAGCATGATAAAGTATACTTGCACACATTCAGCAAACAACACAGAAAAGTATGCTAGAGCATCGTATTAGAGACATCTAGTCAGAGTTAAAGATTAAAACAACCTAAAATTGAAAGAAATTAAAATACAACCCAATCAAACTAAAAGTAATCAGTCTAACACAACTGAAAGTAATCCCAAAGAGAAGTCCAGATAAGGCTTCTAAACAGAGTAGCACCAAACAACAACATAGTCACTGTGGAGGCGGGTAGTATGCCTGCCTGCACTGCTGAAACTGCGCGAGCAGAGCCTCATAGTCGTCCTGGGAGCGGCGCCTGCTGCTGAAGAGTCTCGATCTCCGCCTGATAGCGTCGATCCATCTCTATGAAACGGGACTCCAGCTGATCAAACTCGTAGCGAGTGACATACTCGCTCCCAGGGGCTGGAAGTGCAAGAAACGCCTCATGCTCGTCAGGTGAAGCAGCAGGGGCGGGCTCTGATGGTCCCTCACCCGCCTCTCGCTGGCGCTTCTGTGGTCGCGCGACAGCCTTCTTCCTCCACAGGCCCTCACTGAACTAACAACATCTTCTTCAGGGCGCCTGCATCAATAGGAGCCCGCGCAGCATGCAGCCCCACAGTAGGAACGGATAACCCTCTGCCTCCTGAGCATGCTGCAGATCATGACGGGGAAGCCCAGCTTGTGTTGTCTTAGTGCTCCATGATGTACTGCATGTGCAAGAAGATCACCCATGGCAAGTAAGTGATCTGTGCAGCCTCAGCAAACGCCGGATTCAGCACTGTCTGAAGAAGTAGGAAGTCAGTATGGTTCAGGTCCGAGCTCTGACGTGGTACAATGGTCGCAGCCAGTAGTGCGAGCAGAACTCGCTCCTGTGGGGCTGAAGCGCATCAGCAGGGACGACCTGCTTGAATGGGTCATCCCCTCTGCGCCGTCGTGGTCCCTGAACCATGAGGGGGGTATAGTGTTGGATGGCAGCTGTCTTGAAGTCGTGGGGTTTAGATGCTCGGGGCGGTCTGGGGCAGGATAAGGAATGTCCAAATAGTGAGCAATCTCCATCGTGGAGATTGCCACTTATCGCCATCTACTATGACTTGATCTGGCCGTCCTGGAAGATGGCATTGTGCATAGAACATGCGCACGGCTTGTTCAGAGTACTGGCCTCCCATATCTAGAATCTTGCCCCAGCCCAATGAGTCCAATAAAGCCCGCAGTCCCAGCTGCTGCTCCAGTTCCCGCTCCACACAGCGCTCAGCAATTATATCGACCTCCTTCTCAAACCACTCTTTGGCTGCATCGTTTCTAAATTCTGGTTCCAGAGCTCTTCGGCTGGAGCTTGCACCAGGCCTCACAGCCCTCTTACCACGGCCCGTGAATCTGCTCAGCATCTGCACAAGAAAGGGTACCCAATGTCAAATAAAGGAAAGCAAGGAACATGGTTCTAAATGTGCACATAATTACCCAAAATCCGACAGAGTTCCCCCTAAAAACTCATTATTCTCCACAGCAGAAGTCAATCAATTTTTTCAATTTCAATGGGAATCCTCAACAACTGGTGACTAGCAGAGACTTAACTGACCAGAAAGGCACAATATTCCCACACATTCAGTTCAGTCTCATTCATTTTTTTTCAGTTCAGCGATGCAAAATAAAACCATACTCAAATACCACATTGACTCACAGTAGTGCAATTTTAAACATCTCGATCCATCAACTTGCAGCATAGCAGATAATAAACTCCATATATGCAAATGAATCTCAGAAGCTCATATAACAGCCCACTCTCGACTTTTTTATACCTCAGATTCCAAAACTTGTCAAAACACATTAAAAGAGGTAGAAAAGTAGAGAGATTACCTTGCTGGAGTTGAATGAATGATTAGAAGTAGATATAACAGGAAAACTGCAAGAATCGAACTCAAAAACCCCCAAATCGGTAGTTAGGGTTCTAAGTCGAACAAGGTCTGATTTGAACTGGTGTGGGGATTTGTTGGCCGATTTCAGTTGCTAGAGTGGTGGAGAACTCAAAACCGAGCAGATTGGTAGTAAGAATGTGGAATTTGGTGGAGATTTGAGTGAGTTGAGGTGAGGGGAGATTGAGAAGAAGGGAGTGGAGTTCGCTGCGGGCGTCGCGAGAGGAGAAGGTTTGTGAAATTTTTTTTTTCTCGTCGCGCCCTCTTTTGGTTCAGAGTTTTTGGTGTCCGAACTTCAATGTTCGGACAGAAGTTCGGACATACATACCTGGGCTGCGCTTCGTGTTGTGTCCGAACTTCGATGATCGGACCGTAGTTCGGACATCTCGTATTTCCGCTTCGCCAGACTCTCGTGTTGAGTCCGAACTTCGATGTCCGGACTGAAGTTCGGACATAGCGTTGTGCACAGCCCTCGGACTCTCGAACTGAGTCCGAACTTCGATCTTCGGACCGAAGTTCGGACATATTGTTTTGCGCAGGTCTCAACTCTCGAATTGGGTCCGAACTTCAATCTTCGGACTGAAGTTCGGACATCACCAAAAATGCACCCCTTGTTTCTTTTTGAGCTCCATTTACTGTAACAAAAACACTATCTTAAAACAAAACTATAAACAACATAATAACACAGAATAAAAGTACCGAAAACACTGGGTTGCCTCCCAGTCAGCTGCTCTTCTTTAATGTCTTTAGCTAGACAATTCCTGCTTGATCAATCAGAAAAGGTGTGATGAGCAGCTCTACAACAGCCGGTAGCGAATTCCTTCAGCCTTCTCAATTCTCTTTCGCATTCGCCAAGAGAATTTCTTTTTCACGTTCGAACTCGTCTCTTGAGAATTCATCTTCGCTGTAGGATCGGATTCACTATCCAAAAAGAATATTGCCTGCAAGGGAAAAAGGTTATGATCAGTACCAAGATAACCTTTTAAATCGAGCACCATTTACCTTAAAGGTTTCACCAGCCTTATTTTCCAGCTCGTACGCTCCATAAGATGTAACTCCTACAACTCTGAAGGGGCCTGCCCAATGTGACTTTAGCTTCCCAGGGAAGAGGCGTAGCCTAGAGTTAAAGAGTAGCACTAGATCCCCCACTTTGAAGTCTCTCTTTTGTATCATCCGGTCGTGGATCTTTTTGGTGCGCTCTTTATAGATTCTTGAGCTTTCGTACGCCTGGTCCCTCAGTTCCTCCAACTCAGAAAGTTGAAATCGTCTCTTCTCTCCAGCATCACACAAATCAAAATTAAGAGCCTTTAAAGCCAATAGGCTCTGTGCTCTAGCTCAACTGGGAGATGACAAGCCTTCCCGTATACCAGCTTAAAGGGGGACATCCCGATGGGAGTCTTAAATGCAGTTCTATAGGCCCATAGAGCATCATCAAGCTTGACAGACCAATCCTTCCTGGAGGAGTTGACTGTCTTCTGAAGAATCCATTTGAGCTCTCGGTTACTCACTTCTGCTTGCCCGTTAGTTTGGGGATGATAAGGTAAAGCAACCTTATGAGTCACCCCGTACTTAGTCATCAGAGAATTAAAAGCTTTGTTGCAGAAGTGAGAACCTCCGTCACTGATGATAGCTCTTGGCACTCCAAATCTGGTAAAGATGTTCTTCTTCAAGAATTTTACCACAGTTTTAGCATCAGCAGAAGGGCAGGGGATTGCTTCGACCCATTTGGAAACATAATCTACAGCAACAAGGATGTAGTGGTTTCCGTGAGAAGAAGGAAATGGGCCAGTGAAGTCAATACCCCAGACATCAAATAATTCTACTTCAAGGATTCCCTTCTGCGGCATCTCATGCCTTCTTGAAGTGTTCCCCATCCTCTGGCAGTTATCACAGTGAGCACAGAAGCGGTGGACATCTTTGTGTAGAGTGGGCCAGTAGAAACGCACTCTAACACCTTAGCACCGTCCTAGCAGGACCGTGGTGACCACCTGCCTCTCGGGAATGGCAGAACTCTATTACACTGTTTACCTCTTCATCAGGGAGACATCTTCTGATTAGACCATCAGCAAAACTCTGAAGAGATAGGGGTCCTCCCAAACGTAATGACGGGTCTCAGACAGAAACTTCTTCCTCTGGTTGTAACTTAGATCATGGGAACCAACCCAGAGGCAAGATAGTTAGCCAAGTCAGCGTACCATGGCTCCTTGACTTTCCCATTACAAAGACCGTTTCGTCGGGAAAGAACTCATTTATGGGGACCCCGTCATCTGGAGTCTCAAGCCTCGATAAATGGTCTGCAACCCCATTCTGCTTCCCTTGCTTATCAACCACTTCCAAGTCGAACTCTTGGAGAAAGCAGGATCCATCTCAATAGTCTGGGCTTGGAATCATTCTTTTTGGAACAAGTACTTCAAGGCGGAGTGGTCGTTGTGAGCAATTACCTTACTCCCCAGCAAATAAGGTCTGAACTTGTCAGAGCGAACACCACCGCAAGTAGCTCCTTCTCAGTGGTGTGTAGTTTCTTTTGAGGCTCCGTCAGAGTCTTACTCGCATATGTGATGACCCTCAAAATCTTATCCTTCCTTTGACAGAGTGCAGCACCAACGGCGAAGTCACTAGCATCAGGTCATTTACCTCAAAAGGAAGGGTCCAGTCAGGGGAACCACAATGGGGCAGAGGATGAAGTTATTTTGATGGTTGAAAAGCCTTCAAGCATTCTTCTGAAAAATAAAACTTTACATCTTTCTGCAGGAGATCAGACAAGGGCTTCGCAATTTTCGAAAAGTCCTGGATGAACCTTCGATAGAATCCCGCGTGACCCAGAAAAGATCTAACTCCTCTGACTGAAGTGGGAGGAGGTAACCCCTCAATGACTTCCACTTTTGCCTTGTCCACTGAATGCCATCTTTGGAGACCCTGTGCCCAAGCACTATACCCTCATGTACCATAAAAATGGCACTTCTCCCAATTTAAAACCAGGTGGGTCTCCTCACATCTGCTTAGTATCTGATCCAGCTGATCCAGACACACATCAAAGTTCTGGCCATACACCGAGAAGTCGTCCATGAAGACTTCTATACTCTTCTCAATAAATTCGTTGAAAATGGCCATCATGCACCGCTGGAAGGTGGCTGGTGCGTTGCAGAGCCCAAATGGCATCCTCCTATAGGCAAACGTGCCATAAGGGCAGGTGAAGGTGGTCTTCTTCCTCCTCTGGCGCGATGGGAATCTGGAAGTAACCGCTGTATCCATCAAGGAAACAGTAGTACTCCTGCCCGCCAGTCGCTCCAACATCTGATCGATGAACGGCAGCGGGAAATGGTCCTTTCTTGTGGCCTCGTTCAAACGTCTGTAGTCTATGCACATCCTCCAGCCAGTGGTCTGTCTTGAGGCATAGCTCTCCCTTATCATTGGGCACCGCCACAATTCCTCCTTTCTTGGGAACGACTTGCACAGGAGAAACCCAGCGGCTGTCAGAGATGGGGTAGATGATGCCGCTTCCAAGAGCTTTTAAACCTCACCTTTCACTACTTCCTTCAGGTTGGGGTTCAATCTCCTTTGGGCTGCCTCACTGGTTTGATACTATCTTCCATGTAGATCCGGTGAGTGCAGAACCCTGGACTAATCCCTTTAATATCTGCCACTGACCACCCCAATGCTCCCTTGTGCCTTCTAAAACCTCCAGAAGTCTGCTTTCTGCGAAAAGACAAAGAAGAAGAAATAATAACCGGCAGGGCGCTACCCTCTGCCAAGAAACATATTAAGGTTTGAAGGGAGAGTTTTAATTCAAGAGTAGGGGGTTTTCTCTACTGAAGGGATGAGCCTCTGAGTAGGCCTGTCCAGTGGCTCCACAGGAGGAGCGTGAGGGCGAAATATGTTCGTCCCTGGTTAAGCTGCTGGACAACAGTAGCTACCTCAGTGCTCTCCTTGTCATCCTCAATCGAGTGGCATAACACCTGTTCTAACAGATTAGAATTCTCAAACAGGAAGGAAGAGTCATCAGTACTTTTCAGCGACAAATGCATCATAATCATCAGTATAGTCGACATCAATAGAAAGTACAGCATGAGAAGAAGCATTTGTTCTCATCATCTTGGTGATATCAAAACTAAGCTCCTCATTATTAAATTTCAGGGTGATTTTTCTTTGTCAACATCAATGACAGTTTTAGCAGTTCGCAGGAATGGTCTACCCAAAATTAATGGCACTTCAACATCCTCATCCATATCAAGAATAACAAAATCAGCAGGGAAGAAGAAGTTACCAACACCTACCACAACGTTCTCAACATACCACGAGGTTTGATTGACGAACGATCAGCCAATTGTAAATTAAAGTTGATTGGGATAGCTCACCAGCATGAAGCTTTTTAAACATTGAATATGGCATTAAATTGATGCTTGCTCCAAGGTCGCAGAGTCCGTACCCACAGTCCATGTCTCCTATGGTGCAAGGGATGATGGGCTGCCCTGGATCTCCACACTTTGGAGGGAGCTTCTGCTGGATGGCTGCAGAGCATGTCTCTGTCAGCTGAACAATCTCCCTTTCCTTGAACCTTCGCTTATTAGAAATTAAATCTTTCACAAAGCGAGCATAGTTAGGCATCTGCTTGATAGCATCAATCAAGGGAATATTAATAGTAAGCTTCGAAAATACACTTAAAAATTTCCCAAATTGATCATCAAGTTCTTTTTCTTTTAATCTATTAGGGAAAGGAAGTTCCTTCGGAACCACCTTACCCTTGGAGTTTTTAGCAGTCAAAGAATGAGAAGGGAAGAGATAGGAGCCTGGGTCTCCTCAACAACTACCTCAGGAGGGGCTGGGGGCCCTGACGGTGCACCAGTGCTAGAGGAGGGGCGAACCGGTCTCCTCGTCAGCTTGGTCCTCAGCCACTTGATTTAATTTATTAACTGCTTTCCCACTTCTTAAGGTAACGGCTGCCACCTCTTCAGAATCTAAGCAGTCCTCAACTACCACGGTTTCTGAGACCGTCACTGCTTTCAACTGAGCTTTAGGATTGGGGTCTGTTTGGAAGACAGTGAGCCAGACGGCCTCTGCTGTAGGAGGAACTGAGTCAACTGACTCATAGTTCCTTGCATCTCCACCATAGCGTTCTCAAGCTTTTGCTGGCCAGCTGCCAGATTCTGATTTATCACTGTTTGTTGCTCTTGAGAGGCCATCAGTTATCCATCATCTCCTTTAAATTAGCATTATTCGAGCTCAGTGATGATGGCTGAGCTGGGGACTGCTGTGTGGCCTAAACTGATTGAATGGGGGCCTAACAAAACGGGTGGTGCCCCTGACTCGCCCTCTGAGGCTGCATCTATTGTGAGTTGAGGGCGTTATTTGGATTACCGTACCTCAGGTTTGGATGCTGATTCTGCATCCAAGGCTGCCTGTTGTACTGGCCAATTACATTTGCCTCCTCAGTCTGCCTCATCTCAGCAACCATCGGGCAGTCTTCATAATCATGGTGTCTCCACACTGAGAACAACATACCTCGTTTGGACCAGTAGACACCTTCTTGACGGCTTGCACAGATGTCTGTCCCATAGTGAGCCGCTCGAGCATCTTCGCCATATTGCCCACTGTGGTACTTAAATGGGCCTGCTCAGCAGCAATCTGCTCCATCATAGGATCTGGAGTCCGAGAGGAGGTCTGCCCAACTGTGAAGACCCTTCCTCCCACTGTTGCTCCACTGGCAGAGCTCCTCGCAGTAGGACTCCATGGGCACATAAATTCCTCTCCGCTTTTAGCCAGCAAATTTCCACCCAATGCGGCTCTGACCTCGGCTCTGTGCTCATCTCTCAGCCCTTAGAAGAACCCTGGGCCAAGGATGTCATGTTCTGACCGTGATGCGGGCACTGGCGGAGCAGCTCCTTGAATCTATCCCAAGCTTCACAGATTGTCTCACCGCCGGACTGTCTGAAAGCGGTCAGGTCAGCGATCATCTGTCTGGTCCGGGAGATAGGGATATACTTCTCGTAAAACCTCTCCGTCAACAGCTCCCAGGTAGTGATGATACCTGGTGGTAGACGGTGGAACCACTTCGAGGCTTCCCTTGATAGACTGTGCTGAAATAAGCACAGCCGAGCGTACTCCTCAAGCCCCTGAGACATCCCCAACGAATCCAGATGGACTAAGAACCGATGGACATGGTCGAGTGCATCAGCCGGGTCTGCGCCTTAGAAGGTCCCTGCTGGATGATTCCTGACAGCATTTGTTGATGGCTTGGTTTTAACTTTTGCCATTCTGTAGTTAATTCAGCTGTGAGGTTCGGTAGAGTCACAGGTCCTCTTCTAGGAGCAGCTGGCGGCCGATTTATTCTTCCCAAAGTGGCCTGCTCAGCATTGGCATTGGCTGGTCCGTTAGCAGCCATGGCGAAGGTGAGTGCTCTTCTCGCTCTTCGAGCTGTACGGTTGATCTCTAGGTCTAAGTTGAATCTTGGTGGGCCTCGAGATCGAGTACCGTGCATTCACCAAACACCTGCACAGTTACACAAAACAAATCAAGTAAAATAAAAACAATTGACAACCAAGGCAAAGGACTTGACAAAGTCAAGTCCCCGGCAACGGCGCCATTTTGCAAACAGGTAATTGATCTACTAAACTAAACAAATTAATCTAGAAAATAATAAATCAATAAGTCTGTCGGGTTGCAAAATCCCGGTCACTACAGTATAGAAAGTTAAGCAACCAAGTATCGAACCGTGGGACTTGAATAAATAAGCCTAAGTCCTATCCTAAATCCTAAGAAAACTGGAAATTCAGGGGGGTTGTGAATTGTTTTGTGTTTGAATTAAATAAATGCAAATCAAAGTTGAAATGAACAATTGGTGAAAATGAATGAAGAGTTTGATAATATGAATGGAACTCCGGGTTTGGGTTGTTCTTTTCTGGTTGAATCTAGTAACTCCTACAATTTAATTATGAGAAACGGAAAGGCCAATTCTTTCTATCTCTTCAATGCTAAATCCTAGTTCATTGAAGAGCTCACCTATCAGAACGTGTCAACTCTAATCTAGCAGTTGGCAAAACACATATAGGTGGAATAGCACAAAGAATTGTTAGCGTTTGTAGGAAAGATTATCTATCCGACTAATCCTTCCCCAAATCCCCAGGTTAATTCGAACTCCCTATTAATCACCTTGTCTGATCTTAATAGGTTTCGCAGAACAAACTCTATAACTCGCGAAATTAATAGAGAAGAAAATTGATAATCATTAACCTGGAAACAATCCATTACAATCTCATAATCAAATTGCAGAATCTTTAACTACATTGAATCCATCTTGAACAAACCCTACCCCAGAGTTAAATCCCTACTAGCTAGACATTGCAAAGAAACAGATAAATACAATCAACATAGAAATCATCTAAAGGAAGAAAAACCCTTCTGTTGAACGACTATCCAGATCGATGGATGCAGGTGTAAGGTTGAAGATGATGGCCTCACTCCCTTCTGACGATGCTCCTCCAGAACGATGGTGATAAGCTTGATGAATGTGAGTGAAGGTGAACTGATGCAATTGTGTGGGTGAATGGAGAGAACCTTGTTTATCCGTGAGAGTGTGAGAGTGTGTGTTGTAATGATCGATGATGAATGAATACCTTTCTCCTCTGATTAGGTCATAAATAGACTTTTCCTCTCTCTTTTTCCCCTTCAAAACGCCGAGTTTATGCTGAATTTTTCGTCCCGTCCGAACATGGTCCGATCTTCAATGTTCGGACACAATGCTTTGAACGCTCCAATCCCAGAAATCTCGACTTGTGTCCGAACTTGGATGTTCGGACACAAGTTCGGACATGCTCCGTACATCAGACCTCCGGCTTTTCTTAACCATGTCCGAACTTCGATGTTCGGACTGAAGTTCGGACATTCCATCAGGTGCAGCATACGAACTCTTGACTTGCGTCCGAACTTGGAAGTTCGGACACAAGCTCGGACATTCCTTCAAAATCCTCTAAATTCACCATTCGGACTCCAATTGACCCCCGTTTGTTGCATCATCTCCCTTGTGAGTTAATCTACTGTTTTCTTGACTTTTCTCTGCATTTAATCATAGAAAAAGGTATCAACCCTTACCAAACAACAAACTAAGGAAAACGGAAGATAAGTGTGGAATATTAACGATGTACGTATAAAAATTAGGCATTAAAGATCACTAAAACCATTCATATTTCCCACTCATCAGGCATATTCCATTCAACTCAGGTTCCCGACACCTTATATGCTCGGCGTATTTCATCCGCTTTCAGGTTCCCGACACCTTAGAATGCTCGGTGTACTTCATTCCTTTATAGGTAGTCAACACCTTAGAATAGCTTGACATCATCTCATTATAGGTAGTCAACGCCTCAGAATAGCTTGACATCATATCATCCTTGTAGGTAGTCGGCGCCTTAGAACAGTCCGACATTACTTCATTTTTACCTTTAGGTAGTCGGCGCCTTAGAACAGCTCGACATAACTTATCGGATTTCAATTGCATGTGGGGTTTTAAGATCCAAATTTTGGGGTATCACTCAAGCATCAACTAGCCTTTTCATTTCCATTACAAAGTCTATTTGACGGGGGGCAATCTGTTATACCCAAAATTTCAACCCCCCGGAAGAGAGTCTCTACTAATAGGCTAGTAGCGAGGGTTCCCAGTTTGATCGGCACATTTCAGAGTACTAGGGACAGCTCAGTCATCTCCAGGGTCATTTTCGTAATTTTTCAAGGCTCCTAAGCCCCCTATAGGCTTTCTTCTCCTCCAAATATGGGTCAAATTAATTCAAAATGCTTTGAAATTTTAAACCATGATAGAGGATGACATTTGAAGCATAATGGTGTTGGAATTTTGATTTTTCGAATTTCCAATAATTTTCTAGCAATTTCTGATTGAATCTGACGGGAAATTGAATTTAAAAATATCCCAATATCCAAAAAATTCGATTCCACTTTAGAAAAATCAGAATTATCATCCTTTACCCATGTGTAAAATTTTATAGTCAAATTCTTTTTGGAAGCCCTTGAGCTAAAACGTCAGTAAATCTCGGTTTTTACCGGATTTTTCTATCTTTAAGGAAGCCTATATAAGGAACCTTATCCCATGATCAAATCAGGACCTCAAGAACCCTAGACTCTCAAAGAAGGCAGCCGTCACTGCTCTTCACGTTTTGAACCCCAGAGCCACAATCAAACACCGAAATCTCACCAAAATCAACACCAAAACACATTTTTCAACTCCCACAACATCATCCATCATCAAACCCTCACAAAAACAACACACCAAAACGTGAAGAACATCAAGAACAACAAGGAGTCAGAAGCTGGGTTCGAAGTTCTTATGGATCCGCCATCAACGAGGCCTCCGAAGAATCCCGACGTGAAGAAAACACCACGAATCTGAAGGTAAAACAGGTTATAACTCTACTTTTCTAACTCCCCACAACCTCATTAACTCTCTATTAAATTTTGGGCTCAAACCAACCCTTTTGGCTTCTGTATAGCTAATTACTTTTGCTTCTGCCTTGTTACTTGTTTATCACGTTTCGTACATAATTCAACTTCAAACTACAATCTTTCAATTACTAACATATTGTACATCTTTCAGGCTACACGTGCATAAATTTTGAGCCGAAAACACCTTGGGGAACCACCATAAAACCCTGTCCGTGGGTGGTCCGGGACCTCGGACTTGTTGTCCGGGGCCACGGACGGGTTGTCCGTGGCCACGGACACCCACGGACGGCGGTGAGATTTTAAAATTTTTAAAAATTTAGGTTTTGCTAAACTATGTCCGGGCCTACGGACATCCTGTCCGTGGCCCCGGACTTTTCAAATTTTTGTTTTCTGTTTAATTCGACTTTTATTTACACATAGGTTAACTAGGGTCCGTGGTTACGGACATTAGGTCCGTGGCTACGGACGGAAACAAATTTGACCTAATTCTGCCTCCGAAACCCTAGTTTAGGTAATTTCAACTTTCACTTTAATTTTCTGTCAAAAAATGCTTAAAAACACAAAAAAAACAGAAGCTCGCGCACTTAGGTTAAAACGACTCGTAATAAGCCGTAAATAAACCAAGTAGAGGAAAAGCGACCTAGGAAGGGTAATGAAAGTAATTTGAACCCTAAGTAAGTCGAATATCAAGCCCCCGAACCCGAACTCTCCTTTCCTAATTTGATCTAGGCTAAAATTAGGTGGCGACTCATAATAGGTTCCAGTGAGCTAGCTTAGATTTTAATAATTATTGTTATAAGACATAGTTATTAATCTTAGGTTATTAGTGGACCTAAAACCCGACTAGATCCTAATCAACTTAATCCACATAGGATAGGGGTTTAAAATTGAGGCTCACAATAGTATAGAGTAATAAATATTTAAATTGGTTTACATGTTGGTTTAAACTTCACAAAATAGGTAGTGAGATGAAAATACCCCATAATTAAAAAAATAGTGATTAATTAGCCTAATAAGTATTTTAGAGGCTTATTTACATCTAATATACACGAGGGAACAAATCCCGAAGAAAACGGATCTTTAAAATGGGGTTAAAAGCACAAACGAACCTTAAAGCGCGTTTTTCGAGGAAACCGGGAAAACGTGACTTTAAGCGGGTTAAATAGACCTGTAATAGTTTTGGTCAACCAAATAGTCATTAATAAACATTAATGAAGGTTTAGAACCAATAAAATTAATTAAACGAGAAATTCCGGAAAACGGGTTCTGGTTAGTAAAAACTGTAACAACCGGGAAGTTGTGGGGTGAGAGTGTAAATAAACAAAACTAGTGTGTCCACTTTTGCAAATAAGAATTAAAAATCTGTGTGTGTGTATATGGGGGGCCGGCTCACTTACTCCCTCCTCTCTTAATTCTCTTCTTATTTGCTAAAAGACAAAGGAAATAAGTAAAAGCAAAAAGTGGCACTCTCTCTCCTACTCCCCCTCTCTCTCACGCATTGCTCCCCCTCTCTCTCATTTCTTATTCCTCCCAAAGCAAACAATGGCGATTTGGTAAGCCCCCCCAGCTCTCTGTTCTCTCTCCATTTTTGAAGGCTCAAAACTCCTCCAAATCCTACAAAAATTACACCGTTGGAATCCCCTTGCAACGGAGAACATCTTCCTCCTTTCAAAAAAATCCAAAAACTCCATTTTCATCTCCATGGATGGAAGCCATTTGAGGATTTGAGTCCACCATTAGAAGCTCCTCCTTTACCTTGGTGTTTTGAGGTAAAAAGAAATCAGAAAATCCCTCATTTCTAGCTCTCATTTGTATTATAAAAGTTTCCAGATTTTGAATGCTTTGTGCCTTGTGCTCCAACCGATTTTGGCTTCTCCATTGGGCTAGAAATCTTGCTCTCTTACTAGTCAAGAACTTCATTCATTGGTTGGAAGGTAATGCTCTTTTCTAAACTCTAAAACATGTCTAAGTTTGAGGGTTAGCTAAGAATAAACTCTAAGTAGTTGTATGTATTGGTATGGGCTGTAGCATTAGAGTGTGAAACACATTGTTACCGAGAACAAGAAAGAAAGAGGAAGAAGGGAAATGAAAGAAAGGAGAAACTAAAATCACAAGGTAAATACTTTTACCTTGAGTTGGTTTTGTATTGTGTAGTGTAACGGATTTTGAGTGTTAAAAATGTGTAATGTATATGGTGATGAGTTGTAAGTATGTGTAGTATAATGAGGAAGGAAATGTAGCTGTTTTGAAAATTGTAAAGAATATCTAAAAGCTTGGGAAAACATTGGGTAATGAGTATGTATGTGCTGGAAAATATAATGTGTTGTAGTGTGTTGAGTTGATATGGAGTTGTAAATGAATGGTGAGCTGAAATGGTGGGTGGAAAAAAGTGAGAATTTTAGGGGAAACTATGTCAAAATTTGACTAGAAATTAGAAGACTTAGTTGTGAAAGAAGAGGGAATAACCTAGGGAGTAACTAGGTATATTTAGAGAACTTAATGTGAGTAGTTTAAACTCTTTGAAACAGATTTGGAAAGGAGCTATGTAATGGTAGGAACTAGGATGTAAAGTAATGCATTCAGAATGATAGTAGTAGCATTGGTAGAGGGAGTATTGAATGGTAGGAGATAGAGAAAAAATCTGTAGCATTGGAGGAACCAAAACTGGTATAAGTGCTGGAAGGAAGTGAGAAAGAATTGTGTAAGTTAATCTAGAATTGAGAAATGAATTTAGGAATGAGTTAGTGGATGAACTAAGGTATTTTAGGAGGTCTAATTAGTACTAAAACATGTTAGAATACATGTAGGAAGATTGGGGAAGAAAATGGGTAGAAGAATGAAGTTGAAACAAATTCAGTAAGGCAATTCTGACCTCGACCGACCCTGAGGTTGAGTCGGTCGTGGGTCGGTCGCCCTTGATAAGTGTCCAAATGAGCATGTTTTATAGGTGTATTTCATATATAATATTAGCACTTTTCTTGCTCATTTCTCCACTTCGGTTAGTTTTCCTCTAGTTTATGTTTTATTGTTATCTCACAAATTTATTGTTTAAACATAAGGAAAACCAAGCTGGGAGTAAAGTAGACGAAGAGACGAACGCATAGACGCAAACGGCTCAGAAAACGGAGTCCAAACGAAGAATCTAGAGCTGGTCAAAATTCGTAGAAAAAATACACTTGCAACCGCCTGGACGTGATGCGGACGAGATGCGGACAGCTAGGCGGACAGGACATGTGACCGGGGCGGACGTGAGTGATGTCCTTGGGCGGACGTGAGTGAAGACCTCAGGCGGACAGGGAAGCGGACGCTCGGGCAGACAGAAACAGACAGAGACGTCCGCATGGCTTCAGAGGCGGACGCCAATGAGGACACAGCGCGGACGTGACTAAAACCCAACGCGCGCCAGTTTTCTTCTTCGCTCGTCGACTTCGCCCGTCGACTTGCTTCTGCCATATCCATCTACTCCGCACCGCCTACCTTATTTTCCTCACGCGTCATCAGCTCTGTCCCCTGCAATTAATGAGCAATCAATGCTCTTCCACCTCTGTCTGCAGTCGTTCTTCTTCTTCCTCTCCTCTATAAAAAGCCACTGCTACTTCAATCAAATATATACGTTCCACCCCAAACTCAACACTCAAAATCTCTCATTCCATTTACAGAAATCCTACGTACTCGCTCCACTCTTCTTCCTCTTCATTTCTCCATACACCATCCACACCTCCGTATTTATTACGTCCAACCTCTGTCTGACTTATTACCAGTTAATATGTCAGGCTAAGGAGGATTTACTCGGGTGAAGGTTTAATTATGTATTTGTATTAATTATGCAATATTTCTACCGTTAAAATAAATTCAGTTTGTTACGATTAAAGTTTTGTTTCTCTCCCTTTTTAATAAATTTAATCGATTTATTAAAATGCCTTACTAAATCTGTTTTTAATCTAATCGGTGACGAACAGACAGGTTAATAAGCCGTAAAACCGTAGGAACTTATTTTCATCGTTTAAGTTAATACAAGTTGCAAGAATGAAATTCCTCACACTCCTCTGCCGTTTACACGCATTTTGCTTGAGTTTTCATCGGACCTTGCATTTTCAGGTAAACGAGTTCTTATGAGTTTTCATCGGACCTTAAGATAATAACAGGAATCTTGCCAAATTATTTTATTAAACCGGTAGAGATAGCACAATTAATCATATCATATTAACCTGAACCCGGAGTTCCGTTTAATTTAACTTCAGTCCACTAAATAATCTGTTATTTACTTTTCAGAAACAAGTCAATTAACTCCCCCCTTTTGTGACAAGCTTAGGTACTACTTATTTCACTATAAGTCCCACGGTTCGATATCCGGTCGCTTACACTTAACTATACTACAACGACCGGGATTTGTTTGCAGCCCGATGGATATTTTGAGTTTTAATTTCTTTCCTTTTTATTTTAATAACTCCAGTTCTAACCACTCACGATAACACGTTTGCAAAATGGCGCCGTTGCCGGGGACTTGATTTATTCTAGTCCCTAAGCCCGGTTAATTCAACTGTTATATTATAATAATTTGTTAATATTAATTGGACACCTGACTTTGGACATCTGACTACGGACATCTGACTTCTGACATCTAATTACTAACTCTTTATATTATTGTCATTTAATTTCCATTGTCCTTAACATTTAATTTCCATTGTCCTTCAATTTCCAGTATACTAACTTATAATTTCCAGTACTACTAACTACTAACTTTAATTTTCTGTCATTTCTTTCCATTGTCATTTCATTTTCTGTCATTTCTTTCCATTGTCTCTTAACTACTAACATTTAATTTCTGTCAACTAATTCCTAACATTTTTATTTATTCTAACACATAACGAGTTTCTTTCCTCTGTTTTGAGTGGTGAATGCCTTTTACCAGGTCAAACAGCCTCCCAGAAAATATTAATAATCACACGGTTGGACAACAAGCCCAGAGATCGAGAGAACCTTTCTGCTCACTCTAAGGCAGAGACGAACTCAACAATACATTACCACCACAGTGATAGAATCTGACCCGGAAGCTGACATGGCATCTACATCAGCGACAGTTCGAAATATCAACAGGCCGTCTAACCAAGGACAACAGCCTGCTATCATCCTTCCTCACCTTAGCCCATCCGAATACGATGAGTGGCAGAAGCTGAAGCCATATCATCAGATCAGATGTGTGAAGGAGTTGGGCATGTTTGATGGCACCAGTCCAGACGAAGCCCTGTTACATGTTACAAATTCTTGCAACATGCCAACAGTCTTACTGCGACCGACGCAGTACTCCAGTACGCAAGATTGTCATTATTCCCTCACAGCCTGACAGGAAATGCGAGCAAGTGGTATCATAGCCTAACACCAAGTACCATTGGTACCTGGGATGTCATGGCCACCAAGTTCTACGATAAATTCCTACCCCCGAGCCGAACATTGGAGATGATTGCTGAAATCTATAATTTCAAGCAACTTGGGTCGGAGAGATATTTGTGAAACTTGGGACCGTTTCAAAGGACTACTACTTACTTGTCCTCACCATGGTCTGACGAAAGAACAAGTATCACAATTGTTCTACAAAGGCTTGATCGGTCCGTGCAGAACAATGGTACTGTCCTCATTAGGGGCTGATATTCTGAAAAAGCCAGGAGCACAATTCCTGAATAGCATGGAGTCTCTCTGTGAAGAAATCAGAGACTGGGCCTCCGGTGGATCAGGAGCGGTACTCCAGGTTTATACCATGTTGGGGAAAGTGATAACAAGTTCGACCAACTGATGAAAAGCCATGAACAACTCATGGAAAGCAATGCTCAGCAGGCAACAAAAGTAAGTACTCTGCAGAAAGTGGTTGAGCAGATGGCTATGAACTCCTACCCCCAGCAAGCTAAGTCGATGATTTCCCGATCATCTACAACCCCTCCAGGCTATGCACCTCTGTCCCAATCATCTCCTGTTATTTCTTGTACACAATGTGGTGGGCCCATGACTATGAACAATGCCCCAGCTACAAGAATTAAAAGCAGCAGAGGAGGCAAACTATCTCACCAACCATTCAGGATATAGACAACCTTGGCAACGTAACATGCAATCCAACCTTCGCTACTCAAACACCGACAATATCCAAAACCCACATACACTTCAACCATCTCAAAATTACAGACCTTAGTCCAATTTCCAAGGAGGCCAAAGGCAATATCAACAACAGCCTTATGGCAATGAAGCTTCATCGAGCCGACCAACTCAGCCTCCTTCGAATCCTGAGTCTGAAATGTCTCAAATGCAAGAGATGTTTAAAGCTATGATGGGTAAGTCCCGAGATACGCAAGAAGAGGTCGCAGCTCTGCGCAAAGACCAAAAAGCCTTGCAATCTCAGATTCAACAGTTACTCACCCAACAAAGACCACCTGGTCAATTCCCTTCACAGACTAACCCCAATCCAAGAGAACAAGCAAATTCAATCCTTATAGACGATGGCACATTCCAATCAACAAACTTGTGTGCAGTCTCCTTAAGGAGCGGAAGGGAACTTGCCACCAGAAAAGGAAAAGAAAAAGAAAATCATGAAGAGGCCTACATCAATGATGAAGACACAACCAATCCAGCCTCACCTCCCTCAGAAATCCAAGTTCCTACTCCTGAAACTCCACCTCCATCTCGAGTTACCATCGACATTCCATCCTCATCTCCTAAAAACAGTGAACTCCCATTTCCTAACAGAATGAAAAAGAAACACCTAGATGAGCAGTTCTCCAAATTCTTGAGCATTTTCAAGAAACTGACCCTCGACATACCTTTTATTGATGCTTTGCAAGAGATGCCTAACTACGCCAAATTTCTTAAGGATCTCTAACAAAGAAGAAAAAGAAACCTGGAAAAGAAACAGTGCATCTCACGGAGGAATGCTCTGCTGCCCCTTCTTCGAGCACTCCCTCCCAAACAAACAGATCCGGGAAATCCCGTAATCCCGTGTTTTTAAGGAGGAATGGACTGTGGAAGCGGTTTATGCGACTTGGGAGCCAGCATTAATATCATGCCCTACGCCACCTTCTTGAAAGTAAAAAGGAGGAGAAATGCAACCGGTTCCTTTCAAACTCCAACTAGCAGACAGATCAGAGATCAAGCCCATGGGAATAGTCCGAGATCTGGTAGTTGGAGTCTCTCGCTTTATCTTTCCAGCTGACTTCGTCATTCTAGAAATGGATGACGGTTGAGGTTCCCCTGATTCTGGGTCGACCGTTTCTAAGTACTGCCAAAGCCATCATTGGCGTCCACGATGGGAAAAATCACTCTGCGGTACGAGGACGAAACGATCGAATTCGACATGCAAAAAAATGATGAAGAAGAGTTCTAACTTTTCTCCTCATGCTAAGACAGTGGGATGATAACAGAGATGAGAGGAGGGAAGGCGATGTTTTTCTACAGATGAGGACATGTATTCCCTATCTTCCATCCGGAAAGCTGAAACTGAATCGCTAGAGCAAGTATTACTTACTTCTCTAGAAGAAAAGGTGGAGGATCCAGAAGTTAACGCCATGCTGGCGTACGTAGAAAAAGGAAAGACTAGTTATCAAGCCTACCGGCACCAATCGAAACACTCGACAGAAAACCTCAAAAATCAGTTCCATCAATAGAACAACCACCAGAGCTCGAGCTTAAAGAGCTACCTTCTAAACTCAAGTATGCCTTTTAGCTGAAGATAACCATTTGCCTGTCATTATTCCTCTTCTCTGAATTCGGGGGGAGGAAATAAAGCTACTCGAGGAGGTATTGAAGAAACACAGAACGGCGATCGGGTGGACTATTGCTGATATAAAAGGAATTGACCCCTCCTATTGCACGCACCACTCTATATGGAGGAAAACTACAAGTCTATCAGGCAACCTCAATGTCGGCTAAACCCTAACCTCAAAGAGGTAGTTCAAAGGAAGTTCTGAACTCCTTGACGCGAACATCATTTGTCCAATTTCTGACAGTCCATGGGTCAGTCCTGTTCAAGTTGTCCCAAAGAAGGGGGGCATCGAAGCTGTTTTATGATAAGGGAGAGGCTATCCCTCAAAGAAAGATCACAGGTTGGCGCATGTGTATCGACTATCGGCGCTTAAACTTGGCAACCAGGAAGGATCATTTTCCCTCTCCCCTTATCGATCAGATGTTGGAGCGACTAGCAGGGCAAGATACTACTACTGCTTTTTAGATGGGTTCTCAGGGTATTTCCAAATTACCAATCCAATCGCACCAGAGGACCAGGATAAGACAAACTTCACTTGTCCATACGGTACCTTTGCATACAGACGAATGCCCTTCGGCTATGTAATGCCCCTGCTACCTTCCAGAGATGCATGTAAGCAATATTCGCTGATTTCATCGAACAGAGATAGAAGTCTTTATGGATGACTTCTCAGTCTATGGCTCTAGTTTCGATAAATGCTTAGGCACAACTTGATTTGATCCTGAGACGGTGTGAGGATACAAATCTCATTTTGAACTGGGAGAAATGTCATTTTATGGTCAAGGACGGGATTGTCCTTGGACATAAAATATCAGCTGAAGGAATAGAGGTGGATAAAGCCAAGGTAGAGGTTATCGAGAAATTACCAGCACCAACTACTGTTAAAGACATTCGAGCGTTTCTCGGGCATGCAGGATTCTATCGGCGGTTTATACAAGACTTCTCAAAAATCACTAAACCATTGACCGACCTGCTACAGAAAGATGCCCCGTTTCATTTTGATGATAAGTGTTCAACTGCTTTCAAAACAATAACACAAAAACTGGCATCTGCACCTGTTGTCATACCACCCGACTGGTCTCTTCCGTTTGAGATCATGTGTGATGCAAGTGACTACGCCGTGGGGGCAGCTCTATGCCAGAAAAAGAGAAGATTCTAAGAGTGATTGCTTATGCCAGCAGGACACTAAACGACGCCCAAGAACTATACGACCACTAAAAAGAGCTTCTGGCTATAGTCTTCTCCCTTGATAAGTTCAGGTCGTACTTATGGGGAAGCAAAGTCATAGTGCACACAGACCACTCCGCTCTCAAATACCTATTTGCAAAACAAGAAGCCAAGCCTCGCTTATTGCGCTGGATTCTTCTACTGCAAGAGTTTGACATCGAAGTCAAAACAAGAGCGGAAAATTAAATGTCGTCGCTGACCATCTCTCCAGATTGGTAACTCCTACGGATAGTGTGCCTATCAACGAATTCTTCCCCGATGAGACTGTCTTTTCAATCACCAAGGTACAGGAGCCATGGTATGCGGACCTGGCAATTATCTAGTCTCTGGAACAATACCCTATGATCTATCTTACTCCCAGAAGAAGAAATTCCTTTCTGATTCGAAACATTATTTCTGGGAAGATCCGTATTTGTTCCGAGTCTGTGCTGATGGGTTGATTCGCCGGTGTCTCCCTGAAGATGAGGTTTACAGCGTCATACATTTTTGTCACTCACGGGAAGCCGGAGGTCACCATGGACCCACAAGGACCGCTGCTAAGATCCTGGCCTCAGGATTTTATTGGCCGACCCTTCACAAGGATGTTTACCAATTCTGCAAACAATGTGATAATTGTCAGAGAATGGGTAACACATCTAGAAGACATGAAATGCCACAACAGGGAATACTAGAAGTGGAACTCTTTGATTGTTGGGGCATTGATTTTATGGGACCATTCCCTTCCTCACAGGGCCACCAATATGTTTTAGTGGCAGTGGATTACGTGTCGAAATGGGTAGAAGCCATACCCTGTCATCATGCTGATGCAAAGACAGTAACCAGATTCCTTAAGAAGCACATCTTTACGCGTTTTGGCGTGCCTAGAATTATTATCAGTGACGGAGGATCTCACTTCTGCAACCGTTCATTTGAAGCGCTTATGGGTAAGTACGGGTACGTCACAAGGTAGCTCTACCTTATCACCCCCAGACAAACGGCCAAGCAGAAGTTTCGAACCGTGAGTTAAAATGGATTCTCCAGAAACGGTTAACTCATCACGAAAGGATTGGGCACTTAAGTTAGATGATGCGCTTTGGGCTTACCGTACCGCATTCAAGACTCCCATCGGGATGTCTCCTTTTAAGCTTGTTTATGGGAAATCTTGTCACCTGCCTGTAGAGCTGGAACATAAGGCATATTGGGCACTCAAGGCCCTAAACTTCGATCTAGAAACAGCAGGAGAAAAGCGGAAGTTTCAACTCTCTGAACTCGAGGAGTTAAGAGATCAGGCATACCGTAGTGCAAATACAAGGAGCGCACAAAGAAAATCATGACCAAATGATCCATAAACGCGACTTTAAGGTTGGCGACGGGGTGCTGCTTTATAATTCCAGATTGAGAATATTTCCTGGAAAACTCAAGTCTCACTGGACTGGCCCATTCCAAGTTGTTGGAAACACTCCTTTTGGTGTTTACGAACTCCAGAATCAAAAAGGAGAAAGCTTCAAAGTCAATGGATCCCGTCTAAAAAGGTATGCCGGAATTCTTGAAAATAATAATGCTTTGTTCACCATTTCTTTCTTACAGGAATACGAGGAAGCCTCCACCCCAAAGGAACAGCAGACAACACCTCTACATCGTAAGTTTACAAAGTGTACAAACTTCCTAACAACAGCAGTTCAGATACCTCGCCCTCAAACTCTTCTCCAACCTAAAGCTTGGTCAAATACGTCTAGCTAGAGACGTTAAACCAGGGCAGCTTAGTGGGAGGCAACCCACTATCTATCTATCTATCTATCTTTTGTCTTTCCTTTAATTTAATGTTGTTTTCTTTTTTGTACTATATTTCCCTTTATATTTTATAATAAAATGCAGGTTTTACTTGAGTTCTTCTGGCTGTGTAGAATATTCTTTACAGGTTCATTTCATGACATTCCACAGCTGCACTCAAGTGTGGGGGAGCTCTACACACTCTACAAATTTGGGGAGTACACTCTTTCCTTTATTAATTGCATGCCCTGTTAATTTATTTAAATCTACGCAATGAGGGCATTGCTTAAGCTTAAGTGTGGGGGAAGAGCCTTTTCAGGGCATTTTGTGCTTAAAATGTTTAAATCTCTCTACTTATCTTGCATTTGTTCAAAAATTAAAATTATGTACCCTGCTAATGTAGGTTGTTCTCTTTAAAAACAAATACTATTGAATTGTGGGATAAATGGTACAAATTTTAAAATTTTGATTACTTTTGAGGAGCATTTTATATGCGGTGTGACCAAATAATCTGCAAATGGTTGGATTTTATTGCTCAGGGTTTCTTTTGTCTTCTCTCTAAGGGATTGCTAAGGGTGCTTCTCTGTTAAAAAAAAAAGAAAGAAAAAAAACAAGGGACTTGCGAGACACCATTGGTAACCAACAAAAGAGAGTTGAGTGTTCTTAAAATACAAAGGCGTGATGCCTACATTTTCTCATCCCTTATGCAAAAGTGAAACAAATGTATGAATCTATTTTTCCTTTTGTTTTCTCCTCAATGTCCATTCTTGAGAGAAGTTGGCCATGGTAAAAGTTCTCAGAGTCACCTAAAAGAAACATTGAGGTACCTTGGATCATACCCCGAAACTCTATTTTTATTTTTACCCTGAGCACACCGATGCCACCAGCAGTTGATTTTTCACACTCCTCAATAAGTTAAAAAGATCATGTTTATCCTACCCTTCATGATAATATTTGTTAGTATTGAGCATTCCCTACTTACTTGGGTACGTGGTTTTGCTTGAGGACAAGCAAAAAGATAAGTGTGGGGGTGTGATAAGTGTCCAAATGAGCATGTTTTATAGGTGTATTTCATATATAATATTAGCACTTTTCTTGCTCATTTCTCCACTTCGGTTAGTTTTCCTCTAGTTTATGTTTTATTGTTATCTCACAAATTTATTGTTTAAACATAAGGAAAACCAAGCTGGGAGTAAAGTAGACGAAGAGACGAACGCATAGACGCAAACGGCTCAGAAAACGGAGTCCAAACGAAGAATCTAGAGCTGGTCAAAATTCGTAGAAGAAAATACACTTGCAACCGCCTGGACGTGATGCGGACGAGATGCGGACAGCTAGGCGGACAGGACATGTGACCGGGCGGACGTGAGTGATGTCCTTGGGCGGACGTGAGTGAAGACCTCAGGCGGACAGGGAAGCGGACGCTCGGGCGGACAGAAACAGACAGAGACGTCCGCATGGCTTCAGAGGCGGACGCCAATGAGGACACAGCGCGGACGTGACTAAAACCCAACGCGCGCCAGTTTTCTTCTTCGCTCGTCGACTTCGCCCGTCGACTTGCTTCTGCCATATCCATCTACTCCGCACCGCCTACCTTATTTTCCTCACGCGTCATCAGCTCTGTCCCCTGCAATTAATGAGCAATCAATGCTCTTCCACCTCTGTCTGCAGTCGTTCTTCTTCTTCCTCTCCTCTATAAAAAGCCACTGCTACTTCAATCAAATATATACGTTCCACCCCAAACTCAACACTCAAAATCTCTCATTCCATTTACAGAAATCCTACGTACTCGCTCCACTCTTCTTCCTCTTCATTTCTCCATACACCATCCACACCTCCGTATTATTATTACGTCCAACCTCTGTCTGACTTATTACCAGTTAATATGTCAGGCTAAGGAGGATTTACTCCGGGTGAAGGTTTAATTATGTATTTGTATTAATTATGCAATATTTCTACCGGTTAAAATAAATTCAGTTTGTTACGATTAAAGTTTTGTTTCTCTCCCTTTTTAATAAATTTCATCGATTTATTAAAAAGCCTTACTAAATCTGTTTTTAATCTAATCGGTGACGAACAGACAGGTTAATTAAGCCGTAAAACTGTAGGAACTTATTTTCATCGTTTAAGTTAATACAAGTTGCAAGAATAAAATTCCTCCTCACACTCCTCTGCCGTTTACACGCATTTTTCTTGAGTTTTCATCGGACCTTAAGATAATAACAGGAATCTTGCCAAATTATTTTATTAAACCGGTAGAGATAGCACAATTAATCATATCATATTAACCTGAACCCGGAGTTCCGTTTAATTTAACTTCAGTCCACTAAATTAATCTGTTATTTACTTTTCAGAAACAAGTCAATTAACTCCCCCCTTTTGTGACAAGCTTAGGTACTACTTATTTCACTATAAGTCCCACGGTTCGATATCCGGTCGCTTACACTTAACTATACTACAACGACCGGGATTTGTTTGCAGCCCGACGGATATTTTGAGTTTTAATTTCTTTCCTTTTTATTTGAATAACTCCAGTTCTAACCACTCACGATAACACGTCTGCAGCCTACAGACATTGGAACGGGAACTTTCTAACTTCGACAAACCCAGACGGGTGAGTCGGTCGTGGGTCGGTCGGGTGAAAAATTTTCCAAAGTCAAAGTTTCTGACTTCGACCAACCCAGGAGGAATGGGTCGGTCGTGGGTCGGTCCAGATAAATTCCAGAGTCGAAATCTTTCTGACTTCGACCGACCCAGAGTTTTGGGTCGATCGGGTCACACATGGGTCGGTCGAATCCCAAACAAAAAAAATGGTAATCATATATGTATATATGTATGTATATATAGGTATATGGGACTTTGGTAATATACCATTAAAGGAATAAAAATGGTAAGAAAGTATGTACATGAGTAAGAACGTAAGTTCAAGAAGTAATGAGTAAAGAATGATTTTCAAATCAAGTATGGAATGTAAAGAACTAGTAAGTATACATTGGAAGTATTAGTGAAGGAATGAGTAGGTCAATGATAGATTATTGACCATACAACCCTATGTATGTATAGGACTTGGATAGTTGAATATCGAAGGAACCTGGTAGTACGAGTATGACGGTGAACGGAATGATTTCTTCATGCCCTGTATCCTAACTTGGTTACTCTGATTTGTGTGCTTATGTGATCACCCAAATAAGATAAATGCACGAATCAGACTTTTATTGCACTTAATTGTGTTTGAGCTATATTATTCTTGTTGTATTATCTTGAACATTTAGTTTGTATAATTCATGAAATGAATGGATGAGAATGAAGTGTATGTGTACCTTGTGGAGTACTTGTGTAGTGTATTAATCCTTGGTATGGAAGTAATGCCTTATACTAATTCCTAACCACTTAACTCCTAACTTGAGTATTGAGTAAAATGGAATGAGTAGAAGTCCGATATAGTTTCGGCCATGCGTGAGGATAAGGATACATAAGAGGTTGGATCCGAGTCCTGGCCTTAATCCTTTCCATGGACCAAACCCCTTAAATGGGTAGCATCCTGGATTGGTGAGCCACCCTAAAGCCCGGTGGTGGGATATAGTAGTCCCTGCCCGGAGGTCATACCGACTTGACTTGAGTAAGTAAGGAAGTAAAGAATCGTATGAGTAATGGTCTTGGCTGGTGTAAGTCATTGACCTTGAGTAAAAGAGTAATTTGCACCAGATTAACCCGGGTGTGTAAAGAAGCTAACAAGCCTTCTGTATGTACTGGAGAAGCGTATCTCCGTAACTGTAAGTATGAACGGTCGACTTGTAATGTCTTCCTTGTATGTATTGAAATGAATGTGTGTATGCTTTGTAACGTATTGTATTATTGTGTATAAAAGCATGTATGTATGTATGAGCAATGAACCGCATGTATTCGACTAAATAGTTGGCGTACCCTCGCTAGTACGCGGGGTATGCGGATTTCATATGCAGCGTAAGCTGAGCCCCTAGGGGCACTGTTTTTATTTTACAGGTACCCGTGAGGCTTGAAGGTCGAGTAAGGACCGGGATGAGTCCCTTTTTGAGTAGTTATTAGATTTGAATGGTGTACCGAGTTGTACACGGCTTGACGCCTTTTGAGTAGCCGGTGTACCATGTGGTACACCCTTTTGAGTATGAAATGTGAACTTGAGCATGAATGAGTAAATGTACAAACTCATAATTGTTGGAATAGTCTTGTAGAATTGGAATGCAATTTATATACTTCGGATACTCGGTAATCAAAGTTGTAAGTAAGTATGGGAAGTGTAATGTAAGTATTTCGTTACTCGGTATATCCTAATCTTCAGACCGTGACAGTAAGTAGTAGCAGCCTCGTTGGTCTTGGAATGGCTGACGGCGTTGTATCACCCGCCGGGAGTAAAGTATGTATCCGCTGCGTGTAGGAGTAAGCATGGAGACGATTAGAGGATAATGGAAGGATTAGCGGTTGGGGTGTTACAAATAGTGGTATCAGAGCGAAGTCTCACTCTGATGATTAGAATTCCGAGAGTAGTGATTACCGAGTTAGGTTATAAACCGTTATACACCGGAGAATTAGAAACCTGGCTAGGAATGACCGTTATTAATCACGGATACCCTTGACGTCTGCAAAGACGATACCATTGTTTGAATCAAGACCACATGGTCACAGTATCTAATGTAATCCACACTTGTTCAGATGTCAGGAAGAGGACGTGGTCGAGGCAGACCCCGGGGAGAGCAGACTGATGAGCCGGGTGCGCAGACGGTGGCCGAGATCGTCGCTGCCACCGTGGCACAGCTGATGCCCCAATTAATGATTGCAGCACAGCAGTAGGTACAACAAAATCAACAACAACAACAAAAGCCCGACCTGCCTCAGCCCCGTGAAACCAATTGGGTAAAGGCAGTCACCAACCTTCAACCTCTTGCTTTAGAGGCGAGAGCGACCCCGCCAAAATCGTGGCCTATATCTCCGAGATGGAGACGGCTTTTGAGACTCTCGAGACTCCCTAGAGTTCAAGTGAGGATAGCAGCGTACTACCTTAAAGACGCGGCTATGGACTGGTGGAAGTTCATCGAGGCCGAGCACATTGCCGATCCCGAATTCGGTTGGGAAGCATTCACCTCTCTCCTCCGTTCTAAATACTATCCCGAGCATGTCAAGACCAAGAAACGACTTGAGCTCGATGCCCTCAAGATGACGGAGAATATGACGGTTGATGAGTATTACCGCACTTTCATCTCTATTCTCAGACTCCTACCCGACCTTGGGTATACCGGCCAAGTCTTGGTCGACCGCTTCTACGGCGGATTAAGCTATCGACTCAGGTATGGCAAGGGATTTGCACAGTTTACCTCCCTTCATTTAACAACATCAAACCTTTAAATGCCCTGAACAATACAAACTAGTATTCCCGTATGTAAATGTGTAACCTAATGCCTGAATACTTCAGGAGTGTTACCACGCTGCATCTCGAGTTGAGATCACATGCCAGCTAAGAGATGAAGAGCAAGCGCTGAAGCGCAAGAGGAGCAGCAAAGGCAACAACTCTGACGAACAAAATCAGAACAAGCCATGGAAAGAAGAAAGGGAAGTATTCCCACCAAAACCCGAAGAATACCTCTAGAGACAGCAGTGCCCATGCTGAGAAGGGCAAGGTAGCTGAGCCGTTACAGCTCGCCTACACTGCACCAGCGGCAGCAAAGCCACTGAGGTCTCAGCCCTACAAGGGTAATAACCCGAAAACTGAAATAAAGTAATTGCGAATTAGTATGTATGTGAACTGATGTAAGTATACCGAACCTCGCTAACATAGAAGCTACAAGTTCTGGTACCGGCTATGGCAAGAGCCAAAATGATGGCCGAAGCTACATGTGCTGAAACTGCAACAAGGATCATCCTAGCACTGATTGCCAAGGAAGGAGATCCGATGCTATAACTGCCAGAAGCCGGGGCACCGTGCTAATGCGTGCCTAGAAAACTTGAAGCCAAGGGCAACTATCAGGGCTACAAGCAGCGTGAAGGCAAGGTGGTTGCATCTGGCGATGCTCAGGCCCCACACCTCACAGGGACAGGGGTCCTAAGGTCCGCAGAAGGGTGCACCGTAGTGGCAGCCGGCCTTGCACATCATTGATCGCGATGGGACCGGTACTAAGTCCGGCCTAGGTATTAACCGTAACCTTAATCCTTGAAGAGCATGTCTAAGTATTGAATTATCTGTATGAGTGAATGCATGAATGCGTAAGTACTTGAAGTATGAATTTAAGCACGAGTAAGTAAAATTGAAGTATGTATTTAAGTATGAAATGAACTAGTTGAAGCTAGAACTTACCGTAGATGAAATTACCACCTTAGGGAAATTCAGTATCTGTTACCCAATACCTTCAAATCCACTTCATGAAGAAACCGACATCACCACTCACCACTTCACCAATAAGCAGTGTCAGGTTCTCCGCCTAGGTATGATTTTTTTAAAAGGAAACCTGACACCTGAAGCGTAAATTTCAATCATCCGACGATGCAATGAATTAGGAACGGGTCCAGAAGGATTTTATGCACCCGAATTCCCCAGTGGAGCAACAATGAAGTTGAAGATGATGTGCTTGGGAAAGGATTGGAACCCTTATACCAAGACATACCAGAAGACACGAGCAGGAGACGGAGCAACCCCTTCATCAATACCCACTAGATTCCAAACGCTTGTTACTCAAGCTGTAGAAATCGTACAACAATGTGAAGATGACCCAATCCCTGCACTTGAAGCAGACCTATGTATCGTCAACTTCTATGAGAAAGAAGGACGACTTGGCTTACACCAGATAAGGACGAGACGTTGGAATCTCTAGAACAAGGAGTGCCTGTAGTCTCTTGGTCCCTTGGTGATGACGCCGTATTTTTGTATAGCGAGCTGAAGCGTGTGGACCTCGTGGAGAAACTAGTATTGAAATCAGGAGATGTCTTGATCATGGGTGGAAAATCAAGGTGGTGTGTATCACGGGATCAAAGAAAGGATCAAGTTAAATACGGCACCCCCGGCAATAATCAATGCCACACACATGAAACCAGGACACTGAACCTTACCTTTAGAAAGTATTAATCTTGTAGTAGTATGTAACGTATTAGTAACATGTATTAGAAACACAATATATATGATGGTTGGTTTATTCAATAAAAAACAGTGTTGATTACTAAACTCCACTTGCGTTCCACCATTGTTACTTATAAATCTTATGAATCAATAGGTTCGGGACTCGGTACCGAAGGTAACCTGAGTATCCTCACCGAAGCACAAGCCGACAAAAGCGGCACCATTCTAACGGGGACCTCCCAGTGAACGACATCGAAGCCTCAGTACTATTCGACTCCGGCGCCTCTCACACCTTTGTATCACCATCATTCACGAAGAGGTTGGGGCTAGACGCAGATGAGTTACCAAACTTCTTGGTTACTCTCCCGTCGAAGGAGCGAGTACGATGTACTAAGTACTACCGAACCGCCACAATTCGAATCAAAGGTGAAGAATTCCCCATCTCCTTCATCGAATTCCATGGGTTGGGATTCAACTTGATAGTTGGAATGAACTGGTTGGAGCGGCACAAGGGACGAATCCTCTGCGCCAAGCATCGACTGCTGCTCAAGAGTCCGTCTGGGGTCACTGTTTCATACCACCAAAGACCGAGAGAGCCTTTGACTACAGTAATCTCCGCTATGGATATGTACCGGGAGCTCAGAAAAGGGCGTGATGTATACTTATTTTATGTACAAACATCGAGAGAGATCCAGAGTTCGGTAACGATGTACCAGTAGTATCAGAATTTCCTGACGTATTTCCAAAAGAACTACCCGGTATGCCACCCTCGAGAGCAGCAGTAGAATTTGAAATTGGCCTTGTACCTGGTACTGGTCCCATTGCTAGGGCACCGTACCATATGGCACCAGCAGAAATGACCGAGCTAAAAGAGAAGCTACGTGATTTACTCGACAAAGGGTTTATACGCCCGAGCGTATCACCCGGGGGGAGCATCGGTCCTCTTTGTGAAGAAGAAGGACAGTAGTCTCCGCCTCTGCATCGACTACGCGAATTGAATGGGGTCACTGAAAAGAACAAGTATCCATTACCACGCATCGACGACCTGTTCGATCACCTAAAGGGAGCTTCAGTCTTCTCGAAGATTGACCTCTGATCTAGATATCACCAAATTGCTATCAAAGAGCAAAACATTGAGAAAACAGCATTCCAAACAAGATATGGCCACTACGAATTCACAGTGATGCCATTCGGTTTGTCTAACGCACCAGCCAAGTTCATGGACCTAATGAATGGGTTATTCAGTGATCAACTGGACACTTCAGTAGTAGTATTCATCGACGACATTCTCGTACATTCAAAGTGAACAGAAGAACATGAAAACCACTTGAGAAGAGTACATGAGACACTGCGCGAGCACCAGCTGTATGCGAAGTTCTCCAATGTGAGTTTTGGCTAGATCAGGTATCTTTCTCGGTCATATCATCTCGAGCGCGGGTATTTAAGTAGATCCGTCCAAAATCGAAGCAGTACGATCATGGCCTAGACCTAAGACAGTTACCGACATCCGGAGCTTTCTTGGTCTAGCTGGTTATTACCGGAGGTCTGTAAAGGACTTCTCAAAAGTCACTAAGCCCATGACGTCATTGATGAAGAAAGATGCACCGTTTGCATGGACAGACGAGTGTGAGGTATCCTTCCAGAGCCTAAAAGACTCATTGACCTCAGCGCCAATTCTCACTCTTCCAGAGGGCACAGAGGGATTCGAGGTGTATTGTGATGCATCGGGCAAGGGCATGGGATGCGTACTCATGCAGCATGGCAAGGTTGTAGCTTATGCCTCCTGCCACCTGAAAAAGCATGAGGAGAATTACCCGACACACGATCTAGAGTTAGGAGCCATCGTCTTCGCTTGAAGATATGGCGACACTATCTCTATGCGGATCGCATCTGCAAGAGTCACATTGTTCCACATTGCATGTCCATCGGGAGCCTCCAAATGTACAAAGACATGAAGAGGTACTTCTAGTGGCCAGGAATGAAATCTGACGTGACTCAGTATGTTCTTAGGTGTCTCACATGCCAGAAGGTGAAATTCGAGCACCAAAGACCGGGAGGTATGGTACAATCTATGCCAATTCCGGAGTGGAAATTCTATGATATCTCAATGGATTTTGTTGTTGGACTCGCACCTGCTAGGGGAGGACTCAACATGATCTGGGTAGTAGTCGATCGCCTCACCAAGGTTGCCCGATTCATACAGATGAAGGACACCTGGAAGGTGGCGAAGCTCGCGGAGCTATTCGACAAGGAGATCATTCGACACCACGGAGTCCCAAAAACCATAGTATCTGACCGCGACACCCGATTTCTTTCGAGATACTGGAGAGCAACACGGGAAGCGCTTGGTACTGAGTTGAAGCTTAGCACCGCCTTCCATCCACAGACCGACGGTCAGACAGAAAGGACCATCCAAACACTAGAGGGCATGTTTAGAGCATGTGCCTTAGACATACAGGGGAGCTGGATTGATAAGCTCCATCTTATTGAGTTTGTTTCGTATAACAATAGCTATCATGCTTCGATTAAGATGTCGCCATTCCAAGCTTTGTATGGTAGACCATGCCATACCCCATTGTGTTTGTATTCGACTAAATAGTCGGCGTACCTCGCTAGTACGCGGGGTATGCGGATTTCATATGCAGCGTAAGCTGAGCCCCTAGGGGCACTGTTTTTATTTTACAGGTACCGGTGAGGCTTGAGAGGAGTCGAGTAAGGACCGAGATGAGTCCCTTTGAGTAGTAGTAGAGTTGAATGGTGTATCGAGTTGTACACGGCTTGACGCCTTTTTGAGTAGCCGGTGTACCATGTGGTACACCTTTTGAGTATGAAATGTGAACTTGAGTATGAAAGAGTAAATGTATAAACTCATAATTTTTGGAATAGACTAGTAGAATTGGAATGTAATTTATATACTTCGGATACTCGGTAATCAAAGTTGTAACTAAGTATGGGAAGTGCAATGTAAGTATTTCGTTACTCAGTATATCCTAATCTTAGACCATGACCGTAAGTAGTGCAGCCTTGTTGGTCTTGGAATGGCTGACGGCGTTGTATCACCCGCCGGGAGTAAAGTATGTATCCACTGGCGTGTAGGAGTAAGCATGGAGACGATTAGAGGATAATGGAAGGATTAGTGGTTGGGGTGTTACAAAAGTGGTATCAGAGCGAGTTCGCTCTGATGATTAGAATGCCGAGAGAGTAGTGATTACGCGAGTTAGGTTATAAACCGTTCTACAAAGGAGAATTAGAAACCTGGCTAGGAATGACCGTTATTAATTACGGATACCCTTGACGTATGCAAAGACGATACCATTGTTTGAATCAAGACCACATGGTCACAGTATCTAATGTAGAGGCAGACCCTGGGGAGAGCAGGCTGATGAGCCTGGTGTGCAGACGGTCACCGAGATTGTCGCTGCCACTGTGGCACAGCTGATGCCCAAATTAATGACTGCAGCACAGCAACAGGTACACAAAATCAACATCAAAAACTACAG
Organism: Limonium bicolor; assembly: GCA_023374045.1. NCBI lineage: Eukaryota > Viridiplantae > Streptophyta > Magnoliopsida > Caryophyllales > Plumbaginaceae > Limonium > Limonium bicolor. The sequence goes on from CM041778.1 coordinate 274,902,384, forward strand.
CCCGATCGCCTCAGCCTCGTGAAACCAATTGGTTAAAGGCAGTCACCGACCTTCGATCTCCCTGCTTTAGAGGTAAGAGCGACCCCGCCAAACTCGAGGCCTATATCTTCGAGATGGAGACGGTTTTCGAGACTCTCGAGACTCCCGCTGGAGTTTCGAGTGAGGATAGCAGCGTACTACCTTAAAGATGCGGCTATGGACTGGTGGAAGCTCGTCAAGGCCGAGCACATTGCCTATCCCGAATTCGGTTGGGAAGCATTCACCTCTCTCCTCCGTTCTAAATACTATCTCGAGCATGTCAAGACTAAGAAACAACTTGAGCTCGATGCCCTCAAGATGACGGAGAAGATGTCGGTTGATGAGTATTACCACACTTTCACCTCTATTCTCAGACTCCTACCCGACCTTGGGTATACCGGCAAAGTCTTGGTCAACTGCTTCTACGGCGGATTGAGCCATCGACTCCGGTATGGCATGGGATTCGCATGGTTTACCTCCCTTCACGTAAACCATGTCGAACCCTTAAATGCCCTGAACAATACGAACTAGTATTCCCGTATGTAAATGTGTAACCTAATGCCCGAATACTTCAGGAGTGTTACCACGTTGCATCTCGAGTTGAGATCACATGCCAGCTGAGAGATGAAGAGCAAGCGCTGAAGCACAAGGTGAGCAGCAAAGGTAACAACTCCGACGAACAAAATCAGAACAAGCCATGGAAGAAGAAGAAAGGGAAGTATTCCCACCAAAACCCGAAGAATACCTCTGGAGACAGCAGTGCCCATGCTGAGAAGGGCAAGGCAGCTGAGCCGTTACAGCTCGCCTACACTGCACCAGTGGCAGCAAACCCACTGAGGTCTCAACCCTACAAGGGTAAGAACCCGAAAACCGAAATAAAGTAATTGTGAATTAGTATGTATGTGAACTGATGTAAGTATACCGAACCTTGCTAACATAGAAGCTACAGGTTCTGGTACCGGCTATGGCAAGCGCCAAAATGATGGCCGAAGCTACGTGTGCCGAAACTGCAACAAGGATCATCCCGGCACTGATTACCAAGGAAGGGTGATCCGATGCTATAACTGCCAGAAGCCGGGGCACCGTGCTAATGCGTTCCCAAAAAACCCGAAGCCCAAGGCAACTATCAGGGCTACAAGCAGCGTGAAGGCAAGGAGGTTGCATCTGGCGATGCTCAGGCCCAGCACACCTCGCAGGGACAAGGGTCCCGAGGTCCACAGAAGGGCGCACCATAGAGGCATCCGGCTTTGCACATCATTGATCACGATGGGACCGGTACTAAGTCCGGCCTAGGTATTAACCGTAACCTTAAATCCTTGAAGAGCACGTCTAAGTATTGAATTATCTGTATGAGTGAATGCATGAATGCGTAAGTACTTGAAGTATGAATTTAAGCATGAGTAAGTAAAATTGAAGTATGTATTTGAGTATGAAACGAACTAGTAGAAGCTAGAACTTACCGTAGATGAAATTACCACCTTAGGGAAATTCATTATCTATTACCCAATACCTTCAAACCCACTTCATGAAGAAACCAACATCACCACTCACCACTTCACACACAACGAGCAGTGTCAGGTTATCCGCCCAGGTATGATTTTATTAAAAGGATACCTGACACCTGAAGCACAAATTTCAATCATCCGACGATGCAACGAATTAGGAACGGGTCCAGAGGATTTTATAGACACCCGAATTCCCTGGTGGAGCAACAATGAAGTTGAAGATGATGTGCTTGGGAAAGGATTGGAACCCTTATACCAAGACATACCAGAAGACACGAGCAGGAGACGGAGCAACACCTCCATCAATACCCACTGGATTCCAAACGCTTGTTACTCAAGCTGTAGAAATCGCACAACAATGTGAAGATGACCCAATCCCTGCACTTAAAGCAGACCTATGTATCGTCAACTTCTATGAGAAAGAAGGACGACTTTGCTTACACCAAGATAAGGACGAGACGACGGAATCTCTTGAAAATGGAGTGCCTGTAGTGTCTTGGTCCATTGGTGATGACGCCGTATTTTTGTATAGCGAGCAGAAGTGTGTGGACCTGTGGACCTCGCGGAGAAACTAGTATTGAAATTAGGAGATGTCTTGATCATGGGTGGAAAATCAAGGTTGCTGTATCACGGGATCAAAAGATCAAGTTAAATATAGCACCCCCGGCCAATAATCAATGCCACACACATGAAACCAGGACGCATGAACCTTACCTTTAGAAAGTATTAATCTTGTAGTAGTATGTAACGTATTAGTAACGTGTATTAGAGACACAGTATGTATGATGGTTGGTTTATTCAATAAAAAGCAGTGCTGATTACTAAACTCCACTTGCGCTCCACCATCGTTACTTATAAATCTTATGAATCAATAGGTTGTAGACTCGGTACCGAAGGTAACCTGAGTATCCTCACCGAAGCACAAGCCGACAAAAGCGGCACCATTCTAACGGGGACCTTCCCAGTGAACAGCATCGAAGCCTCAGTACTATTCGACTCCGGCGCCTCTCACACCTTTGTATCGCCATCATTCGCGAAGAGGTTGGGGCTAGACGCTGATGAGTTACCAAACTTCTTGGTTACTCTCCCGTCGAAGGAGCGAGTACGATGTACTAAGTACTACCGAACCGCCACAATTCGAATAAAAGGCGAAGAATTCCCCATCTCCTTCATCGAATTCCAAGGGTTGGGATTCACTTGAGTGTCGGAATGAACTGGTTGGAGCGGCACAAGGCACGAATCCTCTGCGCCGAGCATCGACTACTGGTCAAGAGTCCGTTTGGGTCACTGTTTCATACCGCCAAAGACCGAGAGAGCCTTTGACTACAGTCACCTCCGCTATGGCTATGTACCCAGAGCTCAGAAAAGGGCACGATGTATACTTATGTTATGTACAAGATCTGGAGAGAGATCTAGAGTTCAGTAATGATGTACCAGTAGTATCAGAATTTCCTGACGTATTCCCAAAGAACTACCTGATATGCCACCCCCGAGAGCAGTAGAATTTGAAATTGACCTTGTACCTGGTACTGGTCCCATTGCTAGGGCACCGTACCGTATGGCACCCAGCAAAATGACCGAGCTAAAAGAGCAGCAACGTGATTTACTCAACAAAGGTTTTATACGCCCGAGCGTATCACCCTGGGGAGCACCGGTTCTCTTCGTGAAGAAGAAGGACGGTAGTCTCCGCCTCTGCATCGACTACCGCGAATTGAATGTGGTCACTGTAAAGAACAAGTATCCACTACCACGCATCGACGACCTGTTCGATCAGCTGAAGGGAGCTTCAGTCTTCTCAAAGATTGTCCTCCGATCCGGATATCACCAAATTGCTATCAAAGAGCAAGACATTGAGAAAACAACATTCGAACGAGATATGGCCACTACAAATTCACAGTGATGCCATTCGGTTTGTCTAACGCACCAGCCAAGTTCATGGACCTAGTGAATCGGTTATTCAGTGATCAGTTGGACACTTCAGTAGTAGTATTCATCGATGACATTCTCGTATATTCAAAGTCAACAGAAGAACATGAAAACCACTTAAGAAGAGTACTTGAGACACTGCACAAATGCGAGTTGTGGCTAGATCAGGTATCTTTCCTCGGTCATGTTATCTCGAGCGCGGGTATTTCAGTAGATCCATCCAAAATCAAAGCAGTACGATCATGGTCTAAACCTAAGACTGTTACCGACATCCGGAGCTTCCTTGGTCTAGCCGGTTATTACCGGAGGTTTGTAAGGACTTCTCAAAAGTCACTAAGCCATGACGTCATTGATGAAGAAAGATGCACCATTTGCGTGGACAGACGAGCGCGAGGTATCCATTCAGAGCCTAAAAGACTCATTGACCTCAGCGCCAATTCTCACTCTTCCAGAGGGCACAGAGGGATTTGAGGTGTATTGTGATGCATCGGGCAAGGGATGGGATGCGTACTAATGCAGCATGGCAAGGTTGTAGCTTATGCCTCCCGCCAGCTGAAAAAGCATGAGGAGAATTACCCGACACACGATCTAGAGTTAGGAGCCATCGTCTTCGCCTTGAAGATATGGCGACACTATCTCTATGGGGTAAGCATCAGCATCTACTCTGACCACAAAAGCTTACAGTATGTATTCACACATAAAGAATTGAATCTAAGACAGAGAAGGTGGATGGAGTTTCTCTTAGATTACAACATCAACCTCCTGTATAAAGAAAGGAAGGCAAACGTTGTAGCCGACACCCTGAGCCGTCGAGCACACTCGCTTCATTCGATACTCGCTTCTTCTAGCTTGGTTGACGAGGTGCAAGACGCTCAGTTGAGTGACCCTTACTTCACAGAGATCAGTCACAGAGGGTACCTTCGAGAACTGAAAGTACGACTTCAAATTGCATGAAGATGGTCTGATCCGATTGAATGTCAGATTATACGTTCCCCGAAGCAATGCTGAGCTAAGGGATCGCATTCTGCAAGAGTCACATTGTTCCCCATTGCATGTCCATCCGGGAGCCTCCAAAATGTACAAAGACGTAAAGAGGTACTTCTGGTGGTCAGAAATGAAATCTGACGTGACTGGGTATGTTATGAGGTGTCTCACATGCTAGAAGGTGAAATTTGAGCACCGAAGACGGGGAGGAATGGTACAATCTATGCCAATTCCGGAGTGGAAATTCCACGATATCTCTATGGATTTTGTTGTTGGACTCCCACCTGCCAGGGGAGGACTCAACATGATCTGGGTAGTAGTCAACCACCTCACCAAGGTTGCCCGATTCATACCGATGAAGGACACCTGGAAGGTGGCAAAGCTCACGGAGCTATTCGACAAGGAGATCATTCAACACCACGGAGTCCCGAAAACCATAGTATCTGACCGTGACACCAGATATCTTTTGAGATACTGGAGAGCAACACGGGAAGCGCTTGGTACTGAGTTGAAGCTTAGCACCGGCATCCATCCACAGACCGATGGTCAGACAGAAAGGACCATCCAAACACTCGAGGACATGCTTAGAGCATGTGCCTTAGACTTCTAGGGAGCTAGATTGATAAGCTCCATCTTATCGAGTTTTCGTATAACAATAGCTATCATGCTTCGATAAGATATCGCCATTCCAAGCTTTGTATGGTAAACCCTGTCGTACCCCGTTGTGTTGGGATGAGTCAAGCGAAGTGGTCATCATAGGACCGGAGTATCTAGAACAAGTACAAGCGAAGTGCAACAAATCCGAGCAAACATGAAAGCAGCCCAAGATAGACAGAAATCCTATGCGGATGTGCTACGACGTGACCTTGAGTTCGCCGTGGGCGATCAAGTGTTCTTGCACGTTTCACCTATGAAGGGCGTCTTTCGATTTGGCAAGAAGGGCAAGCTGAGCCCAAAATTGTAGGCCCGTACACAATTACCGAGAGGATTGGAGCTGTGGCTTATAGGCTAGCATTACCTGAAGAATTGGGGTGTGTTCATGATGTCTTTCATGTATCACAACTCAAGAAATACATAGCCGATCCCTCTCACGTATTAGAACCCGAGCAGCTATCCCTAGAGCCGACGATGAGATATGTCGTCGAGAATACATTGTGAATCCTTGCTACGAAGATGAGAGACACTCGCCATAAATTTGTACGAATGGTGAAGGTCTTGTGGTCTAACCACGATGTCGAGGAAGCGACTTGGGAATTAGAAGACGCCATGAAGGCGAAGTACCTAGATTTATTTGTAGACTAGATGTCTAGTATCCGTATAGTACGGAGGGTACGGGGCGTACCCCTTTTAAGGGGGGTAGAGCCTTTTGCTTTTGCATTTCTTCGGTATAGCATTGTATAGTATGTATGTATTGTAGTACATTTTGTTGGCACATGTAGTGCTAATTGTATTTTGTTGGCACAACGTAGGGCTAGTAGTATTCAGTAAGTGGTACTATGAGTATGGTATGTGTATGTATATGCATTTGTGTTGTACGTTATATGACACGAATGGTAATGTGGAATGTATTGTGAATGGTATTGTGAAATGTATTGGGTAATGTGTGAATTGGATTGTGTATTGTGTAGGGCGTATTGTATTTGGATTGTGTATGCTTGTAGTGTAAGAATTGGGAACACCTTGTAAGGTGGTAGTAAGGTGAATTATGGCAATTGGTTGCCAAATGAGTAGAAATAGTAAACCGTAATCCTTGAGCAACGGTAAGGGCAAAGTTCCTTAATGGGGTAGATTGAAATACCCCATAATTAAAAAAATAGTGATCAATTAGGCTAATAAGTATTTTAGAGGCTTAATTACATCTAAATAAACATGAGGGAACAAATCCCAAAGAAAACGGATCTTTAAAATGGGTTGAAAGCACAAACGAACCTTAAAGCGCGTTTGTCGAGGAAACCGGGAAACATGACTTTAAGCGGGTTAAATAGACCCTTAATAGTTTTGGTCAACCAAATAGTCATTAATAAACATTAATGAAGGTTATAACCAATAAAATTAATTAAACGAGAAAATTCCAGAAAATGGGTTCCGGTTAGAAAAAACTGTAACAACCGGGAAGTTGTGGGGTGAGAGTGTAAATAAAACAAAACTAGTGTGTCCACTTTTGCAAATTAAAATTAAAAATCTGTGTGTGTATGGGGGGGCCGGCTCACTTACTCCCTCATCTCTTAATTCTCTTCTTATTTGCTAAAAGCAAAGGAAATAAGTAAAAAGTAAAAAGTGGCACTCTCTCTCCTACTCCCCCTCTCTCTCACGCATTGCTCCTCCTCTCTCTCATTTCTTACTCCTCCCAAAGCCAACAATGGCGATTTGGTAAGCCTCATCCAGCTCTCCCTTCTCTCTCCATTTTCCTCCTTGTCATTTTTGAAGGCTCAAAACTCCTCCAAATCCTACAAAAATTACACCGTTGGAATCCCCTCGCAAAGGAGAACATCTTCCTCCTTTCAAAAATCCAAAAACTCCATTTTCATCTCCAAGGATGGAAGCCATTTGAGGATTTGAGTCCACCATTAGAAGCTCCTCCTTTACCTTGGTGTTTTGAGGTAAAAAGAAATCCGAAAATCCCTCATTTCTTGCTCTCATTTGCATTATAAAATTTCCAGATTTTGAATGCTTTGTGCCTTATGCTCCAGCCGATTTTGGCTTCTCCATTGGGCTATAAATCTTGCTCTCTTGCTAGTCAAGAACTCCATTCATTGGTTGGAAGGTAATGCTCTTTTCTAAACTCTAAAACATGTCTAAGTTCTAGGATTAGCTAAGAATAAACTCTAAGTAGTTATATGTATTGGTATGGGCTGTAGCATTGGAGTGTGAACCCCATTGGAACCGAGAACAAGAAAGAAAGAGGAAGAAGGGAAAAGAAAGAAACGAGAAACTAAAATCACATGGTAAATACTCTTACCTTGAGTTGGTTTTGTATTGTGTAGTGTAACGGATTTTGAGTGTTAAAAATGTGTAATGTATATGGTGATGAGTTGTAAGTATGTGTAGTATAATGAGGAAGGTAATGTAGCTGTTTTGAAACTTGTAAAGGATATCTAAAAGCTTGGGAAAACATTGGGTAATGAGTATGTATGTGTAGGAAAATATAATGTGTGTAGTGTGTTGAGTTAATATGGAGTTGTAAATGAATGGTGAGCTGAAATGGTGTGTGGGTAAAGTGATAATTTTAGGGGTAACTATGTCAAAATTTGTCTAGAAATTATAAGACTTAGTTGTGAAATAAGAGGGAATAACCTAGGGAGTAACTAGGTGTATTTAGAGAACTTAATGTGAGTAGTTTAACTCTTTGAAACAGATTTGGAAAGGAGCTATGTAATGGTAAACTAGGATGTAAAGTAATGCATTGAGAATGCTAGTAGTAGCATTGGTAGAAGGGGTATTGAATGGTAGGAGATAGAGAAAAAAATCTGTAGCATTGGAGGAACCAAAACTAGTATAAGTGCTGGAAGGAAGTGAGAAAGAAATTGTGTAAGTTAATCTAGAATTGAGAAATGAATTTAGGAATGAGTTAGTGGATGAACTAAGGTATTTTAGGAGGTCTAATTAGTACTAAAACATGTTAGAATACATGTAGGAAGGGGGGACAAAAGGGTAGAAGAATGAAGTTGAAACAAATTCAGTAAGGCAATTTTGACCTCGACCGACCAGAGGTTGAGTCATTCATGGGTCGGTTGCCCTACAGACATTGGAACGGGAACTTTCTGACTTCGACCGACCCAGATGGGTGAGTCGGTCGTGGGCCGGTCGGGTGTAAATTTTCCAAAGTTGAAGTTTCTGACTTCGGCCGACCCAGGAAGAATGGGTCGGTCGTGGGTTGGTCCAGATAAATTCCAGAGTCGAAATCTTTCTGACTTCGGCCGACCCAGAGGGTTTTGGGTCGGTCGGGTCACACATGGGTCGGTCGGACCCCAACAAAAAATGGTAATCATATATGTATATATGTTATATATATAGGTATATGGGACTTTGGTAATACACCATTAAAGGAATAAAAATGGTAAGAAAGTAAGTACATGAGTAAGAAAGTAAGTTCAAGAAGTAATGAGTAAAGAATGATTTTCAAAACAATCATGGAATGTAAAGAACTAGTAAGTATACATTGGAAGTATTAGTGAAGGAATGAGTAGGTCAATGATAGATTATTGACCATACAACCCTATGTATGTATAGGACTTGGATAGTTGAATATCGAAGGAACGCGGTAGTACGAGTATGACGGTGAACGGTATGATTTCTTCATGCCCTGTATCCTTACTTGGTTACTCTAATTGTGTGCTTATGTGATCACCCAATCGGACTTTTAATGCACGAATCGGACTTTTATTGCACTTAATTGTGTTTGAGCTATATTGTTCTTGTGTATTATCTTGAACATTTAGTTTGTATAATTCATGAAATGCATGTATGAGAATGAAGTGTATGTGTACCTTGTGAAGTACTTGTGTAGTGTATTAATCCTTGGTATGAAAGTAATGACTTCTTCTAATTCCTAACCACCTAACTCCTAACTTGAGTATTGAGTAAAATGGAATGAGTAGAAGTCCGATATAGTTTCGGCCACGCGTGAGGATAAGGAAACACAAAAGGTTGGATCCGTGTCCTGGCCTTAATCCTTTCCATGGACCAAACCCCTTAAATGGGTAGCATCCTAGATTGGTGAGCCACCCTAAAGCCCGGGTGGGATATAGTAGTCCCTGCCCGGAGGTCATACAGACTTGACTTGAGTAAGTAAGGAAGTAAAGAATCATATGAGTAATGGTCTTGGCTGGTGTAAGTCATTGACCTTGAGTAAAAGAGTAAATTGCACCCATTAACCCGGTGTGTAAAGAAGCTAACAAGCCTTGTATATGTACTAGAGAAGCATATCTCCGTAACGGTAAGTATGAACGGTCGATTTGTAATGTCTTCCTTGTATGTATTGAAATGAATGTATGTATGCTTTGTAACGTATTGTATTATTGTGTATAAAAGCATGTATGTATGTATGAGAAAATGAACCGCATGTATTCGACTAAATAGTTGGCGTACCCTTGCTAGTACGCGGGTGTAACACCCCAACCATAATCTTCACACTTAACCAATAATCGTAGCGGAAAACATAACTTAAACATTAACCAAAAAGGGCGGTGTTACACGCCGTTAGCCACCCACGTGGCTAACAAGGCTGTTACGTACAAATGTATCGGTCTGATTACAAGAATCCCAAGCATAAGTACAACCTTCAAAATTACTATCCAAAAAGAATCACAATATACCGAGTGTTAATGTACAAAATCACCCATCTAATCCTATATTCACCAAAATGTATGACCTCGAGTGTACAAGCACTACTCGGGTTCAATATCCAAAAAAAATAACAAAAGTATTCCTCCGTGCTCCATGCTATAACCACTTCGCCTCCTTGATCACTCTCCTGTAAAATAATATGGTGCCCCCAAAGGGGGTCAGCAACCCTTGGCTGGCATGGTTAACGTGCAGCCCGCAGACTACCGGGATACACGCAACTATTTGTCATGATAACATGGCATTGATTTTAACATCCAACATACATATTACATAGCAAGAAATATTGCATAACAATAACAACACATACATAGTGAGAACCTTTCACTTTAAGAAACGACCAACTTGGTTAGTCAACATAGTAAGCCTAGAGAATGTTTCCATCCTCATGTTAAGCTTGTTACATAACTCGTTACTGTTCTGTAGTCGAATGAGTAACTTAACTTAAAAGATGAGTCAGATATAGTGATCCGAGCACACCGTACATATTTCCCCTAGCTCGAGTGGAAGTCAGGTAGGTAAGCCTTGGCTAAGCTTGTGGGAGGTTGAAATCCAAAAAGAAAAACCCTAACATAAGGAGAGAGCCGAATCTGATTCAGATGTCGACCCCCGTACATACACGCGTGACCGGAATGACCGGATTCCTCACTCCCGGTTAACACTTGTTAGAAGTCCCATTGTTGGGACTTAACACAATAAATCACAATAAAGTATTTAAGCCCAGTTAGGACACACAAGGGAAATGGGATACACATTGACAACACACATCGCAACTAGCTCATACATAGCCGAGGTTAATGTGTTCCTTAGGTTGAAACGTTAAAACCGAGTACCGCTCTCTTACGTATCCTAGCTTGGTCAACTAACGGGTTAGTACGTATTCGAGGTTAACGGTACCGGCACACATACGTCACAATAATAACAATGACTGTAAACTCATTCCATGATTTAAGTCTTACAACGTCATAAACACACAGAAAAACAAACACACACAAGCCGGTTTAAACGGTAGGCAACAGACTGCAAGAAAACCATACCTCGGTCCTTGTTGAGTTCGAGTTCCACCGAAGGTAGTTCCTATACATAATTAATAGCATCGGTTAATTACCTTTCATGAACTCTCGGTTTACTAAGTGTTATACATGTTTACACAACGAGTTTTCACCCTAAAACTTACACTTAATTATCCTCATAATACACACTAGGGTTTATTACATAAGCCTCCTTACCTTTCTTAAATTAATTTTTTTTTTGTTTCTGGTCCGGACCGCCCCACTGGGGAGGTCCCATGGGCGGTCCACAATAGAGGCTCCTATGCTGGCAGAATTTCACTGGACCTCCCCACAGGGGCGGTCCCTAGGGGCGCTCCACAACAGAGGGCAATTTTTAAAGTGCTTTTCTTCTCATTTTGAACTCCAAATTAAACCCAATATTTTCCTAATCTTTTCACATGTTTCCCCACATGTTTTAACACCTTTTTAGCACACTAAACCCTCTCTAAACATCCCACACACTTCTTAAACATTTACCTAAACATTTACTAAATCCTTAACACTTAGAGCATTTTCCTTTCTTGTTCTACTTGTTCTCTTCACTCATTGTTGACCCAAGCTTCTTACATGTATTAAGGTATTTTATAACACTAATATAACCTTTTAAACTTGCCTAAATCATTATCTAATCTTGTTACCCAATTCTTAATCAATTCACACCCAAATTTCCCATTCTCCTCTTACAAGAACTAAAGCTTAGTTTTGTTAAATGTTATGCTACAGATTTTTCTCACCACTCTCACCCACTTACTAGTCCACTAACAATGTAACATTCCCACCTTAAAGTTCACTCATCTACCCATCTCCATTTACCTAGTTTCCAACCGATTTTTATACTACATTTTCCACTCAAAAAACCTTGTAGTTCTCTAGTTTGTTCCCACATAGAAATGCACTTAAACCATTAAATTTCTACACAAATTTTGACATGATCTCCCCAAATTTTAACATGTTCCCACACATTAATTATCCCACCAAAACACTCCAACCACAAACTCACCCAAGGCACTCATCTACACTTAAATTGTTCTTGTGTATTATCTTGAACATTTAGTTTGTATAATTCATGAAATGCATGTATGAGAATGAAGTGTATGTGTACCTTGTGGAGTACTTGTGTAGTGTATTAATCCTTGGTATGAAAGTAATGACTTCTTCTAATTCCTAACCACCTAACTCCTAACTTGAGTATTGAGTAAAATGGAATGAGTAGAAGTCCGATATAGTTTCGGCCACGCGTGAGGATAAGGAAACACAAAGGTTGGATCCGAGTCCTGGCCTTAATCCTTTCCATGGACCAAACCCTTAAATGGGTAGCATCCTAGATTGGTGAGCCACCCTAAAGCCCGGTGGTGGGATATAGTAGTCCCTGCCCGGAGGTCATACAGACTTGACTTGAGTAAGTAAGGAAGTAAAGAATCATATGAGTAATGGTCTTGGCTGGTGTAAGTCATTGACCTTGAGTAAAAGAGTAAATTTCACCCGATTAACCCGGGTGTGTAAAGAAGCTAACAAGCCTTGTGTATGTACTAGAGAAGCATATCTCTGTAACGGTAAGTATGAACGGTCGATTTGTAATGTCTTCCTTGTATGTATTGAAATGAATGTATGTATGCTTTGTAACGTATTGTATTATTGTGTATAAAAGCATGTATGTATGTATGAGAAAATGAACCGCATGTATTCGACTAAATAGTTGGCGTACCCTCGCTAGTACGCGGGTGTAACACCCCAACCATAATCTTCACACTTAACCAATAATCGTAGCGGAAAACATAACTTAAACATTAACCAAAAGGGCGTGTTACACGCCGTTAGCCACCCACGTGGCTAACAAGGCTGTTACGTACAATGTATCGGTCTGATTACAAGAATCCCAAGCATAAGTACAACCTTCAAAATTACTATCCAAAAAGAATCACAATATACCGAGTGTTAATGTACAAAATCACCCATCTAATCCTATATTCACCAAAATGTATGACCTCGAGTGTACAAGCCTCTCGGGTTCAATATCCAAAAAAAATAAAAAAAGTATCCTCCGTGCTCCATGCTATAACCACTTCGCCTCCTTGATCACTCTCCTGTAAAATAATATGGTGCCCCCAAAGGGGGTCAGCAACCCTTGGCTGGCATGGTTAACGTGCAGCCCGCTGACTACCGGGATACACGCAACTATTTGTCACGATAACATGGCATTGATTTTAACATCCAACATACATATTACATAGCAAGAAATATTGCATAACAATAACAACACATACATAGTGAGAACCTTTCACTTTAAGAAACAACCAACGTGGTTAGTCAACATAGTAAGCCTAGAGAATGTTCCATCCTCATGTTAAGCTTGTTACATAACTCGTTACTGTTCTGTAGTCGAATGAGTAACTTAACTTAAAAGATGAGTCAGATATAGTGATCCGAGCACACCGTACATATTTCCCCTAGCTCGAGTGGAAGTCAGGTAGGTAAGCCTTGGCTAAGCTTGTGGGAGGTTGAAATCCAAAAAGGAAAACAACCCTAACATAAGGAGAGAGCCGAATCTGATTCAGATGTCGACCCCCGTACATACACGCGTGACCGGAATGACCGGATTCCTCACTCCCCGGTTAACACTTGTTAGAAGTCCCATTGTTGGGACTTAACACAATAAATCACAATAAAGTATTTAAGCCCAGTTAGGACACACAAGGGAAATGGGATACACATTGACAACACACATCGCAACTAGCTCATACATAGCCGAGGTTAAAGTGTTCCTTAGGTTGAAACGTTAAAACCGAGTACCGCTCTCTTACGTATCCTAGCTTGGTCAACTAACGGGTTAGTACGTATTCGAGGTTAACGGTACCGGCACACATACGTCACAATAATAACAATGACTGTAAACTCATTCCATGATTTAAGTCTTACAACGTCATAAACACACAGAAAAACAAACAACACACAAGCCGGTGTAAACCGGTAGGCAACAGACTGCAAGAAAACCATACCTCGGTCCTTGTTGAGTTCGAGTTCCACCGAAGGTAGTTCCTATACATAATTAATAGCATCGGTTAACTACCTTTCATGAACTCTCGGTTTACTAAGTGTTATACATGTTTACACAACGAGTTTTCACCCTAAAACTTACACTTAATTATCCTCATAATACACACTAGGGTTTATTACATAAGCCTCCTTACCTTTCTTAAATTAATTTTTTTTTTGTTTCTGGTCCGGACCGCCCCACTGGGGAGGTCCCATGGGCGGTCCACAATAGAGGCTCCTATGCTGGCAGAATTTCACTGGACCTCCCCACAGGGGTGGTCCCTAGGGGCGCTCCACAACAGAGGGCAATTTTTAAAGTGCTTTTCTTCTCATTTTGAACTCCAAATTAAACCCAATATTTTCCTAATCTTTTCACATGTTTCCCCACATGTTTTAACACCTTTTTGGCACACTAAAACCCTCTCTAAACATCCCCACACACTTCTTAAACATTTACCTAAACTTTTACTAAATCCTTAACACATAGAGCATTTTCCTTTCTTGTTCTACTTGTTCTCTTCACTCATTGTTGCCCCAAGCTTCTTACATGTATTAAGGTATTTTATAACACTAATATAACCTTTTAAACTTGCCTAAATCATTATCTAATCTTGTTACCCAATTCTTAATCAATTTCACCCAAATTTCCCATTCTCCTCTTACAAGAACTAAAGCTTAGTTTTGTTAAATGTTATGCTACAGATTTTTCTCACCACTCTCACCCACTTACTAGTCCACTAACAATGTAACATTCCCACCTTAAAGTTCACTCATCTACCCATCTCCATTTACCTAGTTTCCAACCGATTTTTATACTACATTTTCCACTCAAAAAACCTTGTAGTTCTCTAGTTTGTTCCCACATAGAAATGCACTTAAACCATTAATTTCTACACAAATTTTGACATGATCTCCCCATAATTTTAACATGTTCCCACACATTAATTATCCCACCAAACACTCCAACCACAAACTCACCCAAGGCACTCATCCACACTTAAATTTCATCATTTCCACAACAATAGAACCCAATATACATACCTTAAAAGCTTGGCTCTTAGGCCCTTAACAACATCAAATTAAACACTGAATTTCCTCATATTATTAGCAACACCTGCACTACACTCAACATTATATTTGCACCAAGACAAACCAATTCCTTAAAACACCACATAAGCTTAAGGTAAGTTATTTACCTTGTATTTCTTTCAAACTCTCCCTCCTCCTTACTTCTTGTTCCACAACCGGTTTCCCAAGGGGTTACTTGCTACACTAATGACCAAATACCATGAATGGTAATGAGCACCAAGGAATTAAATAAAGTTCTTGCAACAACCCTAAAACAAGAGGGTGTTTAAGTATGAAATTGAAGAGAATTTACCTTTTACTTCGCAATGGGCTGTTTAGGAATAAAGATGGGAAAGCTCCAGCACTTAATGAGAGTTCAAACAAGCTAAAATGAAGAACAAGATGGAGCTCAAAACAGAGGCAAAACCGGCCAAGAAGAAATGGAGAAATGAGTGAGCTTTTGAGCCATTTCTTACCTTAACCATCAAAGGGGTTTATTAGCTTCAAGAATGGTGGTTTCATCCTCAAATTGAGCTACACCCATGGAAGTCAAATGTGGAGTTTGCAGATTTTGAAAGGTGCAAAATGATCTCCAAAGCAAGGTGAGTATTTTTGTGTATTTTGTTTTTGATTTTGACTTGCTTTAGTGGAGGAACAAGGAAGGAAAAGGATGGGGTTGGAGCAGCTCCAGAAATATCCATGGAAGAGCCAAATGAGCAGAGAGAGAGAGAGATGGCAAGGGAAAAAAATTGGGAGGAAAGAGGCAATGGAGGAAAAAGAAAATAAAAAGCTAACTTGTACTTGTTTACTTTATGTTTTTGTCTTTTAGCCATAGAGTAGAATTAATAAAATGAGGGGGAGAGGGCAAAAACATGAGCTACCTCACACAAGGGGGAAAAGTCAAATATTTTTGTAAAAGTAGAGAGGAGGTGGCACATGGTCATTAGCAGATACACTCGTGAATCTCGAACTATCAGTATTTAGTAGTCCGGGTCCGGTTTCCGGATTTTTCTCATTTTAATAATTTTAATGGTCCTAGACTTGAATAATGTTTAATTATAGTCTTATGATTGACTATAAATTTTATTAGTCCATTAAACCAGAAAATCACATTTCACGGGTTTCTCGAAAAACGTGCTTTAAAGCTCGTTTTGCATTTTTATTTCACTATTTGAATCTGTTTCCTTCAGGAATTTTCCCCACATGTTCTTAGAGACTAAATAAGTCTTAGGAATCCATTTAGGACCGTATTTAAGGTTATATAACTCCTATGGTTGTACATAACACGCGTTTCTCACGTTTTTGACCTTTACCCGCTTTTCTTTTTCTTTTTGGTTTTTATTTCTTCAACCAATATTCTTAAGGACTTAAGTATCTTAAAAACCTAATTGCATAATTTAATTAACTATTAGGTTTGGGGTATTTCCGCGGGTTGGTATGCGGATTTCATATGCAGCGTATGCTGAGCCCCTAGGGGCACTGTTTTTATTTTACAGGTACCCGAGAGGCTTGAAGGTCGATTAAGGACCGGGATGAGTCCCTTTTTGAGTAGTTAGTAGATTTGAATGGTGTACCGAGTTGTACACGGCTTGACCTTTTTGAGTAGCCGGTGTACCGTGGTACACCCTTTTGAGTATGAAATGTGAACTTGAGTATAAATGAGTAAATGTACAAACTCATAATTTTCGGAATAGACTTGTAGAATTGGAATGTAATTTATATACTTCGGATACTCGGTAATCAAAGTTGTAAGTAAGTATGGGAAGAAGTGTAATGAAGTATTTCGTTACTCGGTATATCCTAATCTTCAAACCGTGACCGTAAGTAGTAGCAGCCTCGTTGGTCTTAGAATGGCTGACGGCATTGTATCAC
This sequence comes from Limonium bicolor, assembly GCA_023374045.1. NCBI lineage: Eukaryota > Viridiplantae > Streptophyta > Magnoliopsida > Caryophyllales > Plumbaginaceae > Limonium > Limonium bicolor. Next base: position 274,919,185 of record CM041778.1, read on the forward strand.
CCGTCGGGAGTAAAGTATGTATCCGCTGGGTGTAGGAGTAAGCATGGAGACGATTAGAGGATAATGGAAGGATTAACGGTTGGGGTGTTACATGAGATATTGCATGTATATATAATTTATATTTTATAATTAGCATTAATTTATTACTTTAGTAAATTAGTCTTTTTATAATTAACATTGTAACTATATGTACATATATGTAATCTTATAATATCTTTAGTATGCATATAACGATGCTTATTTACTGATTACGATGCCTTACTACTTATTATAATTTGTATAGGAGTGAACATAAATTGGGATAATAATTAAAATTCCAATAATTAAAAGATTAAGTTATAATCGCTACATATGTGTTTTGTTCATAAAATGAACGAGTTTGATGTTGTAGTCTAGTGGTTAGGGACGCGTGTGTGGGTACCATCGGTCGTGAGTTCGAATCCGGACAACACCACTACAGAATAGAAATTAATCCACATTAGACTAGATTCACTTTTTTTTACGTGAAAGGGAATTTAAAGACGGTTCGCCCAAAACCGTCATTTAATATCGATTTAAAAGACGGTTTTGGAACCGTCACTTAAGATAGTTGACAAAAAATGACGGTCGCTTAAGAGACGGTTCAAAACTGTCTTTTATGAGCGGTTTTGACCGTGTTTTTGCTCCTATCCACACCAGTGTGCCCAGAACTATCCACAGAGGCCGGGACAGAACTACCCTCAGAGGTCAGGCAAAGCACCGACTCTCAACCTGGTGGACCGTGTCGAAGCAGCGAGTGATGACTCGAGTTCACCTGGTAAAGACTACCTTCCTATCGAAGAAGCTTAGATCTTCATTTCACTTCATTTTTTTAATTAATTTTCTCTGTAATGTAAAGGGATGAACTATAAATCCCTCTTTTCTTTTACATCTTTCATTCTAAAACCAGTTATGAACCTTGACTTACTCATTTAATGGAAATTGTTGTTTTTCATTCAGCTTTCGATATTTGCTTTCCTATTTGTTATTTTCCACACCCACCATTTCCTTCGAAGCCAAACCACACCCACCAGAGAATTGTGAGATATTGAGACCTGGGATGATCTTATTACGAGAGTTTTTGACCCTAGTAGTCCAGTATGCATTGATCCTCAAGATCAGAGAATTAAGAGTGAAGGGAGGAAACGTTTACACCCCTACCTTCAAGAATGGTTCAACCATGAAGGTGAAGATCATGTACCTAGGTAAGAAATGGAACCACACCAGTAAGAGCTATGAAGAGGTGGAGGTGCCACCAATCCTGGGAGAGTTGTAGACCATCATTGGAGCTGCAATTAAGGCAGCACAAGAATTGGAGGATGAGGCCGTCCTAGACCTAACCTCAAAAGTGTGCATCATCAACTTCTATGGAAAAGAAGGTGAGCTAGGGATGCATCAAGACAAGGATGAATCTCTAGAGTCCATCACTAGAGGAGTTCCAGTGGTGTCCATATCACTAGGAGACGACGCGGAGTTCCTATTTGGTGACCAGAAGAGGATGGACCTTGCTACCAAGATCCTCCTGAAGTCGGGTGATGTGCTGATATTTGGAGGAGCAGCTAGACTTATCTACCATGGGGTGAAGAGGATCAAGCCCAACACAGCCCCCACACCCAACATTAACCAGACCCACATGAAACCTGGCCGTTTAAACCTAACCTTTAGACAGACCTAGCCATGTATTTTACATTTTTAGCATTGAATCTTTAAGTTGCTCATGGAGCTTTCAATAAGAATGGAAATCTTATGAATTTTAATTGCTTCGTTGTAGGGGCTGGAAACTCAGGGATCAGGTTGAATGTGTTGAACCAGGCTCAAACAAAGAGCAATGAGATGGTCATCACAGGCACGTTCTTAATTAATGGAGTGGAGGCCACCATTCTGTTTGATTCTGAAGCCTCCCTTTCATTTATATCCCAAGCATTTCATGCTAAGATAGATGCCCCTACAGAGGATATCCATGACTGCTAAGTCTTGCTGTCATCCAAAGAATTGACCAAGTGCAGTAAGCAATGTAAGGATCTGAGCATACACATCAAGGGAGCAGACTTCCTTCTTGATGCCATTGTCTTTCCTGGCATGGGATTAGACATAATTGTGGGCATGGACACGCTACAGCGATACAGAGGTAGACTACACTATGTAGAGCATTGTCTCCTCTTGAAGTCAGCTATACGATTCATAGTAATACCGACTGCAGCCGAATGTGAAGGTTGTATTAGCGTTATCATTAATGAAGGAGGTGTCCAAGGGCGCTACTGCCTACTACTGCGATGCCTAGGATCTGAGGACGGATCCAAAGTTCAGGAGCGATGTTCCCATTGTGTCGGAGTACCCTAACATTTTTCTAGAGGAGCTACCTGGACTGCCACCGCTGAGAGAGGTTGATTTCAACATCGACCTCATACCTGGTACAGGACCGATTGCCAAGGCTTCCTACCGGATGGGCTCTGCAGAGATGGTTGAATTGAAGAAACAACTGTAGGAGCTACTAGACAAAGGTTCATCAGACCCAGTGTCTCACTTTGGGGCGCTCCAGTGCTGTTTGTCAAGAAGAAGGACGAAACGACTACAGGGAGCTGCACAACATCACAATTAAGAACAAGTTCCCACTGCCCAGGATTGATGGCCTATTTGACCAGCTGAAGGGAGCAAAAGTGTTCTCCAAGATTGATCTACGCTCCGAATATCATCATATGGTAGTAGCTAAATCAGATATAGAGAAGACAACATTCCGGACCAGATACGACCATTACGAATTCATAGTGATGTCGTTTGGACTGACCAATGCACCAGCTAGATTCATGGACCTGATGCAGAGATTCTTCCAAGCCCAGTTAGACAAGTCAGTGGTCGTATTCATAGACAACATCTTGATCTTCTCCAGGAGTAGAGAGGAACATGAGCAGCATTTGAGGACAGTCTTGGAGACTCTAAGAGAGAAGCAACTTTATGCCAAGTTCAGCAAGTGTGAATTCTGGCTGGACAAGGTGACATTCCTTGGTCATGTGATCTTAGCTGAGGGAGTTTCAGTAGACCCAGTTAAGGTCAAGGCGGTGAAGAGCTGGCGCAGACCCCGCATAGTGACAGAGATTCGGAGCTTCCTTGGGTTGGCTGGCTACTATAGGCGCTTTGTGAAGGATTTCTTTAGGCTAGCCAAGCCCTTAACCTCTCTGATGAAGAACGATAGCCCGTTTGTATGGACAGAGGCTTGTGAGGCCTCCTTTCAGGCGCTGAAAGATGCCTTGACCACAGCTCCAGTATTAGTAATCCCTGAGGGGAATGAAGGATTCGAGGTTTATTGTGATGCTTTAGGCAGAGGGATCGGTGGGGTATTGATGCGAAATGGCAGAGTTGTAGCTTACGCTTCTCGACAGCTGAAGAAGCATGAAGAAAATTATCCAACACACGATCTTGAGCTCTTCACCATAGTCTTCACTTTGAAGATCTGGCGACACTACCTGTATGGAGCCACATTCTGGATTATGACAAACCACAAGAGTCCAAAATACATCTGGACCCAGAAGGAGCTGAACCTGAGACAGTGACGATGGGTTGAGCTACTAGCTGATTATGACATCAACCTCTATTACACTAAAGGTAAAGGGAATGTTGTGGTAGACGCTCTGAGCAAAAGAGCTTATTCACTTCTTGCCTTAATAGAGATGACCATGATAGCTGAGAAGGTATATACAACCCATGACAGTGATGTGTATCTATAGGGCGTCAGGCAGAAGTTAGCAGATGGTTTGACTGATGATCTGAAGTATGACTATGAGCTAGACAGTGAGGGACACCTTCGAGTCAGAGGTAGACTCTATGTCCCTCAGGATGCGACAGAAATTCAGACCAGGATCCTCTTTGAAGCTCATTCATCTACATTGTCAGTACACCCTGGAGCCACCAAAATGTACAAGGATTTGAATCAATTATTTTGGTGGAGCGGGATGAAGAGGGATGCAGCAGACTTCGTTTCCCGATGCCTCACTTGTCAGAAGGTGAAGTTCGAGCATCGTCGACCAGGAGGCCAGATTCAGTCATTACCTGTACCGTGCTGGAAGTTTGATGACATCAACATGGATTTTGTGGTCGGTCCCCTCCAGCTAGGTGTACTGAATGCTATATGGGTGATAGTCGATAGGTTAACTAATACATTCTTGTTCATACCTATCAAAGACACATGGAAAGTGCCCAACATAGTTGAGGTGTTTCATTACACAGCACATCTGGTACCATGGGGTACCAAAGACGATCGTCTCCGATCGTGACACACATTTCCTTAGCAGATTTTGGTGTCAGGTGCAGGAGGCGTTTGGTACTCAGCTGCGCCTTACACAGCCTTCCACCCTCAAACAGATGGGCAGACCGAGAGGACGATTCAGACACTGGAAGATATGTTGAGAGCGGTCTCCTGCAACAACTTCTATCACTCATCCATCGACATGGCACCATTCCAGGCTCTGTATGGCAGACCGTGCCGGACTCCCTTATCATGGAGTGACCCTACTTAGGCAGTCTTGATTGGGCCAGAGTACATTCAGACATTGCATGATGACATCAGAGTTATTCAGCAGCACATAAGGGCAGTGCAGTCTAGACAGAAATCTTACGGGGATCAGCGTACTAGAGAGCTGGAATTTTAGATCAGTGACATAATCTTCTTACGAGTGTCTCCAATGAGAGGCATCTTCAGATTTGGATGAGAGGGAAGCTAAGCCCTAAGTATGTTGGTTTGTACAGGATTATAGAGCAAGTGGGCCCAGCAGCATACAGACAAGATCTACCAGCGGAGTTGGGAAGGTACATGACGTCTTTCATGTATCTTAGCTAAAAAATTATGTACCTGACCCTTCTCACATGCTGCAGCCAGAGAGATTGGAGATTGAGCCTACACTAAGGTATGAGGAGACTACTATTCAGATCTTGGACACAAAGGTTCAAGAAACAATAGGTAGATTAGTCAAGCTGGTGAAAGTTCTTTAGGAGCATCATGGGGTTGAGGAAGCCACTTGGGAGACTGAGGACTCCATGAGAGTGAAGTACCCACACCTATTCACATGATATTTCCCTTATTTCCATCTATGGGTTCTCGTTAGTAGTGGTACGAGGGCGTACCTTAGCTCTTTTAAGGGGGGGGGGGGGGTAGTGCATGCTCTTTCTTCATCACCTCATCCAGATTATGCCCTGTTTGTTTTATTAGTAGATGAAATACCCCCAAACCAAGTTATGTTGTTTAAACACTAAAATAAGGTGTAGTGAGACTAAAAAGAGTCTTAGAAACATTAGTAAGCAATTTAAACCATAGAAAACACAAAAGGTGCTTTAAGGTCAATAAAGGCCAAAATGTGCTCTAAGCTTGGGATAAGCTGGGTTAAGACCTAATGTACTTACCAAGAACTTATATATATACTAATGAACATATTAAACCAATTATCAAAGAAAACCAAGCTTGAAAACAAGTCAAAACACAAAATGTGCTTTAAGGAGTCTTAAAGCACATTTTTGAAAAATTGTCTTGTAAATGAGTTTTGAATGGCTAAATGTCCATCATTACTCTTTAATTAACATGTGTACTATATAGTATCACATTTGGAAGTCTATATCAATGGGAAATCAAAAATTTCACATCTATGTGCCTTGTTTTAGTGAATAGTAACTAAAATAAGCTAGTTTGTAACATATGTTTGTATAAGTAATTAAATTGATCAACAAAGACTAAAATTCCCTAGTAAGATAAAGGGGGCCGGTTTTTGTAGTAATGAGTCACCACACATGTAAGTTTATTAAGTAATAAATGATGACTAATGGTTACTATTTACTTTAAGGTATAAATATCTTCTTAAAAGCAAATCTATCTCACTTTCTCATTTCCCTCTTCATTCACACGTCTTCAAGCTCCCTTATATCTCTTCTTGCTCTCCATTCACGGTTTGCTACAGCAACACCAACACCACCATTATTTTCCATCTTTGACCACTTGTATCTCCTAGCTCATTTGGCCAAATTAAATTCTAAGACCACCATTCTCTTCCTCTCATCAAGCTCTTCAATTCTATCCTTTCAAAATCCCAAGAGCTCCATTTCGGTGCCAAGAGGAATCACCATGGGAGGAGCTTGAGCTCACCTTTTCACATATTATTGTTCTCCTTTGCTTCAAGGTAAGGAAACTCAAAGAAAAATGATGATTCCTTCATGTTTTGTGTTGTCCGAAAATCACTCTTAATGGGCCTTTATGTTGCTTTGTTCTAGCTTCATTCCAACCTTTCATGGACTAGGTGGAGTCCTCTCTTGATATATATTCAAACTCTCTTCAAGTTCTAAGGTAAAACAACTATCTTAATGTTTTAAAACAATGTATAATCTAGGGTTTACAATGAGATGAAGCATAAAGCTTGTATACTCATTTTATCACTTGTATAATGTTTAGAAGTTGACAAACAACTAAAAGCCTTGCCGATTTAGTCAAGGAAACAAGAAAGAAGTTGTGAGGAAAAGAGGTAAATGTGCTAACCTAATGTGGTTTAAAGTCTTAGGAGAAATGAGCTTATATTGCTTGTTAAAATGATCTAAGGAGCCAATGGTGAATGACTTAGTAAAATGTTCTCAAAGGCTTAGTAAAAGGCATATGTGTTGTTGGGTGTATTTGCAGGTCAAAGGCAAATATAATGTGGGAAATTCAGCGTTTATGATTTATGCATCTTAAGGGCCTAAGAGCCATGTTATTTAAGGGCCTAAGTGCCATGCAATTTAAATTATGCACTATATTGTGATGTAGTGCTAAATGTGTGAAGTTTTGTGTATAAGAATGCGTTTGATGGATTTTAGTGTTCTTGGTTGTTTAATGGTGAAAACATTATGTTTTGGTTTAGTAATGTTCTAGGGGAGTTCATGTCAAAATTTAGGTAATAAACAAGGGAGTTCTAAGGGTTTAAAATGAGTTGGTAAGTTAGGAAATGTTAGAATGGTTAAGTGTTCAACTAGCGGAAAAAAAATGCATTAAGGTGTTTAAAGATGTAAAAAGGGCTTAGGCAATGTTCTAGAGGATTTAGAATGCAAAAGAATGTTTTGGGACATTTCAAGATCTTGGTGAGATTGTATTTAGGACTTGTGTATTGTTGGTGAAAAAGGGATGAAGTGATTTGTTGCATGGGAATCTATAAACTTGTAAAGATGTTCAAGGAGTTGTTTAGGAAGAAAAGATGCTTTGGAGATGATGTTGTAGTGGTGAGGAAACATTATTGGCATAGTGGTTATCATAGGTATGGAACACCACTTAGAAAACCAAGGAGAAAATATCATAAGTGTCGGAATTTTGGTATGAAGTGGGTAAGTGTTTAAGGAGATAGAAAATGAGTTTCATGGATGTTGTATGAGGGTGTAAGTGTACCAAATGATGTTAGAGAACATTAGGAGGCTTTAGGAGAAGTTTGGTGAAAATTGGTTAAGTGATTAAAGGCTTAGAAAATGAGTGTTTTGGCTTGTCCGAACATCCATCCGGACATGGACGTTCGGACAGGCCCTGTTGCGTAAAAATTCTCAGAGTCTCGAACTGTGTCCGAACTTCGGAAGTCCGGACACAGGTTCGGACACATGAGATTTTACTTTGAATTTTCCTCGACCCATGTCCGAACTTCCGAAGTCCGGACATATGTTCGGACATGCGTCTGTTTTCAGTTTTAAGTCACGGCTTGCGTCCGAACTTGGAAGTCCGGACACAAGTTCGGACATGCCACTGTTTTGGCCAAAAATGTTGTTTAAGGTTAGGAAAAGTTGTCTAAAAATGGTGATTAGTTAGTAATGATGATATGAGGTTAATTAAGACATGTTAGGAGTGTTATAATGGCAATTAAAATGGTGAAAAGTAATAACAAGTGTGAAAGTAATAACTAGAAATGTAAAGTAATAAGCTACTGAATAACTAGTACGTTTAATTAACCGACGTTATTAATCATGTATAGGGGTGACCTACGGTGGAAACAAATCGAAGCAAGGACCAAGGTATGGTTTTCTTGCAGTCTGTTGCCTACCGGTTTACACCGGCTTGTGTGTTGTTTGTTTTTCTGTGTGTTTATGACGTTATAAGACTTAATCATGTAATGAGTTTACAGTTGTTCGTATTAATGTGATGTATGATGTGACTCATTTCCCTCGTGTGTGTCTAACATGACTTACCACTTCTTGTGAATTGTTTGTTAAGTTCCACTGGTGAACTTCTAACAAGTGCTAACTGGGAAGTGAGGAATCCGGTTGTCCGGTCATGCATGTAAGTTAAGAGTAGATATCTGAATCAGATTCGACTCTTATGTTGTTAAGATTGTTCTCCTTAATTTAGCGTTCGATCTCCCGCTAGCTTCCTCCAAAGCTTACCTATTCTGACTTATGATCGGTTTAGTGGGAACATGTGTTTGTGTGGTGTGTTCGGGTCACTATATCTGAACCATCTGTGACTAAGTTACTCGTTCGAATAACAGAACGGTAATGAGTGTGTGTAACGAGCTTAACATGAGAGTGAACCATTCTCTAGGCTCTTATGTTGTTTAACCTTCTTGGTTTGTGATTGTGGAAAGAGTGTCCACTGTGGATGTGATGTTGTGCTATGCAATAATAATGCTATGCCACATGTTATGTTATGTTATGTTATGTTTAAAATGAATCCCATGTTATCATGACAATTAGTTGCGCGTATCCCGGTAGCCGATGGGCTGCGCGTTAACCATACCAGCCAAGGGTTGCTGACCCCCTCGGGGGCTCCATATTTTTACTGCAGGATGAGGATCGAGGAAGCAGAGTGGCTGTAGGTTCTAGGCTGCAGATGTACTTTTGGTTATTTTGGATGTTGAGCCCGGGATGCGCCTGTGCTCCCGTGGCATTATATTTTGATTCCGTGATACTACTATGGCGGTATATTGGCAGTTTACAGTGAAGAAATGTAATTAAATACTCGGTATTGTATATGATGTATTTATGGTTTTAGTTTTTTGCTCGGGAGTCTGATCATCAGACCGATACACTTGTATTTATTCTGCCTTGTTAACCACGTGGTGGTTGACGGCGTTGTAGCACCCAATCGTTTAGTTGTTTATTTTCCGTTGCGACTCCAATTAATAGTAAGTGTGTGGTAGGGGTGTTACAAAAAGTGGTATCAGAGCGAAGTATCGCTCTGATGACTAGAATACCGAGCTTAGGAATATACCGAGTTAGGAAACCTAACTACAGTTACCTAAGTGAGCAGTTATGGAAAGGTTAACCACTAACTAAGTGTGGAGATACCTTATTGTCGGGAAACGTTACAACCGTTGGAACCGATAAGTGTGTAAGCATAATGCTAATAAGTGTTCGTGTGAATTCAGATGTCAGGTAGACCGCGAGGTCGAGGCCGCGGAAGCGGCGTTGGTGATATTGGGAACCAGGGAGAGAACCCTACGGCACAAGCCATGGCCGAAGCTGTAGCGGCCGCTGTAGCCCAAATGGTCCCACAACTTGTAGCTGCAATTCAGCAGGGGCAACAGCCCGAAGTTCAACCACCACCGCCACCGCCACGAGACCAACTGGGTCAAGGCATTGGCAGACTTGAGACCCCCGTCATTTCATGGGGAGACCGACCCACGTAAGCTGGAGGCGTACATCTCCGAGTTGGAGACCGCCAACGAGACCTCGGATGTGCCTGCTGGGGCCAAGGTCCGTCTTGCCGCTTACTACCTGAAGGGTTCGGCATAGAGTTGGTGGAAGCTTGTGAGAGAGGACCGGATGGTGGATCCTCAGTTTGGTTGGAGAGAGTATACGGCTCTGCTGCGAGCCAAATACTACCCTGTGCATGTTCAAGAGGCTAAGCGCCTGGAGCTGGATAGTCTGAGGCAGGGGGACAAGATGTCGGTTGATGAGTACTACACTACATTCACCGGTCTTATCCACCTGTTACCGGACCTGGGATACTCAAACCGGGTGCTGGTAAACCGTTTCTACAACGGCCTCAGCCACCGTCTTCGCTATGGGATGGGGCCAGCTGAGTATACTACCTTGCAGGTAATTTGAATGAAGTGTGATGTGAATAAGTGTAATCCATAAGTGAGTATTAATGTGAGTTTGTGAGTATGTTTTGCGGGGCATGACTGACATCCTAAATCCAAGAGTGCTATCATGCTGCTGCTAAGGTCGAGATTACCGTCCATCTGAGGGACGAGGAGAATGCGCACAAGCGCAAGGCCACGAGCGAGGGCCAGAGTCCGCAGGGGTACGGGGGAGGAAAGAAGAAGAAGAAGCCTTATCCTCAGCCCCAGAAGAGTCAGCACCAGGGTGATAAGGGCTAAGCCCAAACCATCACAGCTGAGGAGCCATTAAAGCTCACATATGCTTACGCGGCGAAACCCCTACGCTCTTACCCACCTAATGGTAATTATTTAATCATGTGTGACAAGTTGAAGTGTATGTTGTTAAGTTATGAAGTAAGTAATGATTGTGTACTGTGATAGCAGCTAGCACGGGTTCTGGACCGGAGCGCCACTACTACTGTAAGTGGTGAAACGGAGACCACCCGGCAAGGACTGCAAAGGAAACGACGTGCAGTGTCGTTACTGCAAGAAGTGGGGTCACCGTGACTATGAGTGTTACCAGAACCCCAACAGCAGAGTCAACAAGCCCAAGGGGCAGTGGAAGGGTAAGGCCACAGTGACTATCGATGGCCCGAAGACGGCTAACCAGCCACCCACAGATCAGAGGAGCACTGATTCCCAGAAGGGGAAGGGGTCGGGACCTAGCAGGCCACCCTGCATGTGGTGGACCGGTCTGAGGCGCCAGGGCCCTCTTCTAGACCAGGTACCGCCTATATTGCTGAGTGAAATAAGTGATTGCATACCGCATTTCATGCATGTATGTGTTAGTGAGTCCAAGTGTATTATCATGTGAGTAAAGAGTTAAAGTATAGTGTGAAAGTCACCTAATTAGATAACTCTAAACTTAAAGGAACCTTCAATATATGTTATCCAATCCCACCCAACCAAACCCTGAAGAGACCACCATCGGCATCACCGACTTTCCAATGGAGCAATGTCACGTCATCCAACCAGGTATGATACTCTTAAATGGATACCTGACACCAGAAGCACAAATCCATATCATCAGACGATGCAATGAACTGGGAGCAACACCAGGAGGATTCTACACACCGGAATACCCGAACGGATCGAGAATGAAATTGAAGATGATGTGCATGGGTAAGGACTGGAATCCTTACACCAAGACATATCAAGAAGTGCGAGCTGAGGATGGAGCAACTGTACCGATAATACTCGAGGAGTTCCTTGCGGTCGTTAGCCACGCCGTGGAAATTGCTCAGCAAGTTGAAACGGATTCAATTCTAAGTGTTAAAGTAGATTTGTGTATTGTGAACTTCTACCAGAAAGGTGGACGATTGGGTTTACACCAAGATAAGGACGTGTCACCCGAGTCTCTAAGTAAGGGAGTACCCGTGGTGTCATGGTCCATTGGTGATACCGCAGTGTTTATATATGGCGAGCAGAAGCGTGCTGATCTCGCAAAGAAGTTAGTGTTGAAATTAGGAGATGTTCTAATCATGGGTGGGCAGTCGAGGATGCTATATCATGGCATCAGGAAGATCAAACTGAATACCGCACCGTCGGCAGTGATCAACGCCACTCACACGAAACCCGGGCGTTTGAATTTGACCTTCAGACAGTTTTAAAGCCTTGTATAATTATGTAATGTGTTAAGCCAATGTATGTTAAGGATGTATATATGTGTTAAGTTATGTCAACAGTGTTGATAAGTCAGGAATTTACCTATTTCTAAAGGGTCTTTTGAGACCCAATTTGTTATCATTTACTGCTAAATTCTGTCTTATGAGTAATTTTATGTTCTTGTTGCAATTGTTTTCTTTTATGGTTTTGGTGTGCTTTTTCAGGATTTTAATCCAAAAGGAACATTTTCATGGTCATTGTTAGAGATCATAGTTTTTCAAACAAGCTAAAGCAGTCAAGAAAAATCTTCATCGGACCAACTTCAGGCATGGTCCGGGACTTGTTCCATAACCTAAGTCCCGGACCACACAAGAAGGAAACTCTCGAAACAAATACAGGCACGGTCCGGGACTTTGTACAAGACTTAAGTCCCGGACCACACCAGAGGGCAAGTCTCGAACCAAATTAATGGGGTGGTCCGGGACTTTATACAGGACTTAAGTCCCGGACCACATGCTGGAATCGATGGTCTGCTGCGCCGCGAGAGCGAAGAGAATTTTATTCTCTTCTTATTATATTACCACCGCCCCCATACGCCATTATTTTCCTTTCCAGACTACTCCCATCACGTTGGTTTTGTTTTCATTCTGTCATCTACACACGAACCATTTCCACCAATTTTCTATATTGCATACCCATCACCTCCACCCAACACAACACCAAACAGCGTGACCCAAGTGCTATAAATAGAACTCATTTCCTTCATTCAAGACACACAATTTTCTACACATCTATCTCTCCCTCCATACATTCTCCACATATCCATCTAGTACGTAGTATTACTACTACTACTAATCCTCTTCATTCCATTACGTAAAACATCATTCACTCCTCCACACAATATTCATCCACACACACCTCCATTGATCATCCCATTTCCACCGGAAGATAGAAGACCAAGCAGGAGAAGAGAAGGAAGAATTGCTCAACCACCTTTATAAACATGGCTTCTTCTATCCCTCTCTTAGTTTTAGTTATCATTATGCTTGAGTAATTCTATTAGCACTTTGGGATGGGGGTATGAACTTAAATCCCCCATCTATGTTGTAAACCTACACTTTATTTATTGTGGTTGTTTTCTCTCTTTTATTTCATTAATGTTATAACCTGATCATTTATAGCATTTGTGTGATTTCCAACAACACATATGATTTTGAGTTGGGAGTTATGACCGAAAAAAGAGAGAAACCTTAGATTATGGCTAGCTTGATTAGTTGGTGAAATTTAAGGCTATTAATACGGACTTGTTATTAATGCTATCTAGTGATTTGAACTCTACTTGATTAGAGAGTTAGAAGCAAGCTAGGTAAGATTTGGTTTATTCATGATTTGAAGAACCTTTACATTAGTCCAGATAGACAACCTAAGTGAAGTGGGTTACTAAGATAATTGGGGTGAATTTAGGGGATTACAACCATCCTAAAGGTGCTTTCCATTCCAATTCATTGCATCACATTTTATCTACTGCTTTTATTTTACAATTCCCCTTTGAACCAAACCAATACACTTGCCTTCGGCTAAACCCCCTTATTTACTGTTTATAAACCGACTACCGAAACTAGGGAGATCGATATACCAATTTCCTAGTGGAACGACATCTTTACTACTACATCCGACTAGGGTTCACTTGCCCTTTTTCTGTGCTTTCAATAACACCATCTTAAAACTACCAACAAGTTTTTGGCGCCGCCGCCGGGGAATTGATAGTCCCTATCACTTTTCCCTAGTTTCGGTAATTTCGGTTTCATTTATTTGAGTTTCCTCTAACTCTTATTTTTCTTTTTTCCTGTGCATGCCAAGTACTCGAACTAGCAACTCTCCTCTCGCTAGTCCAAGGTCCGACCCTGAAAGATCATTCAGGAGGAGCAGAAGGAACTTATTCAATCACACACCATGGCCGATGATCTCCAAGAGCCAGAAACCCAACCCGACCTCTCAAAGACTACCACCGGCCGAACACCGAAGGAAGACCATCAGCGATAGTTCTTCCAACCTTGACACCAAATGAAGCTTCTCAATGGGCCTTCAAAACCCATTTTATCACTGCAATTCGGGAGCAAGGAAAATTCAGTGGGGCGAATCCGGATGATGCTCCAAATCACTTGAGCCTCTTCTTGGAATTCTGCAACTCATTCGGCAAAATGGGCAATCTGAACGAGAGGATCCGGCTACAACTCTTTCCACATTCATTGTCCGACTCAGCTCTAAGATGGTATCGAAGCCTCCCGTCAAGATCCGTCCACACATGGGAGCAAATGGCTAGCAAGTTTCTTGCCAAGTACTATCCCACCAGCAGGACGAGGCAACTAATCGGCGAAATAAACACCTTCTGCCAAGAACCAGGCGAGACTTTATACGATGCTTGGGACCGGTTCAAAGAGATGCTATTGAACTGCTCACACCTTGGCCTAGACGACCAATCACTATGCTTGTCATTCTTCAACGGGCTAGACGACACCACCGCCTTCTTGTAAACTCCTCTGCAGGAGGAAGTTTCATGACAAAGTCTCCTGAAGAAGGAATGGAGCTCTTAGAGACAATGACGAGCGACACAAGACAATGGTCCAGAGCAAAAGGGAGAGCACCAAGAGCAGCTGGCCTTCTTCATGTACAACCCACCGATCATCTCTCAGCACAGATCTCGTCTCTCACAAAGATGGTAGAGAAGCTAGCTACCGCACAAACCGAAATTGTCAAGACAATAGCTTCTTCATCTTCCAGCCAAACCTCAGAGGGATGTGCCATTTGTGCGGGCCCCCACGACACTAGATGCTGTGAGGGAGAGACGAACCAACAGGAGGATGTAAACTTCATCGGCAACCAAGCATACAACAACAACAATGCGCCATGGAGAAACCATCCAAACTTTTCGTGGAGAACCGACCAAAGCCAAGGAGGACAGAGACAAACTTACAATAACTCTCAAGGGTACAGACCCCAACAACCCAATCAATCTTCAAACCTTCAACAAGGGTATAGACCACAAGGAGCCCCCCCGGGTTTCCAAAATCAAAACAACAAGAGCCACAATCTTCTGCCCCAGCGGGACTTCAAGGTTAGAGAACCTAATGGCTGACTTCATCGCTACAAAGACCAAGTTTTCAGAACAAGAGGCTTTCAACAAAAACATTGAAACCCAGCTTAGTCAGATATCTCAGCAAATCTCCCGAAGACCACCGGGCACCCTTCCAAGTCAACCAAATCCCAATCCAAGGGAAGAAGCTAAAGCAATAACCTTGAGAAGCGGCCGGGATCTTCAACCCTCCTACCCACCAGACAACCAAGAGATCCAAATGATCACCAAGAAGAAGAACAAGAGATTGCTGAGGAAGTTCCTCCTCAACCGAAAGACATCCCAAGGAGAAAAAGGCTCCTGAATCATCTTCTCCGTCTACTCTTGCTAGACCTCCACTTCCTCTCTTCCATTCCCAAATAGACTTAAAAAGAGAAACTTAGATGAACAATTTGGGAAGTTTTTAAGCATCTTTAACAAACTGACAATCAATCTTCCTTTGCAGATGCTCTGAAACAAATGCCGATCTACGCCAAGTTCATGAAAGACATCCTAGCTAATAAAAGAGCAACGCTCGGAACGGAGACGGACGTGCAGCTCACTGAAGAGATCTCGGCAGTCCTACTACGGAACCCTCCTCCAAAACTTGGAGATCCTGGTTTGCCTATAATCCCTTGCTCTATCGGTAATATAAATTGTGGTAGTGGATTATGTGATCTAGGTGCAAGCATAAATCTCATGCCTCTTTCAATTTTCAATAAACTTGGGATTGGTGAATGTGCACCCACTGCCATGCAATTACAACTAGCTGATAGGTCTCTAGTCTTCCCAAAAGGGAAAGTCGAGGATTTGGTAGTGACCGTAGGGACATTTGTTTTTCCGGCAGATTTTATTGTCATCGATATGGAGGAGGATGCTAGAGTTCCGCTAATTTTAGGTCGTCCTTTCTTAAGAACTGCTAGGACTCTGATAGATGTGGAAAGTGGAAAAATTATCTTAAGATTCCATGATGAGAAACTTGAATTTGACATGTCCAAGGTAGTAAAGAAACCCGCACATGCGGAAGCTGCTTTCACTATAGATATTGTTGAATCTCTTTTACAAGATAATTACTCTATTGCTTTAAGTGTGATACTTTGACTACTGCTCTGACTGATCCTTGCGGAGACCGGGCGGATGAACCAGAAGTAAAAGAGATGGTGGCTGAATTAGACAGGAGGTCTATGCCCTATCGATCATACTACCCACCACCAGAGCCCTTGGAACGGAATGCACAAAAGCTCCTCACCTCGATCGAGAAGCCACCTACCATAGAATTGAAGCCTCTTCCCTCTCATCTAAATATGTCTACCTAACTGACCCCTGTGATCTTCCTGTATTATCTCCTCTTCTCTCACAGGTACACAGGAGGACAGTTTGTTGAAAGTGCTTCGAAGCCACAAAGAGCCATCGGGTGGTCCATTTCTGATATAAAGGGTATCAATCCAATAACTTCTGCACTCATCGAATCTTCATGGAGGATAGCTTCAAACCACTAGTTCAACCACAAAGGAGGCTGAATCCGAACATGAAAGAAGTTGTCAAAAGGAGGTGCTTAAACTACTGGACTCCGACATCATCTACCCATCTCTGATAGCAAGTGGGTGAGTCCGGTGCAAGTGGTGCCAAAGAAGGAGGAACTACGGTAGTACCTAATGAAAGGGGTGAGTTAGTCCCCCAACGAACTATTACAGGGTGGAGAGTCTGTATAGACTACAGAAAGCTCAATGCCGCTACAAAAAGGATCATTTCCCCTTGTCATTCATTGATCAGATGCTCGAAAGGCTGGCAGGTCAGGATTACTACTGTTTCCTTGATGGTTATTCGGGATACTTTCAAATACCCATAGCCCCTGAAGATCAAGAAAAGACAACCTTCACCTGCCGTATGGAACTTTTGCCTACCGAAGGATGCCATTTGGTCTATGCAATGCACCTGCCACATTCCAAAGTGCATGATGGCCATATCTCAGAGTTCTTGGAGAAAAGCATCGAAGTGTTCATGGATGATTTCTCAGTTTTCGGGCTCACATTTGAAACATGTTTAGCAAACTTGGATGCCATACTGACACGATGTGAAGAGACAAACTTGGTGCTCACTGGGAGAAGTGCCACTTCATGGTCAGGGAAGGGATTGTCCTTGGACATAAGATCTCCTCCAAAGGCATAGAAGTTGACAAGGCCAAGGTAGAAGTTATCGAGAAGCTCCCGCCACCAAACTCAGTCAAAGACATAATAAGACTTCTTCCTCGGGCATGCCGGCTTCTACAGGAGGTTTATAAAGGATTTCTCAAAAATCTCTAAACCCCTTTGTGACCTCCTAGCCAAGGATACCAAATTTGACTTCCCCAGGAATGCCTTGAATCCTTTAATACCTTGAAGGAATGCCTCATCTCAGCTCCTATTGTAGTGTCACCGGATTGGAATCTTCCTTTCGAAATCATGTGCGATGCCCAGTGACTACGCAGTTGGGGCGGCTCTGTGTCAGAAGAGAGACAAGGTGTTGAGAACCATTTATTATGCTAGCAAGACCTTGAACGACGCCCAGAAGAACTACTCTACAACCCGAAAAGGAACTTCTGGCGATCGTCTTTGCACTAGATAAGTTCCGCTCTTATCTCTTGGGTAGCAAGGTAATTGTACATACCGACCATTCAGCTCTCAAATATCTCTTCACCAAAGAGGATGCCAAACCAAGGCTCTTGCGATGGATTCTGTTGTTGCAAGAATTTGAAATCGAAATTAGAGATAAGCCAGGCACTCAAAATGTTGTTGCTGGATCACTTGTCTCGTTTGGAGACACACCTGAAGAAAATGCTCCTATAAATGAACTTTTTCCAGATGAAACAGTATTCACCATTGGAGAGACCGGAGATCCATGGTTTGCCGACATTGCAAACTACTTGGTAAGAGGAGTAATACCATTTGAGCTTACATACCAGCAGAGGAAGAAATTCTTCGCTGACGTCAAACACTACTTTTGGGATGACCCTTACCTCTTCCGAGTCTGTGCCGACGGAATGATCAGAAGGGTGTACCACAAAATGAAGTTCACAACATTCTCAACCACTGCCACTCTCTCGAAGCAGGAGGACACCACGGACCAGCGAGGACAGCGGCCAAGGTACTACAGTCCGGATTCTTCTGGAAAACACTTCATAAAGACTGCCATGCCTATGTAGCCGCTTGTGACCGTTGTCAAATGCTGGGGAACATATCCCGAAAGCATGAGATGCCATTAATGTGATGATCGAGGTTGAACCCTTTGATCTATGGGGCATCGATTTCATGGGTCCTTTTCCCTCCTCTCACTCCAATCTCTTCATCTTGGTGGCAGTTGACTATGTCACAAATGGGTGGAAGCCATTGCCCCCCACCAATGATGCCAAGGTGTTGGTAACTAAGTTCTTAAAGAAAACATCTTCACAAGATTTGGGGTGCCTCGAGCAATTCTCAGTGATGGGGGATCTCACTTCTGCAATAAACAATTCGATGCATTAATGGAAAAATATGGAGTGAGACATAAAGTATCCCTACCTTACCACCCTCAAACCAATGGACAAGCCGAGGTAACCAACAGAGAATTGAAATGGATACTGCAAAAGACCGTGAATGAACTCATCCAGGAAAGATTGGTCTTTAAAACTCGACGATGCACTATGGGCTTACCGAACAGCATACAAGACTCCCATAGGGATGTCTCCATACCGTCTTGTCTTCGGAAAGGCTTGCCACTTACCCGTCGAGTTAGAACACAAATCCTTTTGGGCTGTGAAAGCCCTGAACTTCGACCTAAAGAGTGCCGCTGACAAGAGAAAGTTTCAACTCACCGAACTAGAAGAATTCAGGGAAGATGCCTATGAGAACAACCGCATCTACAAGGAAAAGACTAAGAGATGGCATGACAAAATGATCCTAAAGCGGGAGTTCCATGAGGGTGATCGAGTGTTGCTCTACAACTCAAGATTAAAACTCTTTCCGGGAAAACTAAAATCACATTGGTCTGGACCATTCACCGTCACCAAAGTGACTCCATATGGTGCAATCGAGCTCAAAAACATCAAGGGAGAAACATTCATGGTCAATGGGTCCAGGTTGAAGCATTACCTCGGAGGAAACATCGGGAAGGTTGATGAACGTCCTCTTTATTTACAAGAAACTCAGGTTTGATCTAACCTCACATGGTCTAGCCAAAGACCGAAAAGACGGGCAGCTCATTGGGAGGCAACCCAATCTTCTTACATTTATCTTCTTTCTTTAGTATTGATTCATGTTTTTAAGTGTGCTAATTACTTTATTAGCTATTTTTCTTTGGTTGTTTGTTGTAAAATGTAGGTTTGATGATGGAAGAAAAACAGAGAAATAAGAAGACATTCCTTCGGTGCACTAAACAGGGTGGTCCGGGACTTCAACCACATCCTAAGTCCCGGACCAGGAGGAGTAGATGAGTTTCGAACTGAAAATATAGGGAGGTCCGGGACTTGATACCCAACTTAAGTCCCGGACCAAGAGCAACGGAGAATCTCGACCTATTTTAATACATAGGTCCGGGACTTGAACCACACCCTAAGTCCCGGACCGTCTGTCGATGTTAAAAAAAAAAATATACAAGCACACCCGTCGTCTTCATTCGTCTTCTATCTCACACTCGAACTCCTGAAATCCCTAAAATTCCCTCTCACTCTCATCGCCGCTCCACACCAAACACCACCCCAATCCCCTCCAGTTCGCCGTCGCCGTCCCGGCAACGGAACCACACCCAACTTCCACCCTCACCACCTCTCCATCCTCGCCCAACCACACCAGCACCACCACTCTCTGTCGCCACTACATTACCACCGCACCTTCGACCCCGTTCCATCTCGCACCTCAACCTTCGCCACCCACATTCCCATCTCAGACAACAACCGCATCGACCGTCACCACTCCAAAACCGACGCACACTTCACTCGCACCAAACCACCCTCACCACCGCCCTCGCCATTCTCTTCGCCAGTCACCCGACCACCACCTCACCTCGACTTCGCCAGCCCGACCAACACCCGTCACCGACCACCACCTGCCACCTCTGTCGCTCTCGAATTCGACCTCTGTTGCGCCCATCTCACCACCACCGAACAACACCACACACACTACACTCGCCCCCTGTCCCGTTCGAACCGCGCCAAACACACCACCACCAAACCAAACATTTCCCATCCGAAACAGAAATGCCACCGAAGCGCGCTCGAAACAACACCGCCGGGGCTTCTTCTTCATCAGACGCTCCTCCACTCCGGGTCCGGGAGACAGTCGATTCCGACTTCATCAATGAAGCGGCTAGGAATTGGTACCATGCTCGCGAGAGAGAAAATACTACCTGAAAGGTCAGTGTGTCCGACCTTAATTGCTGAATTTGATTTAGAAGCACTGTTTAATGCACGTGGATGGGTACCTCTGTTGACTCGAGGGGGGAAATTCTACCCGAGACTGGTAAAGTTGTTCTATGCTAATGCAACGGTGAGTGATGACGGGGATACTATTACTTCTGTGGTCAAAGGCAAAAATATCTCTGTGGATGCTCTTAGCATTAGGCGTTGTATGAACTTGCCCATAGCTGTTCGGATGCCGACTGCGGAGAATAGGGCTAATATGCAATTATTGACTCGACAAGCTAAGGCACACTATATTAACTTGATTGTCCTTGATCCCGAAGTTCAAAATCGGCAGCGTCGGAATAACCGGGACAAGCAGGTTGTCACAGGGGATAAGCTACCCACCCCTAGAGAGCGTCTGCTTTTAGGGATACTGATGTCTAATGTTCGCCCCCGGGAGTGTGCCGATTTGAATGAATATGACTGCTGGCTTATGCGTTACATCCTGGACGACGCCTATGCCGCTGCTGCAGGGGTTCCTCCTAGTATGCATCGCATCATCTTTACTTCTATGCGCCGGGTGGTTCAGACCGATCATTCCGCCTCTCTCCCATTTCCACACCTCATATACTCGTTACTGGCTGCCAAAGGGGTAGATGTGTCTGATGAGGAGCCTCAGTACCCTCGATCTACTCTCGATATGACCATGATGAGATTCTTCCAGTGGGAGAAGAACGACGGGCAGTGGGTGGGTGAAGCGCCGACGCGCTGCACGCGCCCCCCGAGTTGCTGAGGCTGCTGATGAGGCTGAGGCTGTTGATGAGGTTGAGGCCGCTGCTGATGCTGCTGGTGGTGAGATCCCGGACTTCCCGATGCCTGCTGATCCGGCCCCGGGTTATGAGCAGTTGCTACACGAGTTCAGAGACTGGAGGGGGACCGCTACAGCATACTTTGACGGCTTTGCGAGTCGTCTGGATGGGTATGGTGAGAGGCTCACATCTTTAGAGACCCGTCATACTGAGTACGAGGCTCGACAGGCTGCTCAGTTTTCTGAGTATCAGGCTCAGCAGGCTGCTCAGTTTGCTGAGTACCAGGCTCAGCAGGAGGCCCGATTCCAGGCTTATGATGAGCGCTTCCCAGTTAGAGTCTTGGCGCATGCCCCGGCGGTAGTCTATGATTTGGTTTATGCCCCCTGCTACATCAATTCATCTATCTTTTATTGCACTTTTTGATTTTCAGCTGACGTTGACGTTTGTGATGTTTTAATGTCTTTTAGCTTGCTAGGTTGCAACTTCTGGTGACCTTCGTTTTCTTTTTGGATTGTTGTTGTTATTTTGGTACTCCTGCCACTTACACTTCGTGGTTATGTTCACTGCTTTCCTTGCAAATATCTTGTCTGCTGCTTTGTGATATTCAAACAGGACTGCCAACATTTTGTGTGCAATATCGAAAGAAAACAAAGGAGACTCTGCCAAAATTTCCACAACCCCCCTTATCATAAGTGTGGGGACATCATCTTCATCGATTATTCAGGGGAGTCCTATTTTTCTTTTGCACTATAATCACATTCTAGTAGCAATGAGGACATTGCTATTCTCAAAGTGTGGGGAAGTAGTAAAGGGGGTTGCACATCTAATTATTTGTTTTCTGTGGCTCCTGACTATATTTATTTCCCTTCACTAACCTTTGATGACCCTCCACAAAAAAAAAAAAATTTAATTCGACATACTTGGTTTTCAGCTGTTGTCAGATGCATCAGTCAGGAATAACATACAAGTAGCAAACATTTTTGAGATTTAATCTGAAATTTCGGTCATAAGAACTTTGGTTATACTGCTTGGATTGTCGGTTTTGGTTAAAATTTTCATCTATTTCCTTCAAATAAAAGGTGAGACCATCATGTGACTATTTTGTTTGAACTAACTTGGGGCTTTGGGAAAGTTTTGGAATGAATGGAAGGAAAGGACAAAGGCAAGGTACTCCTCTAATCTACTCTGAACCAGAACAGGCCTCTCCCATTCGGTAATTAAGCTCTTGGAGTGTCTCATCACTTATCTACCTAAGATCATCTGATCTGGGATAGAAGGCCCAACACCGCTACAAGGATGGGGAGTAAAAGTCTGAGGGGATGAAATGAATAATGCTTACTCAGAAAATTGGAAGGAAAGTTCTTTCATGCTAAACAGTTTGTTGCAAATTCTTCCTTGATTATGAGTATGTGGCAATGAAAGGTAATGTGGAATATGACATTACTTCTTGCCCCTTGTCGTCCAATGAATTGTGGAAAGAAAAAGGAAAGAAAAGCCCCGAGTACAGTTTGGATTAAACAGTTATGATGATAATCTCATGCATTTGTCAAATACCCTAGCTTCACTGTTTAAGAAAACTTGCAGTACTAATCACTGTTTCTTTTGACTGTCTTTCAGCATTAGATTTCCTTGAACATTTTCCTGACCTGATAAATCCCCGCTTTTGAAAATCTGGTACATTATGCTTGCAGTAATTGCTTGAGGACAAGCAAAGGTTAAGTGTGGGGACGTTGATAAGTCAGGAATTTACCTATTTCTAAAGGGTCTTTTGAGACCCAATTTGTTATCATTTACTGCTAAATTCCTGTCTTATGAGTAATTTTATGTTCTTGTTGCAATTGTTTTCTTTTATGGTTTTTGTGTGCTTTTTCAGGATTTTAATCCCAAAAGGAACATTTTCATGTCATTGTTAGAGATCATAGTTTTTCAAACAAGCTAAAGGAGTCAAGAAAAATCTTCATCGGACCAACTTCAGGCATGGTCCGGGACTTGTTCCATAACCTAAGTCCCGGACCACACAAGAAGGAAACTCTCGAAACAAATACAGGCACGGTCCGGGACTTTGTACAAGACTTAAGTCCCGGACCACACCAGAGGGCAAGTCTCGAACCAAATTAATGGGGTGGTCCGGGACTTTATACAGGACTTAAGTCCCGGACCACATGCTGGAATCGATGGTCTGCTGCGCCGCGAGAGCGAAGAGAATTTTATTCTCTTCTTATTATATTACCACCGCCCCATACGCCATTATTTTCCTTTCCAGACTACTCCCATCACGTTGGTTTTGTTTTCCATTCTGTCATCTACACACGAACCATTTCCACCAATTTTCTATATTGCATACCCATCACCTCCACCCAACACAACACCAAACCAGCGTGACCCAAGTGCTATAAATAGAACTCATTTCCTTCATTCAAAAACACACAATTTCTACACATCTATCTCTCCCTCCATACATTCTCCACATATCCATCTAGTACGTAGTATTACTACTACTACTAATCCTCTTCATTCCATTACGTAAACATCATTCACTCCTCCACACAATATTCATCACACACACACCTCCATTGATCATCCCATTTCCACCGGAAGATAGAAGACCAAGCAGGAGAAGAGAAGGAAGAATTGCTCAACCACCTTTATAAACATGGCTTCTTCTATCCCTCTCTTAGTTTTATTTATCATTATGCTTGAGTAATTCTATTAGCACTTTGGGATGGGGGTATGAACTTAAATCCCCCATCTATGTTGTAAACCTACACTTTATTTATTGTGGTTGTTTTCTCTCTTTTATTTCATTAATGTTATAACCTGATCATTTATAGCATTTGTGGTGATTTCCAACAACATATGATTTTGAGTTGGGAGTTATGACCGAAAAAAGAGAGAAACCTTAGATTATGGCTAGCTTGATTAGTTGGTGAAATTTAAGGCTATTATATGGACTTGTTATTAATGCTATCTAGTGATTTGAACTCTACTTGATTAGAGAGTTAGAAGCAAGCTAGGTAAGATTTGGTTTATTCATGATTTGAAGAACCTTTACATTAGTCCAGATAGACAACCTAAGTGAAGTGGGTTTACTAAGATAATTGGGGTGAATTTAGGGGATTACAACCATCCTAAGGTGCTTTCCATTCCAATTCATTACATCACATTTTATCTACTGCTTTTATTTTACAATTCCCCTTTGAACCAAACCAATACACTTGCCTTCGGCTAAACCCCTTATTTACTGTTTTATAACCGACTACCGAAACTAGGGAGATCGATATACCAATTTCCTAGTGGAACGACATCTTTACTACTACATCCGACTAGGGTTCACTTGCCCTTTTTCTGTGCTTTCAATAACACCATCTTAAAACTACCAACAGTGTAACCAACAATGTTGTAAGGAGAATGTGTTTAATGAAAAAGTGGAGTTGTTGAGTATATCAACCGTGTTGTTACCCAATACTTATTAGTGCCAATGAATTAGGCTGTGCACTCAGAAGGGAGGTACACTGAGTGTCTAAATGAGGCAGAAGCCGGAAAAGAGCGGCACAATCCTCACCGGTACCTTTCCAGTCAATGGCGTGGACACTTCGATCTTGTTCGACTCCGGAGCCTCACATACATTTATTTCGCTATCTTTTGTGAAGAGGCTGAGGTTAGACGTGTGATGAGATGCCAGACTTCCTAGTCACTCTCCCGTCGAAAGAGCGGATCAGGTGTACCCGCTACCACCGAGATGTTGTTGTACGAATCAGAGGTGAAGAATTTCCGATCGACCTGATAGAGTTCGACGGACTTGGTTTTGATGTGATTGTCGGGATGAACTGGTTGGAGCGGTACAAGGGCAGAATCCTATGTGCCGAGCATCGACTGCTTCTTCGGAGTCCATTTGGGGTTACCATATCTTACCGCTAGAGGCCCAGGGAGCCTTCAACTCAGATCATCACCGCCATGACTATGTATCGTGAACTACGACGGGAGGGAATGATGTATACCTCTGCTATGTCCAGGACATAGAGAGAGACCCAGAGTTTAGCCCAGATGTGCCGGTAGTGTCGGAGTTTCCTAATGTATTTCCTAAGGAACTACCGGGCATGCCACCAACACGGGAAGTTGAGTTTGAAATTGATTTGGTTCCGGGTACCGGACCAATTGCGAAGGCGCCCTATCGTATGGCTCCAGTAGAGATGACAGAGCTGAAGGAGCAGCTGAGAGACCTATTCGACAAGGGATTTATCCGCCCTAGCGTTTCACCATGGGGAGCGCCGGTCCTCTTCGTGAAGAAGAAGGACGGTAGTCTCCGCCTGTGTATTGACTATCGAGAGCTGAATGCAGTTACGGTGAAGAACCGTTACCCTTTACCACGCATCGACGACTTATTTGATCAGTTGAGGGGAGCATCAGTATTCTCCAAGATAGATCTACGATCCGGATACCATCAGATTGCCATCCATGATAGTGATATTGAGAAGACAGCATTCAGAACTAGGTATGGACATTATGAGTTTACGGTTATGCCGTTTGGTTTATCCAATGCACCAGCTAAGTTCATGGACTTAAAGAACCGCTTGTTCCAAGACCAGTTGGACAAGTCAGTGGTAGTCTTCATCGACGATATTCTTTTGTACTCAAAATCGAGAGGTGAGCATGAAAGCCACCTGAGAGATGTGTTACAAACGTTAAGAAAGAATCAGTTGTATGCTAAATTTTCAAAGTGTGAGTTTTGGCTGAACCAAGTATCCTTTCTTGGTCATGTGATTTCTGAGGCCGGGATCGCTGTTGATCCGGCAAAGATTGATGCAGTGCGCACCTGGCCTAGGCCGAAGACAGCTACCGATATCAGGAGCTTCCTCGGTCTGGCAGGTTATTATAGGAGGTTTGTGAAGGACTTCTCCAGTGTCTCGAAGCCGATGACTTCCTTGATGAAAAAGGATGCACCATTCGAGTGGACAGTCGACTGTGAGAGTTCTTTCCAGAGTCTCAGGATGCTCTGACATCTGCACCAGTCCTGACTATACCAGACGGTCCAGATGGTTTTGAGGTCTATTGCGACGCATCAGGCAGAGGTATGGGTTGTGTGTTGATGCAACACGGGAAGGTCGTAGCTTACGCCTCCCGACAGCTGAAGAAGCATGAAGAGAACTACCCTACCCACGATCTAGAACTGGGTGCCATTGTCTTCGCATTGAAGATATGGCGACACTATTTGTATGGGGTAAGTGTGACAATCTATTCTGACCACAAAAGTTTAAAGTACTTGTTCACTCAGAAGGAGTTGAACTGAGGCAAAGAAGGTGGGTTGAGTTTCTAAACGACTACGACATTAATCTACAGTACAAAGAGGGTAAGGAAAATGTGGTAGCTGACGCATTGAGTCGCCGAGCACACTCTCTCCATTCGCTAGTCTCTCATACTGGCTTGGTTGAAGAGGTGCAGAGTGCTCAGATGACGGATCAGTATATGTTGGAGATCAGGCAGAAGCTTATTGATGGCATATTCGAGGGTCAGAAGTACGACTTCCGACTCCACGATGATGACCTGATTAGGCTTAATGGCCGACTGTGTATTCCGAGGAGTAGCACCGAGCTGAAGGAGTGCATACTGAGTGAATCCCACTGTTCTACGACTTCGATTCACCCCGGAGCTTCAAAGATGTATAGGGTATGAAACGTTATTTTTGGTGGACTGGCATGAAAAAGGATGTGAATGATTATGTATTGAGGTGTCTCACTTGCTAGAAGGTCAAGTTTGAGCACCGACGGCCTGGTGGTATGGTACAGCCAATGCCAGTGCCTGAGTGGAAGTTCCATGATATTTCTATGGACTTCGTAGTAGGGCTTCCGCCTACAAGGGGAGGTCTGAATATGATTTGGGTTGTTGTTGACCGACTGACCAAGGTGGCTCGATTCATACCGATGAAGGACACCTGGAAAGTGGCAAAATTAGCAGAGCTCTTTGATAGAGAGATTGTTCGGCACCATGGGGTACCGAAGACATTGTGTCTGACAGGGATACCAGATTCCTCTCAAGGTATTGGAAATCCAAACGGGAAGCGCTTGGTACCAAGCTGAAGCTAAGTACAGCGTTCCACCCACAAACAGATGGTCAGAGTGAGCGCACCATCCAGACACTTGAGGATATGTTACGTGCATGTGCACTTGACTTTGAGACCAGGATTGATAAGTTACATCTGATCAAGTTTAGCTACAACAACAGTTACCATGCTTCGATCAAGATGTCTCCCTTCCAGGCTTTGTACAGTAGACCGTGCCGCACGCCATTATGCTGGGATGAGTCGAGTGAGACGGTCATTATAGGACCAAAGTATCTGGAACAAGTTCAGGCAGAAGTTCGCCAGATCCGGGCTAACATGAAGGCAGCTCAGGATAGACAAAGTCGTACGCAGATGTGCGCAGACGTGACCTAGAGTTCACCGTGGGCGATCAGGTATTTCTCAGAGTATCCCCCTGAAGGGAGTATTTCGTTTTGGCCAGAAAGGCAAGTTGAGCCCAAAATATGTGGTGCCTTATGTTGTGACAGAGCGGATCGGCCCGGTAGCTTACAGACTTGATCTACCCGCCGAGCTGGGCAAGGTACATGATGTATTTCATGTGCCCAGTTGAAGAAGTATATGTCTCATCCGTCTCATGTGCTTCAGCCTGAAAGGCTAACATTAGGGCCGACCATGCGATCAGTGGAGACTCCGGTACGGATTCTGGATACTAAGACTCGAGATACTCGCCATAAGTCTGTGAGACTGGTGAAGATTCTCTGGTCTAACCAGGACGTTGAGGAGGCCACTTGGGAGCTGGAAGATAAGATGAAGGCGAAGTACCCGTCATTGTTTACTTGTAGTAGCTTATGTGTATAGGGTACGGGGCGTACCTCTTTAAGGGGGGAAGAGCCGTTTTCGGTTATGTGTGTACGACGTGTATTTAAATACATCGTCTATGTTATGTTGTTATGTTACAGACCGTTGTGTCTGAATGATGTTGTATGGACCTTGTGTCCGATGTTATGTTGTATGGACCTTGTGTCCAATGTTATGTAAATATGTTGTTAATGTTGTATGGAAATATTGTTTATATGTATTCCCGTGTTCTACATTTAGGATATGTGGAGGTGTGAACTTTGAGGACAAAGTTCTTTTAAGGGGGGTAGATTGAAATACCCCAAACTAGTTATGTTGTTTAAACACTAAAATAAGGTGTAGTGAGACTAAAAAAGAGTCTTAGAAACATTAGTAAGCAATTAAACCATAGAAAACACAAAAGGTGCTTTAAGGTCAATAAAGGCCAAAATGTGCTCTAAGCTTGGATAAGCTTGGTTAAGACCTAATGAGCTTACCAAGACCTTTAATATATACTATGAACATATTAAACCAAGTACCAAAGAAAACAAGCTTGAAAAACAAGTCAAAACACAAAATTGCTGTAAGAGTCTTAAAGCACATTTTTTTTGAAAAATTGTCTTGTAAATGAGTTTTGAATGGCTAATGTCCATCATTACTCTTTAATTAACATGTGTACTATATAGTATCACATTGGAAGTTATATCAATGGGAATAAAAAATTTCACATCTATGTGCCTTGTTTTAGTGAATAGTAACTAAAATAAGCTAGTTTGTAAATATTTTTGTATAAGTAATTAAATTGATCAACAAAGACTAAAATGCCCTTAGTAAGATAAAGGGGGCGGTTTTGTAGTAATGAGTCACCACACATGTAAGTTTATTAAGTAACAAATGATGACTAATGGTTACTATTTACTTTAAGGTATAAATATCTTCTTAAAAGCAAATCTATCTCACTTTCTCATTTCCCTCTTCATTCACACGTCTTCAAGCTCCCTTATATCTCTTCTTGCTCTCCATTCACGGTTTGCTACAGCAATACCAACACCACCATTATTTTCCATCTTTGACCACTTGTATCTCCTAGCTCATTTGGCCAAATTAAATTCTAAGACCACCATTCTCTTCCTCTCATCAAGCTCTTCAATTCTCCTTTCAAAATCCCAAGAGCTCCATTTCGGTGCCAAGAGGAATCACCATGGGAGGAGCTTGAGCTCACCTTTTCACATATTATTGTTCTCCTTTGCTTCAAGGTAAGGAAACTCAAAGAAAAATGATGATTCCTTCATGTTTTGTGTTGTCCGAAAATCACTCTTAATGGGCCTTTATGTTGCTGTTCTAGCTTCATTCCAACCTTTCATGGACTAGGTGGAGTCCTCTCTTGATATATATTCAAACTCTCTTCAAGTTCTAAGGTAAAACAACTATCTTAATGTTTTTAAAACAATGTATAATCTAGGGTTTACAATGAGATGAAGCATAAAGCTTGTATACTCATTTTATCACTTGTATAATGTTTAGAAGAAGTTGACAAACAACTAAAAGCCTTGCCGATTTAGTCAAGGAAACAAGAAAGAAGTTGTGAGGAAAAGAGGTAAATGTGCTAACCTAATGTGTTTAAAGTCTTAGGAGAAATGAGCTTATATTGCTTGTTAAAATGATCTAAGGAGCCAATGGTGAATGACTTAGTAAAATGTTCTCAAAGGCTTAGTAAAAGGCATATGTGTTGTTGGGTGTATTTGTAGGTCAAAGGCAAATATAATGTGGGAAATTCAGCGTTTATGATTTATGCATCTTAAGGGCCTAAGAGCCATGTTATTTAAGGGCCTAAGTGCCATGCAATTTAAATTATGCACTATATTGTGATGTAGTGCTAAATGTGTGAAGTTTTGTGTATAAGAATGTGTTTGATGGATTTTAGTGTTCTTGGTTGTTTAATGGTGAAAACATTATGTTTTGGTTTAGTAATGTTCTAGGGGAGTTCATGTCAAAATTTAGGTAATAAACAAGGGAGTTCTAAGGGTTTAAAATGAGTTTGGTAAGTTAGGAAATGTTAGAATGGTTAAGTGTTCAACTAGCGGAAGAAACATGCATTAACGTGTTTAAAGATGTAAAAAGGGCTTAGGCAATGTTCTAGAGGATTTAGAATGCAAAAGAATGTTTTGGGACATTTCAAGATCTTGGTGAGATTATATTTAGGACTTGTGTATTGTTGGTGAAAAAGGGATGAAGTGATTTGTTGCATGGGAATCTATAAACTTGTAAAGATGTTCAAGGAGTTGTTTAGGAAGAAAAGATGCTTTGGAGATGATGTTGTAGTGGTGAGGAAACATTATTGGCATAGTGGTTATCATAGGTATGGAACACCACTTAGAAAACCAAGGAGAAAAATATCATAAGTGTAGGAATTTTGGTATGAAGTGGGTAAGTGTTTAAGGAGATAGAAAATGAGTTTCATGGATGTGTATGAGGGTGTAAGTGTACCAAATGATGTTAGAGAACATTAGGAGGCTTTAGGAGAAGTTTGGTGAAAATTGGTTAAGTGATTAAAGGCTTAGAAAATGAGTGTTTTGGCTTGTCCGAACATCCGTCCGGACATGGACGTTCGGACAGGCCCTGTTGTGTAAAATTCTCAGAGTCTCGAACTGTGTCCGAACTTCGGAAGTCCGGACACAGGTTCGGACACATGAGATTTTACTTTGAATTTTCCTCGACCCATGTCCGAACTTCCGAAGTCCGGACATATGTTCGGACATGCGTCTGTTTTCAGTTTTAAGTCACGGCTTGCGTCCGAACTTGGGAAGTCCAGACACAAGTTCGGACATGCCACTGTTTTGGCCAAAAATGTTGTTTAAGGTTAGGAAAAGTTGTCTAAAAATGGTGATTAGTTAGTAATGATGATATGAGGTTAATTAAGACATGTTAGGAGTGTTATAATGGCAATTAAAATGGTGAAAAGTAATAACAAGTGTGAAAGTAAATAACTAGAAATGTAAAGTAATAAGCTACTGATGAACTAGTACGTTTAATTAACCGACGTTATTAATCATGTATAGGGGTGACCTACGGTGGAAACAAATCGAAGCAAGGACCAAGGTATGGTTTTCTTGCAGTCTGTTGCCTACCGGTTTACACCGGCTTGTGTGTTGTTTGTTTTTCTGTGTGTTTATGACGTTATAAGACTTAATCATGTAATGAGTTTACAGTTGTTCGTATTAATGTGATGTATGATGTGACTCATTTCCCTCGTGTGTGTCTAACATGACTTACCACTTCTTGTGAATTGTTTGTTAAGTTCCACTGGTGAACTTCTAACAAGTGCTAACTGGGAAGTGAGGAATCCGGTTGTCCGGTCATGCATGTAAGTTAAGAGTAGATATCTGAATCAGATTCGACTCTTATGTTGTTAAGATTGTTCTCCTTAATTTGGCGTTCGATCTCCCGCTAGCTTCCTCCAAAGCTTACCTATTCTGACTTATGATCGGTTTAGTGGGAACATGTGTTTGTGTGGTGTGTTCGGGTCACTATATCCGAACCATCTGTGACCTAAGTTACTCGTTCGAATAACAGAACGGTAATGAGTGTGTGTAACGAGCTTAACATGAGAGTGAACCATTCTCCAGGCTCTTATGTTGTTTAACCTTCTTGGTTTGTGATTGTGGAAAGAGTGTCCACTGTGGATGTGATGTTGTGCTATGCAATAATAATGCTATGCCACATGTTATGTTATGTTATGTTATGTTTAAAATGAATCCCATGTTATCATGACAATTAGTTGCGCGTATCCCGGTAGCCGATGGGCTGCGCGTTAACCATACCAGCCAAGGGTTGCTGACCCCTCGGGGGCTCCATATTTTTACTGCAGGATGAGGATCGAGGAAGCAGAGTGGCTGTAGGTTCTAGGCTGCAGATGTACTTTTGGGTTATTTTGGATATTGAGCCCGGGATGCGCCTGTGCTCCTGTGGCATTATATTTTGATTCCGTTGATACTACTATGGCGGTATATTGGCAGTTTACAGTGAAGAAATGTAATTAAATGCTCGGTATTGTATATGATGTATTTATGGTTTTAGTTCTATGCTCGGGGGTCTGATCATCAGACCGGTACACTTGTATTTATTCTGCCTTGTTAACCACGTGGGTGGTTGACGACGTTGTAGCACCAATCGTTTAGTTATTGTTTAGTTGTTTATTTTCCGCTGCGACTCCAGTTAATAGTAAGTGTGTGGTAGGGGTGTTACAGTAGAGTGATGAAGAGGTGTATGTATGTACTTGGTTTACACATTGTGTGACTCTTGATTTCTATTTATGAAATATTCTAGTTTGGTTTGATTTTGAGTAATCTTGAGTGGAATTTGGAAATGGAAATGGATGGAAATAAAGGATTGGTATGGAACTGCATTTGGAATTATTATTGGATGGACATCTTGAAATTCTTGCCAGCACACCCGAAATGGTGTGAGTAGCTATTAGTTAATTTAAACTTCGAGAAGAAGTTTCTATTAAGGGGGTAGACTGAAATACCCCATAAATTAATCTAAATTAATTTAGGGGTTCTTTTATTAAACCCCAAATAATACTATTAAACACTAAATTAGTATATGGTATTATGAATTTAATAGTAAGATTTATAAGTCAATAAATCTTGGAAAAAATTCAAGACACTCTAATAATATTATAAAGATTTTGGAAATATTTTGAGCATTGATTTGAATCATAAAAGTCAAAATAAAATCATAGTAACCTTAAGGCTCCTTAAGCCTTGCTAGGGTTGACTTTTTTAGAATGGTCAAACCAGCCCATGGAACCTATATCAATAAAAAGATTAGGAAAACCAAGACGACTGATAATAAGAACGTTAAAAATAGATCATCCTAGCTCAAGATATGATCTACGGAAGTTTAGAGCCAAAATTTTGAGATTTGCTAACGTGGTTAGGGTTTCCTGACTCAGCCCCTGACTCAGCCGCGTGCCTCGAGAGTCGTGCCACGCCAGATTTGTTATTATTTTCCCAAAAAATGGCTAAGTATTCTCAGCCGATTATCAGAACATTGCCTCATTTTCAGACCTCGAATTCTAAGTCATAACTTCGTATTTTTGAGTGTCGTCTTCTGCATTTTATTCTCCTACAACTATACTTTCGAGCCGTTACTCACACTAGACCTAACTCTCCCCACATTCATCACAAAATCGATCGCAAGTTGCCTCCTCAAGTTCTGAAAACCCAGAAACCTAGAAATTCAGAAAGGTACTGCAAACTCTGCTCTATCGTATCTCCTTCATTCGTGAATGAAAATTCACGAACCATAGCTCATTTTCTAGATCTTTATTGCTCTACACCTCTTCTGAAAGAAACCCCAAGCTAGTTGTCAATTGTTTGAAAGATTAAGGCGTTTAAAGTCCCCGCCTCGACCACGTCAGGTTTTACCCAGGATCTTTCGAGAAACGGCCTGGTAAACTCGGATCTTGTGAGATCTATAACTTTTTCTCTAGTTCCAGAAAACCAAATTGGATTTCCTTGCCGGCGCATTTCCGGTACGTTTCCTACCAAATACACCAATAATGTCACTCGTTTTTGCATTCCCGAACATAACCACCTAGCAATTTAACCTATAACGCATTACATCGAGAGAATATGTCAAATTCGAACAAAACCGGTATGAACCCTAGTTTCGAATTATCCAGATCTGATTTCCTAGTGTCTTGCCTATATAGATCATGAAATTGGTACCGTTGGAATCGTCATTCAATTTCGAGTTGAATGAAACAAGTATCACTAAATTTCGTTTTGTAGATCGAGAGGAATCGATCAATTCCCATTCAGTAGATGGTTAAGTTTATCTGATGAACTCGCGGGATATGGACCGTCCGATTGTGGTTAATAAAAATGGACGGCCGAGATTATAACGTAGAAGATTAGTAAATGTTTAAGTCTGTATAAATTACAAAATAATGCTCTAACTTGCTAGATTTATTTAATGACCTTCCCTAATGTATTTTGGCCCGAAATTTTAACCGTAGATTCCTTGTAAAATCTGCTTTATTTTCATGTAAGTTAATATAGGTTTAGAGTTTTTAGACGCAAGTTATAATTTTTGGAATTTCTGAGTATTATGGATTTATTTACATAATTAACAAAGAGAATTTTATGAAATAAAAATTTTATAAGATGTGTAAAATATCATAGTTACTATATATTTAATTTGAGACTTTTTAGGAAAGAGAAAATAGATTTAATAATTGTATTTCTAAATTTTTGATAAGATATCTTATAATCTATGGTTTTAATGTAATGAAGATTAAAGTATAGTGGAATAATAAACTCTATAGGTTGGAAATAATATAAGAATACTGAACTAACATTTAATACAGATTGCTAATACATATTTTAGGTATAAACTTTTGAGTTGAAATAAAGGAATAAAAGATTATCTTAGGTTAAATGAAATAATTAAATTAACCTACTTTTATGTTAACTATATACTATAGAAGTTAATATACTGAATTGAAAACTAAGAGAATACCTTATCCTATAGATCGTATATTGGATATATAGATGTGTGTACAAGTGAATAGGAATAATTAAATACAATAAAACTACATAAAGAATGTCTTAAATAAATTCTAATATATATACATTAAAAATAAATATAAGAAATAACATACCTTATAGGAAATAATATGAGGAAAATATTAGAGTAAACCTAATTCATACGTAACAATTAAAGTATAAACTTAGGTGGACTATCAGGGGAAATACATATCCTAAACCTTAGAACTTTAATCAGGTATTAAAGTAAATTAGTCAACTGTAACTTAAGAGTTTGATTAAGCTAAACCTATTATCAAGAGTAAGTAACTGAAATTAAGTTAAGTGTACACTTCAGACATACAAATTCAATAGCGTAGATGGTCAAGTCAAACCTAGAACTAAATCAAGGTTGCACGTTTGAAACCTCACGAAACCCTTTTTAGAAATTTTAATCGATCAGCGAAATCATAACGCGGACTTGGGCTAACCTACTGGCCTAAGTCCATGAATTCCAAAAGCCCACTTAAACAATTCAATGATAGCTTGGGCCACTCTCAGGATAAAATCCTAAATCATTCCGGATCAATGAAAATGGGTCTAATGAAAGATTTAATTAACAGAACCTGGCTCAAATCCTTATGAGAGGATAATTATAAACCATGAACATAAAACCAATAAGAATGAAAGATGTTTAGCTTTATAAGTTCCTTAGAACAGTACTTTAAACACCTTAATTATAGGTTATTAGTGGAAGTTCGCACATTCAATTTGGTTACTGCTTCTGCTCATACCAGATACGATTTCTCATACTCACATACTTTTACTAACAGACTTAAAGAAACATTTTTGAAAAACGCTAATTGAGCTTAAAATGAATTTCAAAAGGAAAACTACTTGTGTGACTAACTCAGCTTGATGTGACTAACTCAGCCTTTGATGTATAACTTGCATGGTTACTGTTCCTTCCTACCTTAGTTGTTTCACTAGGCTATTAACTGCAAAGTGTTTATGTCTCTGCACTCTGTATGACTGAGTGTTTTGGTATTGCACTTTTGCAGTTAATGATCTAGTGGGATAGCTAGGAATACGAGAAAATGTCGAATCTTGGTAAATTTTTCCTTTGACTATGGATACTATTCCATCCATGAGTCGAGTTTTGGTCATCTCTCTTGAGTATGGAGTCTTTTTACTAAGTGGTGCACACACTTTCACCGATGACCGAGAACAGGTCGGTAGCAGTGGAGGTCTGCTATACCTCGTCCATGTGGACAACTGACTGGCGGTGGGGGCCATCTTTCCCTTTGTTTCTATTCCACTCTCATGTATGTTTGTCTCTGGGAATCTACTTTCTAGATGGTGATAACATAAACTGTCTACCACGGGTTATGGATATTCTTATCATTCCTAGTCCTTTGTGACTACCTGGGTCTTCCTTCTCCTAACTAGAACTGGGTCTAATATTATATATGAATGCTTATTAACATTATGGAGTGACTTCTTAAGTGATTGATTTGGTTTAAAGTTATTTATCTCTGTGTTTGTCTTGTTCTCTTTCTCTATGATTGGAATGTTTTGAAGTACCTTTTCTCTGTCTTATTTCTAAGAGTTTGATTTCAAGTTACTGTTTGTTTTAAGAGTTATGATTTAAATAAATGTTTTAGAGAATCGTTCCAGTTCCATTCCAGGGAACTGACTCATCCTTCCCGGGGTGGGCTGCTTGGTTTCATCTTGCAGGTATGAAATTGTCCATACAGGTGGCCACGAAGAGTATGAGTGATTGGGAGGGGAATTAGGGGTTATGGAGAGTTATTCTATTTACTTTAAGTCATGTTTACGTTATATTTTTCTCGAGTTCAGACCGTAACGTTTGTGATTCATAAGTTGTAATTGGTGAGGTTTGGTACCGGGTGTTTGGAACCCGATGATCTGCAAACGCCAGTAGTATTTTATTTTCCGCTGCTTTACTTTTAATAGGGGTGTTACACACAAGTGCTACAAACGGTAATACGGACCTTCCCAGGAAAATGGTGCCAGCTTAACCATCATGAAGGGCATTTTTGTAGTCTTTAGAGCTTTAAGTTATCTCGTCAGCTTTCTCTCTCCCCTATAAATGATGACATTTAGGGCATAATGGCTTTGAAGTTTAGAATTTTTGAATTTCATATAATTTCCTATCAATTTTTGAAAAGATCGGATGAAAACTGATTTTAAAAATATTCCTTTATTCAAAAATTCCAATTCTTCTTTAGAAATATCATAAGTATCTTCCTTTACATGCTAATAAAATTTCATAGTCAAATTCCTTTTGGAAGTTACCCAACCAAATCCCGGTAAACTTCGCTCCTTTACCGAGTTTACTCTATCTTTAGTGATGTCTATATTAATATAAGGGATATTTTCCTTTGACTAAAGGAGATAATATACAACACTAAGAAGTTAGAACTCTCAGCCATCCCCAATCCCTCACAATTTGCACTCCCGAGCCCCAATTCAAAGCCAAAATTCCACCAAAATCATCAACAAAACTTGTTTTCGAACTCCCATTGCAACAACAAACGTCGAATACCCATCACCACTAAAACATGGGAAACCATCAATAATTAAGGGTCTGAAGCTCGGGTTGAACTCAAGCCGGGACTTCCATCAGCGAAGCTTCCGAGGATTCCTGGCCTGAAGAAACTCCCTAATCCCGAAGGTAAAACAGGTTAGAGTTCAGATTTTCTAACTCCCTCGACTTATTATACCATCTGTCAATGTAACACCCCGTCCTAAGCCAATCGTGGTTATCGCAACTTAACAACTTAATCACAACGTCGCAGCGGAATAAACTAACACCAGGACCTTGCCACGGTCTGAACAACAGAATATACCGAACTTTAAATGCTTACAAACGCTTATCCAAAAACATACTTACTTACCAAAACACCCACCAACCGAGTTTCTAGTATCTCAATCAACATCATAAACCTTCTCTAGCTTAAGTATCAACAGACGGGCGCACAAGCGCAACCCGTGCTCAAAAATAAACCCAGCCTAAGTCTAACCGCCCCTACCCTCAGGGTGACTCTTCATGGGACGCTTACCTGCAAAATAAAAACAGCCCCAAAGGGGGTCAGCAAAATTGCTGGAACGATCCTCTCGTGGCCCCCAAGCTAACGGGGCTACGACGACTAATTGTCGATAGCATGGGAATTGATTAAATAAACAACATAAATAAGAAGTGCAATAAACACCTGACCATACTTAAGTGAACAATCATATCTCAAACAAGTCAACCGTTCTTAATCAGATTCGGTTGCACAAACTCCATTGTTCATTTTGTCGGGTCAAGGGTGACCCTAGCCAACGGCCGAGGACTGTATTGGTTGAATGAACAATAATTCTCAAATTAGTTGGGATTTAGGTAGATCCCACCACACCATCTTTAATGCCTCCTACCTTGGACTGGAAATCCAATGTAGCTGAGCGGACATTCGACCCTAGGCGACGAGTCCGAAGACAAGTCCTTAAGCGGAAGTCGGATCTGATTTAGATACCGACCCCCTTTCCTTAACATGCATGACCAGAGTCAGTCCCGAATTCCTCACTCCTCTTAAGTTCTAGTTAGTGAAAGTCTTACAAATCATGTGTTAGTTAAACCTTAACGGGTATTAACCATCAGTTACCAGAATATAGTTCCTCTCCTCAATTCAATGTGTACTAAGCTTAGTTAGTAGCTAGTCTCAAGTCTCAGGGGTTAGTGTAAAGAAAACACACACACAACGAGAACAATAAAAACGGTTGCATGCTTAATCTTGTCTTAGTTATAGCAAATAAACAGATAGCACACAAGCCGAGGGACACCTCTTTAGCAAGCAGGTCCCAAGAAAGACTGTACCGTTCACCGTCGGTTGTCCCAGTTGTCTTATTCTTTTCCGGTTCCAACTTTTAAACCTTTAAATATTCATCCACTTAGTTTATTACTTCCACATTACTTAACTTACTTATAACCCTTAATGAACCCCCACCTGACTCTTATTGAGTTCTTACCACTCAATCTTACAAACTTAAGTTTATACTTAACTTAATCCCCTTAGGTCTTAATCGTCTTAGTCATCATTACCCTCTTAACGGTGTACCATTAATACCACTTAACTTCCTTAAAGTTTTTGTTATATATATATTTGGGGACCGACCCTACCCAGGGTCGGTCCATTCCAGAGACATTCTGGTTGAAACATTTCTACTTGATCAACCTTGCCAAGGTCGGTCCTAAGGTCGATCCATTCCAGTAACATTTTACCGTCTTAAAACTTTGCCCCAACCGACCTTACAAGTCCGGTCCCCAAGGTCGGTCCATTCCAGAAACATTTTTGTTTATTGTTTTTCAGCCCGACCGACCTTGTCCATGGTCGGTCCTAAGGTCGGTCCATTCTAGAGAGTTTCCTGCTTGTGTATTTTGAGCCTGACCGACCTTGCCAAGGTCGGTCCTAAGGTAGGTCGGCTCCAAAAACTTATTTTAAGTGTTAAATTCAACCCAAACTTCACCTCAAGTGTTCTAATGTGTTCAAACATCAATTAGACACTTAAACTAACCTTTAAACATCCTCTAAACTCATTAAAACAACCTCCAAGATCTTCTTAACCATTTACTCCATTATTACAAAAACTCCTAATACTTATCATATAATTCCTTACATTCCTAACATGTAGTTTACCTAGAACTTCAACTAGCCCAAGTGTTCCCTCCTTAACAATTTGACCACTTCATAAGCATCATTTTTCATCCTTATTCCATTTACCAAAACCTCCTCATGTCATACACACTAGTTCTCACCTAAGTCATTTCAAAGTTTTACACCTTATTTCCATCAAACTCGCACAAGTTTTTTAACTTCTTTTATTATGGTCTTGGCGCCTAAAATTCACCATTGTAGCCCCTAGTTCCTCCTAGATATACCTAGGTCATCCTAGTTCACAAGAACACCTTAAACTCACTCTTTTTCATTAAAGCAACTCACTACAAATAAAACACCAATTAGAGACACACAAAAAGTGTCACAAAAACCTTAAAAAGTGTCAGTGTAGGACCAACTGGGATTTACCGACACACAAAAAAAGTGTCAGTAGCACCGCAGTTACTAAAGGGTTTACTAACCCAAAATTAAAAGTCGGTGAAAGGTTGTCATCTATAGTGACACTTTACTTTATGTCAGCGTATCCTTTTCTGACATTGATCTAGTGTCAAACAGACACTTTAGTGACACTTATTGTTGTGTCAATGAATATTATTGTGACATATAATTGAATCTTTACTGACATTGTTGTGTGTTAATAAAAGTTGTGGTGACTCATAGTCATATTTGGTTAACACTTTATATGTCTATAAAAGGTTCTTTTGACTTTTCTTTATAACTAACAAGTGTCATTGAAAATCATATTAATGTGTCAATACACATTTTATATAGTTTGCTCCAATTTGAAGAAATTAGGTAATAACCTTTATATCGTACTAAAATGAGAGCATACTCATTGAATACTTCAATAAAAAATAGAATGTTTCAGCTTCTTTACTACAATTAAACTTAAAAAAAACAAAGGTGTTACAAAAACCATCAAAATAGAATTGTAGTCTTAACATTAACTTTGATATTTAAAGTATGTAGAGAAGCCCTTGTCTCCAACTAGGTTCAAAATATAAAAGTACTAAACATTAGATAATATCTAGTACAATTCGGAAACTAAAACTAATTGATGAAATTCAATTTTAGAAGATTCTTCAGCAAAGCTTCATTCAATCACTCCAATAGTTCATGTTTGTGAAGAACCTGCATTATCGTTTGCAAACATTTTAGCAAATGAGTACATAGTTGCGCTCAAGAGAACAAATAAGAAATAAGCAGAGCAACAATAGCAGCAGCAAAACAACAAAAAAGAAATAAGCAATAACAGTTTGCACAAAGAAATATAAAAGACACCACTAAGAAATAAGGAGTAAGGAAGACAACACAAAGAAATAAGTAGCAAAAGAAATAAGCAGAGTAGCAGTAGCAGTTACAAAGGTATAGGCAGCAACAGAAATAACTAGAAGATTCTTGAGAAGAAATAAGCAAAGTGCAACTTTAAACGGAAAAAGGTGCAGCTTAATTACACCTAGATGCGCATGTACTTACACCGAGATGCCAAAAATAAAGAAAATGCACATAAATGGAAAAGGGAGCAACTTGCTTTCTATTTACACCCTTGTGTGCATTCTCTCTAACATGTCTTCTCATCTCATTATCTTACACTCGTTTACATAAAAAAAAGCATAAAAGAAAAGCAGTAGCAGCAGTCAAGTAGCAGGGAAGATAACAGAGGGGTCATGATCAGCAGTGACCGTATCAGCAGTGAAGCAGCATGAAATAAACTAGAAGTAACAGCAGCAAAGAAAATAAACAATAGCTACAGCATAGAAATAAGCAGCAGCAAGGAAAATCAGCACAACAATCAAGCAATAGTAAATAAAATGAAATATAGAGGTGAATAATGAAGCTGCAACATGTTCAAATGAACTGAAAAAAAAACCGTAATGAAAAGGAGTAGCAGCAGTCAAGCAACAGTAAATCAGTGATCCGCAGCAGCAGTGCAGCAAAATATTGTAACAGTAGTGTCATGATCAGTAGTAACCCGCAGCAGTGCAGCACATGTATTGAACAAGTTGTAGAACAGCAGTTAAAAAAATAAGCAGTAGCAGCAGCAGCAAAGAAAATAAGCAGCAGCAGCAAGAAAGAAAAGGAGTAGCAGCAGTCAAGCAACAGTGAATCAGTGATCCGTAGTAGCAGTGAAGCAAAAAATTGTAACAACAGGGTCATGATCAGTAGTGACCCGCAGCAGCAGTGCAGCAGCATGTATTGAACAACTAGTAGAGCAGCAGTAAAAAAAATAAGCAGTAGCAGCAGCAACAAGGAAAATTAGCACCAGCAATCAAGCAATAGTGAAAATACAGAGGTTAATAATAATGCTGCAACATGTTCAAATGAACAGATCAATCAAAGTCCTTATAACACCAGCTCTTGCATTTTTATAATCAAATTTCTTACCTTGGCCAACTCCTCCATTTGAAGCAGCTGCTTGATTTACACTGGATGAATGATTTGTACCACTAGAAAGGTTGCCTATCCCCTAAAATTGAGAAAACAATTGATGCAAGTTTAAGTCACCATTCAAACTAATACAACAGAGACAACTTTTATATTGTACAACAATAACAACTTTAGTATAACATACATTACCTGTAATGGCAATGAAACATAGTTATTAGAACTATAAACAGTATATGATTGATTGAGGGAATATATAACCCAAACCAGCCAATCAAATGACAAAAATCCATAGCCAAAGAAGAAACAACAAGTGAGTACTATATTCCATCACAACCCGATTAAAACTCTGAACATAAATTTGTAGACTGTTATCGAAGTTGTTAATTTTTGCCTTTATTTGATCTATGTTATACACTAATTTATGCAGGACCAAGAAAACAAGAAGAACATTTTCTATGATGAGAAGCTATTTCTAATGAATTTCTTTAAAAAATAATGGATTTAGCATAGAATACAGTTGTAGGTTTTCAGAAGTTTAAACATTTCCTAACTATTTAGTTATGTTTTCTTATTCTTAGCAATTTTTTTCGATTATATTGGTAGGTATTATATGCCAACCATTGTAAGAGTACAGGGCATGCTTCTCAATCATTAAAAAAAAGTAAGCGCATCTGTTAGCTATCTATCTCAAATATAATAATCATCCAGATTGTGAAACAGTCAATAATAACTGGACTAGCACTAGAAATCGGTTAATCATTACATATATCTTTAAAAATAATGGATTTAACCATTTCTAATTTGATACGGTTACAATGGAAGTCTACATGTGACTAGTACTATATTTCTAATTAGGTATTACAAATCGGTTAATCATTAGCACTATTTCTAATTAGGTACGCTTACAGTGAATTCACAATATCTTACATATCAATTATTCGAGCAGTATAATCCTAAATTATTTTCCGACAGCAATTTAGGTCATCAAGAACTGCTTGTCGATAAATTGGGGGAAATCTTAGAACCCTAAAAATTGAGAATATTGATTAAAACAACATAGATGAGAAGATGAATGAAGTGTACATTTTTGATGTTCACTGCAACCGTAAGAGATAGAAGAGAGATGAAGTCAACCCGTTGAATGTCTGTGGTGAAGACTGAAGGGAGACGAAGCTAATTGTTGCTGCAGACGTTCATGACTACCAAAACATGCCAGTGAATACTTGCTGGAGAGGAAGCCAACTATCGCTGCTTTGGAGATGAGAAAGGCGTGCAAATTTTCTGGGATTGAAGAACGGTGGAAGCAAAGAAGAAATATTGGAGGAAGGAAACTGACGATTGGTCTTGTCTCCTGTGTATATTCAGTATTAAGTGGAGATTAAGTCCCGCTCTAGTTTTAGTTTCCGCTTATAGTTTTAGTGACTTATATAAAATTTACTTTATAAACTTCTAGGATTAACACATAGGATGAGATACCTATAATGACTTATATAAGTCATTAGAGATGTAGTTATCATAGATTATGTGTCAGTATATGTATTGTCTGTAGTGACATTTTAAAAATGAGTCAATAAATCTAATCGTGTAACACTGACATACATTATGTCTTAGTATATGTTGTTTTTTGAGACACAAAATGTAACACCCCGTCTTAAGCCATTCGTGGTCATCGCAACTTAACAGTAATACATGAACGTCGCAGCGGAAATGAACTAGTACCAAGACCTTGCCACGGTCTAATCAACAAGAAATACTGCTTCTTAAATATTTACAACCGTATAGTCAAAATACATACACCAACCGAGTTTTAAGTATCTCCATAACCACATAACATATCTCAAGTTCAACTACTAACAGACGGGTGCCTAGGCGCTACCCGTACTCAAAATAAAGTCCCACCTAGGGCTACCCGCTCCTACTCTTGTGGTGTGACTTCATCGGCCGCTTACCTGCAAGTGTAAAAACAGCCCCCAAAGGGGGTCAGCACGAATGCTGGTACGACCCTCTCGTGGCCCCCAAGCTAACGGGGCTACGACGACTAATTGTCGATAGCATGGGAGTTGATTAACATCACAATCATAATATGAAACAAAATAAACAACAAACCATAATGAACACAAATAGTTCATATGCAAATGAACGACTCAGGCGTTCCCTTAACAAATGAGTTAGTTCTTAACTCCTTAGATCCACAATCTCCTTAACCTTACAATTGCCAACCGATCCACTATTAGATTGGTTAGCCCTTAATTGGTTGCTTATTTTTGTAGGGCTTGGTTAACCTTAGCCGGTAGCAGTGCACTATCCAGCAATAAGCAACCTTTCTTAATTTGTTAGGGATGTAGGCTTGATCCCCCCACCCCATCCTTAATGTGCCTCCCACCTCAAACAGTAGTCCGGGTGGTCGGGTCGGTTTGTTGACCCTAGGCGACGAGTCCAACGACAAGTCTTATTTGGAAGTCGGATCTGATTCAGATGCCGACCTCCCCCAATACACATGTGTCGGTACCATTCCGGATTCCTCACTCCCACCCCAAGTTAAGGTTAGTGAAAGTCTTAGATATCATGTGTTAGTTAAACCTTGACGGGTATTAACCAACGTTCACCAATGTACAAATCCTCTCCTTAACTCAATAAGTATAAAGCTTAGTTAGTAGCTGTCCTTAAACCTCGTGGGTTAGTGTAAAGAAATCACTTACACAACGAGAACATTAATATCCAATGCATGATTTATCTTGTCTTAGTCATATCAAACAAATAGGTAGCACACAAGCCGAGGGACACCTCGTTAGCAAGCAGGTCACAAGAAAGACTGTACCGTTCACCGTCGGCGACCGTTGGGTTTATCTCCTTCCAAGTCCCAATTCACAAGTCCTAAACATTCATTCAGTTTTAGGTTATTATTCAACTCAACTTAATACAGTTACTTAACCTTCCTAGACACCAACTTTTACCTATTGTTTTTCACTAAGCCTTATGGTTTTTAACTTAACTTCTAAGTGCATCATTTCTTCATTATCTATTACATTTGTTCACCCACTTAATAACTATTACACCCTCCAAACGTGCCCTTTGAGCCTCGATTTTAAACCCTATCCTGTGTTGATTAAAGCTGATTAGGATCTAACCGGGTTTTAGGTCCACTTATAGCCTAAGATTAATAACTATGTCATATAACAATAATTATTAAAACCTAAGCTAGCCCACTGGAACCTATTATGAGTCCGCCACCTAATTTTAACCTAGGGTAAATTAGGAAAGGTAGAGTTCGGGTTCGGG
The DNA here is from genome assembly GCA_023374045.1 of Limonium bicolor. Taxonomy (NCBI): domain Eukaryota; kingdom Viridiplantae; phylum Streptophyta; class Magnoliopsida; order Caryophyllales; family Plumbaginaceae; genus Limonium; species Limonium bicolor. The sequence goes on from CM041778.1 coordinate 274,963,902, forward strand.
GGCTTGGTATTCGACTTATTTAGGGTTCAAATTACTTTCATTACCCTTCCTAAGTCGCTTTTCCTCTACTTGGTTTAATTACGGCTTATTACGAGTCGTTTTAATCTAAGTGCGCGAGCTTCTGTTTTTTTTGTGTTTTTTAGCATTTTTTGACAGAAAATTAAAGTGAAATTAAAAGCTACCTAAACTAGGGTTTCGGAGGCAGAATTAGGTCGAATTTTGCTTACGTCCGTAGCCACGGACCCCATGTTCGAGACCACGGACCCCAGTTAACCTAATTATACAAAAGAGTCGAAATTAAAGGAAAACAAAAAATTGCAAAGTCCGGGGCCACGGACAGGCTGTCCGTGGGCCCGGACATTATTAGAAAAACCTAAATTTTGAATTTTTTAAAATCCCGCCGCCGTCCGTGGGCGTCCAGGCTTACGGACAGGGAGTCCGGGACCCGGACATGACGTCCGTGGGTGCGGACCGCCCTCGGACGGCGGCGTTGAGGCAGTTCCCGAAGGTGTTTTGGCTCAAATTTTATGGGTGTGTAGCCTGAAAGATGCACAAGACATTAGTGATTGAAAGTTCTCAATTTGAATTCGAATTAAGCACGAAACTTGGTAAACAAGTTATTGGACAGAAGCTTAAACAAACAGCAACACAGAAGCGTAAAAAGGTTAGTTTGAACCCAAAATTTGACAGAGAGTTAATAAGGTCGTGGGGAATTAGAAAAGTAGAATTGTAACCTGTTTTACCTTCGAATTCAAGAGGATTCTTCACGTCGGGATTCTTTGGAGGCTCCGATGGTGCCGGTCTGGATTGTGTTCGACCCGAGCTTCTGGTTGTTGATTGTTGAAGGTGTTCTTCACGTTTTAGAGGTGGTTTGGTTGATGTTTGATGATTGATGATGTTGTGGGAGTTGAAAAATATGTTTTGGTGTTGATTTTGGTGAGATTTCAGTGTTTGATTGTGGCTCTGGAGTTCAAAAACGTGGAGAGGGAGAGACGGCAGCCTTCTTTGAGAGTCTAGGGTTCTTGAGGTTATGATTTGATCATGGGATAAGGTTCCTTATATAGGCTTCCTTAAAGATAGAAAAATCCAGTAAAAACCGAGATTTACCGACGTTTTAGCTCAAGGGCTTCCAAAAGGAATTTGATTATGAAATTTCACACATGGGTAAAGGATGATATTTCTGATTTTTCTAAAGTGGAATCGAATTTTTGGATATTGGAATATTTTTAAATTCAATTTCTCGTCAGATTCAATCAGAAATTGCTAGAAAAGTATTGGAAATTCGAAAAATCAAAATTCCAATGCCATTATGCTTCAAATGTCATCCTCTGTCATGGGTTAAAATTTCAAAGCATTTGGAACTGATTTGACCCTTATTTGGAGGAGAGAGAAAGCCTATAGGCGGCTTAGGAGCCTTGAAAAATTACGAAAGTGCCCCTGGAGATGACTAAGCTGTCCCTAGTACTCTGAAATGTGCCGATCGAACCGGGAACCCTCGCTACTAGCCTATTAGTAGAGACTCTCTTCCGGGGGGGTGAAATTTTGGGTATAACAGATTGCCCCCGTCAACTAGACTTTGTAATGGAAATGAAAAGGCTAGTTGATGCTTGAGTAATACCCCAAAATTTTGGATCTTAAAAGACTACACGTGCAATCCGACCAGTTGCGTCGAGCTATTCTAAGGCGCTGACTACCTATGAGTAAAGTGGAAGGGTGTCGAGCGGTTCTAAGGCGTCGACCACCTAAAGGCAATAACGAAGTAATGTCAGACTATTCTAAGGCGCCGACTACCTATAAGGATGATATGATGTCAAACTATTCTAAGGCGTTGACTACCTATAATGAATGAAATGATGTCAAGCTATTCTAAGGCATTGGCTACCTATAATGAATGAAGTGATGTCAAGCTATTCTAAGGCGTTGACTACCTATCAGTGATTGAAAATTGGTGTTGGGTTGAGTTCTTCTATTTGGGTGAGTTCTGCTGCTCAGGTGAATCTGAATCTTAGCTGAGAATCTGCATCTCTGAAGAGTTTGTATCTTCGGCTGAGAATCTGTATCCTTGAAGAATCTGTACCTTCGGCTGAGGATCTGTATCCCTGAAGAATCTGTACCTTCGGCTGAGAATCTGTATCTCTGAAGAATCTGTATCTTCGGCTGAGAATCTGTATCTCTGAAGAATCTGTATCTTCGGCTGAGAATCTGTATCCCTGAAGAATCTGTACCTTCGGCTGAGAGAATCTGTATCTCTGAAGAATCTGTATCTTCGGCTAAGAATCTGTATGTCTGAAGAATCTGTATCTTCGGCTGAGAATCTGTATCCTGAAGAATCTGTACCTTCGGCTGAGAATCTGTATCTCTGATCGGGTGAGAACCTGTATCTCTGAAGAATCTGTATCTTCGGGGCGAGAATCTGTATCTCTGAAGAATCTGTATCTTCGGGGAGAGAATCTGTATATCTGAAGAATCTGTATCTTCGGGGCAAGAATCTGTATCTCTGGTCTATGATGAGGCATTTCGTACGGACGGATGCACGGTAAACTTTATGCAAATGATCATGATGAAAGTTGATTATGAAAGTGCCAAAACTGGCAATGATGATGTGCATGTCAAAATACAATCAAAGTGTATGTAGGAAACTTGTCCTGAACAAGAAATCATTGGAAAATGTGCCAAACATGGCAATTAAGGGTCAAAAATTTTCCAAAGCACGACATTACTAGAAAGTGTGCCAAATGTGGCCATGATGAGGTTTATGATACCGAAGTGTTTAAGGAAAGTTGTTCAAGACGAGAAATTGTTGAAAGAGGTGCCAAACGTGGCATGTGTTTGAAGAAAATTCCGTTTAGCGAAAAGGAAAGTGAAATTATCATTTCCTAACTATAGACTTCGGACTTGTAATTTATCTCCTACGTGATGAACATGCCGCCGGTGGGGTATGGTGTATGATGTGAAGGTAAGGGCTTATGTGGGCCTGTGTAGTGGAGGTGTGGAGGTAAGGGCTTATGTGGGCCTGTGCGGTGTATGAAGTGAAGGTAAGGGCTTATGTGGGCCTGAGGTGTTTGATGTGGTGGTAAAGGCTTATGTGTGCCTGTGGTGGGATGGTGGTGGTGATGTTTAAGCTTTGGGTTCCAATTGGTGTTGTCATAGCAATTGTTGGAACCAACAATTGCCCCCAGTATTTTTCCCTTAAGACAATATGAGCTAGAGTTCATGGCAATTGATCGGAACGATCGATTGCCCCCAATATTTTCTTTGATCAAACGTGCGAACGAGTCTCGTCCTCATAGGGTCAAGGCTTATTTTCTGATTTGGGTGCTTCCTAACCTACACTCGACGTGTTTGGTGTCTACACTCGTTTCTCACTCATGGTCATAACTTCTAGACCATTGAATTTGATATTTGATGAATTTACACATTCGATCTGTTACTTTCACGTGATTGGACACACAACTATCAAGTCAGAAGTCTTTAAAGCTTATAACGTGGCCGTAGGGTGTGATGAAAGACAACGGGACCATGGAGGGATGTTTGAGGTATGTGGGGCTTAAAGGAGTGACCAAAGCTGCACTTTGCGTCTTCTCTCAGATTCATCTTCCCTGTTTTGAAGTCATCTAGCTGCTTTGTGTTGACGTTATTTTTGAGCTTCTGGACTTGGACTTTGAAGTTGTCCTTTACACCACTTCTTTTTTTGTCATTTGGATTTCTTTGAGGCACTTCGGGTTTGCCTTTGTTTTATCCTTTCTTGACTTTGCCTTCGGGGTTCTTGTGTTTCCCGATTTTGGGCTTCGAGAGCTGTTTTGATGTGAGCTCTTTGGATCCTGTGTCACTCTGGACCATTTACGGATCGCTTCGTCATGCTGATAGCGGAGTTGCTTCTTTGAACTGATGAAGATGTTATCCGAGACTCGGGCTCCTTGCTTCCTTTGGTCACCGGGTCGAACATTCATCATGGGCTGGTTATTTTGTGGAGTTCATAATATCGAAAAGGGATATATGAAAAGCTCAACGGGGGTGCCTAGGGTTTAATGTTAGGGTTCACAAGCTTTTGGCTATGTGGTGCTGTGTGTACCTAGGTGTTTCGTCATTCCTGATAGTTGTGTATCCACTCTTTGTTACTTTTCACAGGTCTAAGCGTAAATTTACAAATTATCTCCTTCGGTTGGAGTTATGCCGTTTACCTCACCTTTGAATGTGGTCTTACCGGAGTTGTGTAAAAATGACACGCTCGTTCGCTCATGGTTTTTCCGCTCAAGACACTCTCGTGAATTTCACTCAGAGACTAGTTCACACGCTTAAACGAAAGATGAAAGATGACATACCTAAACTCAGATTGCCCCCAGTATTGATTTGGGGTTAATGACCACAATTTAAAAGATATGGATTTGGAACCGCTTTGGGGGTTATTTGGATGTCTTGGGATGAGCTGTGGGATTTGGTAAGGCATGTTCAAAATTTCAGAAACAAAATACAAGTCTTTGTATTCCATTGTCGGGAGATAATTATTTCATGAACCATTTTCTCAAAAGAAACTTGTGTGAAACATAACCCTTTTTTTGTGTTATCATTTAGACTTGAAAAAGTCATCCATTTATGAACATGAGAAAGAAGATGATTTAAAAATCGATGCTTCTTATTAGTGGTTTGAAAACGATCATTCTTCGAAAAATATGAGAGGTGCATTTGAAAGATGAATGTTATGGCAAGTTATGCAGTAGAATGCATGGGAACCCTAAAATTTCTGTTGAATCCGAATCCTGCTGAGCCGTCTGAAGTCGGAATACTGAAGACTCGAGCTCTTGACCGCCGGGATGTCACTAAGATGACTGTGATCGTCTTCTTCTTGGACTCTTAGTAGGCTCCATGAAATACCTGAACCAGGAATGCCTATGGATGACGCATGAGACACTTGGGCCTGAATGTGAGGTGCATGGGTTTGAAACGGTTTTCATGAATGTGGATTAGGCACTCGGGCCTGGATGATTTCATGGATGTGGATAGGCACTCGGGCCTGGATGAATTGAAAGTGAGGCACACATGCCAGAATGATTCATAAGCGGGTTGGCTCTTGGGCCGGAATGAGAATGCGGCACTGGGGCCAGAATATGTTGTGAGATTGTGGCTCTTGGGCCGAAATGATTTGGAATTGAAGCAAGACATATGGGCCGGAGGGACTTCTTGACTAGAATGGATGTGTGGGCCTGAATACCCCTAATCTGGAAGTGGAGCAAACGTGCCGAAGGAAGCTACATGGACCGTGAACGAGCCACTGGGCCAGGAGAGAAACCTTAAAGCCTAAGATTCGTTTGATGATCCTGTTAGGCCTTGAGGCCAGAAACTAGAATGAATGGGTTGCACAAACTATCTGGGATTCGAATGGTTTATGCTATGGGCCGAAGTTTTGGATTGAGAGTAAAGTTCGTGGGCCAAAACTATGAATTGGTCTGTGGGCCCAGATGAAGTGAGTTATGAGTGTGGTACTCGAAATGTTTTGAGAATTTGGCACCTGGGCCAGAATGTGTATGGGCTAGAAATAGGGCGCATGGGTCGAAATGATTTTTAAACCATGTCCTAGATGTGAATTAGAATTGGAGAAGTTTGGAGTAGAGTAATTCTGATTGGGCCTAGAAGATGATACCTATATCTAGGATTTTGGGCCAAAGCCCAAGTGGAAAATCTTCCTAGACTAGAATAAACCTTGAAGTGGAAAGGCCTGATGGATTCTCATGAACTACTTGAGGTGGGTTTGTTTTTCATGGGCCTAGAACTAAATGGATAATTCAAATTGGGCCAGAGGAGAAATCACCTAAGTCTAAGCTTTTGGGCCGAAGCCCAAAAGACTCACATATTAAACCAAACAGGACCTGTGGGCCGCAAACAATAGAGCCGCCAATTCGGGCTGGGCTGCGAGGTTAATGTAGGAGAAGTTATTATCAATCTCTAGGCTGGGTAATGGGCCAATCATACAAGAAGACAAGGCCCACACAATTCAACATGTCCTCACTTGATGGTTAAATCAATTTGGGTATGGATCGATCCGGAGAGGTGCTTGGGGCTTGGGCCCAGGTCGCCACAAAGGAATAGGGCTCGCACGCTATTCTCTTTGGGCTTCCCCACTTTTTTTTTCACATCACCTGAAGGTGTGGGTCTACGGTCGGGTCTTTGACTGACCAAAAAATGGGCTAGGTAAGGGCACTGCCAGGAAAACGCTTGGGGCTAAAGCCCAGGTATTAAGGGGATGTGGTTAGACACATCCTCCTCTTTTCCCCCGCTTATTCACATCACCTAAAAGGTGTGAGTCCCTGACAGGGGACCCTCAAACGGGTCCCGGGGTAAATCGGTTTGTGTGGACCCTCGCTCTCATATGATGCAAAGGTGTAGAAATAAAAGTGCGCACAAAAGTAAACAAACAAAGTAATAAAGCCATAAATAAACAATTTCGAGTTAAACCCTCTTTCTTAAAATTAAACAAGTTAAAATTAAGAAGTTGTCCCCAGCAGAGTCGCCAGTCTGTGAGCCTCGATTTTAAACCCTATCCTGTGTTGATTAAAGCTGATTAGGATCTAACCGGGTTTTAGGTCCACTTATAGCCTAAGATTAATAACTATGTCATATAACAATAATTATTAAAACCTAAGCTAGCCCACTGGAACCTATTATGAGTCGCCACCTAATTTTAACCTAGGGTAAATTAGGAAAGGTAGAGTTCGGGTTCGGGGGCTTGGTATTCGACTTATTTAGGGTTCAAATTACTTTCATTACCCTTCCTAGGTCGCTTTTCCTCTACTTGGTTTAATTACGGCTTATTACGAGTCGTTTTAACCTAAGTGCGTGAGCTTCTATTTTTTTGTGTTTTTTAGCATTTTTTGACAGAAAATTAAAGTGAAATTAAAAGCTACCTAAACTAGGTTTCGAAGGCAGAATTAGGTCGAATTTTGCTTACGTCCGTAGCCACGGACCCCATGTCCGAGACCACGGACCCCAGTTAACCTAATTATACAGAAGAGTCGAAATTAAAGGAAAACAAAAAATTGCAAAGTCCGGGGCACGAACAGGCTGTCCGTGGGCCCGGACATTATTAGAAAAACCTAAATTTTGAATTTTTTAAAATCCCGCCGCCGTCGGGGCTTACGAACAGGGAGTCCGGGACCCCGGACATGACGTCCGTGGGTGCGGACCGCCCTCGGACGGCGGCGTTGAGGCTGTTCCCGAAGGTGTTTTTGGCTCAAATTTTATGGGTGTGTAGCCTGAAAGATGTACAAGACATTAGTGATTGAAAGTTCACAATTTGAATTCAGAATTAAGCACGAAACTTGGTAAACAAGTTATTGGACAGAAGCTTAAACAAACAGCAACACAGAAGCGTAAAAAGGTTAGTTTGAACCTAAAATTTGACAGAGAGTTAATAAGGTCGTGGGGAATTAGAAAAGTAGAATTGTAACCTGTTTTACCTTCGAATTCAAGAGGATTCTTCACGTCGGGATTCTCGGAGGCTCCGATGGTGCCGGTTCTGACTGTTCGACCCGAGCTTCTGGTTGTTGATTGTTGAAGGTGTTCTTCACGTTTTGGAGGTGGTTTGGTTGATGTTTGATGATTGATGATGTGGGAGTTGAAAAATATGTTTTGGTGTTGATTTTGGTGAGATTTCAGGTTTGATTGTGGCTCTAGAGTTCAAAAGTGTGGAGAGAGAGAGACGGCTGCCTTCTTTGAGAGTCTAGGGTTCTTGAGGTTATGATTTGATCATGGGATAAGGTTCCTATATAGGCTCCCTTAAAGATAGAAAAATCCGGTAAAAACCGAGATTTACCGACGTTTTAGCTCAAGGGCTTCCAAAAGGAATTTGATTATGAAATTTCACACATGGGTAAAGGATGATATTTCTAATTTTTCTAAAGTGGAATCGAATTTTTGGATATTGGAATATTTTTAAATTCAATTTCTCGTCAGATTCAATCAGAAATTGCTAGAAAAGTATTGGAAATTCGAAAAATCAAAATTCCAATGCCATTATGTTTCAAATGTCATCCTCTGTCATGGGTTAAAATTTCAAAGCATTTGGAACTGATTTGACCCTTATTTGGAGGAGAGAGAAAGCCTATAGGGGGCTTAGGAGCCTTGAAAAATTACGAAAGTGCCCCTGGAGATGACTAAGCTGTCCCTAGTACTCTGAAATGTGCCGATCGAACGGGAACCCTCGCTACTAGCCTATTAGTAGAGACTCTCTTCCGGGGGGTGAAATTTTGGGTATAACAGATTGCCCCCGTCAACTAGACTTTGTAATGGAAATGAAAAGGCTAGTTGATGCTTGAGTGATACCCTAAAATTTTGGATCTTAAAAGACTGCACGTGTAATCCGACCAGTTGCGTCGAGCTATTCTAAGGCGCTGACTACCTATGAGTAAAGTGGAAGGGTGTCGAGCGGTTCTAAGGCGTCGACCACCTAAAGGCAATAACGAAGTAATGTCAGACTATTCTAAGGCGCCGACTACCTATAAGGATGATATGATGTCAAACTATTCTAAGGCGTTGACTACCTATAATGAATGAGATGATGTCAAGCTATTCTAAGGCGTTGGCTACCTATAATGAATGAAGTGATGTCAAGCTATTCTAAGGCGTTGACTACCTATCAGTGATTGAAAATTGGTGTTGGGTTGAGTTCTTCTATTCGGGTGAGTTCTGCTGCTCAGGTGAATCTGAATCTTTAGCTGAGAATCTGCATCTCTGAAGAGTTTGTATCTTCGGCTGAGAATCTGTATCCTTGAAGAATCTATACCTTCGGCTGAGGATCTGTATCCCTGAAGAATCTGTACCTTCGGCTGTGAATCTGTATCTCTGAAGAATCTGTATCTTCGGCTGAGAATCTGTATCTCTGAAGAATGTTTCTTCGGCTGAGAATCTGTATCCCTGAAGAATCTGTACCTTCGGCTGAGAATCTGTATCTCTGAAGAATCTGTATCTTGGCTAAGAATCTGTATCTCTGAAGAATCTGTATCTTCGGCTGAGAATCTGTATCCCTGAAGAATCTGTACCTTCGGCTGAGAATCTGTATCTCTGATCGGGTGAGAACCTGTATCTCTGAAGAATCTGTATCTCGGGGCGAGAATCTGTATCTCTGAAGAATCTGTATCTTCGGGGAGAGAATCTGTATCATTGAAGAATCTGTATCTTCGGGGGAGAATCTGTATCTCTGGTCTATGATGAGGCGTTTTGTACGGACGGATGCACGGTAAACTTTATGCAAATGATCATGATGAAAGTTGATTATGAAAGTGCCAAACGTGGCAATGATGATGTGCATGTCAAAATACAATCAAAGTGTATGTAGGAAACTTGTCCTGAACAAGAAATCGTTGGAAAATGTGCCAAACATGGCAATGTTAAGGGTCAAAAATTGTCCAAAGCACGACATTACTAGAAAGTGTGCCAAATGTGGCCATGATGAGGTTTATGATACCGAAGTGTTTAAAGGAAAGTTGTTCAAGACAAGAAATTTTGAAAGAGGTGCCAAACGTGGCAGTGTTTGAAGAAAATTCCGTTTAGCGAAAAGGAAAGTGAAATTATCATTTCCTAACTATAGACTTGGACTTGTAATTTATCTCCTACGAGATGAACATGCCGCCGGTGGGGTATGGTGTATGATGTGAAGGTAAGGGCTTATGTGGGCCTGTGTGTAGTGGAGGTGTGGAGGTAAGGGCTTATGTGGGCCTGTGCGGTGTATGAAGTGAAGGTAAGGGCTTATGTGGGCCTGAGGTGTTTGATGTGGTGGTAGAGGCTTATGTGTGCCTTTGGTGGGATGGTGGTGGTGATGTTTAAGCTTTGGGTTCCAATTGGTGTTGTCATAGCAATTGTTGGAACCAACAATTGCCCCTAGTATTTTTCCCTTAAGACAATATGAGCTAGAGTTCATGGCAATTGATCGGAACGATCGATTGCCCCCAGTATTTTCTTTGATCAAACGTGCGAACGAGTCTCGTCCTCATAGGGTCAAGGCTTATGTTCTGATTTGGGTGCTTCCTAACCTACACTCGACGTGTTTGGTGTCTACACTCGTTTCTCACTCACGGTCATAACTTCTAGACCATTGAATTTGATATTTGATGAATTTACACATTCGATCTGTTACTTTCACGTGATTGGACACACAACTATCAAGTCAGAAGTCTTTAAAGCTTATAACGTGGCCGTAGGGTGTGATGAAAGACAACGGGACCATGGAGGGATGTTTGAGGTATGTGGGGCTTAAAGGGGTGACCAAAGCTGCACTTTGCGTCTTCTCTCAGATTCATCTTCCTTGTTTTGAAGTCATCTAGCTGCTTTGTGTTGACGTTATTTTTGAGCTTCTGGACTTGGACTTTGAAGTTGTCCTTTACACCACTTCTCTTTTTGTCATTTGGATTTCTTTGAGGCACTTCGGGTTTGCCTTTTTGTTTTATCCTTTCTTGACTTTGCCTTCGGGGTTCTTGTGTTTCCCGATTTTGGGCTTCGAGAGCTGTTTTGATGTGAGCTCTTTGGATCCTGTGTCACTCTGGACCATTTACGGATCGCTTCGTCATGCTGATAGCGGAGTTGCTTCTTTGAACTGATGAAGATGTTATCCGAGACTCGGGCTCCTTGCTTCCTTTGGTCACCGGGTCGAACATTCATCATGGGCTGGGTTATTTTGTGGAGTTCATAATATCGAAAAGGGATATATGAAAAGCTCAACGGGGGTGCCTAGGGTTTAATGTTAGGGTTCACAAGCTTTTGGCTATGTGGTGCTGTACCTAGGTGTTTCGTCATTCCTGATAGTTGTGTATCCACTCTTTGTTACTTTTCACAGGTCTAAGCGTAAATTTACAAATTATCTCCTTCGGTTGGAGTTATGCCGTTTACCTCACCTTTGAATGTGGTCTTACCGGAGTTGTGTAAAAATGACACGCTCGTTCGCTCATGGTTTTTCCGCTCAAGACACTCTCGTGAATTTCACTCAGAGACTAGTTCACACGCTTAAACGAAAGATGAAAGATGACATACCTAAACTCAGATTGCCCCCAGTATTGATTTGGGGTTAATGACCACAATTTAAAAGATATGGATTTGGAACCGCTTTGGGGGTTATTGGATGTCTTGGGATGAGCTGTGGGATTTGGTAAGGCATGTTCAAAATTTCAGAAACAAAATACAAGTCTTTGTATTCCATTGTCGGGAGATAATTATTTCATGAACCATTTTCTCAAAAGAAACTTGTGTGAAACATAACCCTTTTTTTGTGTATCATTTAGACTTGAAAAAGTCATCCATTTGTGAACATGAGAAAGAAGATGATTTAACAAAATCGATGCTTCTTATTAGTGGTTTGAAAACGATCATCTTCGAAAATATGAGAGGTGCATTTGAAAGACGAATGTTATGGCAAGTTATAGTAGCAGTAGAATGCATGGGAACCCTAAAATTTCTTGAATCCGAATCCTGCTGAGCCGTCTGAAGTCGGGATGCTGAAGACTCGAGCTCTTGACCGCCGGGATGTCACTAAGATGACTGTGATCGTCTTCTTCTTGGACTCTTAGTAGGCTCCATGAAATACCTGAACCAGGAATGCCTATCGATGACGCATGAGACACTTGGGCCTGCTGAATGTGGGTGCATGGGTTTTGTTGAAACGATTTTCATGAATGTGGATAGGCACTCGGGCCTGGATGAATTGAAAGTGAGGCACACATGCCAGAATGATTCATAAGCGGGTTGGCTCTTGGGCCGGAATGAGAATGCGGCACGGGGCCAGAATATGTTGTGAGATTGTGGCTCTTGGGCCGAAATGATTTGGAATTGAAGCAAGACATATGGGCCGGAGGGACTTCTTGACTAGAATGGATGTGTGGGCCTGAATACCCTAATCTGGAAGTGGAGCAAAACGTGCCGAAGGAAGCTACATGGACCGTGAACGAGCCACTGGGCCGGGAGAGAAACCTTAAAGCCTAAGATTCGTTTGATGATCCTGTTAGGCCTTGAGGCCAGAAACTAGAATGAATGGGTTGCACAAACTATCTGGGATTCGAATGGTTTATGCTATGGGCCGAAGTTTTGGATTGAGAGTAAAGTTCGTGGGCCAAAACTATGAATTGGTCTGTGGGCCCAGATGAAGTGAGTTATGAGTGTGGTACTCGAAATGTTTTGAGAATTTGGCACCTGGGCCAGAATGTGTATGGGCTAGAAATAGGGCGCATGGGTCGAAATGATTTTTAAACCATGTCCTAGATGTGAATTAGAATTTGGACCGAGTAATTCTGATTGGGCCTAGAAGATGATACCTATATCTAGGATTTTGGGCCAAAGCCCAAGTGGAAAATCTTCCTAGACTAGAATAAACCTTGAAGTGGAAAGGCCTGATGGATTCTCATGAACTACTTGAGGTGGGTTTGTTTTTCATGGGCCTAGAACTAAATGGATAATTCAAATTGGGCCAGAGGAGAAATCACCTAAGTCTAAGCTTTTGGGCCGAAGCCCAAAAGACTCACATATTAAACCAAACAGGACCTGTGGGCCGCAAACAAATAGAGCCGCCAATTCGGGCTGGGCAAGGTTAATGTAGGAGAAGTTATCAATCTCTAGGCTGGGTGGGTAATGGGCCAATCATACAAGAAGACAAGGCCCACACAAATTCAACATGTCCTCACTTGACGGTTAAATCAATTTGGGTATGGATCGATCCGGAGAGGTGCTTGGGGCTTGGGCCCAGGTCGCCACAAAGGAATAGGGCTCGCACGCTATTCTCTTTGGGCTTCCCCACTTTTTTTTCAAATCACCTGAAGGTGTGCGTCTACGGTCGAGTCTTTGACTGACCAAACAATGGGCTAGGTAAGGGCACTGCCAGGAAAACGCTTGGGGCTAAAGCCCAGGTATTATGGGGATGTGGTTAGACGACATCCTCCTCTTTTCCCCCGCTTATTCACATCACCTAAAAGGTGTGAGTCCCTGACAGGGGACCCTCAAACGGGTCCCGGGGTGAAATCGGTTTGTGTGGACCCTCGCTCTCATATGATGCAAAGGTGTAGAAATTAAAGTGCGCACAAAAGTAAACAAACAAAGTAATAAAGCCATAAATAAACAATTTCGAGTTAAACCCTCTTTCTTAAAATTAAACAAGTTAAAATTAAGAAGTTGTCCCCAGCAGAGTCGCCAGTCTGTGAGCCTCGATTTTAAACCCTATCCTGTGTTGATTAAAGCTGATTAGGATCTAACCGGGTTTTAGGTCCACTTATAGCCTAAGATTAATAATATGTCATATAACAATAATTATTAAAACCTAAGCTAGCCCACTAGAACCTATTATGAGTCGCCACCTAATTTTAACCTAGGGTAAATTAGGAAAGGTAGAGTTCGGGTTCGGGGGCTTGGTATTCGACTTATTTAGGGTTCAAATTACTTTCATTACCCTTCCTAGGTCGCTTTTCCTCTACTTGGTTTAATTACGGCTTATTCGAGTCGTTTTAACCTAAGTGCGCGAGTTTCTGTTTTTTTTTGTGTTTTTAGCATTTTTTGACAGAAAATTAAAGTGAAATTAAAAGCTACCTAAACTAGGGTTTCGGAGGCAGAATTAGGTCGAATTTTGCTTCTGTCCGTAGCCACGGACCCCATGTCCGAGACCACGGACCCCAGTTAACCTAATTATACAGAAGAGTCGAAATTAAAGGAAAAAAAAAATTGCAAAGTCCGGGGCCACGAACAGGCTGTCCGTGGGCCCGGACATTATTAGAAAAACCTAAATTTTGAATTTTTTAAAATCCCCCGCCGTCCGTGGGCGTCCGGGCTTACGGACAGGGAGTCCGGGACCCGGACATGACGTCCGTGGGTGCGGACCGCCCTCGGACGGCGGCGTTGAGGCTGTTCCTGAAGGTGTTTTTGGCTCAAATTTTATGGGTGTGTAGCCTGAAAGATGTACAAGACATTAGTGATTGAAAGTTCACAATTTGAATTCAGATAAGCATGAAACTTGGTAAACAAGTTATTGGACAGAAGCTTAAACAAACAGCAACACAGAAGCGTAAAAAGGTTAGTTTGAACCCAAAATTTGATAGAGAGTTAATAAGGTCGTGGGGAATTAGAAAAGTAGAATTGTAACCTGTTTTACCTTCGAATTCTAGAGGATTCTTCACGTCGGGATTCTTCGGAGGCTCCGATGGTGCCGGTTCTTGATTGTGTTCGACCCGAGCTTCTGGTTGTTGATTGTTGAAGGTGTTCTTCACGTTTTGGAGGTGGTTGGTTGATGTTTGATGATTGATGATGTTGTTGGAGTTGAAAAATATGTTTTGGTGTTGATTTTGGTGAGATTTCAGTGTTTGATTGTGGCTCTGGAGTTCAAAAAGTGGAGAGAGAGAGACGGCTGCCTTCTTTGAGAGTCTAGGGTTCTTGAGGTTATGATTTGATCATGGGATAAGGTTCCTTATATAGGCTTCCTTAAAGATAGAAAAATCCGGTAAAAACCGAGATTTACCGACGTTTTAGCTCAAGGGCTTCAAAAGGAATTTGATTATGAAATTTCACACATGGGTAAAGGATGATATTTCTGATTTTTCTAAAGTGGAATCGAATTTTTTGGATATTGGAATATTTTAAATTCAATTTCTCGTCAGATTCAATCAGAAATTGCTTGAAAATTATTGGAAATTCGAAAAATCAAAATTCCAACGCCATTATGCTTCAAATGTCATCCTCTGTCATGGGTTAAAATTTCAAAGCATTTGGATCTGATTTGACCCTTATTTGGAGGAGAGAGAAAGCCTATAGGGGGCTTATGAGCCTGAAAAATTACGAAAGTGCCCCTGGAGATGACTAAGCTGTCCCAAGTACTCTGAAATGTGCCGATCAAACGGGAACCCTCGCTACTAGCCTATTAGTAGAGACTCTCTTCCGGGGGGTGAAATTTTGGGAATAACATGCCTTATAACCTTATAACATCAATACCTAATCATTCCCATCATTTCCTAACATTTCCCAAGCTTAAACATGATTTTTAGAGTGGTCCGGGACCTTGTCCTCAGCCTAAGTCCGGACCTATACTTAGTTCAAACTCTCGGCTGTTTTAATGTGGTGGTCCGGACTTTTGTATGGGACTTAAGTCCCGGACCAATGCAAGCTAAAATCCTCGGGGGTAAATTAGGGGGTGGTCCGGAACTTCTTACAAGACTTAAGTCCCGGACCCTATGGTTGAAGCAACTCTCGGTAGAAATTTTAGGTTGGTCCGGGACATCACCCTGGACTTATGTCCCGGACCCGCTACAGACTTCTTTCTTTTGCATTGTTCTAAGTGTTGTTACACTTGTTCCGTTCATCCATAAATCACCCAAACTTCACACATGATCTTAGGCATATTCTAATACCTAAATAACATCCCAAACTTGCCCATCTCCATCTCTAGCCTTATAACCCAATTCCTGCATATTCTCAATACTTGTAATATTTTCCTTAGGTGTTCTAAGTGCTATTTCATTCCTATCATAACCACTATGCCAAAATGTTTCCTCACCACCATAACATCATCTCCCAAGCATCTTTCCCATCTAAGTTCCTTTATGTAACTACATGAAATCTCTTCACACAAGTTTGTTCCTTCTCCTCTAACACATCATTTCCTCTTCTCCTAACAAGATTGCATATTTCCTAAACACATTCTCAAATTGCCTTTGGTGCATACCAAAACATTTTTTGATTCCTAGATCCTCCATGATGATGCCTAAGTTATTCTAACTCACAAGAACACCTTAAACTCACTCTTTTTCTTCGAGACAACCTCTAAAACTTCCTAGTACTACCCTAGTCATGGAATTTTCTTAGAACATCTAAAACACTAAGTTTCTTCATCAAATTTTGACATGGGTTCTCTAGTATATTGTTACACCTAAACACTTGGTTTTTCACCATCAAACAACCAAGATCACTCAAATTCTCATTATATCATCTTAACACACAATTTACACCAAAACTACACCACAGCATCGTATAGTGTATAAACTTAAAATGCTTGGCACTTAGGCCCTTAAATGACAATAATCTTAACCACTGAATTTCCACATATATTTGCCTTTGACCTGCGAATACACACAACAAGGCTCCCATTGAAATAAAATACTTCTTGTAATTCACCTCAACATTGTTTAACTATCTCTTTTCTCATTGGCTCCTTAGTCACAAGTTCTCAAGCATAGTCATTGTTTCTCCTAGGTTGTATATAGCCTTTTCTAATGTAAACCCTAAGCTACACTCATCATATACCTAAATCCCATCCTTAATGCATTAAACACCTTAAGGTAAGACATTTACCTTGTTCTTTTTCAAGCTTCACAAACTTTCTTCCTTAGGTTTTTCCTTGCTCAATCTTGGTCACCAAATCAAGTTCTCCTTGCCAATGTTCTAACCAATATTCAATGACTCCAATGAGTACTAAACAACATACTAACCTAAGGAATAAAACCTAGGTTAAAAATGTGTTTTAAGGTATTAAATTGATTGTTTTACCTTGGTTTCTCAAGACAATCTTGGATATGAATCAAGAAGGACCTCCTTTATCCTTTGGAGAGTAGAAAACAAGCTAGAACAAGGCATAAAAATGGAACCCCATGAGTATAGATTTTCGGTTATGGAGAGAAAATGATGGAAACCTAGATTTTCTTACATATTCTTTACCTTAAGAGAATGGAGAAGCTAATGTAGTCTCCAAGCTTGAGTTTCCCCCTCTAATGGCGGTTTGCCTTGGCACCAAAATGAAACTCTTGAAGTTTTGGAAAGATAGAAAGGAAGAGCTTGAGCTAACTAAGAAGAATATGTAATTTGTTTTGGTTTTGGAGCTAAAATGAGTAAGTAGTAATCAAAGGAAGATGCATCTTCACGTTAGAGAAGAAGAGAGGAGCAGCACTAAACCGGTGGGAGCAAGAGAGAATGAAGAGGTGAGGAGAGAGGTAAGTAAAGGTGGGATATTTATGTTAAAGCAAATAGTACTTTTACTTTTTCTCTTATTTCTTTTGTTTTTTGATCATGTTGGTGAATCATCACCTTAAAAACCGGCCACCCCTTTTAACTAAGATATTCATGGTCTTGTTTGACCAACTAACTAAACTAAATTGACTTAAGACTAAACTAGGCACTATTTGGTTACTATTCACAAACTAGTGCACATAATTGTGAAATTTTTGATTTCCCATTGATTTAGACTTCCTAATGTGATACTAATTAGTACACATGTTAATTAAAGAGTAATGATGGACATTTAGCCACTCAAACCCATTTACAAGACAATTTTCAAAAATGTGCTTTAAGACTCCTTAAAGCACATTTGTGTTTTTTAACTTGTTTTCAAGCTTGGTTTTCTTTGGTAATTGGTTTTAAAATGACCATTAGGATATTACTAAGGTCTAAGAATGATATTTGGGTGCTCACCCAAGTCCCTCCAAGCTTAGAGCACGTTTTTGCTTAAAGCTCTTTTGGTGTTTCCTTATGTTTTCTTTGATTATAATGGTTCCTTAATGTTTCTAAGGCATTATTTAGCCTTCTTATATCTTAGTTTATCACTTAAACACCATATCTATGTTTGGGGTATTTCAATCTACCCCCCTTAAAAGAACTTTGTCCCCAAAGTTCACACGTGTACTAAATCATTCACAGTACTCAATTTCTTAACCTTAATACCACATCTTATATTCTCATTCACACATCTCAAGACTCAAAGGTCAATCACAAATACAATACATAAGTATTATACATATCTAAAACTTATCACAAAGTGTAGCAACTTACACAAAATCACATCTGACACAACCAAACAAACGACAAACATGTTCGTTTCCTAACTCAAAAGCGAGGAAGCTCTACCCCCCTTAAAAAGGGGTACGCCCCGTACCCTATACAGACGATCTAGTCAGTAAACAAAGAAGGGTACTTCGCCCTCATCTTATCCTCTAATTCTCACGTGGCCTCTTCGACATCCTGGTTAGACCAGAGAACCTTCACCAGTCGCACTGACTTATGGCGAGTGTCCCTAGTCTTACTATCCAAGATTCTCTGAGGAAGCTCCACTGATCTCATGTTCTGTTCTAATGTCAACCTCTCAGGTTCTAACACATGGGAGGGGTGGTGTATGTATTTCTTTAGCTGTGAAACATGATGAAAAACATCATGCACTTTACCCAGTTCAGCAGGTAAATTCAACTGTAAGCAACCGGGCCCACCCGCTCCGTAATCTCATAAGGACCAACAAACTTCGAGCTTAATTTGCCCTTCTGCCCAAATTTGAATACACCCTTCATCGGTGAAACTCGCAGAAACACCCAGTCGCCCACTGCGAACTCCAGGTCTCGTCGTCAAACATCAGTATACGACTCTACCTATCTTGAGCAGCTTTCATGTTCTCCCTGATTTGCTGAACTTCAGACTTCACTTGCTCTAAGTACTCTGGTCCTATAATGACCGTCTCACTCGACTCATCCCAGCAGAGCGGTGTACGACATGGTCTACTGTACAACGCTTGAAAAGGTGTCATCTTGATCGAAGCGTGATAGCTGTTATTGTATGAAAACTCGATCAGATGTAAGTTGTCAATCCAACTGCCCTGGAAGTCTAAGGCACATGCCCTCATCTTATCCTCGAGTGTCTGAATCGTACGCTCAGTCTGACCATCTGTCTGAGGATGGAACGAGGTACTCAACTTCAGTTCTGTACCCAACGCTTCTCTGGTAGCTCTCCAGTACCTCGAAAGGAATCTGGTATCTCTATCTGACACTATGGTCTTCGGTATCCCGTGATGCCTCATAATTTCCTTCTCAAACAACTCAGCTAATTTGGTCACCTTCCAAGTATCTTTCATTGGTATGAATCGGGCTACTTTGGTAAGGTGATCCACCACCACCCATATCATGTTGAGACCTCCCCTAGTAGGTGGGAGTCCAACTACAAAGTCCATGGAGATATCATGGAACTTCCATTCCGGAACTGGCATCGATTGTACCATTCCACCCGGTCGTCGGTGCTCGAATTTCACCTTGTGTCAAGTGAGACACCTCAAGACGAACTCGGTAACATCTGTCTTCATCCCCGACCACCAGAAGTATCTCTTCATGTCTTTATACATCTTAGAGGCTCGGATGGATGGAAACTGAAGAACGGTGTGATTCCCTAAGTATACGGTCTTTCAGATCCGTGTTGCCCCGTGGCATGCATAACCGGCCCTAAGTCTGATCAGATCATCGTCGTGAAGTCTGAAGTCATACTTCTGACCCTCAAAGGTACCATCTGTCAGCTTCTGTCTGACCTCTCTCATATACTCATCTGTCCTCTAAGTCTCTTGCATCTCATCAACCAAGCTGGAGAAAGAGAATAGCGAATGAAGTGAGTGTGCTCGACGGCTCAGGGCGTCTGCTACAACATTGGCCTTCTTCTTTGTATTGGATGTCAATGTCATAGTCTTTCAGAATTTCTAACCACCTCCTTTGTCTGAGATTCAACTCCTTCTGAGTGAATATATATTTCAAGCTCTTGTGATCGGTGTAGATCGTCACACTAAACCCGTATAAGTAATGGCGCCATATCTTCAAAGCGAAGACTACAGCTCCCAGCTCTAAATCATGTGTGGGGTAGTTCTCCTCATGTTTCTTCAATGGCGTGAGGCATATGCCACCACCTTGCCATGTTGCATGAGCACGCAACCCAGCCCTCTGCCGGATGCATCATACTAGACCTCAAAGCCCTCTGTACCGTCTGGAATGGTCAGAACCCGGTGCAGTGGTCAGTGAGTCTTTCAAACTCTGAATGAATGATCTCTCACAGTCAGCCGTCCATAAGAACGGTGCATCTTCTTCATCAGTCTGGTCATCAGTTTCGCGACCTTGCTGAAATCCTTAACAAACCTCTGTAGTAACCTGCCAAACTGAGAAAGCTCCGGATGTCGGTAACATCTTCGGCCTTGGCCAAGTACGTACGACATCAATCTTTGCTGGATCCACGAGATCCCAGCATCTGAGATGACATGACCCAGGAAAGAGACCTGGTCAAGCCAAAAATCACACTTGGAGAACTTAGCATATAGCTGGTTCTCCCTCAATATCTCCAGTACTCTCCTCAGATGTTCCTCATGCTCAGCTCTTGATTTTGAATATATTAAAATGTCATCAACGAACACCACAACCGACTTGTCCAGCTGCTCCCGGAACAGCGGTTCATCAGATCCATAAACTTCGCCGGTGCGTTCCACAAACCGAACGGCATCACTGTAAACTCATAGTGGCCGTATCGTGTCCGGAATGCCGTCTTCTCAATGTCTCCTCCTTAATGGCTATCTGATGATACCCCGATATGAGATCAATCTTGGAAAACACAGATGCTCCCTTCAACTGATCAAACAGATCGTCAATGGGTAGTGGGGTACTTATTCTTCACTGTCACTGCATTCAATTCTCTGTAGTCGATGCAGAGGCGGAGACTACCATCCTTCTTCTTCACGAAGAGAAACTGGCGCTCCCATGGTGATACACTTGGTTGATGAATCCCTTGTCTAACAAATCTTTTAACTGTTCTTTTAACTCATTCATCTCTGCCGGAGCCATGCGGTATGGTGCCTTGGCTATCGGTCCGGTACCAGGTAGCAGCTCGATGGTGAACTCTACCTCCGAGTGGGTGGTATGCCGGGAAGTTCCCATGGAAAGAGGTCGGGGAACTCCGACACTACCGGTAAGTCGGGGTCGAACTCGGGGTCTCTCTCTATGTCCTGTACATAGTAGAGGTACACTTCTTCCTTTCTCCTCAACTCCTATACATTGCCATGGCGGTGATGATCTTAATTAGTCGAAGGCTCTCTAGGCCTCTGGCGGTACGATATTGTTACCCAGACGGGCTCCTGAGCAGCAACCTATGCTCGGCGTAGTGTGGATACGTCCCTTGTGCCGCTCCAACTAGTTCATCCCGAATATAACATCAAATCCCAATTCCCTGAACTCAACCAAACTGACTGGAAAGTCTTTCCCCTTATTCTGACAATGGATCCTCGGTAGTAGCGAGTGAAAACGAACCTCTCCTTAGACGGGAGCGTAACCGTGAAGTTGTGGTAGCTCATCAGCGTCTAGCCCCAACCTTCTCGCGAAAGACGCCGAGACAAAGGTATGCGAGGCCCTGAGTCGAAGAGAACTGATGCCTCAATCCCATTAATCGGAAAGGTGCCGGTAAGGATAGTACCGCTGGTGTCGGCCTGTGCCTCTGTAAGTATGCTTAGCGCACCTTCCGTACCGAGTCCATGACCTAATTGTATTCACAAGCTTCGTGAGTAATGATGGTATAACAAGAGTCGTAACAATTGATATGAACAACACTGTTATTTTATTATTACCATCCTTTTTACAACATGTGCTTTAATCTTACATCTCATTCTCTTATCTCCAACTAACATTACATGGCTAATATTGTCTAAAGGTTAGGTTTAATCTCCCTGGTCTCTTATGCGTCGCATTGATTATTGCTGACGGTGCTGTATTCAGCTTGATTCTCTTAATCCCATGGTACAACATCCTTCATTCTCCTTCCATAACTAATACATCCCCTGATTTAAGTATTAACTTATTAGCACGGTCCGCACGCTTCTACTCGCCGTATAAAAATTCTGCATCATTTCCAATGGACCAAGACACTACGGGTATCCCTCTTTCGAGAGACTCCATTGTCTCGTCCTTATCCTGGTGTAGTCCAAGCGCCCATCTTTCTCGTAGAAGTTCACAATGCAAATGTCTGCTTGTATGTCTGGAATCGGTTCAGCTTCCAACTGCTGAGCGATCTCCACGACTTGTGTAATAACCGGATGGAACTCTTCGGGTATCCCCGGTGGTGAGACTCCATCTTGCATTCTCGTGGTCTGGTAGGTCTTGGCATACAGATTCCAATCCTTGCCTAAGCTCATCATCTTTAGCTTCATTCTTGCTCCCCCTAGGTACTCCGGTCTATAAAAACCTCCCGGTCCCATTCCTAGTTGATTGCATTTCCTGATGATGGCTATTTGCGCTGCTGGTGTCAGGTATCCCCTTAATAAAATCATACCTGGGCGGATAACCTGGCATTGTTCGGGTGGAAAGTCTATGGTTTCGATGTCGGTGTACTCCAGGTTAGGTGTAGAAGGCATTGGATAACAGATGTTGAAGCTTCCTAAGGTGGTAATAAGTCATATCTTACTTAAGTTCTAATCTTATCTCATTCTCACTTAATTCATTTATTCACCAAACATTCATGATAATGCGGTAAGCAGGCAATTTTATTACTAAGTGGTTATAGCGGTACCTGGCCTCGATAAGGGTTCAGGCTCGTCGTCCCGGTCCACCAGGTGTAGTGTGGGTCCCGACTTCTGGGCTACCCGTGGATTCTTGCTCGCCGATTGCTGCGCCCCCTTCTGACCGTTAGAACTAGCTCTCTGATCGGTCTTAAAACCGGGTCTGTAATTCTTACTCTCCGGGTTCCCGTAGCACTCATATGCCCGGTGCCCTAGCACTCCGCAAAAATTACACTCCACTTTATTCCCCCTACAGTCAACTCCGGGGTGATCCCCCTTGCACCTCTGGCAATAGTAGTGTCGTTGGTAGCCACCACCGGTTTCCTTTCCAGTCTCAGTACTTGATTACGCATCGCATCAATGATTGTGTCTCAATGTTGTCAACCATTCTTATTTACTCAGGATGTATTTCCTTACCCTTTGGCGCCCTGGAGCGCAGGGGCTTAGCAGCATAAGCATAAGTCAGCTTCAGCGGCTCATCAGTAGCCTTCTCCTTTTCCTCCTTTCCTTTTTGGTTCTGGCTCTTTTGGGCTTGAGGCTGGTACTTCTGTTTCTTGTATCCACCTTGCCCTTGGTGTTCTGTACTCTTCCCATCATTCTTTCTCTTGGCATTGTCCTCGTCCCTCAGCTGGACGGTTATCTCAACCTTAGCAGCGGCATGATAGCACTCCTGCTTCCCAAGGTTAGTTCCTCTTATTTCTCACAAACTAAATCTTATTCACTTAATTATATCTTACTCATTCTTATTACCTGCAAGGTAGTATAGCTCATCGGCCCCATGCCGTAGCGTAGTCGATGGCTAAGCCCGCCATAGAAGCGGTCCACCAGTATCTGGTATGAATATCCAAGACCTGGCAGAAGACGGAGCAAGGCGGTGAACTCTGTGTAATACTCGTCCACCGTCATCTTGTCGGTCTACTTGAGCGCATCCAACAGTAGGCGCTTCTTCGTCTGGACATGGCGGGATAGTACTTTGCTCGTAGCAACGCTGTGTACTGGTCCTAGCCGAAGTCTGGATTGGCCACATGCACGGTCCTCACCAGCTTCCACCAATCGCCTGCCGCCCCTTCATGTAGAACGCAGCTAGACGCACCTTGATCCCAGCAGGGACGTCAAGGGTCTCAAAGGCGGTCTCTAGCTTGGAGATGTACGCCTCGAGCTTGGCGGGATCGGTCTCCCCCTTAAAATGTGCGGGTCGAAGGTCTGCAAGGCTCTTCTCCCAATTCGGTTCCCGGGGCTGTGGCGGTGGAGGTGGGGCACCCACACCGGGTGATAGCCCATTGTGTAATGCGGCAGCTACAATCTCTCGATCGTCTGCCCTCCCGGTACCTCTGAAGCATCATCGCCTCTGCCACTGGCCTCGGCCTCTCTTTCCTGACATCTGAATCACAACTCACATTAGATTCGTATCCACCACTGTTTCGGTTAACGAATTTATAACGTCCGTAGACGGTAAAGACGATCCACACTTAATATTGGTCATCTGACTCTACTCACACTAACTTCTCACAACCTTAACCCACTACTTGTATCTTAACTCATAACCTAACTCGGTGGTTATTTATGTCCGGTATTTCTTGATCAGAGCGTAACTACGCTCCGATACCACTTTTTGTAACACCCCGTCTTAAGCCATTCGTGGTCATCGCAACTTAACAGTAATACATGAACGTCGCAACGGAAATAAACTAGTACCAGGACCTTGCCACGGTCTAATCAATAAGAAATACCGCTTCTTAAATATTTACAACCTTATAGTCAAAATACATACACCAACCGAGTTTTAAGTATCTCCAAAACCACATAACATATCTCAAGTTCAACTACTAACAGACGGGTACACAGGCGCTACCCGTACTCAAAATAAAGTCCCACCTAGGGCTACCCGCTCCTACTCTCGTGGTGTGACTTCATCGGCCGCTTACCTGCAAGTGTAAAAACAGCCCCCAAAGGGGGTCAGCACGAATGCTGGTATGACCCTCTCATGGCCCCCAAGCTAACGGGGCTACGACGACTAATTGTCGATAGCATGGAAGTTGATTAGCATCACAATCATAATATGAAACGGAAATAAACAACAAACCATAATGAACACAAATAGCTCATATGCAAATGAACGACTCAGGCGTTCCCTTAACAAATGAGTTAGTTCTTAACTCCTTAGATCCACAATCTCCTTAACCTTACAATTGCCAACCGATCCACTATTAGATTGGTTAGCCCTTAATTGGTTGCTTATTTTTGTAGGGCTTGGTTAACCTTAGCCGGTAGCAGTGCACTATCCAGCAATAAGCAACCTTTCTTAATTTGTTGGGGATGTAGGCTTGATCCCCCCACGCCATCCTTAATGTGCCTCCCACCTCAAACAGTAGTCCGGGTGGTCGGGTCGGTTTGTTGACCCTAGGCGACGAGTCCAACGACAAGTCTTATTTGGAAGTCGGATCTGATTCAGATGCCGACCTCCCCCAATACACATGTGACGGTACCATTCCGGATTCCTCACTCCCACCCCAAGTTAAGGTTAGTGAATGTCTTAGATATCATGTGTTAGTTAAACCTTGACGGGTATTAACTAATGTTCACCAATGTACAAATCCTCTCCTTAACTCAATAAGTATAAAGCATAGTTAGTAGTTGTCCTTAAACCTCGTGGGTTAGTGTAAAGAAATCACTTACACAACGAGAACATTAATATCCAGTTGCATGCTTTATCTTGTCTTAGTCATATCAAACAAACAGGAAGCACACAAGCCGAGGGACACCTCGTAAGCAAGCAGGTCACAAGAAAGACTGTACCGTTCACCGTCGGCGACCGTTGGGTTTATCTCTTTCCAAGTCCCAATTCACAAGTCCTAAAACATTCATTCAGTTTTAGGTTATTATTCAAATCAACTTAATACAGTTACTTAACCTTCCTAGACACCAACTTTTACCCATTGTTTTTCACTAAGCCTTATGGTTTTTAACTTAACTTCTAAGTACATCATTTCTTCATTATCTATTACATTTGTTCACCCACTTAATACTAACTAACTAACCCCTCCAAACGTGCCCTTAATAACCATATAACATCAATACCTAATCATTCCCCATCATTTCCTAACATTTCCCAAGCTTAAACATGATTTTTAGAGTGGTCCGGGACCTTGTCCTCAAGCTAAGTCCTGGACCTATACTTAGTTCAAACTCTCGGCCGTTTTAATGTGGTGGTCCGGGACTTTGTATGGGACTTAAGTCCCGGACCACTGCAAGCTAAAATCCTCGGGGGTAAATTAGGGGGTGGTCCGGAATTTCTTACAAGACTTAAGTCCCGGACCCTATGGTTGAAGCAACTCTCGGCAGAAATTTTAGGTTGGTCCGGGACTTCACCCTGGACTTAAGTCCCGGACCCGCTACAAACTTCTTTCTTTTGCATTGTTCTAAGTGTTGTTACACTTGTTCTGTTCATCCATAAATCACCCAAACTTCACACATGATCTTAGGCATATTCTAATACCAAAATAACATCCCAAACTTGCCCATCTCCATCTCTAGCCTTATAACCCAATTCCTTGCATAATCTCTCAATACTTGTAATATTTTCCTTAGGTGTTCTAAGTGGTGTTTCATTCCTATCATAACCACTATGCCAAAATGTTTCCTCACCACCATAACATCATCTCCCAAGCATCTTTCCCATCTAAGTTCCTTTATGTAACTACATGAAATCTCTTCACACAAGTTTGTTCCTTCTCCTCTAACACATCATTTCCTCTTCTCCTAACAAGATTGCATATTTCCTAAACACATTCTCAAATTGCCTTTGGTGCATACCAAAACATTCTTTTGATTCCTAGATCCTCCATGATGATGCCTAAGTTATTCTAACTCACAAGAACACCTTAAACTCACTCTTTTTCTTCGAGACAACCTCTAAAACTTCCTAGTACTACCCTAGTCATGAAATTTTCTTAGAACATCTAAAACACTAAGTTTCTTCATCAAACAACCAAGATCACTCAAATTCTCATTACATCATCATAACACACAATTTACACCAAAACTACACCACATCATCATATAGTGTATAAACTTAAAATGCTTGGCACTTAGGCCCTTAAATGACAATAATCTTAACCACTGAATTTCCACATATATTTGCCTTTGACCTGCGAATACACACAACAAGGCTCCCATTGAAATAAAATGCTTCTTGTAATTCACCTCAACATTGTTTAACTATCTCTTTTCTCATTGGCTCCTTAGTCACAAGTTCTCAAACATAGTCATTGTTTCTCCTAGGTTGTATATAGCCCTTTTCTAATGTAAACCCTAAGCTACACTCATCATATACCTAAATCCCATCCCTTAATGCATTAAACACCTTAAGGTAAGACATTTACCTTGTTCTTTTTCAAGCTTCACAAACTTTCTTCCTTAGGTTTTTCCTTGCTCAATCTCGGTCACCAAATCAAGTTCTCCTTGCCAATGTTCTAACCAATATTCAATGACTCCAATGAGTACTAAACAACACACTAACCTTAAGGATAAAACCTAGGTTAAAAATGTGTTTTAAGGTATTAAATTGATTGTTTTACCTTGGTTTCTCAAGACAAGCTTGGATATGAATCAAGAAGGACCTCCTTTATCCTTTGGAGAGTAGAAAACAAGCTAGAACAAGGCATAAAAATGGAACCCCATGAGTATAGATTTTCGGTTATGGAGAGAAAATGATGGAAACCTAGATTTTCTTACATATTCTTTACCTTAAGAGAATGAAGAAGCTAATGTAGTCTCCAAGCTTGAGTTTCCCCCTCTAATGGCGGTTTGCCTTGGCACCAAAATGGAGCTCTTGAAGTTTTGGAAAGATAGAAAGGAAGAGCTTGAGCTAACTAAGAAGAATATGTAATTTGTTTTGGTTTTGGAGCTAAAATGAGTAAGTAGTAATCAAAGAGATGAAGCTAGCATGGATGTTGTTCTTCACGTTGGAGAAGAAGAGAGGAGCAGCACTAAACCGGTGGAAACAAGAGAGAATGAAGAGGTGAGGATAGAGGTAAGTAAAGGTGGGATATTTATGTTAAAGTAAATAGTACTTTTACTTTATCTCTTATTTCCTTTTGTTATTTGATCATGTTGGTGAACCATCACCTTAAAAACCGGCCACCCCTTTTAACTAAGCTAGTCATGGTCTTGTTTGACCAACTAACTAAACTAAATTGACTTAAGACTAAACTAGGCACTATTTGGTTACTATTCACAAACTAGTGCACATAATTGTGAAATTTTTGATTTCCCATTGATTTAGACTTCCTAATGTGATACTAATTAGTACACATGTTATTAAAGAGTAATGATGGAAATTTAGCCACTCAAAACCCATTTACAAGACAATTTTCAAAAATGTGCTTTAAGACTCCATAAAGCACATTTTGTGTTTTAACTTGTTTTTAAGCTTGGTTTTCTTTGGTAATTGGTTTAAAATGACCATTAGGATATTACTAAGGTCTAATAATGATATTTGGGTGCTCACCCAAGTCCCTCCAAGCTTAGAGCACGTTTTTGCTTAAACTGCTCTTTTGGTGTTTCCTTATGTTTTCTTTGATTAAAATGGTTCCTTAATGTTTCTAAGGCATTATTTTGCCTTCTTATATCTTATTTTATCACTTAAACACCATATCTAAGTTTGGGGTATTTCACAAAAATATGTGTCATTAATAGTGTGTGTCACTAAATGTAAGATAAGTTGTAGTGACTCCTAGAATTCCCTAG
Source organism: Limonium bicolor (assembly GCA_023374045.1). Taxonomy (NCBI): domain Eukaryota; kingdom Viridiplantae; phylum Streptophyta; class Magnoliopsida; order Caryophyllales; family Plumbaginaceae; genus Limonium; species Limonium bicolor. The sequence goes on from CM041778.1 coordinate 274,991,923, forward strand.
CACTTTCTTAGTCATAAAATCTCCTTAGAACCTCTTAAACATCATGCTCCTTCACCAAATTTTGACATGGATACCCTAGTATATTACTACACCCAAGCACTTAGGTTTTCACCATTAAACAACTATGAACTCTTAAATCCTTAATATACAATCTTAGCACACAAATCACACCCAAACTACACTACATCACAATATAGTGCATAAACTTAAATTGCTTGGCACTTAGGCCCTTAAATGACTTGGCTCTTAGGCCCTTAAATGCATAAATCTTAAACACTGAATTTCCTCAATATATATAGCCTTTAACCTGTAAATACATACAACAAGGTTCCCATTGCAATATAAATGTTCTTATAATTCACCTTAACATTGTTCAAGTATCTCCTTTCTCATTTACTCCTTAGTCACAAGTTCTCAATGTAATCATGTTCTTTCTCCTAAGTTTTATAACCCTTTCCCATTGTAAACTCTAAGATAAACTTATCCTCTATCCAAATCCCATCCCTTAATGCATTAAAACACCTTAAGGTGAAACATTTACCTTGTTCTTTTACAAGCTACACAAACTTTCCTCCTTATCCTTTTTCCTTTAACAATCATGGTCACCACTTAAACTTCCCTGTCCAATGTTCTAATCAATATCCAATGACTCCAATGAGTGCTAAACAATACACTTACCTTAAGGAATAAAACCTAGGTTAAAAATGTGTTTTAAGGTATTGAGTTGAATGTTTTACCTTGGAGTCTCAAGACAAGCTTGGATATGAATCAAGAAGGACATCCCCTAGCCCTTGGAGAATAGAAAACAAGCTAGAACAAGGCATAAAAATGAAGCCCCATGAGTGGTAATTTTCGGACATGTGAAGAAGTGATGGAAACTTGATTTTTCTTGCATATTCTTTACCTTAAGAGAATGGAGAAGCTAATGGACTCCTCAAGCTTATACTTCCTCCTCTAATGGCGGTTTGCCTTGGCACCAAAAAACGAAGCTCTTGGAGATTTGAAAGGATAGAAAGAAAGAGCTTGAGCTAACTAAGAAGAATATGTGCTTGGTTTTGATTTTGGAGCTAAGATGAGTAAGTTATGGTCAAAGAAAGATGGAGCTAGCATGGAGGCTGCTCTTTACGTGAAGGAAGAAGAAAGAAAGAGCAGGAGAAATCGGTGGTAAGAGAAGAAATGAAGAAAGGAGGAGAGAGGTAGCATAAAAGAGATATTTGTTTCTTAAAGGTAAATAGTACCTTTACTACTTTTCCCACTTATTTTATAAACTAGCTTACTCATGTGGTGACTCATCCCCTTATAAAACCGGCCCCCTTATTAATTAAGGCTAGTCATGGTCTTGTTTGACCATTTAATTAAACTTAGTTGACTAAAGACTGAACTAGGCACTATTTGGTTACTATTCACAAATTAGTGCACATATTTGTGAAATTTTTGATTTCCCATTGATTTAGACTTCCTAATGTGATACTAAGTAGTACACAAGTTGATTAAGGAGTAATCATGGGCATTTAGCCACATAAAACCCCTTTCTAAGACAATTTTTCAAAAATGTGCTTTAAGAGCCCTTAAAGCACAATTTGTGTTTTAACTTGTTTTTGAGCTTGGTTTTCTTTGGTAATTAATTTAACATGACCATTAGGATTTTACTAGGGTCTAAGAATGATATTTGGGTGCCAAACTAAGTTACTCCAAACTTAGAGCATGTTTTTGCTTAAGTTGCTCTTATGGTGTTTCCTTGTGTTTTCTTTGGTTTAAATTGTTTCCTAATGTTTCTAAGGCATTATTTAGCCTTCTTATATCTTAGTTTATCCTCTAAACACCTAATGTATCTAAGGATGGAACGTGGTACTCAACTTCAGTTCTGTACCCAACGCTTCTGTGGTAGCTCTCCTGTACCTCGAAAGGAATCTGGTATCTCTATCTAACACTATAGTCTTCGGTATCCTATGATGTCTCATAATTTCCTTATCAAACAATTCAGGTAACCTAGTTACCTTCCAAGTATCCTTCATCGGTATGAATCGGGCTACTTTGGTAAGGCGATCCACCACCACCCATATCATGTTCAGACCTCCCTTAGCAGGTGGGAGTCTGACTACGAAGTCCATGGAGATATCATGAAACATCCACTCCGGAACAGGCATCGACTGTACCATTCCGCCCGGTCGTCGGTGCTTGAATTTCACCTTCTGGCATGTGAGACACCTCAAGACGAACTCGGTAACATTTGCCTTCATCCCCGACCACTAGAAGTATCTCTTCATGTCTTTATATATTTTAGAGGCTCCCGGATGGATGAAGATTAAAGAACAGTGTGATTCTCTAAGTATGCGGTCTTTCAGATCCGCGTTGCCTCGTGGTATGCATAACCGGCCCTTAAGTCTGAGCAGATCATCATCATGAAGTCTGAAGTCATATTTCTAACTCTCAAAGGTACCATCTGTCAGCTTCTGTCTGACTTCCCTCATATACTCATCTGTGCTCTGAGCCTCTCGCACCTCATCAACCAAGCTGGAGAAAGAAACTAGTGAATGGAGTGAGTGTGCTCGACGACTCAGGGCGTCAGCTTCAACATTGACCTTCCCTTCTTTGTATTGGAGGTCAATGTCATAGTCCTTCAAAAATTCTAACCATCTCCTGTGTCGAAGATTCAACTCCTTTTGAGTGAATACATATTTCAAGCTCTTGTGATCGGTGTAGATCGTCACACTAACCCCGTATAAGTAGTGGCTCCATATGTTCAAAGTGAAGACTACAGCTCCCAGCTCTAAATCATGTGTGGGGTAGTTCTCCTCATGTTTCTTCAACTGGCATGAGGCATATGCCACCACCTTACCATGTTGCATGAGCACGTAACCCAAGCCTCTGCTGGATGCGTCACAGTAAACCTGAAAGCCCTCTGTACCGTCTGGAATGGTCAGAACCGGTGCGGTGGTCAGTGAGTCCTTCAAACTCTGAAATGAGATCTCATAATCATCTGTCCAAACGAACGGTGCATCTTTCTTCATCAGACTGGTCATCGGCTTCGCGACCTTACTGAAATCCTTAACCAACCTCCGGTAGTAACCCGCCAAACCAAGAAAGCTCTGAATGTCGGTGACTGTCTTCGGTCTTGGCCGGGTACGCACAGCATCAATCTTTGCTGGATCTACCGAGATCCCAACATCTGAGATGACATGACCTAGGAAAGAGACCTGGTCAAGCCAAAACTCACATTTGGAGAACTTAGCGTAAAGCTGGTTCTCCCTCATTATCTCTAATACCTTCCTCAGATGTTCCTCATGCTCAGCTCTAGACTTTGAATATATCAGAATGTCATCGATGAATACCACAACCACCTTGTCCAGCTGCTCCCGGAACAAGCGGTTCATCAGATCCATAAACTTCGCCGGTGCGTTCGACAAACCGAACGGCATCATTGTGAACTCGTAGTGGCCGTATCGTGTCCGGAATGCTATCTTCTCAATATCCCCCTCCTTAATGGCTATCTGCTGATACCCCGATCTGAGATCAATCTTGGAAAACACGGATGCCCCCTTCAACTGATCGAACGGATCATCAATGCGGGGTAGTGGGTACTTATTCTTCACAGTCACTGCGTTCAACTCTCTGTAGTTGATGCAAAGGCGGAGACTACCATCCTTCTTCTTCACGAAGAGAACTGGCACTCCCTATGGTGATACACTCGGTCTAATGAATCCTTTATCTAGTAAGTCTTTAAAATGATCTTTCAACTCTTTCATTTCTGCCGGAGCCATGCGGTATGGTGTGTTGGCTATCGGTCCGGTTCCAGGTAGCAGCTCGATGGTGAACTCTACCTCCCGAGTGGGTGGTATGCCGGGTAGTTCCCATGGAAAGAGATCGGGGAACTCCGACACTACCAGTAAGTCGGGGTCGAACACGGGGTCCCTCTCTATGTCCTGGACATAGCAGAGATACACTTCTTTCTTCCTCCTTAGTTCCTTATACATTGCCATAGCGGAGATGATCTTAGTCGAAGGCTCTCTGGGCCGCTAGCGGTATGATATTGTTACCCCAGACGGACTCCTGAGCAGCGGTCGATGCTTGGCGCAGAGGATACGACCCTTGTGCCGCTCCAACCAGTTCATCCCGAAGATAACATCAAATCCTAACCCCTTGAACTCAATAAGATTGACTGGAAAATCTTCCCCCTTAATTTTGGTAGTGGCTCCTCGGTAATAGCGAGTGCAACGAACCTTCTCCTTAGACGGGAGCGTAACAATGAAGTCGGGTAGCTCATCAGCGTCTAGCCCCAACCCTCTCGCAAATGATGCCGAGATAAAGGTGTGTGAGGCCCCTGAGTCGAAGAGAACTGATGCCTCAATCCCATTAATCGGAAAGGTGCCGGTGAGGATAGTACCGCTTGCGTCGCCCAGTGCCTCTATAAGTATGCTTAGCGTACCTTCCATACCGAGTCCATAACCTAATTGTATTTCACAAGCTTTCATGAGTAATGATGGTATAACAACAGTCGTAACAATTAACATGAACAACACTGTTATTTTATTAATAATCATCCTGTTTACATCCTGTGCTACTTCCTTACATCTCATTCCTTATCTTCTACTAAAACATTACTTGGCTAATATTGTCTAAAAGTCAAGTTTAACCGTCCTGGTCTCATATGCGTCGCATTAATCACTGCTGGTGGTGTTGTATTCGGCTTAATTCTCTTAATCCCATGGTACAACATCCTTGATTCTCCTCCCATAACTAATACATCTCCAGACTTGAGTACTAACTTATTAGCACAGTCCGCACGCTTCTGCTCGCCGTACAAAAATTCTGCATCATCTCCAATGGACCAAGACACTACGGGTATCCCTCTTTCAAGAGACTCCGTTGTCTCATCCTTATCCTGATGTAATCCGAGTCGCCCATTTTTCTCGTAGAAGTTAACTGTGCAAAGGTCTGCTTGTATATTCGGGATCGGGTCAGCTTCCAACTGCTGAGCGATCTTCACGACTTGTGTAATGACCGGATGGAACTCTTCGGGTATTCCCGGTGGTGAGACTCCATCTTGTGCTCTCATGGTTTGATACGTCTTGGCATACGGATTCCAATCCTTGCCTAAGCTCATCATCTTTAACTTCATTCTTGCTCCCCCTGGGTACTCCGGTGTATAGAAACCCCCCGGTCCCACTCCTAACAGTCTGTATCTCCTGATGATGGCTATTTGTGCTTCAGGTGTCAGGTATCCCCTTAATAAAATCATACCTGGGCGGATAACCTGACATTGTTCGGTTGGAAAGTCTCGGGTTTCGATGTCGGTGTCTTCCGGGTTAGGTGTTGAAGGTATTAGATAGCAAATGTTGAAATTTCCTAAGGTGGTAATAGGTTATGTCTTACTCAAGTTCTAATCTTATCTTATTCTCATCTAACTCAATCATTCCCCAAAGCATGCATGAAATTCGGTAAGCAGGCAATTTTATTACTTAATGGTTTATAGCGGTACCTGGTCTTGATGAGGGTTCATCCTCATCGTCCCGGTCCACCATGTTTAGTGTGGGTCCCAACTTCTGGACTACCCGTGGGTTCTTGTCTGCAGCTTGCTGCACTCTCTTCTGACCATCAGATCCAGCTCCCTGATTGGTCTTGCCCTTGCCCTTCATCTCGGGTCTAAAGGCTCTGCTCTCGGGGTTCCGGAAACACTCATATGCTCGGTGCCCGTACACCCCACAAAAGTTACACTCCACCTTGTTTCCCTTACAGTCGAGCCCGGGGTGGTCCTTGTGACACCACTGACAAATGTAGCGTCGTTGATAGCCACCACCGGCTCCCTTCCCAGTCTCAGATCCTGATCATTCTCAACATTAGTACTTATATCTTTAATGGTTGCTAAACGTTTCTTAATTCACTCAGTATTCATTTCCTTACCCTTTGGTACCTTAGAGCGCAGGGGCTTCGCAGCAATAGCGTAAGTCAATTTCAGTGGCTCTTCAGTAGCCTTCTCAGTCTCCACCTTCCCTTTCTGATCCTTCTGGGCTTAAGGCTGGTACTTTTGTTTCTTGTACCCACCTTGCCCTTGGTTCTCAGCGTTCTTACCGGCATCCTTCCTCTTGGAGGCATTGTCCTCGTCCCTCAGCTGGACGGTTATTTCAACCTTAGCAGCGGCATGATAGCACTCCTGCTTCCTAATGTATTAGTTCCCTTATATCTCAAAGTCTAAGTCATATTCACTTACTCATATTTCAATTATTCTCATTACCTGCAAGGTAGTATAACTCGTCGGCCCCATGCCGTAGCGGAGTTGATGGCTAAGCCCGCCATAGAAGCGGTTTACCAGAATCTGGTCCGAATATCCAAGACCCGGTAGAAGACGAAGCAAGGCAGTGAACTCGGAGTAATACTCGTCCACTGTCATCTTGTCCGTCTGCTTAAGCGCATCCAACTGCAAGCGCTTCTTCGTCTAGACATGGGTGGGATAGTACTTGGCTCGTAGTAGTGTGGTGTATTGCTCCCAGCCGAACTCTAGATTGGCCAAATGCTCAGCCCCCACCAGCTTCCACCGATCGCCCGCTGCCCCTTTCAGATAGAATGCAGCTAGGCGCACCTTGATCCCAGTAGGGACGTCAAGGGTCTTGAAGGCGATCTCCAGCTTGGAGATGTACCCCTCAAGCATGGCGAGATCAGTCTCCCCCTGAAATGACGCGGGTCGAAGGTCTGCTAGACTCTTCACCTAGTTTGGTTCCCGGGGCTGTGGCGGTGGAGGTGGGGGTGCACCAAGCTGATAGCCCATGTGCCCCAATGCGGCAGCCACGATCTCTGCGATTGTCTGCCCTCCCGGTATTCCAGTGGCATCTTCGCCCCAGCCACGGCCTCGGCCTCCTCTTCTTCCTGACATCTGAATAAGCACAACTCACATTAGATTCGTATCCACACGGTTTCGGTTTAAGGGTTTATAATGTCCATAGACGGTAAAGACGATCCACACTTAATAGTGGTCATCTGACTCTACTCACTCTAACTTCTCACACCCTTAGCCCATTACTCATATCTGAACTCATAACCTAACTCGGTGGTTACCTATGTCCGGTATTTCTTGATCAGAGCGTAACTACGCTCTGATACCACTTTTTGTAACACCCCGTCCTAAGCCAATCATGCTTATCGCAACTTAACGACTTAGTCACAACGTTGCAGCGGAATAAACTGACACCAAGACCTTTCCACGGTCTGAACAACAGAATATACCGAACTTTAAATGCTTACAAACGCTTATCTAAAAACATACTTACTTACCAAAACACCCACCAACCGAGTTTCTAGTATCTCAATCAACATCATAAACCTTCTCTAGCTTAAGTATCAACAGACAGGCGCACAAGCGCAACCCGTGCTCAAAAATAAACCCTGCCTAAGTCTAACCGCCCCTACCCTCAGGGTGACTCTTCATGGGACGCTTACCTGCAAAATAAAAACAGCCCCCAAAGGGGGTCAGCAAAATTGCTGGTACAATCCTCTCGTGGCCCCCAAGCTAACGGGGCTACGATGACTAATTGTCGATAGCATGGAAATTGATTAAATACACAACATAAATAAGAAGTGCAATAAACACCTAACGATACTTAAGTGAACAATCATATCTCAAACAAGTCAACCGTTCTTAATCAGATTCGGTTGGACAAACTCCATTGTTCATTTTGTCGGGTCAAGGGTGACCCTAGCCAACGACCGAGAACTACATTTGTTGAATGAACAATAATTCTCAAATTAGTTGGGATTTAGGTAGATCCCACCACACCATCTTAATTCCTCCTACCTTGTACTGGAAATCCAATGTAGCTGAGCCGACATTCAACCCTAGGCGACGAGTCCGAAGACAAGTCCTTAAGCGGAAGTCGGATCTGATTCAGATACCGACCCCCTTTCCTTAACATGCATGACCGGAGTCAGTCCAGGATTCCTCACTCCTCTTAAGTTCCAGTTAGTGAAAGTCTTACAAATCTTGTGTTAGTTAAACCTTAACAGGTATTAACCAACAGTTACCAGAATATAGTTCCTCTCCTCAATTCAATGGGTACTAAGCTTAGTTAGTAGCTAGTCTCAAGTCTCGGGGGTTAGTGTAAAGAAAACACACACACAACGAGAACAATAAAAACCGGTTGCATGCTTAATCTTGTCTTAGTTATAGCAAATAAACAGATAGCACACAAGCCGAGGGACACCTCGTTAGCAAGCAGGTCACAAGAAAGACTGTACCGTTCACCGTCGGTTGTCCCGGTTGTCTTATTCTCCTCCGGTTCCAACTTTCAAACCCTAAAATATTCATCCACTTAGTTTATTAATTACTTGCACATTACTTAACTTATTTAACTTACTTAACCCTTAATGAACCCCCACCTAACTCTTATTGAGTTCTTACCACTTAATCTTACAAACTTAAGTTTGTACTTAACTTAATCCCCTTAGGTCTTAATCTTCTTAGTCATCATTGCCCTCTTAACGGTGTACCATTAATACCACTTAACTTCCTTAAAGTTTTTTTTATATATGTTTGGGCCGAGCAACCCTACCGACCGACCCTACCCAGGGTCGGTCCATTCCAGAGACATTCTGGTTGAAACATTTCTACTTGACCGACCTTGCCATGGTCGGTCCTAAGGTCGGTCCATTCCAGTAACATTTTACAGTCTGAAAAATTTGCCCCGACCGACCTTGCAAGTCCTGTCCCCAAGGTCGGTCCATTCCAGAAACATTTTTGTTCATTGTTTTTCATCCCGACTGACCTTGTCCATGGTCGGTCCTAAGATCGGTCCATTCCAGAGAGTGTCCTGTGTGTGTATTTTGAGCCTGACCGAACTTGCCAAGGTCGGTCCTAAGGTAGGTCGGCTCCAGAAACTTATTTCTAAGTGTTAAATTCACCCCAAACTTTACCTCAAGTGTTCTAGTGTGTTCAAACATCATTTAGACACTTAAACTAACCTTTAAACATCCTCTAAACTCATTAAAACAACCTCCAAGATCTTCTTAACCATTTACTCCATTCTTACAAAAACTCCTAACACTTATCATATAATTCCTTACATTCCTAACATGTAGTTTACCTAGAACTTTAACTAGCCCAAGTGTTCCCTCCTTAACAATTTGACCACTTCATAAGCATCATTCTTCATCCTTATTCCATTTACCAAAACCTCCTCATGTCATACACACTAGTTCTCACCTAAGTCATTTCAAAGTTTTACACCTTATTTCCATCAAACTCGCACAAGTTTCCTAACTTCTTTTATCATGGTCTTGGTGCCTAAAATTCACCATTGTAGCCCGTAGTTCCTCCTAGACATACCTAGGCCATCCTAGTTCACAAGAACACCTTAAACTCACGATTTTTCATTAAAGCAACTCCTAGAATTCCCTAGCACTTCCGTAATCATAAAATCTCCTTAGAACCTCTTAAACATCATGTTCCTTCACCAAATTTTGACATGGATTCCCTAGTATATTACTACACCCAAGCACTTAGGTTTTCACCATTAAACAACTATGAACTCTTAAATCCTTAATATACAATCTTAGCACACAAATCACACCCAAACTACACTACATCACAATATAATGCATAAACTTAAATTGCTTGGCACTTAGGCCCTTAAATGACTTGGCTCTTAGGCCCTTAAATGCATAAATCTTAAACACTGAATTTTCTCAATATATATAGCCTTTAACCTGCAAATACATACAACAAGGTTCCCATTGCAATATAAATGTTCTTATAATTCACCTTAACATTGTTTAACTATCTCCTTTCTCATTTACACCTTAGTCACAAGTTCTCAATGTAATCATGTTCATTCTCCTAAGTTTTATAACCCTTTCCCATTGTAAACTCTATGATAAACTTATCCTCTATCCAAATCCCATCCCTTAATGCATTAAAACACCTTAAGGTGAGACATTTACCTTGTTCTTTTACAAGCTTCACAAACTTTCCTCCTTAGCCTTTTTCCTTGAACAATCTCGGTCACAACTTAAAATTCCCTTGCCAATGTTCTAATCATTATCCAATGACTACAATGAGTGCTAAACAATACACTAACCTTAAGGAATAAAACCTAGGTTAAAAATGTGTTTTATGGTATTGAATTGAATGTTTTACCTTGGAGTCTCAAGACAAGCTTGAATATGAATCAAGAAGGACCTCCCCTAGCCCTTGGAGAATAGAAAACAAGCTAGAACAAGGCATAAAAATGAAGCCCCATGAGTGGTAATTTTTGGACATGTAAAGAAGTGATGGAAACTTGATTTTTCTTGCATATTCTTTACCTTAAGAGAATGGAGAAGCTAATGGACTCCTCAATCTTATACTTCCTCCTCTAATGGCGGTTTGCCTTGGCACCAAAATGAAGCTCTTGGAGATTTGAAAGGATGGAAAGAAAGAGCTTGAGCTAACTAAGAAGAATATGTGCCTGGTTTTGATTTTGGAGCTAAGATGAGTAAGTTATGGTCAAAGGAAGATGGAGCTAGCATGGAGGCTGCTCTTTACGTGAAGGAAGAAGAAAGAGAGCAGGAGAAATCGGTGGTAAGAGAAGAAATGAAGAAAGGAGGAGAGAGGTAGGATAAAAGAGATATTTGTTTCTTAAAGGTAAATAGTACCTTTACTACTTTTCCCACTTATTTTATAAACTAGCTTACTCATGTGGTGACTCATCTCCTTATAAAACCGGCCCCCTTATTAATTAAGGCTAGTCATGGTCTTGTTTGACCATTTAATTAAACTTAGTTGACTAAAGACTAAACTAGGCACTATTTGGTTACTATTCACAAATTAGTGCACATATTTGTGAAATTTTTGATTTCCCATTGATTTAGACTTCCTAATGTGATACTAAGTAGTACACAAGTTAATTAAGGAGTAATCAGGGGCATTTAGCCATATAAAACCCCTTTCTAAGACAATTTTTCAAAAATTTTCTTTAAGAGCCCTTAAAGCACAATTTGTGTTTTAACTTGTTTTTGAGCTTGGTTTTCTTTGGTAATTAATTTAACATGACCATTAGGATGTTACTAGGGTCTAATAATGATATTTGGGTGCTAAACTAAGTTACTCCAAGCTTAGAGCATGTTTTTGCTTAAGTTGCTCTTATGGTGTTTCCTTGTGTTTTCTTTGGTTTAAATTGTTTCCTAATGTTTCTAAGGCATTATTTAGCCTTCTTATATCTTAGTTTATCCTCTAAACTCCATATCTAGGTTTAGGGTATTTCAGTCAAAATTTAGGATCGAACCGACTTTTCCCAGCTCCCGAATTAATGCTTGTTTTAGTTTCTTCCTAATAACTTGTTTACTAAGTTTCATCATTAATTCGAAATTGAATTGAGTTGTTTTAAATACTAACGTGCTTAGAATCTTTCAGGCTACGTATTCATAAAATTTGAGCTGAAAACACAGCCATGAACCACTCGAACACCGCCATCCAAGGGTGGTCCATACCCACGGACGCCACATCCGGGAACCTGGATGCCCTGCCTAAAACCACCGACACCCCCGGAAGGTGGCGGGATTTAATTTTTCAAAATTTTAGTTTTATTTGCAAATTCAAGTTTTCTGCATTAGGTTAACTAGGGTCTGTGTGTAACACCCCAACCGCTTATCCTTTCGCTGTCCTCTAATTGTCCCCATAATTACTCTACACGCAGCGGACACTTACATACTCCCGGCGGGTGATACAACACCGTTAGCCATCCAACGACTAACAAGGCTCATTCTCCTTACTGTAACGGTCTGAAGACTAGGATATACCGAGCAACATAATTACTTACATTACATTCCCAATACTTACTTCAATTCTTGATTACTGAGTATACAAAAGTATATGAATTACATCCTAACTCCTATAAGTTACCAAAAACTATGAGTCTATACAACCTCTCATTCTTGCCAATTTCATATTCCCAAAATCCAAAAGGGTGTACCACATGGTAAACCGGCTACTCAAAAAGGCATAAGCCATGTACAACTCGGTGCACCATTCACATCCTATTAACTACTCAAAAAGAATCATCATGGTCCTAACTCGACCTTCAATTCTCCCGGGTACCTGTAAAAATAAAAACAGTGCCCCACAGGGCTCAGCAAAACGCTGCATATGAAATTCGCATACCCCGTGTGCTAACAGGGGTACGCCGACTACTTGGTAGCATACATGGAGTTCATTATTCCATACATGCTTTTATAAGAAACCATACATTCACATCATAGAACATACATACACTCCATTCATTACATACAAGGAAGACAATACGAGTCAACCGTTCATACTTACCGAATACGGAGATACACTTCTCCAATACATACGCCATACTTGTTAGCTTCTTTACTCACCCGGGTTAATCGGGTGTACTTTACTCTTTTACTCGTGATCCTTGACTTACTCCAGTCATGATCTTTACTCATACAATTACTTTTCTTACTTGCTTACTCAAGTCAAGTCAGCATGACCTCCGGGCTGGGACTACGATATCCCACCACCGGGCTTTAGGGTGGCTCACTAATCCAGGTTGCTACCCATTTAAGGGGTATGGACCATGGAAAAGATTAAGGCCAGGAATCGGATCCAACCTCTTGTGTCTCCTCATCATCACACGTGGCCGAAACTATATTGGACTTCTACTCATTCCAATTTACCAATTTCTCAATGTTAGAAATGTAAGCTAGTTAGGAATTAGTTATAAGTCCTTCGTCCCATACTTCTTGGTTAGTACACCACACATCAAGGCCACACATACACTTCATTCTCATCCATACATTTCATGAATTATACAAACTAAAGGTTCAAGACGATACAACTAGAACAATACTATGCCAGCACAAGTAAGCGCATTAAAAACCCAATTCGTGCATTTATCTTATTTAGGTGATCACGTAAACACACAAATCAGGTGACCAAGGTAGCATACGGGGCATGAGAAATCATACCGTTCACCGTCGTACTCGAACTCCGACTTTCCTTCGGTGTTCAACTATTCGAGTCCTATAACATACATAGAGTTGTATGGTCAATGATCTATTATTGACCTAACTTATTCCTTCATCAATACTTCAAATGTACACTTACTAGTTCTTAAAATTCATACTTGGTTATGCAAATCATTCTTTTCTCATTATTTCTTAAACTTGCTTTCTTACTCATGTACTTACTTTCTCACCATTATTACTTTAATACTATACCACATATGTATGTAGATGTATACATACACTACACACACACACACACACACACACACACACACACACACACACACACACACACACACACACAACACAATACACACACACACACCACCACACACACACACACCACACACACACACAACACCACACACCACACACACACACACACACACCACACACACACCACACACACACACACACACACACACACACACACACACACACACACACACACACACACACACACATATATATATATATATATATTTGTTTTGGACCTGACCGACCCACATGTTGATCCGATAGACCCAAACCCCTCTGGGTCGGTCGAAGTCAGTAAGAAATCGGCTCTAGGAATCCATTTCGATCGACCCACAACCGAACCAACCTCCTCGGTCGGTCGAAGTCAGAAACTTCGAGTTTGGAAAAATTCTTGCCCAACTGACCCACGACCGACTCAACCCTCCTAGGTCGGTCGAAGTCAGAGGGCATATGCTTCAGTAGTTTTAGTCCGACCGTGAAATACCCCGTAATTAAAATAATCATTAATTAGGCTAATAAGTATTTTAGAAGCTTAATTATGTCTAAATAATCATGAGGGAATAAATCCCGAAGAAAACGGATCCTTAAAACAAATTAAAAACACAAACGAACCTTAAAGCGCGTTTTTTGAGGAAACCGGGAAAACGTGACTTTAAGCGGGTCAAATAGACTCATAACAATATTGGTCAACCAAATAGTCATTAATAAACATTATTGAAGGTCTAGAGCCAATAAAATCAATAAAACGAGAAAATAGTCAAAACTGTCAATAACGGGAAGTTGTGGGGTAAAAGTATAAAGGGAAAATTACATCGCCCACCCATGACGTTTGGCGAAATTACACAGCCCACCCACGAGGTTTCAAAAATTATTTTGCCCACCCATGTGGTTTCCACAATTTTACATCCAGTAACTTTTCTAATATTTGATCAACTTAAAAGATGGTTAAATGATATCCAAATTTGATGAAACTTTACATGGACAATATTAAAGTGTTATATTTTGGTAAAACGTGAAATTCAACGTTTTTTAAGCTCATATATGATCTGTGGGACCCGATAAACGTGTCTCATGTTTCATTGGGTCCCACAGGTCATATATGACCTTAAAAAACTTTAGATTTGGTATTGAACAAAAATATAACACCTTAGCATCGTCCATGTAAAGTTTCATCAAATTTGGATATCATTTAACCATCTTTTAAGTTGATCAAATATTATAAAAGTTGCTGGATGTAAAATTGTGGAAACCACATGGGTGGGCAAAGTAATTTTTGAAACCTCGTGGGTGGGCTGTGTAATTTCGCCAAAGGTCATGGGTGGGCGATGTAATTTTTCCAAGCATAAATAACTCAAACTAGTGTGTCCACTATTGTAAATAAAATTTTAAAACCCACAATGGGCTGTGTGTCAGCCGATTCCTTTCCCCCTCACACACTTTTAATTCCCTTCTTATTTGCAAAAGACAAAAGAATTAAAAAGCAAAAAGTAAACTTACTTTACCTCATTCTCTCTCCTACTCTCTCATTTCCTCACAACACTTACGTACAGCCCCCTCACTCACTCTCTATTTCTCTTCTTCTTCCTTGGGCGGTAACAATGGAGAATTGAGCAAACCCACACCAACACCAACTTCTATCCTCTTGTTAACCCATCAAACCTTCACCAAAAATTACAAAAATTATACCATTGTGTTCCTCTCACCAAGGAGAACACTATTCTCTCTTCCAAATTCGAAAACAACCATTTTCATCTCCATGGGTATTCTTGCTTTGGAGCTTGGAGACCACCATTAGAAGCCCCTTCTTCACCTCTTTGGGTTAAGGTAAAAAGAAATCTAAAAGCACTACCTTTTCTTGCTCTTATTCTCAAAATAGAAATTTCTAAGTTGTGAGCTCCTATTCCTTTTGTGCCAGCCGATTTTGGCATTCTTGGAGGAGTAAAAATATTGCCCTTGTGCTACTCTAAGCTTCACCTACTCCTTTGCAAGGTAATGAATTCCTAAACCCTAGAAATTTACCTTAAAGCATTAATATAGTTTAAGGGCTAGTTGAATTAAATGGTGGTGTGTAATGGGCTGTAGTGTAGAGCTAGCTGTTGGGAAAAGAGGAAAATAAAGGAAGAAGGAAGAAGAAAGAAGAAGAAAAGAAAACTAGAAGAAGAACAAGGTAAATTATGCCCACTTGTGTAGTCTTGTAAATGCTTATTGTAACAGATTTTAGAAGTTTAAAATGTATAGTGTAAAATAGTAATGAGTAGTAGTGTAATGTGGAAGAATAACTAAACAATTTTGAAGCTTAAAAGACATTTAAAAACTGTCAAAACCTAAATGGGAATTAGATGTTGAGTGCAGGATTTTAGAAGTGTTTATTGTTTAGTAATTGTGTGGGAGAGTTTTGTATATTGATGTTATTGAAAACAGGTGAATTGGGTAACAATGTGTGAATAGAATATGTGGTGAGAATGTAAAAATATAGGGGAGAGCATGTCAAAATTTACCTAGAACTAGAATACCTAAGACCTAGAAACTAGGTAAAAATATATCTTTGCAACAGATTTTAGGTTGAGCTAGTTAGTGGGTAGGTTAGGAGAGGTGGTTAAATGCATTATAAGCTTTAGAAATGAAATTAGAAGAGGGAGCTATAGATGGAGGAAGTGAGAGTCAAAATCTGTAGCAAAATGCAACTAAAGGGAAGATAGTGTAAGTGCTGAAATGGGAACTTAAGCAAATATGTGTGTGAATTAGTACAAAAGGAGTAATAGGTTAGTAATGGATTTAGACATGTTTAGGAGGCTAATTAGGTGTTTAAATAAGTGGGATTAAGTGTAGGAACAATGGGGAATTAATTAGGCAAAGTGTGGAATGTAACAGTTTTTGAAAATGCAAAATCTGCTGAATTTGTAGCAGGGTCCGGGACTTAAGTCCAGGACTAAGTCCCGAACCAGTACACAGAATCATACCGAGAGTTGCAAACATTGGGTGGTCCGGGACTTAGGTCCCATACAAGGACCCGACCACCCCTTGAAAAATGCCCGAGACTTCAGTAACATATAGGTCCGAGACTTACCTCTTGTAAGAGGACCCAGGCCATAGTAAGAAAACATGTCGAGAATTTCCAAAGCTTGGGTCCGGGACTTACCTTAAGTATAAGGTCCCAGACCATAATTAAAAACTGGCCAGAGTTGTGACCACATGTTGGTCCGGGACTTAAGACCCGGACAAGGTCCCGGACCAACACAAATTTGTAAAAATAAGTTTATAAAAGGGGTATTAAGGTAAGGAAGTGAATGGTAATGATGGTATAAGATAATTAGGAGCTAATTAAGGGTGTTTTAAAGTTCATTAAGAGTATAAACAAGTTTTAAAAGTAATAAAGAGTAGGTAAACAATGTGTAAGTGTAAGAATTGTAAAGACTTAGTAAGTATGAGTTACGAAACGTAAGAGTAATCGAGTAAAGTTAATAATAGTTAGATTAATCACTCGATTCTATGTATGTCCTAGGACTTGGATTGTGAACACCGAAGGAAAGTCGGTTACAAGTACAACGGTGAACGGTATGAACTTCTCATGCCCCGTATGCTACCTTGGTTACTCTGATTTGTGTGTTGTGTGCTAATTGATCACCAAATAAGATAACGCACGAATCGGATATACTATGCTTACTTGTGATTATTATGAGATTGTTCTTGTTTGGATATTATCTTTTAATCATAGTTTGTATAATTCTTGAAATGTATGGATGAATATGAATGTGTGTATGCTTGATGTATTGTGTTGTGACCGAATGTTACCGTGATTTGACTTCTAACTGATTCCTAACAAGCTATCCAATCTAACTTAATAAATTGCTGATTAAATTGGAATGAGTAGAAGTCCGATATAGTTTCGGCCACGCGTGAGGAGGCGGTGATACAAGAGTTTGGATCCAATTCCTGGCTCTTAAACTGGTCCACGGCCCAAACCCCTTAAATGGGTAGCATCCTAGATAGGTGAGCCAACTAAAACCCGATGGTGGGACGGTGTAGTCCCTGCCCGGAGGTCATACCGACTTAACATGAGTAAAAGTAAGTAAGTAAGAATGAGTAAACATGTATGGAAAAGTAAGTAAGTAAAGTAAGAGAAATTGTATGTAAGTGTTGCGTAATGAGTAAAAGAGTAATAAGCATCCGATTAACCCGGATGCGTAACTTGGCTAACCCTTGTGAAGGTAAGGATTGTGTATGCCGTTGTATTGTTATTTTAGCTTGTGCATGTATTGTGTATGACTGTATGATGAATGTAAAGCATGTATGTATGTTAAAAATGAACCGCATGTTTAGTCGACCTTAAATAGTCGGTGTGCCCTTGTTAGCACGCGGTATATGCGAAGTTTATGCGCAGCTTTTGCTGAGCCCCTTGGGGCGATGTTTTTAATATAATGCAGGTCCTCGAGACGGGTGAAGGCTATGAAGAGTTTAAGTTTAATTCTTTTTGTCTGTAATTAACGAATTGTGAAAGGTGTACTATGTTGTACACGGCTGTAGGTTTTTGTTAGCCGGTGTACCATGGGGTACACCCTTTTGGATAATGAAAGAATATTGAGATGGTGTAGATGAGTAGTTGGTAGAAACTCATTATTTTGGAAGCTAGTGAAAGGATGTAATCGAATATACTTAAATACTCGGTAATCCAGCAATGTAAGTATATGATCTTTTGTAATTGGTATGAATGTAGTAGCACGGTATATTTAGACATCAGACCGTGACTATAAGTAGTGTAAGCCTAGCTAGCCGTATGGGCGGTTAGCGGCGTTGTATCACCCGCCGTAGTAGTAGTATTTCCGCTGCGATGTAGTAGGATAATTAGGACAATTAGACGGTAAGTAAAGGATTAGCGGTAGGGGTGTTACAAAAAGTGGTATCAGAGCGTAGTTACGCTCTGATGACCTAGAATACCGAGCATAGGGATTACCGAGTTAGGATTTTAACCGTCTTAAGACGGATACTTATAAACCTAACTAGGCATTACCGTTGTTAACAACGGATACCCTTGACGTCCTTATGGATGATACCTTTGCTTAAATTCCAAGACCCATCGGTCACATGCTACAAAGCCTAATGTAAATGTTAAATGTTCAGATGTCAGGATGAGGCCGAGGCCGAACTAGAGGAGAAACTTCTGATGGACCAGGCAAGCAGACGATAGCAGAGATCGTCGCCGCCACGGTAGCACAGATGCTACCTCAAGTAATCACGGCCATGCAACAAAACCAACAAACACAAGCGGGACCAATCTCTCCCCCTTCACCCAGAGAAGTAAAGTGGGTAAAAGCTATCACAGATCTCCGACCTCTGTGCTATAGAGGCGAGAGCGACCCTGTTTAGCTTGAAGCCTACATCTCCGAAATGGTGACTACGTTTGAGACCCTCAAATGTCCTGCTGGAGTTTGAGTGAGAATAGCCGCCTACTACCTCAAAGATGCAGCTATGGATTGGTGGAAGCTTGTAAAGCATGAGTATGTCGACGACCCCACCTTCGATTGGGAGTCTTTCACCGCTATCCTCCGATCCAAATGCTACCCGGAACATGTCAAAACCAAGAAAAGGCTAGAGCTGGATGCCTTAAAGATGACAGAGAAGATGTCTGTCGATGAGTACTACCGCACCTTCACCTCCATTCTACGTGTCCTACCCGACCTTGGGTATACCGGCCAGGTGTTGGTCGATCGCTTCTATGGCGGTCTGAGCCATCGCCTTCGGTACGACATGGGCTACACCAGATTTACCTCCCTTTAGGTAAATATCGGTTAAACCCTTAGTACCATTGTAAATCCTTAAATCTCTACCTTTATCTTTTTAACTAAGAATCCCGGCTAATACCTGAAACTTCAGGAGTGCTATCACGCGGCATCTCGCGTTGAGATCACTTGCCAATTGAGGGATGAAGAAACTGCGCTTAAGCGCAAGGCCAACAACAAGAACACTAGTGCCTAGGAGCAGAACCAAGGCAAGAGCTGGAAAAAGAAGAAAAAGAATTTCTTTCAGCAATCCCAAAAGAACTTCCCAAGTGAGAGCAGTGCCCACACTGAGAAGGGCAAACCAGTTGAGCTTCTTCAACTTGGTTCTTCTGCGCCGGTGGCTGCGAAGCCACTGAGATCACACCCACCTAAGGGTGAACTTCTAATCTAAATTCGTATTTGCATAAGTATCATACCTAGTATTTCTGCACAAATGTACTAACACTCTAAGCCTTAGGTTCTGGCTCCGGTTTCACCAAGAACTACTCCGACGGCCGCACCTACGTGTGCAGAAAGTGCAACCAAGACCATCCCGGCAAGGATTGCTATGGGAGAGAAATCAAGTGCTATAACTGTCAGAAGCCCGGGCACCGAGCTAACATGTGCCTAGAAAATGCCAAGCCCAAAGGAAACTTCTAGAGCTACAAGAAGAGGGAAGGCAAGGAGGTTGCATCTGGCGATGCACCAGCCCAGCAGGCGCCACAGGGACAGGGATCCCGGGGTCCTCAGAGGGGCGCACCCCAGAGACAGCCTGTCTTGCACGTTATTGACCGTGACGGGTCCGGTCCTAAGTCCGGCCCAGGTAATTAATCTAAACCTTGAATCCTGTGAAGCATGTCTAAGTATTAGAGCAATTGTTTGAGTGAATGCAGGAGTGAATAAATTGAAGTGTGTATTGAGCATGAAATGAAGTAGTTGAGACTAGTACTCACCGTAGATGAAATTTACAACATAGGCAGTTTTAATATCTGCTACTCGATACCTTCAAACCTGAATCAAGAAGAGACCGACATCACCACATACCACTACTCCAACGAGCAGTGTTAGGTCATCCGACCAGGTATGATTTTATTAAAGGGATACCTGACACCTGAAGCACAAATTTCAATCATCCGACGATGCAACGAGCTAGGAACAGGTCTAGGAGGATTTTATACACCCGAATTCCCCGGTGGAGCGAAGATGAAGCTAAAGATGATGTGCTTGGGAAAGGACTGGAACCCTTATACCAAGACATACCAAGAGACACGAACACAAGACGGAGCGACGCAACCGACAATACCCTCAGAATTCCAGACACTTGTCATACAAGTAGTGGAACTTGCACAGCAATGCGAATATGATCCGATCCCCGCACTTTAAGCGGACCTCTGTATCGTCAACTTCTATGAGAAAGAAGGACGACTTGTGTTACACCAAGACAAGGACGAGACAGTGGAATCTCTTGAACAAGGAGTGCCCGTAGTGTCTTGGTCCATTGGTGATGACGTCGTATTTATGTATAGCGAGCAAAAGCGTGTGGACCTCGCACAGAAACTGGTATTGAGATCAGGAGATGTCCTAATTATGGGTGGAAACTCTAGGTTGCTGTATCACGGTATCAAAATGATGAAGCTGAATACGGCACCACCAGCAATAATCAATGCCACACACATGAAACCAGGACGCCTGAACCTTACCTTTAGGAAGTATTAAATTCATAGTATCATGTAATTTATTAGTAAAGTGTATTAGAGACACGGTAAGTATGATGGTTGGTTTATCAAAAAAGAGCAGTGTTGAGTCAAATTCCACTTGTGTCCACCATCGTTACTTATGAAATTGTGACTTCAATAGGTTGTGGACTCGGTACCGAAGGTAACCTGAGTATCCTCACCGAAGCACAAGCCGTCAAAAGCGGCACCATCTTAACGGGAACCTTCCCAGTGAATGGCATTGAAGCCTCAGTGTTATTCGACTCCGGCGCCTCTCACACCTTCGTATCACCATCTTTTATGAAGAGGTTGGGGCTAGATGCGGATGAGCTACCGAATTTCTTGGTTACTCTCCCATCAAAGGAGCGAGTACAGTGCACCAAGTATTATAAAGCGACCACGATCCAAATCAAAGGCGAAGCGTTTCTCATTTCCTTCCAAATTTAATGGATTGGGATTCGACTTAATAATCGGGATGAACTGGTTGGAGCGGCACAAGGGTAGAATCCTCTGCGCCGAGCATCGATTGCTGCTCAAGAGTCCTTCTGGGGTTACTGTATCTTACCGCCAGAGACCAAGAGAGCCTACGACCACAGTCATCTCCGCTATGGCTATGTACCGGGAGCTCAGAAAGGGCCATGAAGTATATTTGTGTTATGTACAAGACCTAGAGAGAGATCCAGAGTTCAACCCTGAATTACCCATTGTATCTGAATTCCCTAACGTATTCCCTAAGGAGCTACCCGGCATGCCACCTCAGAGAGCAGTAGAATTTGAGATTGACCTCTTTCCAGGTACTGGTCCCATTGCTAGGGCACCGTACCGCATGGCACCTGCTGAAATGACAGAACTGAAAGAGCAGTTATGAGACCTACTTAATAAAGGGTTTATACGCCCGAGCGTATCACCCTGGGGAGCACCGGTCCTCTTTGTGAAGAAGAAGGACGGTAGCCTCCGACTTTGTATTGACTACCGCGAGTTAAATGCGGTCACAGTAAAAAATAAATACCCATTGCCACGCATCGACGACCTATTCGACCAGCTGAAAGGAGCCTCAGTCTTCTCCAAGATCGACCTCCGTTCTGGGTATCATCAGATTGCTATCAGAGAGCAAGACATCGAGAAAACGGCATTCCGCACAGATATGGCCACTACGAATTCACCGTCATGCCATTCGGTTTGTCAAACGCACCAGCAAAGTTCATGGATTTAATGAATCGACTATTCAGTGAGCAGTTGGACACCTCAGTTGTTGTATTTATTGATGACATCCTTGTATACTCGAAATCAGCAGAAGAACATGAAATTCATTTGAGGAAAGTGCTTGAGACACTGCGCGAGAACCAGTTGTATACGAAGTTCTCCAAATGCGAGTTCTGGCTAGATCAGGTATCATTCCTTGGTCATGTCATCTCGAGCGCAGGTATCTCAGTTGACCCTTCTAAGATTGAAGGTGTACGATCATGGCCTAGACCCAAGATGGTTACCGACATTAGGAGATTTCTTGGTCTAGCCGGTTACTACCGGAGATTTGTAAAGGACTTCTTAAAAGTCGCTAAGCCCATGACTACACTGATGAAGAAAGATGCACCGTTTGTATGGACAGACGAGTGCGAAGTATCATTTCAGAGTATAAAAGACTCATTGACCTCAACGCCCATCCTTACTCTTCCAGAGGGCATAGAGGGATTTGAGGTGTATTGTGATGCATCAGGCAAAGGAATGGGATGCATACTCATGCAGCATGGCAAGGTTGTAGCTTATGCCTCCCGCCAGCTGAAAAAGCATGAGGAGAATTACCCGACACACGACTTAGAGTTAGGAGCCATTGTCTTCGCCTTGAAGATTTGGCGACACTATCTCTATGGGGTAAGCATCACCATCTACTCCAACCACAAGAGCTTCCAGTATGTATTCACACAGAAAGAGTTGAATTTGAGACAGAGAAGGTGGATAGAGTTTCTCTAGACTATGACATCGACCTACAGTATAAGGAAGGGAAGGCAAATGTTGTGGCCAACGCCCTGAGTCGTCAAGCACACTCGATCCATTCGCTACTCGCTTCTTCTAGCTTGGTTGACGAGGTGCGGGACGCTCAGTTGAGCGACCTTTACCTAACCGAAATCAGACAGAAGATCACAGACGGTACATTTGAGAAGAAGAAATATGATTTTAAGTTGCATGAAGATGGTCTGATCGGCTGAATGGCAGGCTATGCGTCCCCTGAAGCAATGCTGAGCTAAGAGATTGCATCCTGCGAGAGTCACACAGTTCTACATTGTTAGTCCATCCAGGAGCCTCCGAGATGTACAAAGACATGAAGAGGTACTTCTGGTGGTCAGGAATGAAATCGGATGTGACAGAGTATGTACTGAGATGCTTAACATGCCAGAAAGTAAATTTCGAACATCTTAGACCGGGCGGAATGGTACAATCGATGCCAGTTCCGGAGTGGAAGTTTCACGATATCTCCATGGATTTTGTTGTAGGACTCCCATCTGCCAGGGGAGGACTCAACATGATCTGGGTTGTAGTCGATCGCCTCACCAAGGTTGCCAGATTCATACCGATGAAGGACACCTGGAAGGTAGTGAAGCTCGCAGAGCTATTCGACAAGGAGATTATCAGACACCACGGAGTCCCGAAAACTATAGTATCTAACCGTGACACCAGATTTCTTTTGAGATACTGGAGAGCTACACGGGAAGCGTTGGGTACAGAATTGAAGCTGAGTACCGCCTTTCATCCTCAGACCGACGATCAGACAGAAAGGACCATCCAAACACTAGAGGACATGCTTACAGCATGTGCCTTAGATTTTCAAGGGAGTTGGTTAGATAAGCTTCATCTTATCGAATGTTCCTACAATAATAGCTATCATGCTTCGATTAAGATGTCACCTTTCCAAGCCCTATATGGTAGACCTTGCCGTACACCTTTGTGTTGGGATGAGTCAAGTGAAGCGGTCATCATAGGACTAGAGTATTTAGAACAAGTCCAAGCGGAAGTGCAACAAATCCGAGCCAATATGAAGGCAGCCCAAGATAGACAGAAATCCTATGCGGATGTGTGACGACGCGACCTCGAGTTCGCCGTGGGCGACCAAGTGTTCCTGCGTGTTTCACCTATGAAAGGCGTATTCCGATTTGGCCAGAAGGGCAAGCTGAGCCTAACATTTGTAGGGCCGTACACTATCACTGAGAGAGTTTGATCTGTAGCCTATAGGTTAGCTTTACCTGAGGACTTGGGACGTGTCCATGATGTATTTCATGTGTCACAACTCAAGAAGTATATTGCTGATCCTTCTCATGTCCTAGAGCCTGAGAGACTTTCCATTGAGGCGACCATGAGATATGTCAAAACCCCGGTGAAAATCCTTGATAGGAAGACCAGAGACACTTGCCATAAGTCTATACGAATGGTGAAGGTCCTATGGTCAAACCATGATGTCGAAGAAGCGACATGGGAGCTAGAAGACGCCATGAAGGCGAAGTAGCCGCAGTTATTCATAGACTAGATAGTCTAGTATTTAGTATATACGGGTACGGGGCGTACCCTTTTTAAGGGGGGTAGAGCCTTTTTGCTTTTGCATTGCTTCGGGTTAGCATTGCATAGTGTGTGTGTACTATAGTATATTTTGATGGCACATGTAGTGCGGAGTGTAGTTGGTATGTATGTGTATGTATGTGTAATGTGTAGTGTATGGATGTGTATGTATAATGTATGGTGTATTGGTGTAATGTGTATTGTGAATTGCAGTGGTGTATTGTGTATGGTGTGATTGTATATATGGAAATGGTGCATTGTGTATGTGAATTCGTATGATGCTTGATCTGTGTATGTTTGTAGTGTGGAAGAAGTAAACACCTCATAGGTGGTAGTAAGGCACATTATGACAATTGGTGTGCCTAATGAGTAGAATTATTAAACTATTAACCTTGAGCAACTTTGAGGGCAAAGTTTCTTAAGGGGGATAGATTGAAATACCCTGTAATTAAAATAATGATTAATTAGGCTAATAAGTATTTTAGAAGCTTAATTATGCCTAAAAAATCATGAGGGAACAACTCCCGAAGCAAACGGATCCTTAAAACGGATTAAAAACACAAACGAACCTTAAAGCGCGTTTTTCGAGGAAACCGGGAAAACGTGACTTTAAGCGGGTCAAATAGACTCATAACAATATTGGTCAACCAAATAGTCATTAATAAACATTAGTGAAGGTCTTGAGCCAATAAAATCAATAAAATGAGAAAATAGTAAAAACTATCAAAAACGGGAAGTTGTGGGGTAAAAGCATAAATAACTCAAACTAGTGTGTCCACTATTGTAAATAAAATTTTAAAACCCACAATGGGCTGTGTGTCAGCCGATTTCTTTCCCCCTCACACACTTTTAATTCCCTTCTTATTTGCAAAAGACAAAAGAATTAAAAAGAAAAAGATAAACTTATTTTACCTCATTCTCTCTCCTACTCTCTCATTTCCTCACAACACTCACGTACAGCCCCCTCACTCACTCTCTATTTCTCTTATTCTTCCTTGGGTGGTAACAATGGAGAATGGAGCAAACCCACACCAACACCAACTTCTCTCCTCTTGTTAACCCATCAAACCTTCACCAAAAATTACAAAAATTATACCATTGTGTTCCTCTCACCAAGGAGAACACTATTCTCTCTTCCAAATTTGAAAACAAGCATTTTAATCTCCATGGGTATTCTTACTTTGGAGCTTGGAGACCACCATTAGAAGCCCCTTCTTTACCTCTTTGGGTTAAGGTAAAAAGAAATCCAAAAGCACTACCTTTTCTTGCTCTTATTCTCAAAATAGAAATTTCTAAGTTGTGAGCTCCTATTCCTTTTGTGCCAGCCAAATTTGGCATTCTTGGAGGAGTAAAAATATTGCCCGTGTGCTACTCTAAGCTTCACCTACTACTTTGCAAGGTAATGAATTCCTAAACCCTAGAAATTTACCTTAAAGCATTAATATAGTTTAAGGGCTAGTTGAATTAAATGGTGATGTGTAATAGGCTGTAGTGTAGAGCTAGCTGTTGGGAAAAGAGGAAAAGAAAGGAAGAAGGAAGAAGAAAGAAGAAGAAAAGAAAACTAGAAGAAGAACAAGGTAAATTATGCCCACTAGTGTAGTCTTGTAAATGCTTATTGTAACAGATTTTAGAAGTTTAAAATGTATAGTGTAAAGTGGTAATGAGTAGTAGTGTAATGTGGAAGAAGAACTAAACAATTTTGAAGCTTAAAAGACATTTAAAAACTGTCAAAACCTAGATGGGAATTAGATGTTGAGTGCAGGATTTTAGGAGTGTTTAATGTTTAGTATTTGTGCGGGAGAGTTTTGTATATTGATGTTATTGAAAACAGGTGAATTGGGTAACAATGTGTGAATATAATATGTGGTGAGAATGTTAAAATATAGGGAGACCATGTAAAAATTTACCTAGAACTAGAACACCTAAGAACTAGAAACTAGCTAAAAATATATCTTTGCAACATATTTTAGGTTTATCTAGTTAGTGGGTAGGTTAGGAGAGGTGGTTAAATGCATTAGAAGCTTTAGAAATGACATTAGAAGATGGAGCTATAGATGGAGGAAGTGAGAGTCAAAATCTGTAGCAAAATGCAACTAAAGGGAAGATAGTGTAAGTGCTGAAATGGGAACTTAAGAAAATATGTGTGTGAATTAGTACAAAAGGAGTAATTGGTTAGTAATGGATTTAGACATGTTTAGAAGGCTAATTAGGTGTTTAAATAAGTGGTATTAAGTGTAGGAACAATGGGAAATAATTAGGCAAAGTGTGGAATGTAACAGTTTTTGAAAATGCAAAATCTACTGAATTTGTAGCAGGGTCCGGGACTTAAGTCCAGGACTAAGTCCCGGACCAGTACACAGTATCATACCAAGAGTTGCAAACATTGGGTGGTCCGGGACTTAGGTCCCATACAAGGACCCGGACCACCCCTTGAAAAATGCCCGAGACTTCAGTAACATATAGGTCCGGGACTTACCTCTTGTAAGAGGACCCAGACCATAGTAAGAAAACATGTCGAGAGCTTCCAAAGCTTGGGTTGGGGACTTACCTTAAGTATAAGGTCCCAGACCATAATTAAAAACTGGCCGAGAGTTGTGACCACATGTTGGTCCGGGACTTAAGACCCGGACAAGGTCCCGGACCAACACAAATTTGTAGAAATAAGTTTATAAAAGGGGTATTAAGGTAAGGAAGTGAATGGTAATGATGGTATAAGATAATTAGGAGCTAATTAAGGGTGTTTAAAGGTCATTAAGAGTATAAACAAGTTTTAAAAGTAATAAAGAGTAGGTTAACAATATGTAAGTGTAAGAATTGTAAAGACTTAGTAAGTATGAGTTAGGAAACATAAGAGTAATCGAGTTAAGTTAATAATAGTTAGATTAATCACTCGATTCTATGTATGTCCTAGGACTTGGATTGTGAACACCGAAGGAAAGTCGGTTACAAGTACAACGGTGAACGGTATGAACTTCTCATGCCCCGTATGCTACCTTGGTTACTCTAATTTGTGTGTTATGTGCTAATTGATCACCAAATAAGATAAACGCACGAATCTGATATATTATGCTTACTTGTGATTATTATGAGATTGTTCTTGTATGGATATTATCCTTTAATCATAGTTTGTATAATTCATGAAATGTATGGATGAATATGAATGTGTGTATGCTTGATGTATTGTGTTGTGACCGAATGTAACCGTTATTGGACTTCTAACTGATTCCTAACAAGCTAACCAATCTAACTTAATAAATTGGTAATTAAATTGGAATGAGTAGAAGTCCGATATAGTTTCGGCCACACGTGAGGAGGGGGAGACACAAGAGGTTGGGTCCAATTCCTGGCTCTTAAACTGGTCCACGGCCTAAACCCCTTAAATGGGTAGCATCCTGGATTGGTGAGCCAAGTAAAACCCGGTGGTGGGACGGTGTAGTCCATGCCCGGAGGTCATACCGACTTAACATGAGTAAAAGTAAGTAAGTAAGAATGAGTAAACAAGTATGGAAAAGTAAGTAAGTAAAGTAAGAGAAATTGTATGTAAGTGTTGCGTAATGAGTAAAAGAGTAATAATAAGCATCCGATTAACCCGGATGCGTAACTTGGCTAACCCTTGTGAAGGTAAGGATTGTGTATGCCATTGTATTGTTATTTTAGCTTGTGCATGTATTGTGTAAGACTGTATGATGAATGTAAAGCATGTATGTATGCTAAAAATGAACCGCATGTTTAGTCGACCTTAAATAATCGGCGTGCCCTTGTTAGCACGCGGTATATGCGAAGTTTATGCGCAGCTTTTGCTGAGCCCCTTGGGGCGATGTTTTTAATATAATGCAGGTCCTCGAGACGGGTGAAGGCTATGAAGAGTTTAAGTTTAATTCTTTTTGTATGTAATTAACGAATTGTGAAAGGTGTACTATGTTATACACGACTGTAGGTTTTTGTTTGCCGGTGTACCATGTGGTACACCCTTTTGGATAATGAAAGAATATTGAGATGGTGTAGATGAGTAGTTGGTAGAAAATCATTATTTTGGAAGCTAGTGAAAGGATGTAATTGAATATACTTAAGTACTCGGTAATCCAGCAATGTAAGTATATGATCTTTTGTAATTGGTAAGAATGTCGTAGCTCAGTATATTTAGACGTCAGACCGTGACTGTATGTAGTGTAAGCCTAGCTAGCCATATGGGCGGTTAGCGACGTTGTATCACCCGCCGTAGTAGTAGTATTTCCGCTGCGACGTAGTAGGATAATTAGGACGATTAGACGGTAAGTAAAGGATTAGCGGTAGGGGTGTTACAGACCGACCCACGACCGATTCAACCCTCTGGGTCGGACGAGCTCAGAATTGCCCTATTGAATTTGTTACAACTTCATTCTTCTATCCATTTCTTCCTCAATCTTCCTACAAGTATTCTAACATGTTTTAGTACTAATTAGATCCTCTAAGTTACCTTAGTTCATCCCTTAAACTCATCAATAAATCCTTAGTCTCCTTACACAATTTTTCCATCCTTGTTTTCTAGAAACTTATGCTACAGATTTTTGTTTCCCTCTCTTCTCCCCTCAACGGCTCTTGCATTTACTAGTGTTCTTAACATTGTTCTCATATCACATGCTACTCCATGCCTATCTCCCCCAATCTATTTTCTAACATGGTTAGCTACTCATTTTCAACCTCAAGACAACCTAGTTATATCCTAGGTTGTTATCTCTTTCTAATACACTTAAGTCCTTTAGTTTCTAGACAAATTTTGACAGAGGTTCCCTACATTTCTAAGCACTCTGATCACACCATTTAGTCCATACAACTCAGTTTTACATCCCTGTTTATCCAAGACAATAACAACACTAAAATAGTTCAATCTTTACTCAATATTTTTCCTGCACAACATTATCTATTTTCTCAAGGCTTGTAAAAGCTTTTAACCATCATTCAAAAGCTCCAAAACAATCTAGTTCTCTTCCTCATTATACCACAACCCAACTACTACTCCAAAACAATATACACTACTCATTTCAAGCATTTAAAATCTGTTACATTAAGGGATACAAAACTAACTCAAGGTAAGAGCAATTACTTTGTGTTTCTACTTTTCCTTTCCCTCTTCCTTTCTCCTTTCTCCTTTTTTCTTTCCTTCTTCCTTGTTTCTTTTTCTTGTTCTTTGCTTAACAAAACCGATAATGCTACAGCCACCATACATGCCAATACTATTTTAGAAACCCATCCTTACACTAACCTAGCCTTAATACATGTTAAGGTTTATAAGGGGTATTTACCTTATGTTCCTTAGTGGGATTTTTGGACAGCAAAGAGGCAAAGTTTCCAGCTCCCAAAATGCACACAAAACCGGCTGGAACATGGGAGAAGAAAGGCTCAACTTTGAATTTTCGTTTTACAAAAAGGAGCTAGAAAAAGATGGGTTTTTAAAACTCTTTTTACCTTAAAACAACAAGGAGATGAAGGTGCTTCAAATGGTAGTCTTCAAGCTCCAAAATGCAGTACACCCATGGAGATGAAAGTGGTGTTTTCTGATTTTTGAAAAGAGAGGAATACTCTCCTAAGTTGTAGGAGTTCAATGGTGTAATTTTTGGTTGATTTGGACAAGGTTTAAGCCTTGAACAAGAGGAGAGAAGGAGGCTGCTGCAAGGGGCTTAGAAAATCGCCATTGTCATGCTGGGAGCAAGAAGAAAAACTAGAGAGGAAGGAGGAGGGAGTACGGTGAGTGAGGGAGAATGGAGGAGAGAGAATTTTCTTTGCCTTCTTTTTGCTACTTTATGTGTGAATAAGGAAAAAATAAATACGGGAGGGGGGGGGGGGGAAGGACTAGTCCGCCGGCCACACCCCATACACACACACGCTTTTCGGATTTTTTTTTTTCAAATGGGACATGTTAGTTTAGCTTTATTACATTTATCACTCCACAACTTCTAGTTTTTATATTACTCACTAACCGGAACCCGTTTTCCAGAGTTTTTTATAATTAATTTTAATGGTTCTAGACCTTCACTAATGACTAATTATGGACATTCGATTGACTAAAATTATTACGGGTCTATTTAACCCGCTTAAAGTCACGTTTTCACGGTGTAACACCCCTAAACTTAATCCTGTAATGACGTCATAGCTCGTAGCATAACAAATAGCAAATCGCAGCGGAAAATAAAACTATCTAACCTTGGTGTCACACGCCGTCACTCACCCTTGTGAGTAACAAGGCATCCTTACTCTTTCCAACATTACAACTTCTCACGCTGTGATGAACAGATACTGAGCACTCTACTTATTACAATCCAAAACCAACTAAATGAGCAACTAACTGAAATACAACAACTCCAAAATATGATACATAACAAATCCATAAGTGTTTATAAAAACACAGCGGCTACCCTGTTCCCCGCACTCCGGCTTGTGTATTCTTCAGTGACCTGAAATGTTTGGCCCAATGAAGGGCTCAGCAAACTATGCTGGTATGCTAAATGTAGTCCTAAGTCTTCTAGATTCCTTAAGTCGTTTTAGTCATCTTGATATTAGATTCATTACATAAGATACCGGTTGATAATGATAACAGAAATAACTGTAAACACTTAACAAACACATAACAATCCACCTGTAAACACCAGTGTACAATAGTGCACAACATCAATAACCACACAACAATAATCAATAATCACACATTAGTAAACCATAACAATAATCAAACAAGATACACGTATTAAACTGTACTTGTTAGTTAGTCACTTGGCCCTTATCCTTTAAACCAATCATTTACCCTTTCCCAATTAATTTCACCTCAAGTGTCATGTTAAGACAAACCTTAATAACCTGTGGACGAATGTCCCCTGTGTTCCATTGGAACTGTTTACCAGCTGACCCTGTGGCCCTGGTTAATTGACCGATCCGGTCGAACCTGTGCACCTACGGCAGTGCCCTCCGCCATCCCCGAATGTGGCTGATGGATTTTGAGTGACTCCCTTTTTTTGAGTCCCTCATAGTGATCACAATGCGCAACCAGAAGGTCGGAACGATCTGGATTCCTCTCTTTATAAGTTAGCCCTTTTTGTCAGTGACATAATAACCAATCCTTGAGTTAAGACTATAACAGTTGACCTTTGTTAGGTTCAATAATACCTAAAGGTCAGTTAGCCCCTTTTTTCAGTTTAGATGTACAAACTTTAGTCACAAGACATTCGCGTATAAAATGCAACGCAACAGTTTGGGCAATCCCACATACAATATCTCACATAAAATCATAGATATCGTTCTTAAACATTTAAACACACAATTTCTGGACCTCAGGATAATCCTTAGGACATTCAGACCACACAATTAACATACCGTTCACCAAGAAACTGCTAGCTTAACAAACTCCTGTTCAGTAGTCCCTCCCCGTACGCTGTTATTTAAACATGCAATACCGGTAGTATTAATATAACTATTCACTAAATATTACAGTACTGTCACTGTAGTGTTTATTCTCGTCGTATAATAACTCCGTATGTTATTTATTTTCCCCTGTTATTTTAACAGTGGTTCTAGATAACCTAGCAGTTCATTATTTTATGTGTAACTCACATGTGATCATGAATTATCATCTATACGGTACATCTTTACCTCATTAATTATATACTTATAATTATTTCCACTTATCTTTTATATTATATCCCTTGGTCATTTTTATTATAACCAAAATTATTTTATAAACTTTATATTATATTCCTTAATATACCATAATACATTATATTACCTAGTTTCACTTCCTTGCCTTATTAAATTACAAAACCAACCTTATTGACTCGGTATTTATATATATACCCAACAACTTAATAAATTACTAAATAACCACATACTTTTATAATTTATTAAATACCTTATCAATTTCGAAAACTGTAAAACAATAATATTATCTTCTATAAATTGCCAAGCAACCTTATAACTTTTATAATTCACCATTTACCCATATTAACCTTTGTAAATATTAATTAACCACCTTACTTTTACAAATCACCAAATACTCTTATTATTTCAGTAATTACAAACTAATACCACAAATCTTATAAATTATCAATTAAGCCCTCAAGCTCTTCGGTTTAATCATATAGTTTCTATATTTACACTTTTAACCCCAAAACTTCATATAAGTTACATATTAACCTATAAACTATAGTTTAAATATTTTATTTCTTTAAATAACCAAAGTAACCCATATATTTCTTTATAATACATTTCCGCCCATATTTAAATTCTATCTTTCATATATACTTCCATAAATTACATATTCACCCCATGACTTTTATAAACTTAATATTTTATGTCATAAATCATTTTAACCCAAAGTTTTTGGTCAACACTTGACCAAGACTCAATTTCTTAATTAATACTTCAATATACCCACAAAATCATATGTATTTTCGGTAAACTCCAAACTTCCCCATAATTACAAAATAGTCCCAAAACTTTATTAAATGTTATTCTTAACACTTAAACACTTATTTAAATTCATCAAAATTCATAATATTAATTCCTATTTTAATTATATCAAAATATACCAAACCATCCCTTATATTCTCGGCAATCTAGTATTTGTATCCCAAACTCTTCAAAAATTACATTTTAACCACATAACTTTATAAACTAGCCATTTAAATACTTGTAGCTATTTTTAATGTTCCAAAAATTTATAAAATGAGTTAATACACTTATATGTATTTCAAAATTCACTAAATCTCCCATATTGTTCTCGGCCATAATTAAATTTTTATCATATGATTTTAAAACTTGTTTTGAACTTTATAATATATATATAAATGTATATATGCCATATAACCCTTCTAAAAATTATGCTACAAACTTAGGATGATTATAAATCAAGAATAGAACATAAAATCTCTAACCATTCGGTTTTAATATTTATGTAACAATAATTAATTCTTATGACCCTAATATATCTTAAGGTAATAATCTCACCTTATATGTTATAAATTATTTTCTTGACAATATAACCTATAGTTTTCGGTTTTAATTTATGTAATGGTTATACATAATTTTTATACCAAAATTTGAAGCTTAAATTAAGCTTAAGCTTAATAAGTCTTATTTATATAAACTTACCCTTAAATCAAGACAATTCTTGTCCTTGATTTTTCCTTGAACTTCCAAGCTCCTCAAATGCAAGATTGATGTAGAGAATTCGAACTCCTTGTACATATATAGGAGATCTATTTGTTAGACTTCTAACAAGGGTTTATAAATAATATTTGTAGTAATTTTACAAGAGTTTACCTTAGGAATTTATCAAGGTATTTTTGATACACCTTGAGATGATTGTAGATTCACGTTTCCTTCATGAAATAATGAAGAGAATGTGGATTTAGGAGACATAATATTTTCGGACATAGGAGTAGTGTTTGTTTAGAGTTTTCAAACATGAAAATACCTTAGATTAACCTTGATTACTCCTTGAATTGATGTCGAATCAAGACAACTCCTTGGAGTACAAATTGTTGGCAATTTCTTGTAAGCTTGATAGGATTATTCTTGCTTCAAGACTTGATAGAATTAACTAGGAAATAACATTAAAATGGTGTTAGGAATTATTACACCATTGATGGAGTTAGTAGAACTTAGGAATGATTTGGAGAATGAAGAAAAGAGAGAGTGAGCTAGATGAACTTACCATCGGTTAAGGTGTGGGCAAATGAAGAGAATACCCACGTATGGTTTTAAGGAATGAAAGCAATTAACATTGCTTAGTTTATTCGTCATGATTATAATAATTTTTATTACAAAATTCAACTACATAGAATCCCTTATTTTGCTAGTTAGTCGGCTGGGTGGAGTTAATGGAATTAATCAATTCCAATGGTGCTGCATTATCGGTTACAAAGGGTGGATGAGATTTAACTAGATTTGAAATACCCCAAACTTAGATATGGTGTTTAAATGATAAACTAAGATATAAGGAGGCTAAATAATGCCTTAGAAACATCAAGAAACATTTCTAATCAAAGAAAATATAAGGAAACACCAAAAGAGCAGTTTTGACAAAAACGTGCTCTAAGCTTGGAGAGACTTGGGAGAGTACCCAAATATTGTTCTAAGACCTTAGTAATATCCTAATGGTCATTTTAAGTCAATTACCAAAAAAACCAAGCTCGAAAACAAGTTAAAACAAAATGTGCTTTAAGGAGTCTTAAAGCACGTTTTTGAAAAATTGTCTTGTAAATGAGTTTTGAATGGCTAAATGTCCATCATTACTCTTTAATTATATGTGTACTATATAGTATCACATTTGGAGGCCTATATCAATGGGAAATCAAAAATTTCACAACAATGTGCCTTGTTTTGATGAATAGTGAATTAATTAGCTAGTTTAACATAAGTCTATATAAGTGAGACATTTGGTCAACAAAGACTAAACTACCCTCATTCATTAAAGGGGGCCGGTTTTTTTTAAGTGTGACTCACCACACTTATCTAGCTAAGTAAAGAGAAAGCAAAAATAAGTAAGTTATAAAGTAAAAACACTATTCACCTTTTAAGATAAATATCACATTTGCTTACCTCTCTCCTCACTTCTTCATTCTCCCTTGTTGCCCACGATTTCTTACTCTCTTTCTCTTCTCCATTCACGTAGAGCTCACCTCCATGAAAAAGCTCCATCTTCCCTTGGCCACACCTTGCTCATTTAAGCTCCAAATCCAAAACAAAATACATATTCTTCTTAGTTAGCTCAAGCTCCTCCTTTCTATCTTTTAAAAACTTCAAGAGCTTCATTTTGGTGCCAAGTCAAACCACCATTAGAGGAGGAAATTCAAGTTTAGAGACTCCATTGGCATCTCCATTCTCTTAAGGTAAAGAAAGTGTAAGAAAATCTAGGTTTCCACCATTTTCTTCACATGTCCGAAAACATATACTCATGGGACTCCATGTTTATGCCTTGTTCTAGCTTGTTTCTACTCTTCAAAGGAGAGAGGAGGTCCTTCTTTCTTCACATCCAAGTTGGTCTTGAGAAACCAAGGTAAAACAATCACATTAATACCTTAAAACATATTTTTAAACTAGGGTTTGTTCCTTAGGGTTAATGTGTTATCAAGTACTCATTGGAGTCATTGGATATTGGTTAGAACATTGGCAAGGAGAATCACATTGGTGACCGAGATTGAACAAAGAAAACCTAAGGAGAAAAGCTTTTAAGCTTGTGAGAATACAAGGTAAATTACTTACCTTAAGGTGTTTTGTTGTTTAAGGGAATGAGGTGTGGATATATATGATAAGTTTAGTGTAGAGTTTATATTGGGAAGGTGCTATAAAACCTAGGAGAACAATGACTATACTTGTGAACTTGTGACTAAGGAGCAAATGAGAAAAGAGATAGTCTAAGAATATAAAGGTGAAGTACAAGAAGCATTTTATTTCAATGGAGCCTTGTTGAGTGTATTCGCAGGTTGAAGGCAAATATATGTGGAAATTCAGTGGTTAAGATTATTGTCATTTAAGGGCCTAAGTGCCAAGCATTTTAAGTTTAAGCACTATATGATGATGTGGTGTAAATTGGGTGTGTTAAGTTGTGTTGTGGTGAGAATTTGGGTGATGTTGGTTGTTTGTTGGAGAAAAACCATGTGTTAGGAAGTACTATATACTAGAGAACCCATGGCAAAATTTAAGGAGAGTTTAAGTGTTTAAGATATCCTAAGGGAATTTAATGACTAAGGAAGTACTAGGAATGTTCTATGGGTTGTCTTGATGAAAAAGGGTGAAGTTAAGGTGTTTTAATGACTTATGATGACTTAGGTATCACCATGGAAGATTTAGGAATCAAGAGAATGTATTCGAGTGTTTAGGACTTAGGCAATGTTGATGCACAACTAGGAAGGAAATAATGTGATGATGATGGAAGTTTAGATTGTTAAGGAACTTTAAGTAAATGTTTAAAAGAGTTTTAGATAGTGAGAGATGCTTGGGAGATGATGTTATAGTGGTGAAGAAACATTTGGCATAGTGGTTACACTAGGTTGAACCACCACCTAGAACCTAGAGGAAAACATTACAAGTGTTAGCATTATTACAAGGAAAAATGCACAATGACTAAGGTGAATCTTGGTGGATAATTTAAGGTATTTAAGGAGGGTTTAAGGTGTATTTGAGGTGCCCAAATGAGGTTATAACATATTAGGATATATGAGGAGAAGTTTGGAGTTGAAAGAGAATTTAGAAACAAGTTTCAAGAGCCGACCGGCCTTAGGACCGGACTTGCAAGGTCGGTCGGGCTCTGTTACACTACCGGAAAATGTTTCTGGAATCGACCGGACTTGGGGACCGGACTTACAAGTCCGGTCGGGCTGTGTTTTGTGAGGGAAAATGTTTCTGGAATGGACTGGACATGGGACCGGACTTGTCAAGTCCGGTCGAGCATGAATTTTGTACGGTTATAAGTCTCTGGAATCGACCGGACATAGGGTACTGGAATGGACCGGACTTGGCAAGTCCGGTCGGTAAGTCCGGTCGAGCCTAAAAACAAAAAAAAAGAAATTCCAAATTCTAAGAATGGTAATGGGTAATGAGGTATGCCTTGGTAGGGTAGTAATGATTGGGACCCTAAGAACTTAAGGAATTAAGTTAAGATTAGTATAAGTTTTAATGTTTAAAGTTAAGTTTGTAAGCTAAGTGGCAAGAACTTGAGAGGTTATTAAATGGGAATCTTTAGAGATTGAGTGAGTTAAGTAAGGTGCAAGTAACTAATAACCTAAGAATGAATGAATGTTTTAGGTTTGTGAGTTGGGACCCGAAGAAGATTAGTCAAACAACGATCGACGGTGAACGGTACAATCCTTCTTGTGACCTGCTTGCTAACGAGGTGTCCCTCGGCTTGTGTGCTATCTGTCTATTTGCTATGACTAAAACAAGATAAAGCATGCAACCGGTTATATTGTTCTCGTTGTGATTGTGTTATATTTACACTAACCCGCGAGACTTGAGATTGTTACTAATCAAGTTTAGTACTTACTGAGTTAAGAATAAGAGCTAAGTTTGATGGTTGTTGGTTAATGCCCGTTAAGGCTTAGCTAGCACATGGTGTTTAAGATGTCTACTAACTGGAACTTGAGTGAGGAAACCCGGGACCGATCTCCGGTCATGCATGCTAAGGAAAAAGGGGGACGGTATCTGAATCAGATCCGCCCTCCGCTTAAGGACTTGTCTTCGGACTTGTAGCCTAGGGCCCGTTAGCTTGGGGGCCATGAGAGGGTGTACCAGCATTCGTGCTGACCCCCTCGGGGACTATTTTTACACTTGCAGGTAAGAGGCCCATGAGGACGCACTACGAGAGTAGGAGCGGTTAGACTTAGGTTGGGACATTTATTTTGAGTTCGGGTTGCGCCTGTGCACCCGACTGCTTATATTAAACTGTTGTAAGTTTGAGATTACGTTTGAGATACTAGTACTCGGTTGGTTGTGGTATTGTGAATGTTGATGTTTAAGTTGGGTAAGTGTTTTTGGATAAGTATTGTAAGTATTTAAGCCGGTATATTCTAACGATCAGACCGTGGCAAGGTCCAGGTGTTGTATATTTCCGCTGCGACGTTTTCAATTAAGTGTTCAGATTGCGATAACCACGATAGGCTTTGGATGGGGTGTTACAAAAAGTGGTATCAGAGCGTAGTTACGCTCTGATCAAGGAATACCGGACATAAGTAACCACCGAGTTAGGATATAAGTAAGGAATAAGTGATGGGTTAAGGGTGTGAGAAGTTAGAGTGAGTAGAGTCAGATGACCACTAATAAGTGTGGATTGTCTTTGCCGTCTACGGACGTTATAAACTTACTAACCAAAACAATGGTGAGTACGAATCTAATGTAAGTTATGCTTGTTCAGATGGCAGGACGCCCTAGAGGAGGCCGAGGTCGCGGCCGGGGTGAGGATATTCCAGGGATACCTGGAGGGCAGACGATCACAGAGATCGTAGCTGCCGCTTTAGGGCACATGGGCTATCAGCCTGGTGTGGGTGCACCACCTCCACCGCCACAACCTAGGGAACCAAACTGGGTGAAGAGTCTATCAGATCTTCGACCCGCTCATTTTAAAAGGGGGAGACCGATCCCACCAAGCTTGAGGCGTACATCTCCGAGCTGGAGACCGCCTTCGAGACCCTTGATGTCCCTGCTGGGATCAAGGTGCGCTTAGCTGCTTTCTACCTGAAGGGGGCGGCGGGCGATTGGTGGAAGCTGGTGAGGGCCGAGCATGTGGCCAATCCATAGTTCGGCTGGGAGCAGTACACCGCCTTGCTACGGGCAAAGTACTACCCCGCCCATGTCCAGACGAAGAAGCGCTTGCAGTTGGATGCGCTCAAGCAGTCGGACAAGATGACAGTGGACGAGTATTACTCAGAGTTCACTGTCTTGCTCCGTCTTCTGCCAGGTCTAGGGTATTCTGACCAGATCTTGGTGGACCGCTTCTATGGCGGGCTTAGCCATCGACTCCGCTACGGCATGGGGCCGACGAGTTACACTACCTTGCAGGTAATAAGAACGATTGAAATTTGAGTAAGTGGTGAATAAGATTTAGATTATGAGAAATAAGCGTGACTAATACTATGGAAAAGCGAGGAGTGCTATCATGCCGCTGCTAAGGTTGAGATTACCGTCCAGCTGAGGGACGAGGAGAATGCAAAGAGGAAGAGTGCTGGGAAGAGCTCAGAGAGTCAAGGGCAAGGAGGGTACAAGAAACAAAAGTACCAGCCTCAGGCCCAGAAGAATCAGAACCCGAAAGGGAAGGAGGAAAAGGAGAAGGCTTCGGAAGAGCCATTGAAGCTGACTTATGCTATTACAGCTACACCGCTGCGCTCTAAGGCGCCAAAGGGTGAGAAAAAAAAAATTGATATTGAATGAGTTAAGAAATAATTAGTAACCGTTTGAGATATGAGAATTGACAATATGAATCATCAGGATCTGAGACTGAGAGGGGAGCCGGTGGTGGCTACCAGCGACGCTTCATCTGTAGATGGTGTCACGAGGACCACCCCGGGCTCGACTGTAAGGGAAACAAGGTGGAGTGCAACTTCTGCGGAGTGTATGGACACCGGCATACGAGTGTTACCGGAACCCTGCTAGCAGAGCCTATAGGCCCGACACCAGGGGCAAGGGCAAGACCGATCAGGGAGCTGGATCTGACGGTCAGAGGAAAGTGCAGCAGCCGGCGGACAAGAACCCACGGGCGACCCAGAAGACGGGGCCCACTCTACACATGGTGGACCGGGACGATGAGCCTGAGCCCTCATCGAGGCCAGGTACCACTATAACCATTTAGTAATAAACTACCTGCTTACCGCATTATCATGCATGTTTGGTGAAATATATGAGTTAAGTAAGAATAAGATGAGATTAGAACTTAAGTGAGATATATAACCTACTACCACTCTAGGAAGATTCAACATTTGCTACCCAATACCATCTACGCCTAACCGGAGCACACCGACATCAAAACCATGGACTTTCCAACCGAACAATGTCAGGTTATCCGCCCAGGTATGATTTTATTAAGGGGATACCTGACACCCGACGCGCAAATAGCCATCATCAGGAGATGCAATCAACTAGGAATGGGATTGGGAGGTTTTTACACACCGGAATACCCAGGGGGAGCAAGGATGAAATTAAGATGATGAGCTTGGGCAAGGATTGGAATCCGTATGCCAAGAATTACCAAACCATGAGGGAGCAAGATGGAGTCTCACCACCGGGAATACCCGAAGAGTTCCATCCAGTTATTACACAAGTCATGGAAATCGCTCAGCAGTTGGAAGCTGAACCGATTCCAGACATCCAGCCAGACATTTGCATTGTAAACTTCTACGAAAAAGATGGGAAACTGGGACTACACCAGGATAAGGACGAGACAACGGAGTCTCTCGAAAGAGGGATACCCGTAGTGTCTTGGTCCATTGGAGATGATGCGGAGTTTTTATACGGCGAGCAGAAGCGTGCGGACCGTGCAGATAAGATAGTACTTAAGTCAGGTGATGTATTAATTTTGGGAGGAGAATCAAGGATGTTGTACCATGGGATTAAGAGAATCAAGCTGAATACAGCACCGTCAGCAGTAATCAATGCGACGCATATGAGACCAGGAAGATTAAACCTAACCTTTAGACAATATTAGTCATGTAATGTTAGAATGAGATGAGAAATGAGATGTAAGATTGAAGCACATGTTGTAAACAGGATGGTCATGAATAAAATAACAGGTTGTTCATATAAATTGTTACGACTCTTGTATACCATCAATACTCATGGAGCTTGTGAACACAATTAGGTCATGGACTCGGTACGGAAGGTGCACTAAGCATACTCACAGAGGCACAGGCCGACGCAAGCGGTACTATCCTCACCGGCACCTTTCCGATCAATGGAATTGAGGCATCAGTTCTCTTCGACTCAGGGGCCTCACATACCTTTGTCTCGGCATCATTTGCGAGCAGGTTGGGGCTAGACGCTGATGAGCTACCCAACTTCACGGTTACGCTCCCGTCTAAGGAGAAGGTTCGTTGCACTCGTTACTACCGAGGAGCCACCATCAGAATTAAGGGGGAAGACTTCCCAGTCAGTTTCATTGAGTTCAGTAAGCTAGGATTTGACGTTATCTTCGGGATGAACTGGTTGGAGCGGCACAAGGGACGTATCCTCTGCGCCGAGCATAGATTGCTGCTCAGAAGTCCGTCTGGGGTAACAATATCATACCGCCAGAGGCCTAGAGAGCCTTCGACTAAGATCATCACCGCCATGGCAATGCATAGAGAATTAAGAGAAAGGAAAAGTATACCTCTGCTATGTACAGGACATAGAGAGAGACCCTGAGTTCGACCCCGACTTACCGGTAGTGTCGGAGTTCCCCGACTTTTCCACGGGAACTGCCCGGCATGCCACCCACTCGGGAGGTAGAGTTCACCATTGAGCTGCTACCTGGTACCGGACCGATAGCCAAAGCACCATACCGTATGGCTCCGGCAGAAATGACTGAGTTAAAAGAACAACTGAAAGATTTGTTGGATAAAGGATTCATTAGACCAAGTGTGTCACCATGGGGAGCGCCAGTCCTCTTCGTGAAGAAGAAGGATGGTAGTCTCCGCCTCTGCATCGACTACAGAGAGCTGAATGCAGTAACAGTGAAGAATAAGTACCCACTACCCCGCATTGACGATCTGTTCGATCAGTTGAAGGGAGCATCTGTGTTTTCCAAGATTGATCTCAGATCGGGGTATCATCAGATAGCCATTAAGGAGGGATACATTGAGAATACGGCATTCCGGACACGATACGGCCACTATGAGTTTACAGTGATGCCGTTCGGTTTGTCGAACGCACCGGCGAAGTTTATGGATCTGATGAACCGCTTGTTCCGGGAGCAGCTGGACAAGTCGGTTGTGGTTTTTATTGATGACATTCTGATATATTCAAAGTCTAAGGTTGAGCATGAGGAACATTTGAGGAGGGTGTTAGAAATATTGAGGGAGAACCAGCTATATGCTAAGTTCTCCAAGTGTGAGTTTTGGCTTGACCAGGTCTCTTTCCTAGGTCATGTCATCTCAGATGCTGGGATCGCAGTGGATCCAGCAAAGATTGATGCCGTACGTACCTGGCCAAGGCCGAAGACTGTTACCGACATCCGGAGCTTTCTCGGTCTGGCAGGTTACTACAGGAGGTTTGTTAGAGATTTCAGCAAGGTCGCGAAGCCGATGACCAGTCTGATGAAGAAGGCACCATTTCTATGGACAGATGACTGTGAGAGATCATTTCAGCGCTTGAAGGACTCACTGACCACTGCACCGGTACTGACCATTCCAGACGGTACAGAGGGCTTTGAGGTTTATTGTGATGCATCCGGCAGAGGGCTGGGTTGCGTGCTCATGCAACATGGCAAGGTGGTGGCATATGCCTCACGCCAGTTGAAGAAACATGAGGAGAACTACCCCACATGATTTAGAGCTGGGAGCTGTAGTCTTCGCTTTGAAGATATGGCGCCACTACTTATACGGGGTTAGTGTCACGATCTACACCGATCATAAAGTTTGAAATACATATTCACTCAGAAGGAGTTAAATCTTCGACAGAGGAGATGGTTAGAATTTCTGAAAGACTATGACATTGACCTCCAATACAAAGAAGGGAAGGCCAATGTTGTAGCAGATGCCCTGAGCCGTCGAGCACACTCACTCCATTCGCTAGTTTCTTTCTCCAGCTTGGTTGATGAGGTGCGAGAGGCTCAGAGGACTGATGAGT
The DNA here is from genome assembly GCA_023374045.1 of Limonium bicolor. Lineage (NCBI taxonomy): Eukaryota > Viridiplantae > Streptophyta > Magnoliopsida > Caryophyllales > Plumbaginaceae > Limonium > Limonium bicolor. Next base: position 275,034,452 of record CM041778.1, read on the forward strand.
ATATGAGAGAGGTCAGACAGAAGCTGACAGATGGTACCTTTGAGAGTCAGAAATACAACTTCAGACTTCATGATGATGATCTGATCAGACTTAAAGGCCGATTATGCATACCACGAGGTAAAACGGATCTGAAAGACCGTATACTTAGAGAATCACACTGTTCTTCAATTTCCATCCATCCGGGAGCCTCTAAAATGTATAAGACATGAAGAGATACTTCTGGTGGTCGGGATGAAGACAGATGTTACCGAGTTCGTCTTGAGGTGTCTCACATGCCAGAAGGTGAAATTCGAGCACAGACGACCGGGCGGAATGGTACAGTCGATGCCAGTTCCGGAGTGGAAGTTCCATGATATCTCCATGGACTTCGTAGTTGGGCTTCCACCTGCTAGGGGAGGTCTCAACATGATATGGTGGTGGTGGATCGCCTTACCAAAGTAGCCCGATTCATACCGATGAAGGATACTTGGAAGGTAACCAATTAGCTGAGTTATTTGAGAAAGAAATCATGATACATCACGGCATACCAAAGACCATAGTGTCAGATAGAGATACCAGATTCCTTTCGAGGTACTGGAGAGCTACCAGAAGCGTTGGGTACAGAACTCAAACTTACCCGCGTTCCATCCTTAGACAGATGGTCAGACTGAGCGTACTATTCAGACACTCGAGGACATGCTGAGAGCATGTGCCTTAGACTTCCAGGGCAGTTGGATTGACAGATTGCATCTGATCGAGTTTTCATACAACAACAGCTATCACGCTTCGATCAAGATGGCACCTTTTCAAGCGTTGTACGGTAGACCATGTCGTACACCGCTCTGCTGGGATGAGTCGAGTGAGACGGTCATCATAGGACCAGAGTACTTAGAACAGTTAAGGCTGAAGTTCACAAATCAGGGAGAACATGAAAGCTGCTCAAGATAGGCAGAAGTCGTATGCTGATGTTCGACGACGGGACCTGGAGTTCGCAGTGGGCGACCGGTATTTCTGCGAGTATCACCGATGAAGGGTGTATTCAGGTTTGGGCAGAAGGGCAAGTTAAGCCCGAAATTTGTTGGTCCTTATGAGATTACGGAGCGGGTGGGCCCGGTTGCTTACAGGTTGAATTTACCTGCTGAGCTGGGTAAAGTGCATGATGTTTTTCATGTTTCACAGCTAAAGAAATACATGCACCACCCCTCCCATGTGTTAGAACCTGAGAGGTTGACTTTAGAACCAAATATGAGATCCGTGGAGACTCCTCAGAGAATCTTGGACAGTAAGACTAGGGACACTCGCCACAAGTCAGTGCGACTGGTGAAGGTTCTCTGGTCTAACCAGGATGTCGAAGAGGCCACGTGGGAATTAGAGGATAAGATGAGGGCGAAGTACCCTTCTTTATTTACTGACTAGATCGTCTGTATAGGGTACGGGGCGTACCCCTTTTAAGGGGGGTAGAGCTTCCTCGCTTTTGAGTTAGGAAACGATCATGTTTGTCGTTTGTTGGTTGTTTAAGATGTGGATTTGTGTAAGTTGCTACACTTCGGTGTAAGTTTGAGTTATGTATGATACTTATGTATTGTATTTGAGATTGACCTTTGAGTCTTGAGATGTATGAATGTGAATATAAGATGTGGTATTAAGATTAAGAGAAATGTGTACCGTGAATGGTTAACACATGTGTGAACTTTGAGGACAAAGTTCTTTTAAGGGGGGTAGATTGAAATACCCCAAACTTAGATATGGTGTTTAAATGATAAACTAAGATATAAGGAGGCTAAATAATGCCTTAGAAACATTAAGAAACATTTCTAATCAAAGAAAATATAAGGAAACACCAAAAGAGCAGTTTAAGCAAAAACGTGCTCTAAGCTTGGAGAGACTGGGAGAGTACCCAAATATTGTTCTAAGACCTTAGTAATATCCTAATGGTCATTTTAAGTCAATTACCAAAGAAAACCAAGCTTGAAAACAAGTTAAAACACAAAATGTGCTTTAAGGAGTCTTAAAGCACGTTTTTGAAAAATTGTCTTGTAAATGAGTTTTGAATGGCTAAATGTCCATCATTACTCTTTAATTAATATGTGTACTATATAGTATCACATTTGGAGGTCTATATCAATGGGAAATCAAAAATTTCACAACAATGTGCCTTGTTTTTGATGAATAGTGAATTAATTAAGCTAGTTTATAACATAAGTCTATATAAGTGAGACATTTGGTCAACAAAGACTAAACTACCCTCATTCATTAAAGGGGGCCGGTTTTTTAAGTGTGACTCACCACACTTATCTAGCTAAGTAAAGAGAAAGCAAAAATAAGTAAGTTATAAAGTAAAACACTATTCACCTTTTAAGATAAATATCACATTTGCTTACCTCTCTCCTCACTTCTTCATTCTCCCTTGTTCACACGATTTCTTGCTCTCTTTCTCTTCTCCATTCACGTAGAGCTCACCTCCATGAAAGCTCCATCTTCCCTTGGCCACATCTTGCTCATTTAGCTCCAAATCCAAAACAAAATACATATTCTTCTTAGTTAGCTCAAGCTCCTCCTTTCTATCTTTTCAAAACTTCAAGAGCTTCATTTTGGTGCCAAGTCAAACCACCATTAGAGGAGGAAATTCAAGTTTGGAGACTCCATTGGCATCTCCATTCTCTTAAGGTAAAGAAAGTGTAAGAAAATCTAGGTTTCCACCATTTTCTTCACATGACCGAAAATATATACTCATGGGACTCCATGTTTATGCCTTGTTCTAGCTTGTTTCTACTCTTCAAAGGAGAGAGGAGGTCCTTCTTGCTTCACATCCAAGTTGTCTTGAGAAACCAAGGTAAAACAATCACATTAATACCTTAAAACATTTTTAAACCTAGGGTTTGTTCCTTAGGGTTAATGTGTTATCTAGTACTCATTGGAGTCATTGGATATTGGTTAGAACATTGGCAAGGAGAATCACATTGGTGACCGAGATTGAACAAAGAAAACCTAAGGAGAAAAGCTTTTAAGCTTGTGAGAAAACAAGGTAAATTACTTACCTTAAGGTGTTTTGTTGTTTAAGGGAATGAGATGTGGGTATATGATGAGTTTAGTGTAGAGTTTATATTGGGAAGGTGCTAAAAACCTAGGAGAAACAATGACTATCTTGTGAACTTGTGACTAAGGAGCAAATGAGAAAAGAGATAGTTTAAGAATAAAGGTGAAGTACAAGAAGCATTTTATTTCAATGGGAGCCTTGTTGAGTGTATTCGCAGGTTGAAGGCAAATATATGTGGAAATTCAGTGGTTAAGATTATTGTATTTAAGGGCCTAAGTGCCAAGCATTTTAAGTTTAAGCACTATATGATGATGTGGTGTAAATTGGGTGTTAAGTGTTGTGATGAGAATTTGTGGTATTGGTTGTTTGATGGAGAAAAACCATGTGTTAGGAAGTACTATATACTAGAGAACCCATGGCAAAATTTAAAGGAGAGTTTAAGTGTTTAAGATATCCTAAGGGAATTTAATGACTAAGGAAGTACTAGGAATGTTCTATGGGTTGTCTTGATGAAAAAGGGTGAAGTTAAGGTGTTTTAATGACTTATGATGACTTAGGTATCACCATGGAAGATTTAGGAATCAAGAGAATGTATTCGAGTGTTTAGGACTTAGGCAAATGTTGATGCACAACTAGGAAGGAAATAATGTGATGATGATGGAAGTTTAGACTTGTTAAGGAACTTTAAGTAAATGTTTAAAAGAGTTTTAGATAGTGAGAGATGCTTGGGAGATGATGTTATAGTGGTGAAGAAAACATTTGGCATAGTGGTTACACTAGGTATGAACCACCACCTAGAAACCTAGAGGAAAACATTACAAGTGTTAGCATTATTACAAGGAAAATGCATAATGACTAAGGTGGATCTTGGTGGATGATTTAAGGTATTTAAGGAGGGCTTAAGGTGTATTTGAGGTGCCCAAATGAGGTTATAACATATTAGAATATATGAGGAGAAGTTTGGAGTTGAAAGAGAATTTAGTAACAAGTTTCTAGAGCCGACCGGCCTTAGGACCGGACTTGCAAGGTCGGTCGGGCTCTGTTACACTACCGGAAAATGTTTCTGGAATCGACCGGACTTGGGGACCGGACTTACAAGTCCGGTCGGGCTGTGTTTTGTGAGGGAAAATGTTTCTGGAATGGACCGGACATGGGACCGGACTTGTCAAGTCCGGTCGGCATGAATTTTGTACGGTATAAGTCTCTGGAATCGACCGGACATAGGACCGGACTTGTAAGTCCGGTCGGAGTGAATTTTCCAACGGTAAAAGGGTACTGGAATGGACCGGACTTGGCAAGTCCGGTCGGTAAGTCCGGTCGAGCCTAAAAAAAAAAAAAAAAAGAAATTTCAAATTCTAAGAATGGTAATGGTAATGAGGTATGCCCTTGGTAGGGTAGTAATGATTGGGACCCTAAGAACTTAAGGAATTAAGTTAAGATTAAGTATAAGTTTTAATGTTTAAAGTTAAGTTTGTAAGCTAAGTGAAAAAACTTGAGAGGTTATTGAATGGAACTTAGAGACTAAGTGAGTTAAGTAAGGTGCAATAACTAATAACCTAAAAATGAATGAATGTTTTAGGTTTGTGAGTTGGGACCCCGAAGAAGATTAGTAAACAACGATCGACGGTGAACGGTACAATCCTTCTTGTGACCTGCTTGCTAACGAGGTGTCCCTCGGCTTGTGTGCTATCTGTTTATTTGCTATGACTAAAACAAGATAAAGCATGCAACCGGTTATATTGTTCTCGTTGTGATTGTGTATATTTACACTAACCCGCGAGACTTGAGATTGTTACTAACCAAGTTTAGTACTTACTGAGTTAAGAATAAGAGTTAAGTTTGATGGTTGTTGGTTAATGCCCGTTAAGGCTTAGCTAGCACATGGTGTTTAAGATGTCTACTAACTGGAACTTGAGTGAGGAAACCCGGGACCGATCTCCGGTCATGCATGCTAAGGAAAAAGGGGGACGGTATCTGAATCAGATCCGCCCTCCGCTTAAGGACTTGTCTTCGGACTTGTAGCCTAGGGCCGGTTGCCGGCTCAGCTACGCTGGACTCCCGTCCAGAGTAGGTGGCATTAAGATGGTGCGGTGGGATCACCTAAATCCCAGGTTCGAATTAAGCTACAACCAATCCCTTCCAGGAAAGGTTTGTATACTGAGATTAAGATTAAGATTGAGATTAAGATTAAGGTAAGGTAAGGAACTGAGATTAAGGAAATGAGGACTAAGGAGGGGGTTACTAACCCACTTGTAAGGGAACGCTTGAGTCGTTCATTGTTGTGAACTATATATGTTCATCTGTGGTTATTGTTATTGCACTTCATATTATGTTTGTGTATGTAATCAATTTCCATGCTATCGACAATTAGTCGTCGTAGCCCCGTTAGCTTGGGGGCCATGAGAGGGTGTACCAGCATTCGTGCTGACCCCCTCGGGGGCTATTTTTACACTTGCAGGTAAGAGGCCCATGAGGACGCACTACGAGAGTAGGAGCGGTTAGACTTAGGTTGGGACATTTATTTTGAGTTCGGGTTGCGCCTGTGCACCGACTTATATTAAACTGTTGTAAGTTTGAGATTACGTTTGAGATATAGTACTCGGTTGGTTTGGTATTGTGAATGTTGATGTTTAAGTTGGGTAAGTGTTTTGGATAAGTATTGTAAGTATTAAGCCGGTATATTCTAACGATCAGACCGTGGCAAGGTCCAGGGTTGTATATTCCGCTGCGACGTTTCGATTAAGTGTTCAGATTGCGATAACCACGATAGGCTTTGGATGGGGTGTTACAGATTAGTTTATGTCATTAGGTATTAGTTTTGGATATATATTAGCTTGTTTTATATGTTAACTTGTCTCTTTTTCTTGCAGGAGTGCTCGCATGGACTGAAGTGGGAGCTCCACTCTTGTAATGCTCGGTTGAGGTAGTGGCTAGGAGAATCATTGCTTTTGTTTAGTACTAACCAAACTAATCATGTTTATTAGATTGTGATTTTTCTTGCAGGTCTGTTCGGTGGAGTGGAGTAGCAGCTCCATTTGATCACGTCAACAGCATGCTAGATAGGTATAGTTTAGTTTGTTTATTGCTGTAACTTGTTTGTTAATTGCAAAGTGAGTTAGCTATCTACCAATTGTTGCTTAATTAATGATCTAACCTTGTCTCTTTTGCAGTGTGTAGTGCTCGTTTTCTGTGGAGCTATTGGAAGTTCCACATTGTTGAATTCTCGTTAGTGGAGCACTCCAAACAGCACTACTTTGTGATGTTGTTTTGTTAATTACCCAGCATGTGATTAGCTTACTTTATATGTAATTATTGAGCACTCATTATGTTTATTTGCTGCAGGTTGGACGGTATAGAGGAGCACTCCCAAAAGCACTACAACATGTCAGTAATGGTACTAGCATGTTGTATTTGATTGCTAATTAATAGCCTAACTATTGTTTATATATAGTTATCTTTGTTATATTTCTTGCAGGCCTAGTAATGGAGAGGCTCCTACTGACTTCCATAATGATTTATTAACAAATGTAAAGGTGGAGATGAGTCACACTTGCACAAGACAACATTATTTTGTGAAAATCTAGTCAATTGTACCCTATATTGGCGTGTGGTTTAGGGACCAAATGGGGTTATTTTCATCTGATTTTGTTACACTATATGTACTAAGACCATACTAATATGTGTAATAGGTTCCAGCATTTAATTGGTACATTTTATTATGGTAAAAGGTGAAAGTTTTAAGGTAAAAATGTTGATTTTAGTGTACCTTTTGTCTCAAAATCGCCCCTGGTTGTGCTATGATATTAGCACTGGATTAAATGATTTAGATGGTCAATTTATCCACTTTTAAATTATAACTCGTGGCTCTCAAAAGCTTCCAGGGTATTTGCGTAAAACGTATTTTTATGAACTGAAGGTGCGTTTTGTGCTTTAAGGATTTTTCTAAGAAACAATTAGTCGCTATGAGTTCCAAGTGTTTATGACATTGTTTATAGTCAATAATAATATATTAAGGTGTTACATTAAGTTATATGGGGTTATATAAACTTGAACTCAATTTTCGGGCTAAAGGGGCACTCCGAGGTAAAAGGAGCGTTAAGAAATTTCCCCCGAGCTCTTTGCTTATTTTGAAGAAGTGGTTTGGGAATTCTCTTTAGAATAATAATAATGATTTTAGGAACTCTAAGAATAATTTTTATAGGGGTCGTGCCACCTTGGCACTCCTCCTAGGCCCTCCCGGGCCTTTATGGGACCCACATCGGGAATCCGAGAACTTGTATTATTTACTCAGTTCTAACTGAGAACTTGTATCTTAAAGATCATAAAATGATCCTTGGTTAAATTCATATCATGTCCATGGCTTATATAATTGTTTAACTTAAGGTCGGGCTTTTAAAGCGCGTTATGACAGGAAGGAGTTTAGGGCGGTTTTTAACGCCCAAGTGTTTTATGTTTTCTTAGGGTTTAATAAACCCCCAAATAATATTTATAATTCTTCAAATAATATTTATTTAATTATATTTAATTATTTAAATGTTAGGGGTATTTCAGTCTACCCCCCTTAAAAGGACTTCGTCCCGAAGTCATAATTTATATTTGTTCATCCTATGGAATCAAGTTCCTCATTTCTACTCCTGTCTACTTAACATCCTTGGGTGTCAATACTGTATTGACACTACTATTCCATCTATAGTTCAAGTGTATGCAATTCATACACACATATTCTTACTCAAGATAATCCATGTAATTATAGTATAAGTACTTAGTAAATACTGTAAAACCATACATGTTCCAACTTCCTAGCTATCCCACTCGGTCATCACTACACAAGTGCAATACCAAATCCTCAGTCCTATAGAGTGCAGAGGCGTAAACCCTTGGCAGTGAATCTCTTGTGTGATTGTAGGAATAAATATAAATATACTGTAAAATAATTAAGTGCTTCATAAACATTCAAGTGTTACATAGAACACACATATAATCATTCGAGTGTCACATAGGACATATCATTAATCACCAAATGTCACATAGGGCATACTAATAACCAACCAAATGTCACATAGGACATAACCATCTAATTAATTGCACACATGCGCAACAAACAAACACAAATGGTCATACATGAAACCAATATTGACTGCGGATATGCAAGTCGCATGTGGTGCTCTACCCCCCTTAAAAGGGTTACGCCCACGTACCCCTACAAGTATACATAGAACGAAAAGATAATTGTTGGATACTTGTCTTGCATGGAGTCTTCGAACTCCCATGTCGCCTCCTTAATGTCGTGGTTGTACCACAGAGCATTGACCATTCTAATGGTCTTGTTCTTGGTCTCCCTAGTGTTGGAGTCTATAATGCGAACTGGGGTATCCTCATATCTAGATGTAGGATTTAGCTCGAGTGTCTCGGGCTCGAAGTTATGTGATGGGTGAGGCACATATTGCTTTAGTTGAGAAATGTGAAACACATTGTGCACTCTCCCTAGCTTAACATATGAGTCTAATTTGTAGGCTAATGGGCCCACTCGCTCCGTAATAAGGTACGGTCCTACATACTTCGGGCTAAGCTTGCCCTTCTGCCCTAATCTAAAATTTCCCTTCACAGGTGAAACTCTAAGGAAGACTCGATCGCCTATTGTGAACTCGAGGTCTCTCCTATGGATGTCAGTATATGACTTTTGTCCGTTACGAGGTATAGCCCTCAAGAATCTATGTATTCTTTGACATGTTCTCTAGTGCATTAGTATGCTTTTTTTTTTTGAATCCCGTAAGTATGGGTGAAGGTGATCTACTATATTGTAAATTGCCAATATTATTTCATGGCTTGTTTAAACTATTTGTGTATAACATACTTCCATTAATCGCCTCTTAGTTGTAGTCACCGACGCTCGGGTCTTGTATTAATATTGGGGCATACTCAACATCCCTTTCTTTAGGTTATCATCTTGTGATTCTGGTATTTAAGTTTACTGTCGCCATATACGGCTTTCGTTTTCAATTTAAAGTCTGAGCCACGGTCGAGCCGTGCTTCTTATGTATATTAGAGAAATATTTCTTGATATTATTGACTCACTAATTGTTCGTAGTATATACACGATTACTATCGTCTGTTCCTCAAGTATACCACAGTAGGGTTCCTATTAAGGTTTCTAATAAGATATAGTTTTCCCTCAATTAAACATGTTATTTATGGTTGTGAATCAACTCTGGTGAGTATTAGTATAATGTTTATACTCTTTATATTCTACCATGTTTATAGGTAGCTAGGTTCCCATTTAATATATTGGGTTTTAATTCACAAAGAAAGACATGGAAGTCGATCTTCCCTTTCAGATGGCAATTTGGCCATAATTTAGAAGGTAGCTTGAGAATACTGTTATTATAGGTAATTTTCTCTTGATCACGTATTTGATTTATTAACACAGTTCATGGGATAATAATAGTTAATATTTCCCTCATAATTGATTATTTTTCCGACATATGCGGAGTTTGTTTTAGCTATTTAATCTCCTCGGGGTAACCTAAACAGCTTAACTCTTAACTTACACCTTCCACAACTCATATACTTCATTTATTAAATTTTATATTCAAAATTAGGAATAAATACTTACTTATCACAGAAACATTTGTGACCACTTGTAAGGAGTCTCAGGAATCATCCAACCCTAACGGGGTCAGCGTCAGAGTTGAACTATCCTTCCACACCATTTTGTGTTTGGTTTTCCCTTGATCTGACCAGGATCAAGTTCGACCACCCACGTCAAATATCAAACAATCACATAATTGTCATCTTCCAAATTTTATCTTATTAGACTTTGTGACGTGGTGAGTACTACATTTTCTCCTGATCAATATACTACTATTCCAATAACTGTTATAACCTATACTTGAATCTAGGGTATTACCAAAATCCCCAGAACAATATTCCTGTAATCAAATCATCAAGCGGGGAAGCCAGTTTTTCCTCCTGGCATTAAAGATAAATTCTTATTAACGCATCTAGGCTCATACTGTCTAATAACTATATCCATCAAACATTTTAACTCTTAAATCCATCATACAAGTAATAAATTCCGTCATGGACTTGCATACTTTAGAATACTCTCTTCACTTTAAAAGGCGTATCTAGTATTTCTCCTATTAGGGCTTGATTTATTGCCTATACCTGATCATCATTAGTTGGAGCAAAGACAGTCACAGTTAGACTTCAAGAAAAGTTTTTCATGACTCCATCCACAACTATAGTTCCATAAAGTATCATTTCCTCCACCTTAAAGCTTAGCTTTTTCCTTATTCCATCTAAAATCCATAAATCTGATGAACCATATGTTCACCCTTGTCAAGTATCTCTTAATATTAGTGCCATCTCAAACTAAGGATTTCCAGTTTGAATTCTACTGTTTAGTAACAGGACAATCAAGGCTTGTTTGTTTTTATCTCTTAGAAACGTGGTTAATCCACTAGCTCAATAGCTTCAAAAATAAGTCGGTTAGGCATGTCAAATAGAGGATTTAGAATCACAGGGTTTAGTATATAACGTTAAGACGGTTTACGTATAAAATAATGGTTACAGACCTAGGGTGTGTTCCCTACTTTTATATTTCATTTACACTCATTTTTGTGTATATATTGTTTCACACTATTATATATCTTACACTCACTCTCAGTGTATGTATTAGTTTAAGCCTTTGGTATACCTGACACTACCTTTATTGTAAGTGTCAAGGAAAATCATTTTGTTACCATGTTTACACTAAAGTTTATATTACTTATGTTTTAACCTTAGTTGATTCATTGCGATCTTTTATTCGCATTTTTTTTTTGAGCTGTCATAGTAGACATATGCTCGTATAAATTCATAAGGTTAGTATAGGACATGTGTCTCAAAGTAGGGTAGGTATATTTAATGATACTTTAGCCCTCTGAAATGTATCAATAATCTCTATGTTTTAGGTTAATAACCTCCAAATTATATTTATATATGTAGCATTTGGTGATGCTAATTAGGTAATTCTCCCCCACTTTAGAAAATATATATTCAAGATTTGTTCTCTCCCCTTTTTTTTATTGAGAGTCCAGTGTTATTATATGTTGGTACTAGCTGAGACCCTTGGTATTTGCTCAGGTATTTCAAAACCCGTGCTTATCCATTATGGATGTTTAGTTATATTTTTGAGATCCTATTTCTCAATTGTCATACTTCAAGGTTTCTCACTATTTTCTCTCGGAGTTTGTAAGAGATTGTAAGATTTCCTAGACTCGCACTGAGCGGTAAGCTCGGTGCCTGGGTATCCCATAAAATTTCAATGTTTGCTCTTTACGTGAGCTCTTTTGACAGTTCCTGTAGTCTTAAATATTTATATTATTTAATGTATTCCCGTTCATGACATCTGCTCGTCATTTAGGCAGGTCATAATTTGTAGTTACCGTAAGTTTGGACATTTGATAACGCCCTAGTTCTACATAGTTATTTGTTGATTTATAGTTAAGTATTTCTTTGAGTAGGATCATGCCGGGTCAAAGTACTTGGCATTATGCCTCGGGATATTCCCGACCCTCGCTCATAGGCTCAGGTGACCACGGTCTCATAGGTAAGGAAAATAAATATCGAAGTATCCCATTATGTGAGAGGTTACCTAATTTAGGTCTCTCTAAAGTTGGTACTTACTAGTCTCCTATAAGTCTCATCGACTAATAATTATAAACACACATTTATGCATCATGCATTAGGTTTAAGTTCTAGGCTTACCGGTTTCGCGCTGAGCGCTCGCCTCAGCGCCTGAAGTTCCCACTGTGTACCGGGTATTTCTTCATGGATCTATCTCCTTTCCCTTATGACTCCCGGATGAGGATGGCTGTCCTCCCGGTCCTGTAGTATAAGTATTAGTCTGCGGCGCTTGACCTCCTCCGGGTCCGCCCGTTTCCACAGCTGGTGCCCTCTGCGAGCCTCTAGCTCCTTTGTATACCCGGCTCCCTGGGTTGGAAAAGCATTCGTAATCCCTGTGACCTTCCTTTTTGCAATGACGACACTCCACCTTCCTTCCTGCGCAATCTACGCCTGGGTGATCCTTTCCACAACGTATACAGTAATAGTGTCGTCAGGTTGGCTTGTTGCCTCTAGGTGGTGTTGTTCTTAGTGGCTGAGCATCATTAGCTGGGCCGGTCAGACGAGGGATCTACTCCTTCGTCTTCTGACCATGGAAATCCTTCCGCCCCTTCTTCTTTTCAAAGAATTTCTTCCTCTTCTTGCGGTAACTGCCAGAGGTTGGTCCATCATCATCTCCTTCAGTATTCTTCCTTTTCTTTCTTCCCGCGTCGGAGTAGTCGACTCCTGGTATATAGTTCATCAAACTGGTGCACCGTGCGCAGTACTGGTCAACTGTTTGTCCCCCTTGGATTAAGGTCTTGATCTCCTGCCTTTTCCTCTGCTTTATGTGTCGTGGGGGTAGTACTCTCCCGCAACACTTCTACGAACTCTGTCCATTCAAATTCCGGTGTAGCTCTACGGTGGCCCTCAATAGTCCGCCATCAAATGTCAGCTGCGCCCTTCAGGTTGTATGCGGCGATGTCGACCTGTTGGTCTTCTGGAACTCTAACAGCCTTGAACGCCTTCTGGTGCTCTGCAATGAACTTCTCCAGTGCGGCAGGGTCTGGTTCCCCTGAATAAGTTGGTACTTTTGCGTCTGCAACGCTCTTCAACCAGTTGGTTTCTCTGGGCCGCGGCGGGTGGGGTATGGCTCCCGTAAATTGAACTCCTAGTTCCGGTGCGAAAGTTGTCATGGCTGCTATTAAGTCTTGTACTGTTGGAACATCCGCCGGTGTCTCGCCACTGCGTTCACTGCCGTCTCCACGTGGTCCTTCTCTTGCCGACATCTACGATAGTATATTTTTATTTCTACTCGGTTGCTACACCGTATCACATACACAATCAAAAACAAGTAAGTAAGCTAACTACTAGCAATAAAATATCCCTAGGGTTTTCTTTTCCTAGGTCACGAATCCTCACGGACGTTTTCCCGTAACCCAATATTCCTATGCTCATTGTCCTAGACTCAGTATCTTTCATCAGAGCGGTACTCCGCTCTGATACCACTTTTTGTAACACCCCTAAACTTAATCCTGTAATGACGTCATAGCTCGTAGCATAACAAATAGCAAATCGCAGCGGAAAATAAAACTATCTAACCTTGGTGTCACACGCCGTCACTCACCCTTGTGAGTAACAAGGCATCCTTACTCTTTCCAACATTACAACTTCTCACGCTGTGATGAACAGATACTAAGCACTCTACTTATTACAATCCAAAACCAACTAAATGAGCAACTAACTGAAATACAACAACTCCAAAATATGATACATAACAAATCCATAAGTGTTTATAAAAACACAGCGGCTACCCTGTTCCCCGCACTCCGGCTTGTGTATTCTTCAGTGACCTGAAATGTTTGGCCCAATGAAGGGCTCAGCAAACTATGCTGGTATGCTAATGTAGTCCTAAGTCTTCTAGATTCCTTAAGTCGTTTTAGCCATCTTGATATTAGATTCATTACATAAGATACCGGTTTATAATGATAAACAAATAACTGTAAACACTTAACAAACACATAACAATCCACCTGTAAACACCAGTGTACAATAGTGCACAACATCAATAACCACACAACAATAACCACAACAATAATCAATAATCACACATTAGTAAACCATAACAAATCAAACAAGATACACGTATTAAACGTACTTGTTAGTTAGTCACTTGGCCCTTATCCTTTAAACCAATCATTTACCCTTTCCCAATTAATTTCACCTCAAGTGTCATGTTAAGACAAACCTTAATAACCTGTGGACGAATGTCCCCTGTGTTCCATTGGAACTGTTTACCAGCTGACCCTGTGGCCCTGGTTAATTGACCGATCCGGTCGAACCTGTGCACCTACGGCAGTGCCCTCCGCCATCCCCGAATGTGGCTGATGGATTTTGAGTGACTCCCTTTTTTTGAGTCCCTCATAGTGATCACAATGCGCAACCAGAAGGTCGGAACGATCTGGATTCCTCTCTTTATAAGTTAGCCCTTTTTGTCAGTGACATAATAACCAATCCTGAGTTAAGACTATAACAGTTGACCTTTGTTAGGTTCAATAATACCTAAAGGTCAGTTAGTCTCTTTTTTTTCAGTTTAGATGTACAAACTTTAGTCACAAGACATTCGCGTATAAAATGCAACGCAACAGTTTGGGCAATCCCACATACAATATCATTCACATAAAATCATAGATATCGTTCTTAAACATTTAAACACACAATGTCTGGACCTCAGGATAATCCTTAGGACATTCAGACCACACAATTAACATACCGTTCACCAAGAAACTGCTAGCTTAACAAACTCCTGTTCAGTAGTCCCTCCCCGTACGCTGTTATTTAAACATGCAATACCGGTAGTATTAATATAACTATTCACTAAATATTACAGTACTGTCACTGTAGTGTTTATTCTCGTCGTATAATAACTCCGTATGTTATTTATTTTCCCCTGTTATTTTAACAGTGGTTCTAGATAACCTAGCAGTTCATTATTTTATGTGTAACTCACATGTGATCATGAATTATCATTTATACGGTACATCTTTACCTCATTAATTATATACTTATAATTATTTCCACTTATCTTTTATTATATCCCTTGGTCATTTTTATTATAACCAAAATTATTTTATAAACTTTATATTATATTCCTTAATATACCATAATACATTATATTACCTAGTTTCACTTCCTTGCCTTATTAAATTACAAAACCAACCTTATTAACTCGGTATTTATATATTATACCCAACAACTTAATAAATTACTAAATAACCACATACTTTTATAATTTATTAAATACCCTTATCAATTTCGAAAACTGTAAAACAATAATATTATCTTCTATAAATTGCCAAGCAACCTTATAACTTTTATAATTCACCATTTACCCATATTAACCTTTGTAAATATTAATTAACCACCTTACTTTTACAAATCACCAAATACTCTTATTATTTCAGTAATTACAAACTAATACCACAAATATCTTATAAATTATCAATTAAGCCCTCAAGCTCTTCGGTTTAATCATATAGTTTCTATATTTACACTTTTAACCCCAAAACTTCATATAAGTTACATATTAACCTATAAACTATAGTTTAAATATTTTATTTCTTTAAATAACCAAAGTAACCCATATATTTCTTTATAATACATTTCCGCCCATATTTAAATTCTATCTTTCATATATACTTCCATAAATTACATATTCACCCCATGACTTTTATAAACTTAATATTTTATGTCATAAATCATTTTAACCCAAAGTTCTTGGTCAACACTTGACCAAGACTTAATTTCTTAATTAATACTTCAATATACCCACAAAATCATATGTATTTTCGGTAAACTCCAAACTTCCCCATAATTACAAAATAGTCCCAAAACTTTATTAAATGTTATTCTTAACACTTAAACACTTATTTAAATTCATCAAAATTCATAATATTAATTCCTATTTATATTATATCATAAATATACCAAACCATCCCTTATATTCTCGGCAATCTAGTATTTGTATCCCAAACTCTTCAAAAATTACATTTTAACCACATAACTTTATAAACTAGCCATTTAAATACTTGTAGCTATTTTTAATGTTCCAAAAATTTATAAAATGAGTTAATACACTTATATGTATTTCAAAATTCACTAAATCTCCCATATTGTTCTCGACCATAATTAAATTTTTATCATATGATTTTAAAACTTGTTTTGAACTTTATAATATATATATAAATGTATATATGCCATATAACCCTTCTAAAAATTATGCTACAAACTTAGGATGATTATAAATCAAGAATAGAACATAAAATCTCTAACCATTCGGTTTTAATATTTATGTAACAATAATTAATTCTTATGACCCTAATATATATCTTAAGGTAATAATCTCACCTTATATGTTATAAATTATTTTCTTGACAATATAACCTATAGTTTTCGGTTTTAATTTATGTAATGGTTATACATAATTTTTATACCAAAATTTGAAGCTTAAATTAAGCTTAAGCTTAATAAGTCTTATTTATATAAACTTACCCTTAAATCAAGACAATCTTGTCCTTGATTTTTCCTTGAACTTCCAAGCTCCTCAAATGCAAGATTGATGTAGAGAATTCGAACTCCTTGTACATATATAGGAGATCTATTTGTTAGACTTCTAACAAGGGTTTATAAATATATTTGTAGTAATTTTACAAGAGTTTACCTTAGGAATTTATCAAGGTATTTTTGATACACCTTGAGATGATTGTAGATTCACGTTTCCTTCATGAAATAATGAAGAGAATGTGGATTTAGGAGACATAATATTTTCGGACATAGGAGTAGTTTGTTTAGAGTTTTCAAACATGAAAATACCTTAGATTAACCTTGATTACTCCTTGAATTGATGTCGAATCAAGACAACTCCTTGGAGTACAAATTGTTGGCAATTTCTTGTAAGCTTGATAGGATTATTCTTGCTTAAAGACTTGATAGAATTAACTAGGAATAACATTAAAATGGTGTTAGGAATTATTACACCATTGATGGAGTTAGTAGAACTTAGGAATTGATTTGGAGAATGAAGAAAAGAGAGAGTGAGCTAGATGAACTTACCATCGGTTAAGGTGTGGGCAAATGAAGAGAATACCCACGTATAGTTTTAAGGAATGAAAGCAATTAACATTGCTTAGTTTATTCGTCATGATTATAATAATTTTTTATTACAAAATTCAACTACATAAAATCCCTTATTTTGCTAGTTAGTCGGCTGGGTGGAGTTAATGGAATTAATCAATTCCAATGGTGCTGCATTATCAGTTACAAAAGGGTGGATGAGATTTAACTAGATTAGTTTATGTCATTAGGTATTAGTTTTGGATATATATTAGCTTGTTTTATATGTTAACTTGTCTCTTTTTCTTGCAGGAGTGCTCGCATGGACTGAAGTGGGAGCTCCACTCTTGTAATGCTCGGTTGATGTAGTGGCTAGGAGAATCCACTTGCTTTTGTTTAGTACTAACCAAACTAATCATGTTTATTAGATTGTGATTTTTCTTGCAGGTCTGTTCGGTGGAGTGGAGTAGCAGCTCCATTTGATCACGTCAACAGCATGCTAGATAGGTATAGTTTAGTTTGTTTATTGCTGTAACTTGTTTTGTTAATTGCAAAGTGAGTTAGCTATCTACCAATTGTTGCTTAATTAATGATCTAACCTTGTCTCTTTTGCAGGTGTAGTGCTCGTTTTCTGCTGGAGCTATTGGAAGTTCCACATTGTTGAATTCTCTCGTTAGTGGAGCACTCCAAACAGCACTAATTTGTGATGTTTGTTTTGTTAATTCACCCAGCATGTGATTAGCTTAGTTTATATGTAATTATTGAGCACTCATTATGTTTATTTGCTGCAGGTTGGACGGTAGTAGAGGAGCACTCCCAAAAGCACTACAACATGTCATCGTAATGGTACTAGCATGTTGTATTTGATTTGCTAATTAATAGCCTAACTATTGTTTATATATATAGTTATTTGTTATCATTCTCTTGCAGGCCTACGTAATGGAGAGGCTCCTACTGACTTCCATAATGATTTATTAACAAATGTAAAGGTGGAGATGAGTCACACATGCACAAGACAACATTATTTTGTGAAAATCTAGTCAATTGTACCCTATATTGGCGTGTGGTTTAGGGACCAAATGGGGCTTATTTTTCATCTGATTTTTGTCACACTATATTGTACTAAGACCATACTAATATGTGTAATAGGTTCCAGCATTTAATTGGTACATTTTTATTATGGTAAAAGGTGAAAGTTTTAAGGTAAAAATGTTGATTTTAGGTACCTTTTTGTCTCAAAAATCGCCCCTGGTTGTGCTATGATATTAGCACTGGCATTAATTGATTTAGATGGTCAATTTATCCACTTTTAATATTACTAACTCGTGGCTCCTCAAAAGCTTCAAGGTATTTGCGTAAAACGTATTTTTATGACACCTGAAGGTGCGTTTTTGTGCTTTAAGGATTTTTCTAGGAAACAATTAGTCGCTATGAGTTCCAAGTGTTTATTGACATTTTTTATAGTCAATAATAATATATTAAGGTGTTACATTAAGTTATATGGGGTTATATAAACTTGTAACTCAATTTTCGGGCTAAAGGGGCACTCCCGAGGTAAAAGGAGCGTTAAGAAATTTCCCCCGAGCTCTTTGCTTATTTTTGAAGAAGTGGTTTGGGAATTCTCTTTAGAATAATTAATAATGATTTTAGGAACTCTAAGAATAATTTTTATAGGGGTTCGTGCCACCTTGGCACTCCTCCTAGGCCCTCCCGGGCCTTTATGGGACCCACATCGGGAACTTCCGAGAACTTGTATATTTACTCAGTTCTAACTGAGAACTTGTATCTTAAAGATCATAAAATGATCCTTGGTTAAATTCATATAATGTCCATGGCTTATATATTGTTTAACTTAAGGTCGGGCTTTTAAAGCTCGTTTATGACCTTAAGGAGTTTAGGTGCGTTTTTAACGCCCAAGTGTTTATATGTTTTCTTAGGGTTTAATAAACCCCCAAATAATATTTATAATTCTTCAAATAATATTTATTTAATTATTTAAATGTTAGGGGTATTTCACACGGTTTCCTCGAAAAACGTGGTTACAGGTTCGTTTGTGTTTTTTATCCGTTTTAAGGACCCGCTTTCTTCGGGAATCATTCCCCCATATTTATTTAGGCATAATTAAGCCTCTAAAATCATCATTTGCCTAATTAATTACTATTTTTAATTTTGGGGTATTTCACTGTGGGTTAGGACATTAGGTTCGTGGCCACCAACATTTTAAAATTTGACCTAATTCGGCTTTCAAAACCCTAGATTCGGTAATTTAAATTTCCACTTTAATTTTCAGTCAAAAAACGTTAAAATTTAAACAAAAACCCGAAATCCCACACTTAGGATAACTGACTTCGTAATAAGTAGTAAACTACATAAGTAGAGGGAAAGCAACATAGAAGGGTAGTGAAAGTAATTTGAACTCGTAAAGACGTATACCAAACCCCCAAACCTGAACTCTTACCTTTCCAAGTTTACTTAGGTTCAAATTTAGGTGGTGACTCGTAATAGGTTCTAGTGAGCTAGCTTAGGGTTTTAATAATTAATGTTTTATAACATAGTTATTAAGCTTAGGTTATAATGGACCTAGAACCTGATCAAATCCTAATCAACCCGAATCTACATAGGACAAAGGTTCAAAATTGAGGCTCACAGACTGCCGACTCCGTTAGGGATCTTTAATCTTAATTTTAACTTATTTATTTTAAGATAAGAGGGCTTATCTTGAAATTTTAACTTACAGGTTATGTTGTTTGTTTACTTTCGTATGCACTTTAACTTTTCGTACTTTCGCATCATGTGAGAGTGAGGTCTTCACAAACCAATATCATCCTGGGACCCACACTAGGCGATCCTTGCTAGAGACTCACACCTTTCTTGGTGATGTGAATAAGTTGGGAAAAGACAAGGATGTCGTCTAACCACACCCCCTTAATACACATGCTTCGGCTCCAAGCATCTTCATGGCAGTATCCTTACCAAGCCTAATCTTTGGTCAGTCAAAGACCCGACCGTAGATGCACATCGTGCGGTGATGTGAAAAAAGTGGGGAAGCCCAATGAGAATGGCGTGCAAGCCTTATTCCTTTGTGATGACTTGGGCCCAAGCCTCAAGCACCTCTCCAGATCGATCCTTACCAAAGTTGATTAAAACATCAAGGGAGAATGTGTTGAACTTGTGTGAGTCATGTTTGCTTGTATGATCGGCCCATTACTAGCCCTAGAAATTGATAAGAGATTTCCTTGCACCTGGTTCAGCCCAATCTGAATTTTATACTTTATTGTTTTCAACCCAAAGGTCAGCTTAGTCAAAGTCAATAAGTCATTTTGTTTGGCCCATACATATAGATCTAGGTAATCTCTCCTTTCGGCCCAAAACTTGAATAGTCTATCTCGGCCCATTTAGGTTTAGGCCCATTAAAAAGAAATCCACTTGAACTTGAAAAAATCCAACAGACTTGAAAATCAATTTATGGATCGTTTGACATAGGGTTTTTTTCTTGAAGTCTTTTTTGGCCCAACAACCCATTCTCATAATCTCTTATGGCCCTTGTGCCTCACTTTTAGACCAATGGCATTTGGGTATTCATGGTTTAGAAATCATTCCAGCCCACGTGTCTCATATATAACCCAAACACATTTTGAAATACCCTGAACTTAAACATAAGGATTAACATTAATCTAATACGTTTTAAGGGCCTAATGGTACCTAATTAATTTGGCAAGGAAAAATAAATCCAAAGAAATAAAGAAACGCTTAAAAGGCGAAAAACGCTAAATAAGCGTTAAATGACCATAGGAGGTATGAGGCCTCGGTTAGCGTATTACGGATCCTAAAGGTTTAATAAGACCTAAATAATATATGGGAACAAATACCGAAGAAAACGGATCCAAAAATGTATTAAACGCTAATAGAGCTTTAACGCACGTTTTTCGAGAAGACCCGAAAACGTGATTTTAAGTGGTCAAACGAACCCGTAAAAATTATAAGTCATTAAATAAATATTATTAAGCATTTATGGAAGCTTAATAACCAAAAAATATAGAAACAAGAAAATTCCGGAAAACGGGCCCGGTTAGTGACAGTACCTAAACCGGTAAAATAACGAGCGTTTTCTGTAAAAGATGAAAAACGCTCCAGCTAATAAAATTGTAGGGGCCGGTTTTTATCAGTCAAATAACTCCCTCACACACATGTAACTAGCTAACTAATAAGAGAGCCAAAAAGCAAAAGCAATAAAGTAAAAACTACTTTATTTCCCTTCCCTCTCACCTCACTCTCACATTTTCACTCACCTCTCTCTTTCCTCTTCCCCCTCCATCGTACTCTCCCTCTTCCTCCTCCATTGGGCTGCGATTTTGGAGCTCCCCCAACAACAACAATGGCAACTCCCACTTCTCTCCCATGTTCTACCTCCATGTGAGCTCCAATCATAAAAATAATTACATATTTGTAATCCCCTCATCATCCTCTACACTTCTCTCTTTTCAAAATTCAAAAATGAGGAAGTTCATCTCCATGGGTTTTCCCCATTCAAAGAGAAAATGGCACCAATGTAAAGCTTGGAGTCTCCTCACTCCATTAAGGTAAAAATCTATATGAAAAACTCATGTTTTCTCCACCTTACTCCATAACCGATTTTTGCCTCTTTGTAATGCCTTGTTTTCCTCTCTCCTTTGAGCAAAACATCAACCTAGCAATGGTGATGGATTCACCTTCTTGAACCAAGGGCTAAAACCCCTTCTAAAACTCTCCAACGGTAACCCTAGAAATTTCATTTCAAACACTTCAATGAATTGGCTTTAATTTAAGGGTTATTATATAATAGTAGTGTTTTGTGTTCATTGGGTGATGTGGAATGGATTTTGGCAACTCCATTCCCCACATGGCCGATTTGGGCAAGAAAGAAGAAGGAGGAGAAATGAGAAAGAAAGAAGGAATTAAAAGCTCAAGGTAAGAGCTCATTACTAATGTTAAATTTTAGTGCATTAGAGTAATGGGAATGGGTAAACCAATCTAAAGAACCCAAATAATGTATTAGTAATGTAATTGTGGAAGTTTGAGTATTTGTGAATAGTATGTGAATTGTGGGCCTTAGAGCCAAGTGTATTGTGTATGCGCATTAGTAATGTGGATGAGGAAGTAATGGTGTACTAAGATTTTGTTGTGTGCTGGTAGAACCTGTTGGGTTGGCTAGATTTAGGAATGATTTTGATGAGGAAACACATATGTGGAGAAGTAAGAAATGTAGAGGAACTATGGCAAAATTTTGGTAGGAATATGTATATGTATGGATGACTTGGTGAAGGAAAACCAAGGTGTATATGGATTGGGTAGATATGTTTAGTAGTGATGAAGAGGAAGTTGTAGTATGAGAAACAAGAAGTGTAAAAATCTGTAGCAAAGTGTGTAAAAATGCCTTGGAGAAGTTAGGAAAAATTAGTGTGTAGGAATTGGTAAAATGAATGTTGGACTTGGGTATAGATGGTACAATTGCTTGGAAATGAATCGGCATGGTAAGAGAGGTATTTGGGATGCTAGGAGCGACATTGGTAGAGGAAGTATTAAATGGTAGAATTTGGTTAGAAATCTGTAGCATAAGTAAAATAAAAAACTGTTACATTTGTGGGAAAAGAAGTGAGGAATTGTGTGAGCTGATTGATGAATTTGGTAAGGAGTTTGGTGGATGAACCAAGGCAATTTGAAGGGCCTAGGTAGTGTTTAAACATGTGGGATTACATGTAAGAAGATTGGAGAAACAATGGGTAAAGTATAGAACTGAAAACAGAAGTAAAAATTCAAATACTGGGCCGGACCGAACTTGCGACCGGACTTGCAAGTTCGGTCGAGCCCAGATTACAAAGGGAAATGCTTCTGTAATGGACCGAACTTGTGACCGGACTTGCAAGATCAGTCGGACCAGAAAAATTCTCCCGTCAGTAACCTTCTGGAATGGACCGAACTTGCGACCGGA
This sequence comes from Limonium bicolor, assembly GCA_023374045.1. NCBI lineage: Eukaryota > Viridiplantae > Streptophyta > Magnoliopsida > Caryophyllales > Plumbaginaceae > Limonium > Limonium bicolor. The sequence goes on from CM041778.1 coordinate 275,057,134, forward strand.
CTTGCAAGTTCGGTCGGCCAGAAAATTTCCGTCGAGTAAGCTACTGGAATGGACCGACCTTGCGACCGGACTTGCAAGGTCGGTCGGGCTAAAATTTTCACATACGAAACTTACTGGAATGGACCGACCTTGGGACCGGACTTACAAGGTCGGCCCTGTAATTCTCCAGCGCAAATCCTCTGACTTGGACCGAACTTGCGACCGGACTTGCAAGTTCGGTCGAGTCATACAAAAAAAAATTAAAAAATAATAATAATATATATATGTATATATATATATGTATACCCACAGATACATATGTACATATATGTAAGTATACCGATTTAAGTAAGAAAACTAACTTAAAGGAAGTAAACAATGTGTAAGTATAAGAACGTTAAGTGGAACCGAAACAACGGGACAACGGGGTAAGTACGGGAGTAGCAAGTATGTATGTAATGTAATGCGTAGTATTGATTGAACCGTTTGGCATGTAGCCAGGGGTTCAAGAATAGGATTCGGAACAAATAAGGACTAAGGAACAAGAGGGCACCCGTAGAGTAAATTGCAGAAAAAGGTATGATTTCTTCATGCCCTGTATCCTAATCTGGTTACCCGATTTGTGTGCTTATTTGATCACCTAATAAGATAAATGCATGATCGGATTATATTCCACTTACTTGTGCTTGTTTACATTGTTCTCATATTTGTCTTGAACAATAGTTTGTATAATTCATGAAAGATATAATGATGATGAATGGTACTCGAATCTCGTATTGTACTTAAGTATTGTATTGTATTTTGTATAAATGAGTATTGAGCATTGTAGTTGTGTATGTGGCTTGTATGAATGACTTCTGCTAATTCCTAACTACCTAACTCCTAACTTAAGTGAGTAAATTGGAATGAGTAGAAGTCCGATATAGCTTCGGCCACGCGTGAGGATGAGGAGACACAAGAGGTTGGATCCGATTCCTGGTTCGTAAGCTGGTCCACGCCCAAATCCCTTAAGTGGGTAGCATCCTGGATTGGTGAACCAGGTAAAGCCTGGTGGTGGGACGGTGTAGTCCCTGCCCAGAGGCCATACCGGCTTAACATGAGTAAGAGTAAGTATGTAAGTAAGTATGGATCAGTAAGTAGTATGTATGAGTATGTATGCGTATGTATGGAGTAATGAGTAAAAGAGTAATCTACCCGATTAACCCGGGTGGACCAATAAAGCTAACAAGAACTGTACTTGGGTATGTAATGAGTATGTGTATTTCGGAAAGAAGGTAAGTACGTATTAAATGGTAATTGTATTCCTTGTATGTAATGAAGTGTATGAATGTATGTATGCTTGCGTAAGTATTATTGTACTGTGTATAAGAGCATGTATGCATGTATGTTTGAATGAAAATGAACTGCATGTATTCGTGTAACACCCCATCCAAAGCCTATCGTGGTTATCGCAAACTGAACACTTAATCGAATACGTCGCAGCGGAAATAAATAACACCTGGACCTTGCCACGGTGATCATTAGAATATACCGGCCTTAACATTTACAATACTTATCCAAAACACTTATCCAACTAAAAACATCACCATTCACAATACCGCAACCAACCGAGTACAAGTATCTTAAACATAATCCCAAACTTACATCAGTTTAATATAAATAGTCGGGTGCACAGGCGCAACCCGAACTCAAAATAAATGTCCCACCCTAAGTCTAACCGCTCCTACTCTCGTAGTGCGTCCTCATGGGTCTCTTACCTGCAAGTGTAAAAATAGCCCCCGAGGGGGTCAGCACGAAATGCTGGTACACCCTCTCATGGCCCCCAAGCTAACGGCGGCCTACGACGACTAATTGTCGATAGCATGGAAATTGATTACATACACAAGCATAATATGAAGTGCAATAACAATAACCACAGTGAACATATATAGTTCACAAACAATGAACGTCTCAAGCGTTCCCTTATCAAGTGGGTTAGTAACCCCCTCCTTAGTCCTCATTTCCTTAATCTCATTTCCTTACCTTTCCTTAATCTTAATCTTAATCTCAGTATACAAACCTTTCCTGGAAGGGATTGGTTGTAGCTTAATTCGAACCTGGGATTAGGTGATCCCACCGTACCATCTTAATGCCACCTACTCGGAGGGGGGAGTCCAGCGTAGCTGAGCCGGCAACCGCCCTAGGCTACATGTCCGAAGACAAGTCTTAAGCGGAGGGTGGATCTGATTCAGATACCGTCCCCCTTTTCCTTACATGCATGACCGGAGATCGGTCCCGGGTTTCCTCACACAAGTTCCAGTTAGTAGACATCTTAAACACCATGCTAGCTAAGCCTTAACGGGCATTAACCAACAACCATCAAACTTAACTCTTATTCTTAACTAGTAAGTACTAAACTTGGTTAGTAACCATCTCAGTCTCGCGGGTTAGTGTAAAGATAACACAACACACAAGAGAATAATATAACGGTTGCATGCTTTATCTTGTTTTAGTCATAGCAATTAACAGATAGAGCACAAGCCGAGGGACACCTCGTTAGCAAGCAGGTCACAAGAAGGATTGTACGTTCACCGTCGACATCTTTTGGTTTATCTCCTTCCAAGTCCCAATTCACAAGCCTAGAACATTGATTCAGTTTTAGGTTATTATCAATCCAACTAGAATTTCTTAACTTCCAAGACATCAACTTTTACCCATTGTTTTTTCACTAAGGCCTTATGGTTTTTTAACTAATCCTAAGTGAATCATTTCCTCATCATATTGCACTTACTCTCCCACTTAATGACCATCACACCCACCAAACACGTCCTTACAATATCATAACATCCATACTTAATTATCCCCATCATTTCCTAACCTTAAACAAGGTTTTTGGTCCATAAGTGGCCTGTCCGACTTGTGTCCGGACCCACAAGTTCGGACAAGTCGAGAACTCAAAACTGAAAACAGACGCCTGTCCGAACTTGTGTCCGGACTTCGGAAGTTAGGACATGGGTCGAGAAAATTCAAAGTAGAAGCAGACACGTCCGAACTTGTGTCCGGACTTCCAAGGTCGGACACAAGTCGAGACTCTGAAAATTTTCACGCAACAGGGCTTGTCCGAATTCCATGTCCGGACGGATGTTCGGACAAGGCTAAACACTCATTTTCTAAGCCTTCAAACACTTAACCAATTCCCACCAAACTTCTCCTAAACCCTCATAATGTCTTCTAACATCATTTGGTACACTTACACCCTCATACAACATCCACAAAACTCATTTTCTATCTCCTTAAACACTTACCCACTTCATACCAAAATTCCCACACTTATGATATTTCTCCTTGGTTTCCTAAGTGGTGTTTCATACCTATGATAGCCACTATGCCAATAATGTTCCCTACTACTACAACATCATTTCCCAAGCATCTTTTCTTGCACTTTCCAAGGTTTTCCTTAAATTCTAAACCCTAGTTTCTTTTGTCAACATTTACCTAAGTCCTAAATACTCAAAGTCATTCTCTTGATTCCTAAATCCTTCTTAGTAATACCTAAGTCATTATAAGTCCTTAGAACACCTTATTCTCACCCTTTTTCGTCAAGACAATCTCTAGAACATCCTAGTACTTCCTTAGTCATTAAATCCCCCTTAGAGTATCTTACACACTTACGTTCTCCTTTAGATTTTGCCATGGGTTCTCTAGTATATAGTACATCCTAACACTTGGTTTTTCTCCATCAAACAACCAATACCACTCAAATTCTCATCACAACACCTTAACACACAATTTACACCAAAACTACACCACATCATCTTATAGTGCATAAACTTAAATGCTTGGCACTTAGGCCCTTAAATGACAATAATCTTAACCACTGAACTTCCTCATATATTTGCCTTCAACCTGCGAATACACACAACAGGGCTCCCATTGAAATAAAATGCTTCTTGTAATTCATCTCCACATTGTTTTAACTATCTCTTCTTCTCATTTGCTCTTTAGTCACAAGTTCACAAGTATAGTCATTGTTTCTTCTAGGTTTTATAACACCTTCCCAATATAAACTCTACACAAAACTCATCATATACCTAAATCCCTTTCCCATAAACAACAAGACATCTTAAGGTAAGTAATTTACCTTGTTCCTTTATAAGCTTAAAAAGCTTTCTTCCTTAGGTTTTTCTTTGTTCAATCTCGGTCACCAATGTGATTCTCCTTGCCAATGTTCTAACCAATATCCAATGACTCCAATGAGTACTAGATAACACATTAACCCTAAGGAACAAACCCTAGGTTAAAAATATGCTTTAAGGTATTAATGTGATTGTTTTACCTTGGTTTCTCAAGATAAACTTGGATATGAAGCAAGAAGGACCTCCTCTCTCCTTTGAAGAGTAGAAAAAGCTAGAACAAGGCATAAAATGGAGTCCCATGAGCACTAATTTTCGGACATGTGAAGAAAATGGTGGAAACCTAGATTTTCTTACACTTTCTTTACCTTAAGAGAATGGAGATGCCAATGGAGTCTCCAAACTTGAATTTCCTCCTCTAATGGTGGTTTGACTTGGCACCAAAATGAAGCTCTTGAAGTTTTGAAAAGATAGAAAGAAGGAGCTTGAGCTAACTAAGAAGAGTATGTATTTTGTTTTGGATTTGGAGCTAAAATGAGTAAGATGTGACCAAGGAAGATGGAGCTTTCATGGAGGTTGAGTTTACGTGAATGGAGAAGGGAGAGAGCAGCTCAAACCGTGGGAAAACAAAGGAGAATGAAGAAGTGAGGAGAGAGAACTAATAAAGTGTGATATTTATGTAAAAGGTGAATAGTGCTTTTACTTTAAAACTCTCATTTGCTTTCTTATTTGCTTAATGACTCATGAAGGTGATGACTCACCTCCTAAGAAACCGGCCCCCTTTTAATAATGAGGGTACTTTAGTCTTTGTTGACCAAATGTCTCACTTATATAGATGTTATAAACTAGCTTAATTAATTCACTATTCACCAAAACAAGGCACATTGTTGTGAAATTTTTGATTTCCATTGATATAGCTTCCAAATGTGATACTATATAGTACACATGTTAATTAAGAGTAATGATGGACATTTAGCCATTCAAAACTCATTTACAAGACAATTTTTCAAAAACGTGCTTTAAGACTCCTTAAAGCACATTTTGTGTTTTAACTTGTTTTCAAGCTTGGTTTTCTTTGGTAATTGATTTAAAATGACCATTAGGATATTACTAAGGTCTTAGAACAATATTTGGGTACTCTCCCAAGTCTCTCCAAGCTTAGAGCACGTTTTTGTTAAAACTGCTCTTTTGGTGTTTCCTTATATTTTCTTTGATTAGAAACGTTTCTTAATGTTTCTAAGGCATTATTTAGCCTCCTTATATCTTAGTTTATCATTTAAACACCATATCTAAGTTTGGGGTATTTCAATCTACCCCCCTTAAAAGAACTTTGTCCTCAAAGTTCACATATGTGCTTAATCATTCACGGTACAATTCTCCTTAATCTTAACACCACATCTTATACTCACATTCAACATCTCAAGACTCAAAGGTCATCTCAAATACAATACATAAGTATTATACATAACTCAAACTTACACCGAAGTGTAGCAACTTACACAAATTCACATCTTAAACAACCAACCAAACGACAAACATGATCGTTTCCTAACTCAAAAGCGAGGAAGCTCTACCCCCCTTAAAAAGGGGTACGCCCCGTACCCTATACAGACGATCTAGTCAGTAAATAAAGAAGGGTACTTCGCCCTCATCTTATCCTCTAATTCCCACGTGGCCTCTTCGACATCCTGGTTAGACCAGAGGACCTTCACCAGTCGCACTGACTTGTGGCGAGTGTCCCTAGTCTTACTGTCCAAGATTCTCTGAGGAGTCTCCACGGATCTCATATTCGGTTCTAAAGTCAACCTCTCAGGTTCTAACACATGGGAGGGGTGGTGCATGTATTTCTTTAGCTGTGAAACATGAAAAACATTATGCACTTTACCCAGCTCAGCAGGTAAATTCAACCTGTAAGCAACCGGGCCCACCCGCTCCGTAATCTCATAAGGACCAACAAATTTCGGGCTCAATTTGCCCTTCTGCCCAAACCTGAATACACCCTTCATCGGTGATACTCGCAGAAATACCTGGTCGCCCACTGCGAACTCCAGGTCCCGTCGTCGAACATCAGCATACGACTTCTGCCTATCTTGAGCAGCTTTCATGTTCTCCCTGATTTGCTGAACTTCAGCCTTAACTTGTTCTAAGTACTCTGGTCCTATAATGACCGTCTCACTCGACTCATCCCAGCAGAGCGGTGTACGACATGGTCTACCGTACAACGCTTGAAAAGGTGCCATCTTGATCGAAGCGTGATAGCTGTTGTTGTATGAAAACTCGATCAGATGCAATCTGTCAATCCAACTGCCCTGGAAGTCTAAGGCACATGCTCTCAGCATGTCCTCGAGTGTCTGAATAGTACGCTCAGTCTGACCATCTGTCTGAGGATGGAACGCGGTACTCAGCTTGAGTTCTGTACCCAACGCTTCTCTGGTAGCTCTCCAGTACCTCGAAAGGAATCTGGTATCTCTATCTGACACTATGGTCTTTGGTATGCCGTGATGTCTCATGATTTCTTTCTCAAATAACTCAGCTAATTTGGTCACCTTCCAAGTATCCTTCATCGGTATGAATCGGGCTACTTTGGTAAGGCGATCCACCACCACCCATATCATGTTGAGACCTCCCCTAGCAGGTGGAAGCCCAACTACGAAGTCCATGGAGATATCATGGAACTTCCACTCCGGAACTGGCATCGACTGTACCATTCCGCCCGGTCGTCGGTGCTCGAATTTCACCTTCTGGCATGTGAGACACCTCAAGACGAACTCGGTAACATCTGTCTTCATCCCCGACCACCAGAAGTATCTCTTCATGTCTTTATACATTTTAGAGGCTCCCGGATGGATGGAAACTGAAGAACAGTGTGATTCTCTAAGTATACGGTCTTTCAGATCCGTGCCTCGTGGTATGCATAACCGGCCCTTAAGTCTGATCAGATCATCATCATGAAGTCTGAAGTCGTATTTCTGACTCTCAAAGGTACCATCTGTCAGCTTCTGTCTGACCCCTCTCATGTACTCATCTGTCCTCTGAGCCTCTCGCGCCTCATCAACCAAGCTGGAGAAAGAAACTAGCGAATGGAGTGAGTGTGCTCGACGGCTCAGGGCATCTGCTACAACATTGGCCTTCCCCTCTTTGTATTGGAGGTCAATGTCATAGTCTTTCAGAAACTCTAACCATCTCCTCTGTCGAAGATTTAACTCCTTCTGAGTGAATATGTATTTCAAACTCTTGTGATCGGTGTAGATCGTGACACTAACCCCATATAAGTAGTGGCGCCATATCTTCAAAGCGAAGACTACAGCTCCCAGCTCTAAATCATGTGTGGGGTAGTTCTCCTCATGTTTCTTCAACTGGCGTGAGGCATATGCCACCACCTTGCCATGTTGCATGAGCACGCAACCCAGCCCTCTGCCGGATGCATCACAATAAACCTCAAAGCCCTCTGTACCGTCTGGAATGGTCAACCGGTGCAGTGGTCAGTGAGTCCTTCAAGCGCTGAAATGATTCTCACAGTCAACTGTCCACAAGAACGGTGCATCTTTCTTCATCAGACTGGTCATCGGCTTCGCGACCTTGCTGAAATCTCTAACAAACCTCCTGTAGTAACCTGCCAGACCGAGAAAGCTCCGGATGTCGGTAACAGTCTTCGGCCTTGGCCAGGTACGTACGGCATCAATCTTTGCTGGATCCACTGCGATCCCAGCATCTGAGATGACATGACCTAGGAAGGAAACCTGGTCAAGCCAAAACTCACACTTGGAGAACTTAGCATATAGCTGGTTCTCCCTCAGTATTTCCAATATCCTCCTCAGATGTTCCTCATGTTCAACTTTAGACTTTGAATATATCAGAATGTCATCAATAAAAACCACAACCGACTTGTCCAGCTGCTCCCGGAACAAGCGGTTCATCAGATCCATAAACTTCGCCGGTGCGTTCGACAAACCGAACGGCATCACTGTAAACTCATAGTGGCCGTATCGTGTCCGGAATGCCGTCTTCTCAATGTCTCCCTCCTTAATGGCTATCTGATGATACCCCGATCTGAGATCAATCTTGGAAAACACAGATGCTCCCTTCAACTGATCGAACAGATCGTCAATGCGGGGTAGTGGGTACTTATTCTTCACTGTCACTGCATTCAGCTCTCTGTAGTCGATGCAGAGGCGGAGACTACCATCCTTCTTCTTCACGAAGAGGACTGGCGCTCCCCATGGTGACACACTTGGTCTAATGAATCCTTTATCTAACAAATCTTTCAATTGTTCTTTTAACTCAGTCATTTCTGCCGGAGCCATACGGTATGGTGCTTGGCTATCGGTCCGGTACCAGGTAGCAGCTCAATGGTGAACTCTACCTCCGAGTGGGTGGCATGCCGGGCAGTTCCCGTGGAAATAAGTCGGGGAACTCCGACACTACCGGTAAGTCGGGGTCGAACTCAGGGTCTCTCTCTATGTCCTGTACATAGCAGAGGTATACTTCCTTTCTCCTTAATTCTCTATGCATTGCCATGGCGGTGATGATCTTAGTCGAAGGCTCTCTGGGCCTCTGGCGGTATGATATTGTTACCCAGACGGACTCCTGAGCAGCAATCTATGCTCGGCGCAGAGGATACGTCCCTTGTGCCGCTCCAACCAGTTCATCCCGAAGATAACATCAAATCCTAGCTTACTGAACTCAATGAAACTGACTGGAAAGTCTTCTCCCTTAATTCTGATGGTGGCTCCTCGGTAGTAACGAGTGCAACGAACCTTCTCCTTAGACGGGAGCGTAACCGTGAAGTCGGGTAGCTCATCAGCGTCTAGCCCCAACCTGCTCGCAAATGATGCCGAGACAAAGGTATGCGAGGCCCCTGAGTCGAAGAGAACTGATGCCTCAATCCCAAATCGGAAAGGTGCCGGTGAGGATAGTACCGCTGGCGTCGGCCTGTGCCTCTGTAAGTATGCTTAGTGCACCTTCCGTACCGAGTCCATAACCTAATTGTGTTCACAAGCTTCATGAGTATTGATGGTATAACAAGAGTCGTAACAATTTATATGAACAACACTGTTATTTTATTCATGACCATCCTGTTTACAACATGTGCTTCAATCTTACATCTCATTTCTCATCTCATTCTAACATTACATGGCTAATATTGTCTAAAGGTTAGGTTTAATCTTCCTGGTCTCATATGCGTCGCATTGATTACTGCTGACGGTGCTGTATTCAGCTTGATTCTCTTAATCCCATGGTATAACATCCTTGATTCTCCTCCCAAAATTAATACATCACCTGACTTAAGTACTATCTTATCTGCACGGTCACGCTTCTGCTCGCCGTATAAAAATTCTGCACATCCCCAATGGACCAAGACACTACGGGTATCCCTCTTTCGAGAGACTCCGTTGTCTCGTCCTTATCCTGGTGTAGTCCCAGTCTCCCATCTTTTCGTAGAAGTTTACAATGCAAATGTCTGCCTGGATGTCTGGAATCGGTTCAGCTTCCAACTGCTGAGCGATTTCCACGACTTGTGTAATAACTGGATGGAACTCTTCGGGTATTCCCGGTGGTGAGACTCCATCTTGCCCTCATGGTTTGGTAATTCTTGGCATACGGATTCCAATCCTTGCCCAAGCTCATCATCTTTAATTTCATCCTTGCTCCTCCTGGGTACTCCGGTGTGTAAAAACCTCCCGGTCCCATTCCTAGTTGATTGCATCTCCTGATGATGGCTATTTGTGCTTCGGGTGTCAGGTATCCCCTTAATAAAATCATACCTGGGCGGATAACCTGACATTGTTCGGTTGGAAAGTCTATGGTTTCGATGTCGGTGTGCTCCGGGTTAGATGTAGATGGTATTGGGTAGCAATGTTGAATCCTCCTAAAGTGGTAGTAGGTTATATCTTACTTAAGTTCTAATCTATCTTATTCTTACTTAACTCATTTATTCACCAAACATGCATGATAATGCGATAAGTAGGTAGTTTTATTGCTAAATGGTTATAGTGGTACCTGGCCTCGATGAGGGTTCAGGCTCATCGTCCCGGTCCACCATGTGTAAAGTGGGTCCCGTCTTCTGGGTCACCCGTGGGTTCTTGTCCGCCGGCTGCTGCACCTTCCTCTGACCGTCAGATCCAGCTCCCTGATCGGTCTTGCCCTTGCCCCTGGTATCGGGCCTATAGGCTCTGCTAGCAGGGTTCCGGTAACACTCATATGCTCGATGCCCGTAGACTCCACAAAAGTTGCACTCCACCTTATTCCCCTTACAGTCGAGCCCGGGGTGGTCCTTGTGACACCATCTACAGATGAAGCGTCGCTGGTAGCCACCACCGGCTCCCTTCTCAGTCTCAGATCCTGATGATTCATAGTCAATCTCATATCTCAAACGGTTACTAATTTATTTCTTAACTCATTCAATATCAATTTCCTTACCCTTTGGCGCCTTAGAGCGCAGTGGTGTAGTGCAATAGCATAGGTCAGCTTCAATGGCTCTTCCGAAGCCTTCTCCTTTTCCTCCCTCCCCTTTGGGTTCTGATTTTTCTGGGCCTGAGGCTGGTACTTTTGTTTCTTGTACCCTCCTTGCCCTTGACTTTCTGAGCTCTTACCAGCACTCTTCCTCTTTGCATTCTCTCGTCCCTCAGCTGGACGGTAATCTCAACCTTAGCAGCGGCATGATAGCACTCCTGCTTTTCCATAGTATTAGTCACACTTATTTCTCATAATCTAAAGCTTACTCATTACCTACTCAAATCTCAATCATTCTTATTACCTGCAAGGTAGTGTAACTCGTCGGCCCCATGCCGTAGCGGAGTCGATGGCTAAGCCCGCCATAGAAGCGGTCCACCAAGATCTGGTCAGAATACCCTAGACCTGGCAGAAGACGGAGCAAGGCAGTGAACTCTGAGTAATACTCGTCCACTGTCATCTTGTCCGACTGCTTAAGCGCATCCAACTGTAAGCGCTTCTTCGTCTGGACATGGGCGGGGTAGTACTTTGCTCGTAGCAAGGCGGTGTACTGCTCCCAGCCGAACTCTGGATTGGCCACATGCTCGGCCCTCACCAGCTTCCACCAATCGCCTGCCGCCCCCTTCAGATAGAAAGCAGCTAAGCGCACCTTGATCCCAGCAGGGACGTCAAGGGTCTCGAAGGCGGTCTCCAGCTCGGAGATGTACGCCTCAAGCTTGGCGGGATCGGTCTCCCCCTTAAAATGCGCGGGTCGAAGATCTGCTAGACTCTTCACCCAGTTTGGTTCCCTAGGTTGTGGCGGTGGAGGTGGTGCACCCACACCAGGCTGATAGCCCATGTGCCCTAAAGCGGCAGCTACGATCTCTGCGATCGTCTGCCCTCCAGGTATCCCTGAAGTATCCTCACCCCGGCCGCGACCTCGGCCTCCTCTAGGGCGTCCTGCCATCTGAACAAGCATAACTCACATTAGATTCGTATTCACCACTGTTTTGGTTAGTAAATTTATAACGTCCGTAGACGGTAAAGACAATCCACACTTATTAGTGGTCATCTGACTCTACTCACTCTAACTTCTCACACCCTTAACCCAACACTTATTCCTTAACTTATATCCTAACTCGGTGGTTACTCAGTCCGGTATTTCTTGATCAGAGCGTAACTACGCTCTGATACCACTTTTTGTAACACCCCATCCAAAGCCTATCGTGGTTATCGCAAACTGAACACTTAATCGAATACGTCGCAGCGGAAATAAATAACACCTGGACCTTGCCACGGTCTGATCGTTAGAATATACCGGCTTAACATTTACAATACTTATCCAAAACACTTATCCAACTGAAAACATCACCATTCACAATACCGCAACCAACCGAGTACAAGTATCTTAAACATAATCCCTAACTTACATCAGTTTAATATAAACAGTCGGGTGCACAGGCGCAACCCGAACTCAAAATAAATGTCCCACCCTAAGTCTAACCGCTCCTACTCTCGTAGTGCGTCCTCATGGGTCTCTTACCTGCAAGTGTAAAAATAGCCCCCGAGGGGGTCAGCACGAATGCTGGTACACCCTCTCATGGCCCCCAAGCTAACGGGGCTACGACGACTAATTGTCGATAGCATGGAAATTGATTACATACACAAGCATAATATGAAGTGCAATAACAATAACCACAGATGAACATATATAGTTCACAAACAATGAACGTCTCAAGCGTTCCCTTATCAAGTGGGTTAGTAACCCCCTCCTTAGTCCTCATTTCCTTAATCTCATTCCTTACCTTACCTTAATCTTAATCTTAATCTCAGTATACAAACCTTTCCTGGAAGGGATTGGTTGTAGCTTAATTCGAACCTGGGATTTAGGTGATCCCACCGCACCATCTTAATGCCACCTACTCTGGACGGGAGTCCAGCGTAGCTGAGCCGGCAACCGGCCCTAGGCTACAAGTCCGAAGACAAGTCCTTAAGCGGAGGGCGGATCTGATTCAGATACCGTCCCCCTTTTTCCTTAGCATGCATGACCGGAGATCGGTCCCGGGTTTCCTCACTCAAGTTCCAGTTAGTAGACATCTTAAACACATGTGCTAGCTAAGCCTTAACGGGCATTAACCAACAACCATCAAACTTAACTCTTATTCTTAACTCAGTAAGTACTAAACTTGGTTAGTAACCATCTCAAGTCTCGCGGGTTAGTGTAAAGATAACACAAACACAACGAGAATAAATATAACCGGTTGCATGCTTTATCTTGTTTTAGTCATAGCAATTAAACAGATAGCACACAAGCCGAGGGACACCTCGTTAGCAAGCAGGTCACAAGAAGGATTGTACCGTTCACCGTCGACGATCGTTTGGTTTATCTCCTTCCAAGTCCCAATTCACAAAGCCTAGAACATTGATTCAGTTTTAGGTTATTATCAATCCAACTCAATAGAATTTCTTAACTTTCCAAGACATCAACTTTTACCCATTGTTTTTCACTAAGCCTTATGGTTTTTAACTTGACTCCTAAGTGCATCATTTCCTCATTATTTATTACACTTACTCTCCCACTTAATGACCATCACACCCACCAAACAAGTCCTTAACAATCTCATAACATCCATACTTAATTATCCCCATCATTTCCTAACCTTAAACAAGGTTTTTGGTCCATACAGTGGCCTGTCCGAACTTGTGTCCGGACTTCCCAAGTTCGGACACAAGTCGAGACTCAAAACTGAAAACAGACGCCTGTCCGAACTTGTGTCCGGACTTCGGAAGTTCGGACATGGGTCGAGGAAAATTCAAAGTAGAAGCAGACACGTCCGAACTTGTGTCCGGACTTCCAAAGGTCGGACACAAGTCGAGACTCTGAAAATTTTCACGCAACAGGGCTTGTCCGAACTTCCATGTCCGGACGGATGTTCGGACAAGGCAAAACACTCATTTTCTAAGCCTTCAAACACTTAACCAATTCCACCAAACTTCTCCTAAACCCTCATAATGTCTTCTAACATCATTTGGTACACTTACACCCTCATACAACATCCACAAAACTCATTTTCTATCTCCTTAAACACTTACCCACTTCATACCAAAATTCCTACACTTATGATATTTTCTCCTTGGTTTCCTAAGTGGTGTTTCATACCTATGATAGCCACTATGCCAATAATGTTCCCTCACTACTACAACATCATTTCCCAAGCATCTTTCTTGCACTTTCCAAGGTTTTCCTTAAATTCTAAACCCTAGTTTCTTTTGTCAACATTTACCTAAGTCCTAAATACTCAAAGTCATTCTCTTGATTCCTAAATCCTTCTTAGTAATACCTAAGTCATTATAAGTCCTTAGAACACCTTATTCTCACCCTTTTTCGTCAAGACAATCTCTAGAACATCCTAGTACTTCCTTAGTCATTAAATCCCCCTTAGAGTATCTTACACACTTACGTTCTCCTTTAGATTTTGCCATGGGTTCTCTAGTATATAGTACATCCTAACACTGGTTTTTCTCCATCAAACAACCAATACCACTCAAATTCTCATCACAACACCTTAACACACAATTTACACCAAAACTACACCACATCATCTTATAGTGCATAAACTTAAATGCTTGGCACTTAGGCCCTTAAATGACAATAATCTTAACCACTGAACTTCCTCATATATTTGCCTTCAACCTGCGAATACACACAACAGGGCTCCCATTGAAATAAAATGCTTCTTGTAATTCATCTCCACATTGTTTTAACTATCTCTTCTTCTCATTTGCTCTTTAGTCACAAGTTCACAAGTATAGTCATTGTTTCTTCTAGGTTTTATAACACCTTCCCAAAATAAACTCTACACAAAACTCATCATATACCTAAATCCCTTTCCCATAAATAACAAGACATCTTAAGGTAAGTAATTTACCTTGTTCCTTTACAAGCTTAAAAAGCTTTCTTCCTTAGGTTTTTCTTTTTTCAATCTCGGTCACCAATGTGATTCTCCTTGCCAATGTTCTAACCAATATCCAATGACTCCAATGAGTACTAGATAACACATTAACCCTAAGGAACAAACCCTAGGTTAAAATATGCTTTAAGGTATTAATGTGATTGTTTTACCTTGGTTTCTCAAGATAAACTTGGATATGAAGCAAGAAGGACCTCCTCTCTCCTTTGAAGAGTAGAAAAAAGCTAGAACAAGGCATTAAAATGGAGTCCCATGAGCACTAAATTTTCGGACATGTGAAGAAAATGGTGGAAACCTAGATTTTCTTACATTTTCTTTACCTTAAGAGAATGGAGATGCCAATGGAGTCTCCAAACTTGAATTTCCTCCTCTAATGGTGGTTTGACTTGGCACCAAAATGAAGCTCTTGAAGTTTTGAAAAGATAGAAAGAAGGAGCTTGAGCTAACTAAGAAGAGTATGTATTTTGTTTTGGATTTGGAGCTAAAATGAGTAAGATGTGACCAAGGAAAGATGGAGCTTTCATGGAGGTTGAGTTTTACGTGAATGGAGAAGGGAGAGAGCAGCTCAAACCGTGGGAAAACAAAGGAGAATGAAGAAGTGAGGAGAGAGAACTAATAAAGTGTGATATTTATGTAAAAGGTGAATAGTGCTTTTACTTTAAAACTCTCATTTGCTTTCTTATTTGCTTAATGACTCATGAAGGTGATGACTCACCTCCTAAGAAACCGGCCCCCTTTTAATAATGAGGGTACTTTAGTCTTTGTTGACCAAATGTCTCACTTATATAGACTTGTGTTATAACTAGCTTAATTAATTCACTATTCACCAAAACAAGGCACATTGTTGTGAAATTTTTGATTTTCATTGATATAGGCTTCCAAATGTGATACTATATAGTACACATGTTAATTAGAGAGTAATGATGGACATTTAGCCATTCAAAACTCATTTACAAGACAATTTTTCAAAAACGTGCTTTAAGACTCCTTAAAGCACATTTTGTGTTTTAACTTGTTTTCAAGCTTGGTTTTCTTTGGTAATTGATTTAAAATGACCATTAGGAATTACTAAGGTCTTAGAACAATATTTGGGTACTCTCCCAAGTCTCTCCAAGCTTGAGCACGTTTTTGTTAAAACTGCTCTTTTGGTGTTTCCTTATATTTTCTTTGATTAGAAACGTTTCTTAATGTTTCTAAGGCATTATTTAGCCTCCTTATATCTTAGTTTATCATTTAAACACCATATCTAAGTTTGGGGTATTTCAATTCGACCAAGTGGTCGGCGTACCCTCACTAGTACGCGGGGTATGCGGTTATCATGCGCAGCGAAAGCTGTCCCCCTAGGGGGAACGTTTTTAGTGTGCAGGTACCCGAAGCGGATGTGTTCAAGGTAAGAGACCGGCGGCACAACCTTGTATCTAGAAAGTAAGTAGTTGTGAGGAATAGTAGTAAGTAGTCTCCTAATGAGTATGTATGAGTTTGGAAGAGGTATTATACTTGTATGAGGATCCTAGTAGACTCGGTATGTGAATTAAATTGTATTGTACATGGAGTATTGTATGGAATGAAGATTGTAGTACTTATTTGGTAAATGGAGTATGTGTCGTAGTTATGTAGTACTCGGGATTCCGGTCCATCAGACCGATGCTGTATGTAACAGTAGTAGTAGCCTTGTTAGTCACGTGGGTGGCTAACGGCGTTGTATCACCCACTGTATGTATGTAAGTATCCGCTGCGTGAGTCTGGATTGTATAAGGAGATTGGACGGTAATGACAGTATTAGCAGTTGGGGTGTTACAAAAGTGGTATCAGAGCGATCGAAGGAAGAGAAGTAGGAATACCGAGTTAGGAATTAGAAGCTTAGGGCTAAGGGCTGAGTGTTAGCATTAGAGATATGCTAGTTAGGAACCACCGGTGAGTACTGGATACCTACGATACCAGCCCGCCCGCCGCAAACCCCATTGATAACTTGGGAAAGGACGCCAGAGAGAAGAAAAGTCTTCTCATACTCGGGGAAAACCCGATCTGGCAGTTGCGAAGAAATCACACGGTAAACAAGAACCGACACGTAGTAGGTTCCAGGAACCGGAAGTCCCGGAGATGGATCCCGGGTTGAACCACAACTCCGCATGTAATAGCGATAGGATGAACACTCCAACCACGAGGAGGCTACAACTTACAACAGCATGGGGCAACGTGCTTAGCAGTCGCGAGGCCTAGCTAGTCAACCAGCAGCAGGAAAGAAGCACTAACTATGCAACGAAATGGGAAAAAGAGAGTAATAACAGAACCCGAGACACAAGTCTACGGGATAGTAATGCTTGAATAATACCACCAACGGTATGCTAGCTGACTAAGGACTTAGTCGGAAGCGGTTAACTCCAAAACTACGACGCTATTAAGGTTGCAGTACCTGGACAATATAGCTCAGACAACTACAAGAATAACCATGAGATATAACCCAATAGGACTACAAGAGTAGTGCCTAAACAAGGAAGGCTCAGTAACCACCACAGATGTGTGGGAACGAGCCACAAGGAACGACACTAAACCAAATAGAGTGGGAATCTCCAAGGATTGGAGAAGTACCCAGATCTACGACAGCCATGTCTAGGCCACCAAGAAGCTACCTAAGGGATCGAGTATACCAATTATAGACCGATAAGATCGAGGGAAGAGTCAACAAGACTATCAAGTACCGGTGAAAACCATACCGTGACCGGTGTAGGTTTACCCAAAAACCACTAATACCACGCACTTGCCACGGCAAGTGCAGCAAGGACAGGAACATACAGAGGAACCCTAACACGTCACAAGTACATAGTAATGTGCTGTGACCATAATGAAACAATTACTGGATCACAAATCCTGACACTGAAAGAATGGAACCTTGGAAAGGCCTAACGGCCCGACCACTGTATTTAGAACATACCAGTCAGCGAGAAGCTGGACTTGGTCAAGATTTCGAACATGGCTATGCCATGAAGAACTTCTTTTAACACCGAACCATAGTTTTCAAACCAAGTTTTCTTTCAAAACCACAAACCTTCTTTTAAACCCTTGGATTTTAAAAACCGAACCAACATGATTACGGTGAGTATCATAGAATGATACAAGAGGAGTTGACAACAGAATACTTCACCTAGGCATGTGACGAACACTACGAGTGTACCGTTACGGGATGTGGGCAACCGCACTCCGAAGGAGCTTGCGGGCCCGACATATAGTTGGGTAAGTGGTAACGTATCAATATGGTACCCCACGTATGTATACATGTAGTGTGCGACGCACGGGAAGTAGTCAACTCCGTTCTACGGACCATGAGTGAGTTCAAACCAGAACAGCTGGACACCTCAGACGACCAAGTATCAAGGAACTCAGAGAATCCATCTGAAGATGGGGAATAGGAACTAGAAGTGCAAGGAGCACATACTAGTAAGTATAGACATTGGATATGTCTCAAATAATATAAGCAACTACCTGACAGCTGGATGGAATACCCAGCCTAAACACATTAAGGCGAATGGCTAACGTGAACCTAACAATGCTCAACAAACGGAGCAGAATTCCCAAGAGCAACCACAAGATTACCACAAGTATAATCCATCATTGGAAAAGAATGTAAACCTAGTCAAGAACACTAGGAGAAGGTGTAAACGGTCTACCCAACGACGGGAGACGCTATAAACCAAAAGAGAATAACTCAAATATAATACCACAAGGCAGTATAGTAGACACAACATATCATAAATTAGCCGGATGTAACGGCATGCTTCAACAGCACTCAGGAACAATCCTTGAAGGGTGTCTGCATTGCAACAGTCGAACAACAGCGACATGATAAAAGCACGGAAGTTAGAACGAACACTCGGTTAAGACACCGAAGGGATTTCACTTAACAGGAAATACCTAGATTACCAGAAGGCACTGGTTAGCACCAGATTGCCAAAAAGGGTCTCCTATGAACGGAAGCGTGATACCACAACTTACCATGGAGCCCAATAATATCTCCAACCTATGACGGTATACATGGAGTGGAAACATGTGTAAGCAGCTTGCAAAGAGCATAGCTTGCAGCGATACGGCTCAGAAGTCGTAAACCAAATACGTTATATAAACTTAAACGGTTGCAAAACCGGCACCAACTGTTAACAAGACCTGCAAGAGATATTGCCTTGTACGACAAGAAATCAACAACTGGACCATCAATTCAAACCCAACATCTTGAGTGGCCTGGAGAAATGGCCAACTCAGTGTCACTGTCACTAGAGCATCAGTCTAGTATACAGTTGACAAGCTTTTAATTACCTTCATGCCTTATGTAGCACTGGTAGCACAGAGGCATAAGAATCATGATAATGCCAACATTGGCCTAGTCCACACTTGGACACTACGAGAAACCCAAGGGAAGGTACCCCCTCGTTAGCCAAAGACCACCAATGTGGTGAAGATGTGAACCCTTGAAAAGGCTTCCATCTACTATAACAATAAAACCAAACAATAGATATTGCTAAGGGGTGATGGATGGAATGAGGAAATGAGATTTCCAAACCATTACGACTTAAAGGAGTAACATACTCCATAAGCACCCAAACACGTGGTGGACCATTGTGTAAACACCAACATAGCAAACCTTGTCATTAGACCTATGAGTGGAGACGAACCCCTCAACAAGAACTTTCATTACCAATGAAAGAATACTCTCAATTGGAGAACGGGACCAGAAAACCCTTGAAGTTTCTTGGGATGACTCGGTGACGTACATACAAAAGTGAAACTACACAGCTGGAGCTTATAACCGATGCTCGGCACTAGGAAGATAATAGTAGTCAAAAGCGATCAATGTGTGTGCACATTGCACACCATGAATGACCAACGCTCAAGAGAGCTTGTAACCCGATAAACCACGTCATCCTCGGTCAACCAAGATACTTGGTGAGTTGTACCATAAATGATGATGGAATGTGAGGTAAGCTAACCTACACATGAAACCTAAAATGGAACAACATCTCCACATTGGGAAGATATTAATATTGTGGTATGCTACGACAACCGTCATACACACGAACATTGGAAACTCCAGGGTATTCATACCATAAGGGAATGGTGCCAATGACAATGGCAATGAGTAAAGAGAAACTACCACAGTAACGGAGTCAGTAAAAGTAATGTTGTACAATGAGTAAGAATACGGGGCGCAACAAGCGACCGATATGAGGAAGTAGCAGATAATGACACGGAGTATAAGTACGAGATGATAGGGAGAAATATTCCTTCCTATCACATAAGTGACTTACTGTCAAGCATTTACGCCTCTGCACTCTGTATGACTAAGTGTTTTGGTATTGCACTTGTGCAGCTAATGATCTAATGGGATGGCTAGGGATATGGGAAATGTAAACCGTAGTAAACCCTTCTTTTCACCAACGAATATGACATAAGCCAGTTAAGCAAGCTTAGCAACAGACCGTGCGGCTTAAGGCCAAAGAAGCACGAAAACTGTAAAGCACACCAACAATCACAAGATGTGAATTCCAGTGGAATAAAAAGGTGAAAGGAGACTTAAGAAAGTCACTAGGACCGACGCATATCAATGCAAGGTCATACAAGTAAAGAACACTTGTACTGAACCAAAAGAACTGGTGTAATCCAGAAGCCATTGACAACAGAGGAAATACTACAACTAAGTAGTGACTTAACCTCGCCCGACAATAAGTCGGAGGAGCTTAATGAATAATCGTGGAAGCATAAATAGCATGTGCAGTAGATTACCAGAGAGCTGGTTATAAATCTTAAACTGTTGAGTTCAAACACGGTAAAAGATTACCGCAATTGTTTAGTAAACCTTATTCCCATAATAGACGGATAAAAGGTGATGTATAACACATTAAGGATAACAAGAAGGGTGGATAACCCAAGTTATCAGGGTTGCGCAGCAGAAGCTAGTGGGCCCTAGCCAGGAGACATATACCTGGTAAGTATAATAGAATGGCTATTAACGCCTTGAAGCCGGTTAGGCTAGTAACCGAATTAATTATGAGTTAAATAAACTCATATAGGTATTCTTGGTGCAAAGACTAAACCATTGGTATGGTTAAGACCCTTTGACCAGAGCATAGTATATAGCATACTGAGTGAAGCTAAACGCTTTGGATTGCCCGAATTAAATAACCAATGTTTAATATTAACATATGGGTGATTACGTGGGCGTAATCCCTTTTAAGGGGGGTAGAGCGAAAACCGCCTAATGTAAGTTTGTGAATAAAACACATAAACCATAATGTGCATAGCACAAATGAGAACCAAATTGATGATTGATACTATGTTAAATAAACATAAGTACTCATTCATATTGTAATTATGGTAATTAGGCTTTAGATATGCAAATACCATGGGATGGATATATCTATCTTGCAACACCAATGTAAGAGTATTAGTAAAAGAAAAATGAGTAGTGGACGGAGCTCCACAAGTATTGTAACCTTTGAAGAAGTAGTACGAAATGAATGAGGATAGTAGATGAATGAAGTTTATGAGTAGTGGAATCGTAGGTCAAATATTTGAAACAATTGAAGTCAACTAAATCTTATAAGTATAGTATTCCTTAGTTATAATATTGGAGATGATGGTGAGTAATGGATGGAAGTAGTGAAGGTTGATGAAATGAGCATTAGGATTGAACCATGGAGTAAAGCATTTGGGAAGTAGAGTGAGACGATTGATGGACGGATTCCATCCTTTGGAGATGTATGAATTCGTAATTACGACTAGAAATAGTAAAAGATAGAAAATGAAAACAATTAAATTATTTGTTTGATTGAATCTGATGTGGGAAGTCGAACTTGATCCTGATCAGATCAAGGGAAACCAAACACAAATTGGAGTGGAAAGATAGTTCAACACTGATGCTGATCACATCAGGGTCGAATGACTCTTGAAGCTCCCCTCAGTGGTCACATGAATCACACATAGGATAGAAGTAATGAATATAAATTGGAATATGGAGTTGTATGTTTTAGGAAATTTTTAATTGGTAGTAGTGAAAGAATTTCCTTAGTATGGAGAATGAGGATCTGCTAGAAGTGTGTACCGAAAGAAGATAGAGGTAGTATGTTGTATTATTCCAAGGGCAGCGGGACATAGAGGAGTCCTGTGTCTAGATGACCGGAGTGCCTGCGGGATTGTATGTGTATTGCATTGCTTTGGGGATAGCTTTGCTGTATGTATGTATGAACTTTGTAATGAGGAACCGGATAGTTAGTAGTAGCGCGGATTGGAGTAACTATTGTATATTGGTATGGTATATGGTATGGTATGTAGGAACCTTGAGGGATGGATTTAGGAATTGTAAGAAGGAGGAACGTATAACCTTTGGCATAGACGGGTATAAATGAGTAAGTATAGCAATCCCATAACCTCGAACAACTTTGAGGACAAAGTTCCTAAGGGGGGTAGATTGAAATACCCCGAACTTAAACATAAGGATTAACATTAATCTAATACGTATTTAAGGGCCTAATGGTACCTAATTAATATTGGCAAGGAAAAATAAATCCAAAGAAAAAGAAACGCTTAAAAGGCGAAAAACGCTAAATAAGTGTTAAATGACCATAGGAGGTATGAGGCCTCGGTTAGCATATTATACGGATCCTAAAGGTTTAATAAGACCTAAATAATATATGGGAACAAACCCGAAGAAAACGGATCCAAATAATGTATTAAAACGCTAATAGAGCTTTAACGCACATTTTTCGAGAAGACCTAAAAACGTGATTTTAAGTGGTCAAACGAACCCGTAAAAATTATAAGTCATTAAATAAATATTATTAAGCATTTATGGAAGCTTAATAACCAATAAAAATAAGAAACGAGAAAATTCTGGAAAACGGGCCGGTTAGTGAACAGTACCTAAACCGGGTAAAGGTAAAATACGAGCGTTTTCTGTAAAAGACGAAAAACGCTCCAGCTAATAAAACTGTAAGGGGCCGGTTTTTATCAGTCAAATAACTCCCTCACACACACATGTAACTAGCTAACTAATAAGAGAGCCAAAAGAAAAAAAGCAATAAAGTAAAAACTACTTTATTTCCCTTCCCTCTACACCTCACTCTCACATTTTCAAAACTTTCTCTTCCTCCCCTCCATCGTACTCTCCTCTTCCTCCTCCCTTGGGCTGCGATTTTGGAGTCCCCCAACACAACAATGTCAACTCCCACTTCTCTCCCATGCTCTACCTCTATGTGAGCTCCAATCACAAAAATAATACATATTTGTAATCCCCTCATCATCCTCTACACTTCTCTCTTTTCAAAATCCAAAAAATGAGGAAGTTCATTTCCATGGGTTTTCCCCATTCAAAAGAAAATGGCACCAATGTAAAGCTTGGAGTCTCCTCACTCCATTAAGGTAAAAATCTATATGAAAAAACTCATGTTTTCTCCACCTTACTCCATAACCGATTTTTGCCTCTTTGTAATGCCTTGTTTTCTCTCTCTCCTTTGAGCAAAACATCAACCTAGCAATGGTGGTGGATTCACCTTCTTGAACCAAGGGCTAAAACCCCTTCTAAAACTCTCCAAAGGTAAACCCTAGAAATTTCATTTCAAACACTTCAATGAATTGGCATTAATTTAAGGGTTATTATATTAATAGTAGTGTTTTGTGTTCATTGGGTGATGGGAATGGAGTTTGGCAACTCCATTCCCCACATGGCCGATTTGGGCAAGAAAGGAAGAAGGAGGAGAAATGAGAAAGAAAGAAGGAATTAAAAGCTCAAGGTAAGAGCTCATTACTAATGTTAAATTTTAGTGCATTAGGGTAATGGGAATGGGTAAACCAATCTAAAGAACCCAAATAATGTATTAGTAATGTAATTGTGGAAGTTTGAGTATTTGTGAACTAGTATGTGAATTGTGGGCCTTAGAGCCAAGTGTATTGTGTATGTGCATTAGTAATGTGGATTGAGGAAGTAATGGTGTACTAAGATTTTGTTTGTGTGCTGGTAGAACCTGTGGTTTGGCTAGATTTGGAATGATTTGATGAGGAAACACATATGTGGAGAAGTAAGAAATGTAGAGGAACTATGGCAAAATTTTGGTAGGAATATGTATATGTATGGATGACTTGGTGAATGGGAAAACCAAGGTGTATATTGGATTGGGTAGATATGTTTAGTAGTGATGAAGAGGAAGTTGTAGTATGAGAAACAAGAAGTGTAAAAATCTGTAGCAAAGTGTGTAAAAATGCCTTGGAGAAGTTAGGAAAAATTAGTGTGTAGGAATTGGTAAAATGAATGTTGGACTTGGGTATAGATGGTACAATTGCTTGGAAATGAATCGGCATGGTAAGAGGAGGTATTTGGGATGCTAGGAGCGACATTGGTAGAGGAAATATTAGATGGTAGAAGTTGGTTAGAAATCTGTAGCATAAGTAAAATAAAAACTGTTACATTTGTGGGAAAAGAAGTGAGGAATTTGTGTGAGCTGATTGATGAATTTGGTAAGGAGTTTGGTGGATGAACCAAGGCAATTTGAAGGGCCTAGGTAGTGTTTAAACATGTGGGATTACATGTAAGAAGATTGGAGAAACAATGGGTAAAGTATAGAACTGAAAACAGAAGTAAAAATGCAAATACTGGGCCGGACCGAACTTGCGACCGGACTTGCAAGTTCGGTCGAGCCCAGATTTACAAAGACGGAATGCTTCAGTAATGGACTGAACTTGTGACCGGACTTGCAAGTTCGGTCGGACCAGAAAAATTCTCCCGTCAGTAACCTTCTGGAATGGACCGAACTTGCGACCGGACTTGCAAGTTCGGTCGGCCAGAAAAATTTCCGTCGAGTAAGCTACTGGAATGGACCTACCTTGCGACCGGACTTGCAAGGTCGGTCGGGCTAAAATTTTCACATACGAAACTTACTGGAATGGACCGACCTTGGGACCGGACTTGCAAGGTCGGTCGGCCCTGTAATTCTCCAGCGCATCCTTACTGACTTGGACCGAACTTGCGACCGGACTTGCAAGTTCGGTCGAGTCATACAAAAAAAAATTAAATTAAAAATAATAATATATATGTATATATATATATATGTATACCCACAATACATATGTACATATATGTAAGTATATACGTTAAGTAAGAAAACTAACTTAAAGGAAGTAAACAATGTGTAAGTATAAGAACGTTAAGTGGAACCGAAACAACGGGATAACGGGGTAAGTACGGGAGTAGCAAGTATGTATGTAATGTAATGCGTAGTATTGATTGAACCGTTTGGCATGTAGCCAGGGGTTCAAGAATAGGATTCGAGGAACAAATAAGGACTAAGGAACAAGAGGGCACCGGTAGAGTAAATTGCAGAAAAAGGTATGATTTCTTCATGCCCTGTATCTTAATCTGGTTACCCCGATTTGTGTGCTTATTTGATCACCTAATAAGATAAATGCATGAATCGGATTATATTCCACTTACTTGTGCTTGTTTACATTGTTCTCGATATTTGTCTTGAACAATAGTTTGTATAATTCATGAAAGATATGAATGATGATGAATGGTACTCGAATCTTGTATTGTACTTAAGTATTGTATTGTATTTTGTATAAATGAGTATTGAGCATTGTAGTTGTGTATGTGGCGTGTATGAATGACTTCTGTTAATTCCTAACTACCTAACTCCTAACTTAAGTGAGTAAATTGGAATGAGTAGAAGTCCGATATAGCTTCGGCCCCGGGTGAGGATGAGGAGACACAAGAGGTTGGATCCGATTCCTGGTTCGTAAGCTAGTCCACGGCCTAAATCCCTTAAGTGGGTAGCATCCTGGATGGGTGAACCAAGTAAAGCCTGGTGGTGGGACGGTGTAGTCCCTGCCCAGAGGCCATACCGGCTTAACATGAGTAAGAGTAAGTATGTAAGTAAGTATGGATCAGTAACTATGTATGAGTATGAGTATGAGTATGTATACGTATGTATGGAGTAATGAGTAAAAGAGTAATCTCCACCCGATTAACCCGGGTGGACCAATAAAGCTAACAAGAACTGTACTTGGGTATGTAATGAGTATGTGTATATCGGAAGAAGGTAAGTACGTATTGAATGGTATATTGTATTCCTTGTATGTAATGAAGTGTATGAATGTATGTATGCTTGCGTAAGTATTATTGTACTGTGTATAAGAGCATGTATGCATGTATGTTTGAATGAAAATGAACTGCATGTATTCGACCAAGTGGTCGGCGTACCCTCACTAGTACGCGGGGTATGCGGTTATCATGCGCAGCGAAAGCTGACCCCCTAGGGGGAACGTTTTTAGTGTGCAGGTACCCGAAGCGGATGTGTTCAAGTTAAGAGACCGGCGGCACAACCTTGTATCTAGAAAGTAAGTAGTTGTGAGGAATGGGTAGTAAGTAGTCTCCTAGTGAGTATGTATGAGTTTGGAAGAGGTATTATACTTGTATGAGGATCCTAGTAGACTCGGTATGTGAATTAAATTGTATTGTACATGGAGTATTGTATGGAATGAAGATTGTAGTACTTATTTGGTAAATGGAGTATGTGTCGTAGTTAAGTTGTACTCGGGACTCCGGTCCATCAGACCGATGCTGTATGTAACAGTAGTAGTAGCCTTGTTAGTCACGTGGGTGGCTAACGGCGTTGTATCACCCACTGTATGCATGTAAGTATCCGCTGCATGAGTCTGGATTGTATAAGGAGATTGGACGGTAATGACAGTATTAGCAGTGGGGGTGTTACACATTTTGGCCCAAGTGCCACATTCTCAAAATATTCTAGCCCAAGTGTCACACACAACTCAAAGCATATTGGCCCAAGTTGTCATTTTACAATTTAGAGACCATTTTGACCCAAATTCCAATTCACATCTTAGAAATCATTTCGGCCCACGTGCCTCACTTTTAACTCAAATCATTCTGGCCCAAACACCTAACACAAACATTCTGGCCTAAGTATTACATTCAGACCTGAATGTCTATACATAGTCCTTGGAGCATTCTAGCCCACATGTTTTCAGTCTAAACATATATCGGCCCCAAGTGCCACCTTATCCATACATCCCAAATCAAGTACTCATTCCCAATCTATAATCTTGGCCCATTTCTTTCTGCTTGCTAATGGTTGACACTTTGTAACAAGGTAAGCCCAAAGCCTAAGTATGACAGGGGAAGGAAACTCAATCAGTATAAGGCATGGTTAGTAGCTTTGCAACAAAAGTATGTGGCCACCTTTGATTCCATGGAACATAAACATAGGTCCATCACTAATTCCATAGAGGCCAAGTATGTCACCATTATCGAGGAGCTGAGAAATGAAGTCCATTCTTTTAAGGTCGGCCATTAGGAAAATATTAAGGGGAAGATTGTCAACCTTGAGAATCAAATACCCTGAACAATTACTACCTTAATTAATAAGGATTAAAATTAAATCATAAGCAATTATTGCTATAGATATTATGGTATAAAATATATATAGTCCAAAATGGACATTATATTATACATTAATCTCTAACCAAAGAGAAAATAATATTAAGGAGAAATAAACTCCTAAAATTAATATCACATGTAACATATTAATACATGTGTTAAATACCATCAATATACCTTAATAAATCATATAAATATTCTATATACCCTAAACAAATTATAGACACAAATATATACTCATATATGTATACAAGCCATATTACAAAAAGATAATAATACTATAAATGACAAAGTAACACATAAATATAGCCATATATATACATGCACATTAGTGTCATAATATTAAGAGGATGAACATTTCAAACTCCTCCAATTTCATCTCCTTGCCAATTGATCACATGGAAAAAATAAATAAATAATAATAATACAACATTACATCATTAGACAACTTGAATAAGTTAACAAGTACAACAAGTACAAATTACTCCCATCTCCCATGCTGCCCAATTCCTTTCTCTGCAATGCACATATCTTCCTTCCTTTCTTATCATCTTTTTCTTTCCAGCCTCCTTGTTATTTCTTCTCACACCAGCTGCTCCTCCTTTCTCTGCACACTCTCGGTAGCAACAGAGAGCAGCACAACAACAAGGAGCAGCACAACAGAGAGCAACACAACAACAAGGAGCAGCACAACAGGAAGACAAACGGTAATGCTCTCCTTTTTCCTCTCTTGTTCTTTCACATTTTCTTCTACCCCAACATTGCTCTTCTACTGCCCAGCTCATCCCAACATCTTCCCCTCTGCTACAGTAACTCAAAACACAAGAAACCCCCCCTTCATTCTCGGTGCAAACAGAGAACAATACATAAAAAAAACGGTAATGCTTCTTCCTTCCTTATTCCTCTCTCAGTTCCAGCCCTTTAATCATCAAGTTTCCGTTCCATCTTTGGCAGAACACTACTACCTTCCTTCTCCTTCCACGACAACAACAACTTACTACCAGAAGCAAACAAGGAAGACAGATAACAGCTAGAAAAAAAACAAGGTAAAGACTGCATTTCTCCTTCCTTTCCTTCATGGTGAAACCCCACCTTTCTCACTAGATTTTTTTTACCCCACTACTACCACTATATGCAGCTCATCTCCCTCTTCATGAAACAACAAAATCTCCTGCCTAAGCCTTCACCTTCGACCCGCACACAACAAGCATGACAACACCAAAAACAAGGTGAAGATATTACCTTCTTCTCACTTTTTTTTTGTAACACCCCTACTACGCACATAACACTAAATGAAATCACAGCGGAAAAGAATAACTAAACAGTAACTAACGCTTCGGTGCTACAACGCCGTCAACCACCCACGTGGTTGACAAGGCAGAATAAATACAAGTGTACCGGTCTGATGATCAGACTCCCGAGCATAAAACTAAACCATAAATACATCATATACAATACCGAGTGTTTACATATTCTTCACTGTATCACATCACTGTTAACTGCAACAACCAAATATATATAACGCCACGGGAGCACAGGCGCATCCCGGGCCATCATCCCAAAAGTATACAAAAGTAAATCACTTCCTAGGATCTAG
Source organism: Limonium bicolor (assembly GCA_023374045.1). Taxonomy (NCBI): domain Eukaryota; kingdom Viridiplantae; phylum Streptophyta; class Magnoliopsida; order Caryophyllales; family Plumbaginaceae; genus Limonium; species Limonium bicolor. The sequence goes on from CM041778.1 coordinate 275,085,661, forward strand.
AGCCACTCCGCTTCTTCGATCCTCATCCTGCAGTATAAGAAATATGGATCCCCCGAGGGGGTCAGCAACCCTTGGCTGGTATGGTTAACGCGGAGCCCATCGGCTACCGGGATACGCGCAACTATTGTCATGATAACATGGCATTCATTTATATACATAACATAACATAACATGGGGCATAGCATCAATAGTGCACAGCTCACATCACATACACGGTGGATCTTCGTTCCACAATAAAAACCACAAGGGTCAAATAACACAAGAGCCTAGAGAGTGATTCACTCTCATGTTAAGCTCGTTAAACACACTCATTACCGTTCTGTTAGACGAACGAGTAACTTAAGTCACAGATGGTTCGGATTTAGTGACCCGAACACACCACACAAACACATGTTCCCACTAAACCGATCATAAGTCAGAATAGGTAAGCTTTGGAAGAAGCTAGCGGGAGATCGAACGCCAAATTAGGAGAACAATCTTAACAACATAAGAGTCGAATCTGATTCAGATATCTACTCTTAACTTACATGCATGACCGGACAACCGGATTCCTCACTTCCCAGTTAACACTTGTTAGAAGTTCATGGTGGAACTTAACAACCAATACACAATAGGTGGTAAGTCATGTTAGACACACACAAGGGAAATGAGTCACATCATAACATCACAATAATATGAACAACTGTAAACTCATTACATGTTTAGATCTTATAACGTCATAAACACACAGAAAAACATACAACACACAAGCCGGTGTAAACCGGTAGACAACAGACTGCAAGAAAACCATACCTTGGTCCTTGCCTCGTTTGGTTTCCTCCGTAGGTCACTCCTATACATAGTTAATAACGTCGGTTAATTATTTATTTAACTTCAAACTTACTAAGTATTTAACATGATTGTATGACATGTTTTAATGTCTATCTTACCCTAGGTTACCTTCATTATACACCCTAGGGTTAACTACATAGGTCACATTCTTTTCTGTTTTTTTTTTACAAGTTTAGGTCCGACCGACCTTACCGACCGAACTTACCCAAGTTCGGTCGATTCCAGAACACATTTCCGTCAAAATTTTCTACTCCGACCGACCTTGTAAGTTCGGTCGCATGTTCGGTCTTTTCCCGAGAGTTTCTTCCCTTTGAAAATTTAGCCCGACCGAACTTGCCAAGTCCGGTCCCATGTTCGGTCGATTCCAGTAACTCAATCCGTACACAAAATACAAGCCCGACCGACCTTGCAAGTCCGGTCCCCAAGGTCGGTCCATTCCAGAAGCCAATTCTCGCAGGGTAAACTGGGCTCGACCGACCTTGCAAGTTCGGTCGCAAGTTCGGTCTGGCCCAGACCCTTGTTTTCCTTTTCACATTCAACTCCAAACTTCACCCCATATATCCTAGTACACCCTAACCTCATTTGGGCACTTCAAACACACCTTAAGACCTCCTTAAATACTCATAAAACTCATTTTCTAATTCCTTAAGCCTTTACTTATATCTTCACAAAATTCCTAACACTTACAATGTTTTCTCCTAGTCTCCAAGTGGTGTTTCATACCTAGGATAACTACTATCCCAAAATGCTTTCTCCTCATCTTAACATCATCTCTTAAGCACTATTTCTCACAACTAACTCCTTATGTCATCCTTGAAATTCTTTTCCAAGTTTACACTTTCTCCTTATTTTACCAAAGTTTGCCTAAGTCTTTATCTAAGTCCAAAATGACTTTGGTACATACTAAAACCTCAAGCTCATGCCTAAGTCCTTGCGACATCCTAAATCACCTTAATGCATGTTTCTTACACAAGAACAACACTTAACCAATCTAAACACCTCTTAACTTATCAAACTCATTTTAACTCTTAGAACTTCTCATTTATTACCTAAATTTCGACATAGGTTCTCCTAGAACATTACTAAACCAAAACACATTGTTTTTACCAACAAACAACCAAGAACACTAAAAATCCATCAAGCACTTATTAGACACAAACTCCACTCATAAAGCACTACATCACAATATAGTGCATAATTTAAATTGCATGGCACTTAGGCCCTTAAATGACATAGCTCTTAGGCCCTTAAGATGCATAAATCATAAACACTGAATTTCCACAATATATTTGCCTTTAACCTGCAAATACACTCAACAACACATATGCCTTTTACTAAGCTCTTGAGAACACTTTACTAAGTCATTCACCATTTGCTCTTTAGGTAGTTTTAACAAGCATTATAAGCTCATTTCTCCTAAGGCATTAAACAACATTAGGTTAGTAGATTTACCTCTCTTGCAAATAACTTCTTTCTTGTTTCCTTTAAAAACCGGTAGGATATTTGATTCTTTGACAAGTTCTAAACAATATACAAACATTATAATGAGTATTCAAGCTATAAGCTTCATCTCATTGTAAACCCTAATTTTACATTGTTTCAAAAACATTAATGTAGTTGTTTTACCTTGCTCTTTGAAGAGAGTTTGAATATCTAACAAGAGAGGACTCCACCTAGTCCATGAAGAGTTGGAATGAAGCTAGAACAAAGTCACACAAAGAGCTCCTTCAATATGTATTTTCGGTTACCACAAAAACATGAAGGAAATGAAGTTTTTATTTGAGATTCCTTACCTAGAAGCAAAGGAGAGTAACAATATGTAAAAATACAAGCTCAAGCTCCTTCAATGGTGGAACTCCATGGCACCGAAATGGTGGTCTTGGAATTTTAAGAAGATAGAAATGAAGAGCTTGATGAGAGGAAGAGATTGGTGGTGTTTGTTTTTTATTTGAACAAGTGAGCTAGATTTTACAAGAGATCAAAGAAGAGGTTTAATGGAGGTGGTGTGGTATTACCGTGGAAGAGAAGGAAGAAGAGGGTGTGGAGCCGTGTGAATACAAGGGAAGAAATGAGAGAATGAGATAGAATTTGCTTTTGAAGATATTTATACTTTATAAAGTAAAAAGGTACTTAAGTAGTTTTATTTATTTTCTTAACAAGCTAACAAGGGTGGTGTGTCACCAACCTTAAAAACCGGCCCCCAATAGTAATGTGAGGGTATATAGTCTTTATTTGTCAATTTAATTACTTATACAACATATGTTACAAAATAGCTTATAAAAATCACTATTCATGAAAACAAGGCACATAGAAGTGAAATTTTTGATTTCCCATTGATATAGACATCCAAATGTGATATTATATAGTACACATATATATTTAAGAGTAATGATGGACATCTAGCCACTCAAAACTCATTTACAAGACAATTTTTCAAAAATGTGCTTTAAGACTCCTTAAAGCACATTTTGTGTTTAAACTTGTTTTCAAGCTTGGTTTTCTTTGGTAATTGGTTTAATATGTTCCTTAGTATATAAATAAGATCTTGGTAAGTTCATTAGGTCTTAACCAAGTTTATCCCCAGCTTAGAGCACATTTTGGCTCTTATTGACTTTAAAGCACATTTTGTGTTTTCTTTTGTTTTAAATTTATTTACTAATGTTTCTAAGACTCTTTTTAGTCTTAATACACCATATTTAAGTGTTTAAACAATATATTAAGGTTTGGGGTATTTCAATCTACCCCCCTTAAAAGAACTTTGCCCTCAAAGTTCATACTCCCACATATCCTAAATATTAGAACACGGGAATACTTATAAACAATACTTCCATACATCATTAACAACACACTTATATAACATTGGACACAAGGTCCATACAACATAACATCGGGTACATAACATTGGACACAAGGTCCATACAACATTATCCACATCATTCAGACACAGCGGTCTGTAACATAACAACATAACATAGACGATGTATTCAAATGCACGTCGTACACACATAACCGAAACGGCTCTACCCCCCTTAAAAAGGGGTACGCCCCGTACCCTATACACATAAGGACTAAGAAGTAAACAATGACGGGTACTTCGCCTTCATCTTATCTTCCAGCTCCCAAGTGGCCTCCTCAACGTCCTGGTTAGACCAAAGAACTTTCACCAGTCTCACGGACTTATGGCGAGTGTCTCGAGTCTTAGTATCCAGAATCCGTACCGGAGTCTCCACTGATCTCATGGTCGGCTCTAAGGTTAGCCTTTCAGGCTGAAGCACATGAGATGGATGAGACATATACTTCTTCAACTGGGACACATGAAATACATCATGTACCTTGCCCAGCTCGGCGGGTAGGTCTAGTCTATAGGCTACCGGGCCGATCCGCTCCGTCACAACATAAGGCCCCACATATTTTGGGCTCAACTTGCCCTTCTGGCCAAAACGGAATACTCCCTTCATGGGGGATACTCTCAAAAATACCTGATCGCCCACGGCGAACTCCAGGTCACGTCTGCGCACATCTGCGTACGACTTCTGTCTATCCTGAGCTGCCTTCATGTTAGCCCGGATCTGGCGAACTTCTGCCTGGACTTGTTCAAGATACTCTGGTCCTATAATGACCGTCTCACTCGACTCATCCCAGCATAATGGCGTGCGGCATGGTCTACCGTACAAGGCCTGGAAGGGAGACATCTTGATCGAAGCGTGGTAACTGTTGTTGTAACTAAACTCGATCAGATGTAACCTATCAATCCAGCTGGTCTGAAAGTCAAGTGCACAAGCACGTAGCATATCCTCAAGTGTCTGAATGGTGCGCTCACTCTGACCATCGGTCTGTGGGTGAAACGCTGTACTCAATTTCAGTTCAGTACCCAATGCCTCTCGTGTAGATTTCCAATATCTGGATAAGAATCTGGTATCTCTGTCAGATACAATCGTTTTCGGTACACCATGATGTCTTACAATTTCCTTATCAAAGAGTTCTGCCAATCTTGCCACTTCCCAAGTGTCCTTCATCGGAATGAATCGGGCCACCTTGGTCAGTCGGTCAACTACAACCCATATCATATTCAGACCTCCCCTTGTAGGCGGAAGCCCTACTACGAAGTCCATGGAGATATCATGGAACTTCCACTCAGGCACTGGCATTGGCTGTACCATACCACCAGGCCGTCGGTGCTCAAACTTGACCTTCTGGCAAGTGAGACACCTCAACACATAATCACTTACATCTTTCTTCATTCCAGTCCACCAAAATACCTTTTCATACTCTTATACATCTTTGAAGCTCCGGGGTGAATCGAAGTAGTAGAACAATGGGATTCACTCAATATGCGCTCCTTCAACTCAGCGCCACTCCTAGGTATACACAATCGGCCATTCAGCCTAATCAGGTCATCATCGTGGAGTCTGAAGTCGTACTTCTGACCCTCGAATGTGCCGTCAATAAGCTTCTGCCGGATCTCCAGCATATACTGATCCGTCATCTGAGCACTCCGCACCTCTTCAACCAAGCCAGTATGGAGACTAGCGAATGGAAGAGTGTGCTCGGCGACTCATGCGTCAGCTACCACATTTGCCTTACCCTCTTTATATTGCAGATTAATATCGTAGTCATTCAGAAATTCAACCCACCTTCTTTGCCTCATGTTCAACTCTTTCTGAGTGAACAAGTACTTTAAGCTTTTGTGGTCAGAATAGATTGTCACACTTACCCCATACAAATAATGTCGCCATATCTTCAATGCGAAGACAATGGCACCCAATTCTAAGTCGTGGGTAGGGTAGTTCTCCTCATGCTTCTTCAGCTGACGGGAGGCGTATGCTACGACCTTCCCGTGCTGCATCAATACACAACCCATACCTCTGCCTGATGCGTCGCAGTAGACCTCAAAACCATCTGGACCGTCTGGTATGTCAGGACTGGTGCAGATGTCAGAGCATCCTTGAGACTCGTGAAAGAACTCTCACAGTCGACTGTCCACTCGAATGGTGCATCCTTCTTCATTAAGGAAGTCATCGGCTTCGAGACACTGGAGAAGTCCTTCACAAACCTCCTATAATAACCTGCCAGACCGAGGAAGCTCCTGATATCAGTGACTGTCTTCGGCCTAGGCCAGGTGCGCACACATCATATCTTTGCCGGATCAACAGCGATCCCGGCCTCAGAAATCTCATGTCCAAGAAAGGATACTTGGTTCAACCAAAATTCACATTTCGAAAACTTCGCATACATTTGATTTCTCCTCAATGTTTGTAACACATTTCTCAGGTGGCTTTCGTGCTCACCTCTTGACTTCGAATACACAAGTATGTCATCGATGAAGACTACCACTGATTTGTCCAACTGATCTTGGAACAAACGGTTCATTAAGTCCATGAACTTTGCTGGTGCATTTGACAAGCCAAACGGCATAACTGTGAACTCATAGTGCCCATACCTAGTCCTGAATGCTGTCTTTTCGATATCACTGTCACGGATGGCAATCTGATGGTATCCGGAACGTAGGTCTATCTTGGAGAATACTGATGCTCCCCTCAGCTGATCAAATAGATCGTCGATGCGTGGTAAAGGGTAACGGTTCTTCACCGTAACAGCGTTCAGCTCCCGATAATCAATACACAGGCGGAGGCTACCGTCCTTCTTCTTCACGAAGAGAACCGGCGCTCCCCATGGTGAAACACTAGGGCGGATAAAGCCCTTGTCGAGTAGGTCTCTCAGCTGCTCCTTGAGCTCTGTCATCTCTGCTGGAGCCATACGATAAGGTGCTTTCGCAATGGGTCCAGTGCCCGGAACTAAGTCAATCTCAAACTCAACCTCTCGTGCTGGAGGCATGCCCGACAGTTCCTTAGGAAATACATCAGGAAACTCCAACACTACCGGCACATCTGGGCTAAACTCAGGGTCTCTCTCTATGTCCTGGACATAGCAGAGGTATACATCACTCCCTCGTCGTAACTCACGATACATGGCCATGGCGGTGATGATCTGAGTCGAAGGCTCCCTGGGCCTCTGGCGGTATGATATGGTAACCCCAGATGGACTCCGAAGAAGCAGTCGATGCTCGGCACATAGGATTTAGCCCTTGTACCGCTCCAACCAGTTCATCCTGACAATCACATCAACCCAAGTCCGTCGAACTCTATCAAGTCGATCGGAAACTCTTCACCTCTGATTCGTACAACAGCATCTCGGTGGTAACGGGTACACCTGATCCGCTCTTTCGATGGGAGAGTGACCAAGAAGTCTGGCATCTCATCTCCATCTAACCCCAGCCTCTTCGCAAAGGATAGCGAAATAAATGTGTGTGAGGCTCCAGAGTCGAACAAGATCGATGCATCCACGCCATTCACTGGAAAGGTACCGGTGAGGATTGTGCCGCTCTTGCCGGCTTCTACCTCATTGCAGACACTCAGTGTACCTCCCGTTCCGAGTGCACAGCCTAATTCATTGGCAAACTAATAAGTACTGGGTAACAACACGGTTGATATACTTCAATAACTCCACTTTATTCATTAACACCTTCTCTTTACAACATTGTTGGTTTACATGGTTGATATAACTTAACACATACATAACTTCCTTAACATTGACTGGCTTAACACTTTACAAATTATACAAGGCTTTAGAATTGTCTGAAGGTCAAATTCAAACGTCCGGTTTCATGTGTGTGGCATTGATCACTGCCGATGGTGCGGTATTCAGTTTGATCTTCCTGATGCCATGGTATAGCATCCTTGACTGCCCACCCATAACTAGCACATCTCCTGACTTTAGTATTAACTTCCTTGCGAGATCAGCACGCTTCTGCTCGCCATACACAAACACTGCGGTATCACCAATGGACCAAGACACCACAGGTACTCCCTTACTTAGAGACTCGGGACTCGTCCTTATCTTGGTGTAAACCTAACCGTCCACCTTTCTGGTAGAAGTTCACAATACACAAATCTGCTTCCACATTTGGAATCGAATCCGTTTCAACTTGTTGAGCAATTCCCACGGCGTGATTAACAACCGCATGGAACTCCTCAGGTATACGTGGTACTTTTGCTCCATCTTCAGCTCGCACTTCTTGATATGACTTGGTGTAAGGGTTCCAGTCCTTACCCATGCACATCATCTTCAATTGCATTCTTGATCCGTTCGGATATTCAGGTGTGAGAAACCTCCAGGTTTAGCTCCAAGTTCGTCGCATCGTCTGATGACATGGATTTGTGCTTCCGGTGTCAGGTATCCATTTAAAAGTATCATACCTGGCTGGATAACCTGACATTGCTCCATTGGAAAGTCGGTGATGATGATGGTGGTTTCTTCAGGGTTTGGTGTGAGTGGATTGGATAACATATATTGAAGGTTCCTTTAAGTTTAGAATCATCTAATTAGGTGTCTTTCACACTATTCTTTAACTCTTTACTTACATGATAATACGCTTGGACTCATTAATACACACATGCATGAAATGCGGTATGCAATCACTTATTACATTCAACAGTTTAGGCGGTACCTGGTCTAGAAGAGGGCCCTGGCGCCTCAGACCGGTCCACCACATTCAGGGCGGCCTTGCTAGGTCCCGACCCCTTCCCCTTCTGGGAATCAGTGTGCCTCTGATCTGTGGGTGGCTGGTTAGCCGTCTTCGGGCCATCAATAGCTGCTGTGGCCTTACCCTTCCACTGCCCTCTGGGCTTGTTAACTCTGCTGTTGGGGTTCCGGTAACACTCGTGGTCACGACCCACTTCTCGCAGTAGCGACACTGCACCTCATTTCCCTTGCAGTCCTTGCCGGGGTGGTCTCCATTGCACCACTTACAGTAATAGTGGCGCTCCGGTCCAGAGCCCGTGCTAGCTGCTATCACAACACACAATCAATACTTGTCTCACAACTTATCAACATACACTTCAACTTATCACACAAGATTAAATAATTACCCTTAGGTGGGTAAGAGCGTAGGGGCTTCGCCGCATAAGCATATGTGAGCTTCAGTGGCTCCTCAGCTGTGGTGGTTTGGGCTTGGCCCTTGTCACCCTGGTGCTGACTCTTCTGGGGTTGGGAATAAGGTTTCTTCTTCTTCTTTCCTCCCCCGTACCCCTGCGGACTCTAGCCCTCGCTCGTGGCCTTGCGCTTGTGCGCATTCTCCTCGTCCCTCAGACGGACGGTGATCTCCACCTTAGCAGCGGCATGATAGCATTCCTGAATTTTAGGATGTCAGTCATGCCCCGCGATACATACTCACAAACTCACATTAATACTCACTTGTAGACTACACATATTCACATCACTCTTTATTTAAATTACCTGCAAGGTAGTATACTCAGCTGGCCCCATCCCATAGCGAAGACGGTGGCTGAGACCGTTGTAAAAACGGTTTACCAGCACCCGGTTCGAGTATCCCAGGTCCGGTAACAGGTGGACAAGGCCGGTGAATGCAGTGTAATACTCATCAACCGACACCTTGTCCCCCTGCCTCAGACTATCCAGCTCAAGGCGCTTGGCCTCTTGAACGTGCACAGGGTAGTATTTGGCTCGCAGCAGAGCCGTGTACTCCCTCCATCCAAACTGAGGATCCGCCATCCGGTCCTCTCTCACAAGCTTCCACCAGTTCTGTGCCGAACCCTTCAGGTAGTAAGCGGCAAGACGGACCTTAGCCTCTGCGGGTACAACCAAGGTCTCGTAGGCGGTCTCCAACTCGGAGATGTACGCCTCCAGCTTACTGGGTCGGTCTCCCCCATAAACGAAGGGGGTCTCAAGTCTGCCAATGCCTTGACCCAATTGGTCTCTCGTGTGCGGTGGGTGCGGTGGTGGTTGAACTCCGGGCATTGCCCCTGCTGTATCGCAGCCACAAGCTGGGGTACCATCTGGGCTACAGCGGCTGCTACAGCCTCAGCCATAACCTGGGCCGTAGTATTCTCGCCCTGGTCACCCACATTACCGGTACCACTTCCGCGGCCTCTACCACGCGGTCTACCTGCCATCTGTATTCACATGAAATTCATTAGCAATTGCTTGCACACTTATCGGTCCAACGGTTGTAACGCTTCCCGACAATAGGTATCTCCACACTTAGTTAGTGGTTAACTTTTCCAATGTTCACTGAAGTAACAGTAGTTAGGTTTCCTAACTCGGTATATTCCTAAGCTCGGTATTCTAGTCATCAGAGCGATACTTCGCTCTGATACCACTTTGTAACACCCCTACTACGCACATAACACTAAATGAAATTGCAGCGGAAAAGAATAACTAAACAGTAACTAACGCTTTGTGCTACAACGCCGTCAACCACCCACGTGGTTGACAAGCAGAATAAATACAAGTGTACGGTCTGATGATCAGACTCCCGACATAAAATAAACCATAAATACATCATATACCAATACCGAGTGTTTACATATTCTTCATGTATCACATCACTGTTAACTGCAACAACCAAAATATATATAACGCCACGGGAGCACAGGCGCATCCCGGGCCATCTCCCAAAAGTAACAGTAAATCACTTCCTAGGATCTAGAGCCACTCCGCTTCTTCAATCCTCATCCTGCAGTATAAAAATATGGATCCCCCGAGGGGGTCAGCAACCCTGGCTGGTATGGTTAACGAGAGCCCATCGGCTACGGGATACGCGCAACTAATTGTCATGATAACATGGCATTCATTTATATACATAACATAACATAACATGGGGCATAGCATCAATAGTGCACAGCTCAACATCACATACAGGTGGATCTTCGTTCCACAATAACAAACCACAAGGGTCAAATAACACAAGAGATAGAGAGTGATTTACTCTCATGTTAAGCTCGTTAAACACACTCATTACGTTCTGTTAGACGAACGAGTAACTTAAGTCACAGATGGTTCGGATTTAGTGACCCGAAACACACCACACAAACACATGTTCCCACTAAACCGATCATAAGTCAGAATAGGTAAGCTTTGGAAGAAGCTAGCGGGAGATCGCAACGCCAAATTAAGGAGAACCATCTTAACAACATAAGAGTCGAATCTGATTCAGATATCTACTCTTAACTTACAGCATGACCGGACAACCGGATTCCTCACTCCCAGTTAACACTTAGAAGTTCATGGTGGAACTTAACAACCAATACCAAATAGGTGGTAAGTCATGTTAGACACACACAAGGGAAATGAGTCACATCAACATCACAATAATATGAACAACTGTAAACTCATTACATGTTTAGATCTTATAACGTCATAAACACACAGAAAAACATACAACACACAAGCCGGTGTAAACCGGTAGACAACAGACTGCAAGAAACCATACCTTGGTCCTTGCCTCGTTTGGTTTCCTCCGTAGGTCACTCCTATACATAGTTAATAACGTCGGTTTAATTATTTATTTAACTTCAAACTTACTAAGTATTTAACATGATGTATGACATGTTTTAATGTCTATCTTACCCTAGGTTACCTTCATTATACACCCTAGGGTTAACTACATAGGTCACATTCTTTCTGTTTTTTTTTTTACAAGTTTAGGTCGACTGACCTACCGACCGAACTTACCCAAGTTCGGTCGATTCCAGAACACAATTTCCGTCAAAATTTTTACTCCTGACCAACCTTGTAAGTCGGTCGCATGTTCGGTCTTTTCCCGAGAGTTTCTTCCCTTTGAAAATTTAGCCCGACCGAAACTTGCCAAGTCCGGTCCCATGTTCGGTCGATTCCAGTAACTCATCGTACACAAAATACAAGCCGCACCGACCTTGCAAGTACGGTCCCAAGGTCGGTCCATTCCAGAAGCCAATTCTCGCAGGGTAAACTGGGCTCGACCGACCTTGCAAGTTCGGTCGCAAGTTCGGTCTGGCCCAGACCCTTGTTTTCTTTTCAACATTCAACTCCAAACTTCACCCCATATATCCTAGTACACCCTAAACCTCATTTGGGCACTTCAAACACACCTTCAGACCCCTTAAATACTCATAAAACTCATTTTCTAATTCCTTAAGCCTTTACTTATATCTTCACAAAATTCCTAACACTACAATGTTTTCTCCTAGTCTCCAAGTGGTTGTTTCATACCTAGGATAACACTATCCCAAAATGCTTTCTCCTCATCTTAACACCATCTCTTAAGCCTATTCTCACAACTAACTCCTTATGTCATCTTGAAATTCTTTTCCAAGTTTACACTTTCTCCTTATTTTACCAAAGTTTGCCTAAGTCTTTATCTAAGTCCAAAATGACTTTGGTACATACTAAAACCTCAAGCTCATGCCTAAGTCCTTGCGACATCCTAAATCACCTTAATGCATGTTTCTTACACAAGAACAACACTTAACCAATCAAACACCTCTTAACTTATCAAACTCATTTTAACTCTTAGAACTTCTCATTTATTACCTAAATTTCGACATAGGTTCTCCTCGAACATGGTTATAACCTAGATTATTTCTAGGAAAGTATAAAAGACAAAAGTAATTATAATGGTAATGACTTCTCCATGACCTAAGACTTTACCTAGGGTAGTTGATTAGGAATTAATCACATATTGGAGAGTGTTGGTTTATGGTATATGGTATGGAAATCCAGTTAGTCTTTGATTGGTTGCGATTAGTGGAGGTTGGTCGGCCGGTGGTCACGGAGTAATCGTCTGTATCGGAGCCGACTCCCTCTATATCCGACGGGCCTAGATAGACTGTTGGACAAGGGTGCGATTTTGGCACACGGCTTGGGCCATTCATGGACGCCTTTTTAGGCAAGTGGAAGTCTGGGATCAATGTCCTTGGCAATGAGCACCTTGTGTGTAGAGAGGACTACTATCCAGTAAGGTTATTTAGGGTTGTCTAACATGATGCTCATTGGTATTGAGAGTAAGACTTAATGGTGATTAAACATAATTTAAAGGAAATACTACGATTGTCCGGTTAGTAATAATTACGCGTCTCGAACATTGTGTGTTGTATACTGAATATTGTGTATTGTATTGTTGTCGAGTATGCAGTGGTGTATGTATTACCTGATTGATGGAATGCTAGTTGTTTATTTATGTCATTTACCGTTGTGTTTACATACATTTGAAAATGAACCAGTAGTAATCAACCTCATGTTCAGAACGGCTAAATGACCAAGTGACCTAAAGGGTCTAGGAGTCCACTTTAGCATATTCAGGTTTCGCTGAGCCTATACGGCACCCATTACAGGTACATGATTGTTGCAAGCGGGAGTGCGGGATTGGGGTAGACGAACACCTCGACTTTTGTTTTTGCATTTGGACTCTGTTCTTTTGTTTTTACAATATCATTTCCGGATTTTTAGTAGCAGCTCACTGTCATATTTGGATAGCTAAGTTAGCAGTTACCTTGAGATTACCTTAGGATTAGTATTCGCTTTGAACCATCAGTATAGATAGGTAGGCTGCTCACTAGTGATTGTGTTGGATATTAAATGTTGTGTAATTCGGCTTTAACTTATAACCTCGTCATCATAGTGGATACGTAGTAATATAGTTTAGTTGTAGAGATAAACGCTTTGTTGTTCGCATGGGCGAGCAATGGTGGTAGCCCCGGGGTTTTAGACATTAGGTTTTATTTTCTGCTGACGACCGCTTTATTTTTTGCTACGATTCGCGTTAGTTAATAATATTAGGAGCATAAATAACGGCGGGTGTTATACGAGAATGAGCATGAATACTTTGAATCTAAACTTCGTTAGGGCCTGAGGCTTAAAGGGCATAAAGGGAAATGGCCCAAACAATCAACTAGTTGCAAAGTTTAAACGGGCCTTGAAGAGGATTGGGCGCATTAAGAAGCCAACAAACGGCCCAACTTCGATTACTTCTCCATGGCATCATACCCGAGGTTAACCACTCTAAAGTGAATCTGCACCACACTTGCTTTATACAAGGGTTTCTCGGACCCACAAGTCATTTGGCTATGTCGACCGGAAAATGTCCATTATTAGGCTCAACGACATGTAGAAGGCCAAAGTTTTTGCTCGCTATCTAGATGAAAGTCCTCAACGTTGGTATCTCACTCAGAAAATGAATACTAACACCTATGAGGAGGTTTGCGATGTTTTTCTACAACACTTCGAGTATGCCAAGAATCTTGAAGTCGCTAGATCTGGCTTAGCAAGCACTCGACATAAAGACAATGAGTCTATGTCTGACTTCATCAAGCGTTGGAGGAAGAAGGCTGCTGCTATACCTAACAAAATGGACGAGCAAGAGCAAATCTGTATAATAATTGAGAACATGCAAAAAAAATACAACATTGAGCTAAAATATGTGTACTTCCCAAGTTTGACATGTTAATGGAACAAGTCGGTATCCTAGATGAGAAAAATCATAAGGAAGAGCTGAAGCTCGAGTGCTCAAAGAACTTTGGCGGTAGTTCAAAATTCTCTAAGCTAGAACCTAAAAAGACCTCTTTTCTAACAATAATTTGTACCTGAAGTAGTTTTTCGAATGTGAATACAGTCAACGGCCTAGAGCTCCGAACCAAAACTTCAAAGTGGTACCCTTACCACGCCGAGACTCGTCGCAAAGGGAATTAAGTGACATTGGCTGAACACAAAGTCAGGCATTTGAGGAGCATCAAAGGAGAAACCTGCTACAACCACTGGCTCCGTAGCCAAGAACTACTCATTTAGGGAGAAATCTTAACCAATTCTGTCACTACCATCAGTAGTCTGGTCATTATGCTGACAATTGCCGAGCATTAAGGCATAAGATTCAGGACCTCCTTGAGCAAGGGGTCCAATTTTTCTGAGTATGTTGATCACATCATGAGAGATTGTTTCATTTTTGTGATTTGTCACTAGATGTATTTATTTTCCTGTATCTTTTAGATTTCTCAATAGTTTATTTACCTTTTATTTCCCTAGTTAGTTTTTAGTCTTCTAAGATTGCAATCCTCAATGCTATCCTTATTATTCATTAATTAATTAAAGCATAGTTCCATTTTCGCAATTTCTTTGCAAACTATTATTCATTCATTCATTCATTAAAAAAATGAAACAATGAGCAGTCATGTCTTTCGAGAAAAAAGGATCGTGAAATAATCATCTTCCGACAATCAAATAGAATGACTTGTGCCTTGTTTCTAAAATGGTTAACATGTCTATCCAAACACCATAGCTTATCCCATACGGCCCACAAATGGTTCAAAGCCCACATTTGTTAAATTGTTGTCATACACCCAAATCAATACTAGGGGCAATCTGAGTTTAGGTTATTCATCTTAAAAAACTTTCATTTATACGTGTGAACAATTCTCTGGGTGAAAATTCATGAGGGTGTCTTGAGTGGTAAAACCATGAATGAACGAGTGTGCCATTTTTACACGACTCAGGTGATGCCACACACAAAGGTGAGAAAAACGGTATAACTCTGACCGAAGGAGATAAATTGTAGACTTACTCTTAGACATGTGAACAGTAACAAAGAACAGAAGCACCTAGGTAGAACACCACATAACCAAAAAGCTTGTGAAACCCTGATATTAAACCCTAGGCACCCTCGTTGAGTTTTTCATATATCTCCGTTTTTGATACATTAAACCCAACAAAATGAGCCAACCTGTGATGAATATCGAACTTGATGACCAAAGGAAGCGAGGAGTCCGACTCTAGGATGACGTATTCACCAGTCTTAAAAGAAGCAATGCCGCTAGATAGCATGATGAAATGATCCATAAATGGTCCCAAAGGGACACATGATTGGAGAGAAATCAAAACAACTTAGAAAATTCAAACCGGGAGACATAAGAACTCCCAAGGCAAAGTCAAGAAAGGATAAAAAGGGCAAATCTGAAATGCCTCAAAGAAATTTGAATGATAAAAAAAGAAGAGAAATTATGTAAGGGACAAATCCAAAGTTCAAAGTCCAAAGCTCGAAAACAACGTCAAAGCAAAGCATCCAAACGACTTCAGGACGAGAAAGGAGAATCCGTGAGAAGGTGCAAGTTGTATCTTCTGTCACCCTTTAATCTCCACTGACCTCAAATATCCCTCCATGGTCCCATCGTCTTTCATCACACCCCTTGGCCATGTTATAAGCTTTAAAATTTTCTGACTTGGTAGTTGTGTATCTAATAATGTGAAAGTAACAAATCGAATGCGTAAATCCAACAAATATCAAATTCAATGGTCTAGAAGTTTTTACCTTAAGTAAGAAACGAGTGCACACAGCAAACACATTGAGTGTAGGTTAGAAAAAGCACTGCATTGAAAATACAAACCTTGACCTTGTGAGGACGATATTTTCTTAATCGACAAAATGCTGGGGCAATCGCTCATTTCAACTTATTGCCATGAACTCTAGCCCAGATTGTCCTAAGAAAATATTAGGGGCAATTGTTGTTCCAACAATTTCCATGACAACACCAACTAAAACTTGAAGCTTAAGCTCATCATAACTCTTAAGCACAACAAATACACAAAAAACCACTTCACCACATGCCTGTCATAAGCTCTAACCTCCATACAAATAACCCTATCACATAATAAGTCCTGAACATCACCCACAAACCCCTAAACTTCACAAAAGACCTCGGGCCCGTAATAAGCCCTAAACATCAACATTTTACCCAGACCCATAATAAGCCCAGACCTTCACATAAATTCCTAGGCTTATCATAAGCCCTGACCACCACTCATAAACCTCAAACCCTCAGAAGAAACACCACACACTTCCATCGGCGACATGTTCATTTTCTAGGGAACAAATCGCAAGTATAAAATCTTTGGTCAGGAAATGATAATTTCACTTTCCTTTTTAGTAGGCATAATTTTCCTCAAACATTACCACGTTTGGCATATTTTTCAATAATTTCTTACTTTAGACAAGTTATGGTTCCTATAAGCACTCTGATTGCATTTCATAATTTTTGCATGCACCTCATCATTGCCACGTTTGGCACTTTTACAATTAGTTTTTATCAATCTAATTTGCATAAGACAATTATCATTGCATCATTTCCTGTGCGAGAACCCATTCTATTTCCTGTACGAGAACCCAATCTATTTCCTGTACGAGAATCCAATCCACCTCCTGTACGAGACTCCATTTCAACTTTAGTGTAAGACCCAGTATTTTCATCTTCATTCTATGTGAGACTTGTACAAGATCAGTGTGAGACCAGTATGTAATCAGTGTGAGACTTCAATGTGAGACTAGTACAAGTATATGCGAGACTTCAGTGCGAGACAAATACAAAATCAGTGTGATTAAAGTTGGAGGGCAGTGGCAATAAGTCCCTTTAATTATGTCAAGCTTTTGGGAGTAACAACAGTGGGTAATTGCAATAAGTCTCATTGGTAGACTAGAAGTTACCCATGAATCCCAATTGGTGGGTAGAGGCAATAAGTCCCCTTAGTATATCAACCAGGAGCGACAGGTTCCCAACACCTTAGATGCTCAATGTAGTTTAGTGTAACACCCCTACCGCTAATACCGTCATTACCGTCCAATCTCCTTATACAATCCAGATTCACGCAGTGGATACTTACATACTCAACGGTGGGTGATACACTGCCGTTAGTCACCCACGTGACTAACAAGGCTACTACTACTACATACAGCATCGGTCTGATGGACCGGAATCCCGAGTACTACAAATCTACAATACATACTCCATTTGTCAATCGAATACTACAATGTTCCATTCAACCCTTTACTCCTTCGTAACCCATACAATACAAAATACATAACCGAGTTTACTAGGTTCCCAATACAAATACAATGCTTCTTCCAAGTTCATATGTACTCATTAAGAGTTTACATCTACCCATTCCTCACAACTACTTACTTCCTAAGTACAAGGATGTGCCATTTAGTACACCTCTACATTCTACTTCTAGCTATCCAAGTGTAGCCACCGGTCTCTTACCTTGACCATATCCGCTTCGGGTACCTGCACACAAAAACGTTCCCCTAGGGGGTCAGCTTTCGCTGCATATGATAACCGCATACCCCGCGTACTAGTGAGGGTACGCCGACCACTTGGTCGAATACATGCGATTGATTTCATTCAAACATACATGCATACATGCTCTTATACATAATATTACAATACATTACGCAAGGAATACTTACATACACATCAATACACACTCTTTAATACATACATGGTAACCCATACAAGCCATCAGGTACGTTCTTACCTTTCCGAGATCCACAATACACAATACATATACAATACATACGCAATACATACACGACACATCATCCTTGTTAGCTCATGTTGGTCCACCCGGGTTAATCGGGTGGAGATTACTCTTTTACTCGTTCCACAGTACTTACACATACATACTCATACTCATACATACTTATTTACTTACTCTTACTCATGTTAAGTCGGGACCTCCGGCCCGGGGACTACTCCGTCCCACCACCGGGATTTACTTGACTCACCAATCCGGGATGCTACCCATTTAAGGGGTTTGGGCCGTGGACCAGTTTAAGAGTCAGGAATCGGATCCAACCTCTTGTGTCTCCTCATCCTCACGCGTGGCTGAAGCTATATCGGACTTTTACTCATTCCAATTTATTCCTTACTTATGTTAGGAGTTAAGTAGTTAGGAATTAGTAGAAGTCACACATCCAAGCCACAATAATACAATACAATGCTCATATATACATCCATACGAAATGTAATACAATACACGAATACAATACAGGGTACAAAACACTTCATCATCATATATTTCATGAATTATACAAACTAGTGTTCAAGACAATAAATATCAAGAACAACATAAGTCAAGCACAGGTAAGTGCAATATAGTCCGATTCATGCATTTATCTTATTTAGGTGATCAAATAAGCACACAAATCGGGGTAACCAGATTAGGATACAGGGCATGAAGAAATCATACCTTTTTACCGGAATTTACTTTACCGGGTGCTCCCTTGTTCCTTTGGTTCCCTCTTGTCCCTTGATTCTTATCCACGAACCAATGACTACATGTCAAATGGTTCAATTAATACTAAGCATTACAGTGCATACATAACTACTACTCCCATACTTACCCCGTCGTCCCATTGTTTTGGTTTAACTTAATGTTCATATACTTACAATTCTCTTACTTAATTCTCCAACTCGGTTATACCTTTAATGACCCTTAAACATCATTAATTAAGTATTAAATTTCTTATACTAACATTACCATTCATTACCTTTCCTTAAAAGCCATTCAATAAGCTTAATTTTACAATCTTTGGTTGGTCCAGGACCTTGTCCGGGTCTTAAGTCCCGAACCAACATGTGGTCATACTCCTCGGCCTGTTTTCAATTATGGTCCGGGACCTTATACATAAGGTAAGTCCCGGACCCAAGGCTCTGTAAACTCTCGAACGAAATTTTAATTTGGTCCGGGTCCTTGCATATAAGTCAAGTCCCGGCCCCATACTTGTTGAAACTTTCGGCCTATTTTGATGGGGTGGTCCGGGTCCTTGTATGGGACTTAAGTCCCGGACCACCCTCTGTCATCAGCCCACGGTCTGTTTTAATATGCTGGTCTGGGACTTAGTCCTGGACTTAAGTCCCGGACCCTGCTAAACTTTCTACAGATTTTTAAGTTTTCAAAATATGTTACAATCCAAACTTTGCCTAATTAAATTCCCATTGTTCCTACACTTAATCCCACATGTTTAAGCACCTGATTAAGCTCCTAAACATGCTCAAATCCATTACCAACTCATTACTCCTTTTCATACTAATTCACACACCAGTTTCCACACTTCCCTTTCAACACTTACACAAATCCTTCCTAGTTTTGGTTTACTACAGATTTTAGTTCCTACTTCCCCCATGCATATTCTCATCTCCTAATGCCATTTCCAAGGCATACAATGCATTGCCTTACCTCTTCAAGTTCAACCCTCTTTTTACCAGGCCTTGCACATAAGTTCTCCTAGTTTCTCCAACACATTTCAACAACTCTTGCTACAGATTTTTACCTTCTTATTTCTCACACTACAACTACCATTCCATAATTACCAAACATCTCTATTAACTCCAATACACACCTTGGTTCTCCCATTCACCAAGTCATCCATAAATGCACATGTTCCTACCAAAATTTTGCCATAGTTTACCTACAATTCTAACTTCTCCACATACACACTTTTTCATCAAACTCATTCCTAGTCTAGCCACACCCATACAAGGGTCCTACCAGCAATCAATACAATACAAATCCATCTCAATACACCAATACTCCATCAATCATCAATACCAATACTCAAACACAATATACTTGGCTCTAAGGCCTACAATTACTTACTAGTTCCCAAATACTCAAAACTTCACAAACTTCAATACTAATACAATAGTTTAGGTTCTTTTATTATCTTACCCATTCCCATTACACTAATGCATTTGAAATTCAACACAAAGAAGAAGCTCTTACCTTAAGCTCTTATTTCTTCTTTTCTTTTTCCCATTTTCTCTTCTTCTCTCCTTCTTGCACAAATCGGCTACATGGGGAATGGAGTTTCCAAACTCCATTCCCCACCCAATACACAAAAACAAGTGCAATTAACATACTAACCGTTATATCAACACTATTGTATTGAAGTGCTTAAAACACAATCCTAGGGTTTACCTTTTTGAAGCTTTTAAGAGGGGTTTTAGCCCTTGGTTCAAGAAGGTGTTCTCACCACCATTGGAAGGTTGGAATGATGCTAAAAAGAGAGAGAAAAATAGAGCATTACAAAGGGCATAAAATCAGTTATAAAAGGAGATGGTGAAAACATGAGTTTTTCATGTAGATTTTACCTCAATGGAGAGAGGAGACTGCAAGCTTTACTTTGGTACCATTTTCTCTTTGAATGGGGAAAACCCATGGAGATGAAGTTCTTCCTTTTTGAATTTGAAAAGATAGAATTGTAGAGAATGATGAGGGGAGTTCAAATATATAATTTGTTTTTGATTTGAGCTTAAATAAAGCTTGGGCAAGCTTGAGAAGGTGAGCTGCCATGGTTGTTTCTTTGGAGCTTCAAAAATCGCCCAGCAGAGGAAGAAGAAAGGGAATCGGCTGGGAGAGAAGAGAGCTCACGCGAGAGAGAGAGGGAAGAAATGTGAGGTGAGAGAATTTTTCTTACTTTTGTACTTTTCTTCTATTTTGCTTTTTGCTTAATTATTAGTTAGTTGTGTATGTGTGTGAGAGAGGGGTAATTAATCCCTAAAAACGGCCCACATATTACTTACTAGTTGGAGTGTTTTTCGTCTTTTACAGAAAACGCTCGTTAATTTACCCGGTTTCGGTACTATTCACTAACCGGGCCCGTTTCCCGGAATTTCTCATTTAATTATTTTTATTGGTTATTAAGCTTCCATATACGCTTAATAATTATTATTTAATGATCCTTAATTTTTACGGGTCTGTTTGACCACTTAAAGTCACGCTTTCGGGTTTTCTCGAAAAACGTGCGCTAAAGCTCTATTAGCGTTTTAATGTATGATTTGGATCCGTTTTCTTCGGGAGTTGTTCCCATATATTATTTAGGCCTTATTAAGGCTTTAGAATCCATATAATATGCTAACCGAGGTCTCATACCTCCTATGGTTATTTAACGCTTATTTAGCGTTTTTTGCTTTTTAAGCGTTTCTCTTTTTTCTTTTGGATTTATTTTTCCTTACCAATATTACTAAGGCACCATTAAGCCCTTAAATACCTATTAGGATAATTTTAATCACTATATTTAAGGTCGGGGTATTTCATTTAGTCATTTATAGGTTCCTGGTACCTTAGATGCTTGGTGTAGTTTAGTAATTTACACGTTCTCGACACCTTATATGCTCGGCGTAGTTTAGTCATTTACAGGTTCCCGACACATTAGATGTTCAGCGTAGTAAAGGTTCCTGGCACCTTAGATGCTCGATGTAGTTTAGTCATTTTCAGGTTCCCGACACCTTAGATGCTCGGTGTAGTTTAATCATTTAAAGATTCCCTATACTTAGATGCTCGACATAGTTTATTCATTATCAAGTTCTTGAGACCTTGGATGCTCGGCATAGTTTATTCATTTTCAGGTTCCTAACACCTTAGATGCTCGGCTTAGTTTATTATTTTCAGGTTCTTACACCTAACAAACTTGACTTAGTTTATTCATTTTCAAGTTCCTGACACCTTAGATGCTCAGCTTAGTTTATTCATTTTCAGGTTCCCAACACCATAGAAGCTCGGCATAGTTTGTTCACTTTCAGGTTCCCGACACCATAGATGCTCGACAAAGTTTGTTCACTTCTAGGGTTTTGACACCGTAGATGCTCGGTATAGTCTACTCATTTTCAGGTTCCCGACACCTTAGATGCTCGGTATAGTGTATTCTTTCTTAATTTATTTTACATTTCACATTTTAGGTAGTTGGCGTCTCAGAATAGCCCAAAAACTTAGACTTCTCTTTTAGGTAGCCAGAGCCTCAGAATAGCTCAGTACAACCAGCAGATTCTCGGCAAAAACATGAGACAGGGATAAAATTCTCTAAGACCAAGATTTTTTAGGGTATCACAGCATCAGCTAGTCTTTTCATCTTCACTACAAAGTCTAGTTAACGGGGGGAAATCTATATTGAAATACCCCTATCCTTAAAAAATTAATTAAATGATCTATTAATGATCTAAGATGGTTAATAAACATCTAAATACCATTGGGGAACAATCTAAAGATCTCAACAAGGCAAAACATGACTTAAGATCGGTAAAGCCAAAAATATGCTTTAAGACACCATAGAGATTGTATGACCTCAAATAGGATCCAAAGTGGATTCCTAAGTATTATAATGAAGTCATGAACATTATAAAACCATTCTCAAAGGAAACCAAGCTCTAAAACATGTTCTAACACAAAATGTGCTTTAAAATTCCTTAAAGCACGTTTTTGAGAAAATTGACTTTCTGAGTGGGTTTTGAGTGGTTTTAGGCATTGGATTAGACCTTGTTATACTAATGTACTATAATGTACCACAGTAGTAGAAGGTCTAAATCCAAGATTTCAAAAAAAAAACAGAAATATGGCACTCATTTGTGAATAGTAATCCAAATAGTGCATTTTTAAGCAAAATTGACTAAGTATAGTCAATCGTCAATGAATGACTCTATACCCATAAGAGGTCGGCAGCATGGAGCAAGGAGGACAGCACATCAAGCTTTATTACTAAATATCTAGCCAATTTGGTGAATCACCATTTACTATTCCAAATCTTACTTTTCATTCATTAAAACTCATTTTTTCTTTCTCTTTTCCTCTTGTCCCATTCCAGCCAAGCCATTAGCTATTCCAAACCCTCTCAAGATGTGTTCTTGAGTGTTCAAGGCAAATCAATTCCATTGCACCTAAGGTAATGATTTAAGGCTTATTTTAGCCCTTTTTCTTCATCTCTTCATTACCTACACTTGGAGCTCATGATCTATCACTTTCCATGGCTCATTCTCAGCATTTTAAACCTTGAACAACAACAATTCTTGGCTGAAGCAAGTCTTGGGAACAAGGTAGTCAAAATTTACATTATAAGGTAAAAACATACTTACCTTAAGGATTTCTATTCTCCATCCGGTTTTCTTCTTCTGATTTCTATGCGTTTATTCACTCATAATCTTCATATTTACATGTTTATTCAGTTGGTTAACCATTTGGAGCAAGGGTGGCCGAAAATCAAAGGAATATAATTCTTTAAGGCATTTTGCCAAGGTAAAATCTATTACCATAGCAGCTTGTTGTTGGCTAGCTATTCCTTATGTTATATGGTGAATTTAACCATGTGATGTGGTTAATTCAGGCTGACACCCTTTGGAAACTTCCTTGCATTTTTAAGGTGATTTTGCCTTAAATCTTACTAATTGTTCATTATGGTTAAGCTCATGCTTGGAGTATAACCATATCTTATTTTGGTGTATTAAACATGTCTAAAGGATGTGGTGATTTTTCCTCCAAGCTGCCGAGGTGTTACTAGGGTTAAACCAAGGTATAAACACCTTAAACTTATGATTTTATGATTTTTTAAGCATATATATCATATGTGCCGAGAGTGGAGTTATTAATATGGGTGATTTTAACCTAAGAGTGGAAAAAAATGACTAAGATAATTTAAGCTATTCATTTAAGTGATTTAATTAACATAATGGTCAAATTATGACATATATGGAAAAATAAATAAGCTACAGCAAGGCCGAGAGCTTATTGATAAATTGAGCTATTTTATGTGTAATTTTATGTTAAAAGCAAAGTTTGTAATAAGGCCATGTCATTAGGCCATTTTAATTTAAGTTTAAAGCTTATTAATTTAATTTATGCTTATATAGTAAAGATTGGGGTCAAACAGTAATTACCAGCAAATTAAAAAAGCCGTGGGCTTAATTTAGAGGAATTTAGGGTTTTTAAATGAATTTAATAAAAATTATAACATTTTATAAAGTTTTGGGTCAAAATTGTAAAAATAGAAAAAAGTATAGGGTAAGATATGTAATTACCAAGAGTTTGGGTCCAATTTGGCATTAGAAGTAAAAGTTGACTATATAGGAGACTATAACCCCTACTAATCATTTAACAATAACTGAAATCGCAGCGGAAAAATAACTAAACAATAACTAAACGATTCAGAGCTACAACGCCGTCAACCACCCACGTGGTTGACAAGGCAGAAATAAATACAAGTGTACCGGTCTGATGATCAGACTCCCGAGCATTAGGTACTAACAACCATATACATAACCAACATACGAGTATTTAATTACAAGCCTCACTGAAAACTGTACACATTAACTCCACTGTCAACTGTAACGATCGTCACTGTAACACGAACAGTACCAAAATATATCGTCACGGGAGCACAGGCGCATCCCGGGCACAACATCCAAAATAACCAAAGTAATTCTGCAGCTAGAATCTATAGCCATTGCTTCCTCGATCCTCATCCTGCAGTAAAAATATGGAGCCCCGAGGGGGTCAGCAACCCTTGGCTGGTATGGTTAACGCGCAGCCCATCGCTACCGGGATAGCGCAACTAATTGTCATGATGACATGGCATTCATTTTAACACATAACACATACATATGGCATAGCAACAATATTGCATAGCACAACATCACATACATAGTGAGTACACTTTCCACAACAACAAACCAAGAAGGTTAAACAACATAGAAGCCTAGAGAATGGTTCACTCTCATGTTAAGCTTGTTACACACACTCATTACCGTTTTGTTAGTCGAACGAGTAACTAAGTCAGAGATGGTTCGGATATAGTGACCGAACACACCAAACAAACACATGTTCCCACGAAACCGATCATAAGTCAGAATAGTTAAGCTTTGGAGGAGGAAGCTATAGCGGGAGAGTCGAACGCCAAATAAAGGAGAACAATCTTAACATCATAAGAGTCGAATCTGATACAGATATCTACTCTTAAACTTACATGCATGACCGGACAACTGGATTCCTCACTCCCCAGTTAGCACTTGTTAGAAGTTCAACAGTTGAACTTAACAACAATTCACAAGCAAGTGGTAAGTCATGTTAGACACACACAAGGGAAATGAGTCACGTCATAACATCACAATAGTATAAATGACTGTAAACTCATTACATGGTTAAGTCTTATAACGTCATAAACACTCAGAAAAACAAACAACACACAAGCCGGTGTAAACCGGTAGGCAACAGACTGCAAGAAAACCATACCTTGGTCCTTGCTTCGACTGATTTTCACCGTAGGCCACTCCTATACATAATTAAGAATGTCGGTTAATTAACTTACTTAACTTCAAATATACTAAGTGTTTAACATGGTTATATGACATGTTTTAATGCCCAAACTTATCCTTGATTACCTACTTTATACCCCCTAGGGTTAACTACTTAAGCCACACTTTGTTTGTTTTTTTTTCAAGTTTGGGTCCGACCGAACTTACCGACCGACCTTACACATGGTCGGTCCATTCCAGAGCACACATTACCGTCAAAAATTCTACTCCGACCGACCTTACAAGTTCGGTCGCAAGTTCGGTTTATTCCCGAAAGTTTCTTTCCTTTGAAAATTCAGGCCCGACCGATCTTGGCAAGTCCGGTCGCAAGATCGGTCGATTCCCGAGACTCACTTACGTACAAAAATTTAGGCATGACCGACCTTGTAAGTCCGGTCCCAAGGTCGGTCTATTCCAGAGACTCAATCCGTACTAAAAATCCATGCCCGACCGACCTTGCAAGTCCGGTCCCCAAGGTCGGTCCATTCCAGAAACCATTTCTCGCAGGGTAAACTAGGCTCGACCGACGCACCGGTCCCCAAGGTCGGTCTGCTCCAGACCCTTGTTTTAAATTGCCCATTTAACTCCAAACTTCACCTCATATATCCTAGTATGTCCTAACCTTATTTGGGCACTTCAAACACACCTTAAGACTTCCATTAAACTCCTTAAACCATTCATCAAAATCCTCCTCAAGCATTACACAAATTCTTATAAAAAGGTTTACACTTGTAATGTTTTCACTAAGTTTCTATGTGGTGTTTCATACCTATAACTTCCACTATTCCCAAATGTTTTCTCACCACTACAACATCATCCCAAGCATCTTTTCTTCCCAACCAAACTCCTTGAATATCTCTACAAGTTTATAGCTCCTCCATGCAACAAATCACTTCTTCCTTATTCACCAACATTGCACAAGTCCTAAACACAACCTCACCATGATCTTGAAGTATCCCAAAACACTCATTTGCACTCTAAATCCTCTAAAATAATGCTTAAGTCCCTTTTACACCTTAAAATACCTTAATGCATGTTTCTTTCACTAGTAGAACACTTAACCATTCTAAACACTTCCTAACTCACCAAAACTCATTTTAAACACCTAAACTTCTTCTACATTATCTAAATTTCGACATGGGTTATCCTAGCATCTTGTTACACCGAAACTCAAATTTTCCATCATTAAACATTCAAGAACACTTAAACCCATCAAGAGCATTCTTATACACAAAACATCACTCATTTAACACTACATCACAATATAGTGCATAATTTAAATTGCTTGGTACTTAGGCCCTTAAATAACATGGCTCTTAGGCCCTTAAATTACACAACACCCATAAACACTGAATTTCCAAAATATATTTGCCTTTGACCTGCAAATACACTCAACAACACATATGCCTTTTTACTAGTCTCCTTGAGAACATTTTACTAAGTCATTCACCATTGGCTCCTTAGATCATTTTAATAAGCAACATAAGCTCATTTCTCCTAAGACTTTAAACCTCATTAGGTTAGCACATTTACCTCTTTTCCTCACAACTTCTTTCTTGTTTCCTTGACTAAATCGGCAAGGCTTTTAGTTGCTTGTCAACTTCTAAACATTATACAAATGATAAAATGAGTATACAAGCTTTATGCTTCATCTCATTGTAAACCCTACGTTATACATTGTTTTAAAACATTAAGATAGTTGTTTTACCTTGGATATGAAAGAGAGTTTGGATATGTAGCAAGAGAGGACTCCACCTAGTCCATGAAAGGTTGAAATGAAGCTAGAACAAAGCAATATAAAGAACCCCATCAATGGTGATTCTCGGTCAACATCAAAACAAGAAGGAAATGGAGTTTTTTATTTGAGTTTCCTTACCTAGAAGCAAAGGAGAACAATAATATGTGAAAATGTGAGCTCAAGCTCCTCCCATGGAGATTCCTCTTGGCACCGAAATGGAGCTCTTGGAATTTTGAGAAGATAGGAATGAAGAGCTTGATGAGACAAAGAGAATGGTGGCCTTAGTTTTTGATTTGGCAAAGTGAGCTAGGAATTACAAGAGGTTGAAGATGATATATGGTGGTGGTACTATTGTAAAACCGTGAATGAGAGAAAGAAGCAAGGTAGAAGAGAGGTTGGAGGCGTGGGAAATGAAGAGGGAAATGAGAGAATGAAGATAAGTTTGCTTTTAAGAGATATTTATATGTTAAAGCAAATAGTAACTTAAGTAGTCATTCTTTATTTGTTTAACAAGCTAACTAGAGTGGTGACTCACCACTAAGAAAACCGGCCCCCTTAATGTACTTAGGGGTATATTAGTCCTTGTTGACCAATTAAATTACTTATATTGACATATGTTATAATCTAGCTTATTTTAGTTACTATTCACTAAAACAAGGCACATAGTTGTGAAATTTTTGACTTCCCATTGATTTAGACTTCCTAATGTGATACTAAGTAGTACACATATTAATTAAAGAGTAATGATGGACATTTAGCCATTCAAACCTCATTTACAAGACAATTTTTCGAAAATGTGCTTTAAGACTCCTTAAAGCACATTTTTTGTTTTAACTTGTTTTCAAGCTTGGTTTTCTTTGGTAACTGGTTTATTATATTCATTAACATCTAAATGAAGTCTTGATAAGCTTATTATATCTTAATCAAGCTTATCCCAAGCTTAGAGCATATTTTAGCCCTAATTGACTTTAAGGTACTTATTTGTGTTTTCTATAGTTTAAATTATTTACTAATGTTTCTAAGACTCTTTTTAGTCTTAATATACCATATTTTAAATGTTTAAACAACATACTAAGGTTTGGGGTATTTCAATCTACCCCCCTTAAAAGAACTTTGTCCCCAAAGTTCATACTTCCACATATCCTAAATATTAGGACACGGGAATACATATAAATAATACTTCCATAACAACATTGACAACATACTTACATAACATCGGACACAAGGTCCATAAACAACATCATTCAGACACAACGGTCATACTTACATAACATTGGACACAGGGTCCATACAACCATCATTCAGACACAACGGTCTGTAAACATAAAACATAACATAGACGATGTATTTAAATACACGTGTACACACATAACCGAAACGGCTCTACCCCCCTTAAAATAGGGGTACGCCCCGTACCCTATACACATAAATACTAAGAAGTAAACAATGACGGGTACTTAGCCTTCATCTTATCTTCCAGCTCCCAAGTGGCCTCCTCGACGTCCTGGTTAGACTAGAGGACCTTCACCAGTCTCACAGACTTATGACGAGTGTCTCGAGTCTTAGTATCCAGAATCCATACCGGAGTCTCCACTGATCGCATGGTCGGCTCTAAGGTTAGCCTTTCAGGCTGAAGCACATGAGACGGATGAGACATATATTTCTTCAACTGGGACACATGAATACATCATGTACCTTGCGAGCTCGGCGGGTAAATCAAGTCTGTAAGCTACCGGGCCGATCGCTCCGTCACAACATAAGGCCCCACATATTTGGGGCTCAACTTGCCTTTCTGGCCAAAACGAAATACTCCATTCATGGAGGATACCCTAAGAAATACCTGATCGCCCACGGCGAACTCCAGGTCACGTCTACGCACATCGGCGTAGGATTTCTGCCTATCCTGAGCTGCCTTCATGTTAGCCCGGATTTGGCGTACTTCTGCTTGAACTTGTTCCAGATACTCTGGTCCTATAATGACCGTCTCACTCGACTCATCCCAGCATATGGCGGGCATGGTCTACCGTATAAAGCCTGGAAGAGAGACATCTTGATCGAAGCATGGTAACTATTGTTGTAACTAAACTCGATCAGATGTAACTTATCAATCCAGCTGGTCTGAAAATCAAGTGCACATGCACGTAATACTCAAGTATATGGATGGTGCGCTCACTCTGACCATCTGTCTGTGGGTGGAACGCTGTACTTAGCTTCAGCTCCGGTACCAAGCGCTTCCCGTGTGGATTTCCAATACTTGAGAGGAATATGGTATCCCTGTTAGAACAACTTGTTTTCGGTACCCATGATGTCTACAATCTCTCTGTCGAAGAGCTCTACTGTTTTGCCACTTTCAGGGTCCTTCATCGGTATGAATCGAGCCACCTTGGTCAGTCGGTCAACAGCAACCCAAATCATATTCAGACCTCCCCTTATAGGCGGAAGCCCTACTACGAAGTCCATTGAAATGTCATGGAACTTCCACTCAGGCACTGGCATTGGCTGTACCATACCACCAGGCCGTCGGTGCTCAAACTTGACCTTCTGGCAAGTGAGACACCTCAATACATAATCATTCACATCCATTTTCATTCCAGTCCACCAAAAATAACGTTTCATACCCTTATACATTTTTGAAGCTCCGGGGTGAATCGAAGTCGTAGAACAATGGGATTCACTTAGTATGCGCTCCTTCAGTTCAGCGCTACTCCTCGGAACACACAGTCGGCCATTCAGCCTAATCAGGTCATCATCGTGGAGTCGGAAGTCGTACTTCTGACCCTCGAATGTGCCATCAATAAGCTTCTGCCTGATCTCCAACATATACTGATCCGTCATCTGAGCACTCCGCACCTCTTCAACCAAGCTAGTATGAGAGACTAGCGAATGGAGAGAGTGTGCTCGGTGACTCAATGCGTCAGCTACCACATTTGCCTTACCCTCTTTGTACTGTAAATTGATGTCGTAATCGCTTAGAAACTCGACCCACCTTCTTTGTCTCATGTTCAACTCCTTCTGAGTGAACAAGTACTTTAAACTTTTGTGGTCAGAATAAATTGTCACACTTACCCCATACAAATAATGTCGCCATATCTTCAATGCGAAGACAATGGCACCCAGTTCTAAATCGTGGGTAGGGTAGTTCTCTTCATGCTTCTTCAGCTGTCGGGAGGCGTATGCTACGACCTTCCCGTGTTGCATCAACACACAACCCATACCTCTGCCTGATGCGTCACAATAGACCTCAAAACCATCTGGACCGTCTGGTATAGTCAGGACTGGTGCAGATGTCAGAGCATCCTTGAGACTCTGGAAAGAACTCTCGCAGTCATCTGTCCACTCGAATGGAGCATCCTTCTTCATCAAGGAAGTCATCGGCTTCGAGACACTGGAGAAGTCCTTCACAAACCTTCTATAATATCCTGCTAGACCGAGGAAGCTCCGGATGTCTGTAACTGTCTTCGGCCTAGGCCAGGTGCGCACTGCATCAATCTTTGCTGGATCAACAACGATCCCGGCCTCAGAAATCACATGACCAAGAAAGGATACTTGGTTCAACCAAAACTCACACTTTGAAAATTTAGCATACAACTGATTCTTTCTCAGTGTTTGTAACACATTTCTCAGGTGGCTTTCATGCTCACCTCTCGATTTCGAGTACACAAGAATATCGTCGATGAAGACTACCACTGACTTGTCCAACTGATCGTGGAACAAGCGGTTCATTAAGTCCATGAACTTAGCTGGTGCATTGGACAAACCAAACGGCATAACCGTAAAATAATGTAAACCATATGTCCATAGGGTTTCTGAATGCTGTCTTCTCAATGTCCTGTCATGGATGGCATCTGATGGTATCCGATCGTATATCTATCTTGGAGAATACTGATGCTCCTCTCAACTGATCAAATAAGTCGTCGATGCGTGGTAAGGGTAACGGTTCTTCACCGTAACTGCATTAAAGTTCTCGATAGTCAATACACAGGCAGACTACCGTCCTTCTTCTTCACGAAGAGGACCGGCGCTCCCCATGGTGAAACGCTAGGGCGGATAAATCCCTTGTCGAGTAGGTCTCTCAGCTGCTCCTTGAGCTCTGTCATCTCTGCTCGAGCCATACGATAGGGCGCCTTCGCAATTGGTCCGGTGCCCGGAACCAAATCAATTTCAAACTCAACTTCCCGTGCTGGCGCATGCCCGACAGTTCCTTAGGAAATACATCAGGAAACTCCGACACTACCGCACATCTGGGCTAAACTCTGGGTCTCTCTCTATGTCCTGGACATAGCAGAGTATACATCATTCCTCGTCGTAATTCGCGATACATAGCCATGGCGGTGATGATCTAAGTCGAAGGCTCCCTGGGCCTCTGGCGGTAAGATAGTAACCCCAGACGGACTCCGAAGAAGCAGACGATGCTCGGCACACAGGATTCTGCCCTTGTACCGCTCCAACCAGTTCATCCCGACAATCACATCAAAACCAAGTCCGTCAAACTCTATCAAGTCGATCGGAAACTCTTCACCACGAATTCGTACAACAGCATCTCGGTGGTAGCGGGTACACCTGATCCGTTCTTTCGACGGGAGAGTGACTAGAAAGTCATGCATCTCTCACCGTCTAACCCCAGCCTCTTCGCAAAAGATAGCGAAATAAATGTATATGAGGCTCCGGAGTCGAACAGGATTGAAGCGTCCACGCCATTGACTGGAAAGGTACCGGTGAGGATTGTGCCGCTCTTGCCGGCTTCTGCCTCATTGCAGACACTCAGTATACCTCCTGTTCCGAGTGCACAGCCTAATTCATTGGCAAACTAATAAGTATTTGGTAATAACACGGTTGATATACTTCGAACAACTCCACTTTATTGATTAACATTCTCTTACAACACAAGGTGGTTTACATCTCTGACATAACTAACACATACAGCATCCTTAACATACACTGGTTTAACACATTACATAATTATACAAGGCTTTAAAACTGTCTGAAGGTCAAATTCAAATGTCCGGGTTTCATGTGTGTGGCATTGATCACTGCCGATGCTGCGGTATTCAGTTTGATCTTCCTGATGCCATGATATAGCATCCTTGACTGCCCACCCATGATTAACACAACTCTGATTTACAACTACTTCTTTGCGAGATCAGCACGCTTCTGCTCGCCATATATAAACACTGCGGTATCACCAATGGACCAAGACACCACGGGTACTCCCTTACTTAGAGACTCGGGTGACTCGTCCTTATCTTGGTGTAAACCCAACCATCCACCTTTCTGGTAGAAGTTCACAATGCATAAATCTGCTTTAACACTTGGAATTGAATCCGTTTCAACTTGCTGAGCAATTCCCACGGCGTGGTTAACGACCGCAAGGACTCTGGTATCATCGGCATAGTTGCTCCATCTTTGGCTCGCACTTCTTGATATGTCTTGGTGTAAGGATTCCAGTCCTTACCCATGCACATCATCTTCAATTTCATTCTCGATCCACTCGGGTATTCGGGTGTGTAGAATCCTCCGGGTGTTGCTCCCAGTTCATTGCATCGTCTGATGATGGGATTTGTGCTTGGTGTAGGTATCCATTTAAGAGTATCATACCTGGTTGGATGACCTGACAGCTCCATTGGAAAGTCGGTGATGTTGATGGTGGTTTCTTCAGGGTTTGGTGTGGGTGGGATTGGATAACAAATATTGAAGGTTCCTAGATTTCCAAGTTACCTATTTTAGGTGATTTTCACATTATACTTTAATTCTTTACTCACATGGTAGTACACTTGGACTCACTAACACACACATGCATGAAATGCGGTATGCAATCACTTATTTCACTCAATAGTTTAGGCGGTACCTGGTCTAGTAGAGGGCCCTGGCGCCTCAGACTGGTCCACCACATTCAGGGCGGCCTTGCTAGGTCCCGACCCTTTCCCCTTCTGGGAATCAGTGTGCCTCTGATCTGTGGGTGGCTGGTTAGCCGACTTCGGGCCATCGATGGTCGCTGTGGCCTTACCCTTCCACTGCCCCTTGGGCTTGTTGACTCTGTTGTTGGGGTTCCGGTAACACTCATAGTCACGGTGACCCCACTTCTCGCAGTAGCGACACTGCATGTCATTTCCTTTGTAGTCTTTGCCGGGGTGGTCTCCGTTACACCACTTACAATAGTAGTGGCGCTCCGGTCCAGAACCCGCGCTAGCTGCTATCACAGTACATCATCAGTACTTACTTCATAACTTAACAACATACACTTCAACTTGTCACACATGATTAAATAATTAGCCTTAGGCGGGTAAGAGCGTAGGGGTTTCGCCGCGTATGCATACGTGAGCTTCAGTGGCTCCTCAGCTGTGGTGGTTTGGGCTTGGCCCTTGTCACCCTGGTGCTGACTCTTCTGGGGCTGGGGGTAAGGCTTTTTCTTCTTCTTTCCTCCCCCGTACCCCTGCGGACTCTGGCCCTCGCTCGTGGCCTTGCGCTTGTGTGCATTCTCCTCGTCCCTCAGACGGACGGTAATCTCAACCTTGGCAGCGGCATGATAGCACTCCTGGATTTAGGATGTCAGTCATGCCCCCGCAAAACAAACTCACAAATTCACATCAACACTCACTTATGGTATAAACCGATTCACATCATGGTACTTAAATTACCTGCAAGGTAGTATACTCAGCTGGCCCCATCCCATAGCGAAGACGGTGGCTGAGACCATTGTAGAAACGGTTTACCAGCACCCGGTTCGAGTACCCCAGGTCCGGTAACAGGTGGATAAGGCCGGTGAAAGCGGTATAGTAATCATCAACCGACATCTTATCCCCCTGCCTCAGACTATCTAGCTCTAGGCGCTTAGCCTCTTGCACGTGCACAGGATAATATTTGGCTCGTAGCAGAGCCGTATACTCTCTCCAACCAAACTGAGGATCCGCCATCCAATCCTCTCTCACAAGCTTCCACCAACTTTGTGCCGAACCCTTCAGGTAGTAAGCGGCAAGACGGACCTTGGCTCCAGCAGGCACATCCAAGGTCTAGTAGGCGGTCTCCAACTCGGAGATGTACGCCTCCAGCTTACGTGGGTCGGTCTCCCCATGAAACGACGGGGGTCTCAAATCTGCCAACGCCTTGACCCAGTTGGTCTCTCGTGGCGGTGGCGGTGGTGGTTGAACTTCGGGCTGTTGCCCCTGCTGAATTGCAACTACTAGTTGTGGGACCATCTGGGCTACGGCAGCCGCTACAGCATCGGCCATAACTTGTGCCGTAGGGTTCTCTCCCTGGTTCCCTGTATCACCAATGCGGCGCCCGCGGCCTCGACCTCGTGGTCTACCTGACATCTGAATTCACACGAACACTCATTAGCATTGTGCTTGCACACTTATCGGTTCCAATGGTTGTAACGTCTTCCCGACAACAAGGTATCTCCACACTTAATTAGTGGTTAACCTTTACATAACTGCTCACTTAGGTAACAGTGGTTAGGTTTCCTAACTCGGTATATTCCTAAGCTCGGTATTCTAGTCATCAGAGCGATACTTCGCTTTGATACCACTTTTTGTAACACCCCTACTAATCATTTAACAATAACTGAAATCGCAGCGGAAAAACAACTAAACGATTCGGAGCTACAACGCCGTCAACCACCCACGTGGTTGACAAGGCAGAATAAATACAAGTGTACCGGTCTGATGATCAGACTCCCAAGCATTAGGTACTAACAACCATATATACATAACCAACATACCGAGTATTTAATTACAAGCCTTCACTGAAAACTGTACACATTAACTCCACTGTCAACTGTAACGATCGTCACTGTAACACGAACAGTACCAAAATATATCGCCACGGGAGCACAGGCGCATCCCGGGCACAACATCCAAAATAACCAAAAGTATTTGCAGCCTAGAATCTATAGCCATTCCGCTTCCTCGATCCTCATCCTGCAGTAAAATATGGAGCCCCCGAGGGGTCAGCAACCCTTGGCTAGTATGGTTAACGCGTAGCCCATCGGCTACCGGATACGCGCAACTAATTGTCATGATGGCATGGCATTCATTTTAACACATACACATACATATGGCATAGCAACAATATTGCATAGCACAACACACATACATAGTGAGTACACTTCCACAACAACAAACCAAGAAGGTTAAACAACATAAAGCCTAGAGAATGGTTTCACTCTCATGTTAAGCTTGTTACACACACTCATTACTGTTCTGTTAGTCGAGTAACTTAAGTCACAGATGGTTCGGATATTGACCCGAACACACCACACAAACACATGTTCCCACTAAACCGATCATAAGTCAGAATAGGTAAGCTTTGGAGGAAGCTAGCGGAGATCAACGCCAAATAAAGGAGAACAATCTTAACAATCATAAGAGTCGAATCTGATACAGATATCTACTCTTAAACTTACATGCATGACCGGACAACCGGATTCCTCACTCCCCAGTTAGCACTTGTTATAGTTCAACAGTGGAACTTAACAACAATTCACAAGCAAGTGGTAAGTCATGTTAGACACACAAGGGAAATGAGTCACGTCATAACATCACAATAGTATAAACGACTGTAAACTCATTACATGGTTAAGTCTTATAACGTCATAAACACTCAGAAAAACAAACAACACACAAGCCGTGTAAACCGTAGGCAACAGACTGCAAGAAAACCATACCTTGGTTCTTCGACTGATTTTACCGTAGGCCACTCCTATACATAATTAGAATGTCGGTTAATTAACTTACTTAACTTCAAATTTACTAAGTGTTTAACATGGTTATATGACATGTTTTTAATGCCCAACTTATCCTTGATTACCTACTTTATACCCCCCTAGGGTTAACTACTTAAGCCCACTTTGTTTGTTTTTTTTTTCAAGTTTGGTCCGCCGAACTTACCGACCGACCTTACACATGGTCGGTCCATTCCAGAGCACACATTACCGTCAAAAATTCTACTCCGACCGACCTTGCAAGTTCGGTCGCAAGTTCGGTCTATTCCCGAAAGTTTCTTTCCTTTGAAAATTCAGGCCCGACCGATCTTGGCATGTCCGGTCGCAAGATCGGTCAATTCCCGAGACTCACTTACGTACAAAAATTTAGGCATGACCGACCTTGTAAGTCCGGTCCCAAGGTCGGTCTATTCCACAGACTCAATCCGTACTAAAAATCTATGCCCGACCAACCTTGCAAGTCCGGTCCCCAAGGTCGGTCCATTCCAAAAATCATTTCTCGCAGGGTAAACTAGGCTCGACCGACCTTGCAGGTCCGGTCCCCAAGGTCGGTCTACTCCAGGCCCTTGTTTTAAATTGCCCATTTAACTCCAAACTTCACCTCATATATCTTAGTATGTTCTAAGTTCTAACCTTATTTGGGCACTTCAAACACACCTTAAGACTTCCATTAAACTCCTTAAACCATTCATCAAAATCCTCCTCAAGCATTACACAAATTCTTATAAAAAGGTTTACACTTGTAATGTTTTTCACTAAGTTTCTATGTGGTGTTTCATACCTATAACTTCCACTATTCCCAAATGTTTTCTCACCACTACAACATCATCTCCCAAGCATCTTTTCTTCCCAACCAAACTCCTTGAATATCTCTACAAGTTTATAGCTCCTCCATGCAACAAATCACTTCTTCCTTATTCACCAAATTGCACAAGTCCTAAACACAACCTCACCATGATCTTGAAGTATCCCAAAACACTCATTTGCACTCTAAATCCTCTAAAATAATGCTTAAGTCCCTTTTACACCTTAAAATACCTTAATGCATGTTTCTTTCACTAGTAGAACACTTAACCATTCTAAACACTTCCTAACTCACCAAAACTCATTTTAAACACCTAAAACTTCTTATACATTATCTAAATTTCGACATGGGTTCTCCTAGCATCTTGTTAACCAAAACACAAAGTTTCCATCATTAAACATTCTAGAACACTTAAACCCATCAAGAGCATTCTTATACACAAAACTTCACTCATTTAACACTACATCACAATATAGTGCATAATTTAAATTGCTTGGCACTTAGGCCCTTAAATAACATGGCTCTTAGGCCCTTAAATTACAAACCCATAAACACTGAATTTCCACAATATTTGCCTTTGACCTGCAAATACACTCAACAACACATATGCCTTTTTACTAGTCTCCTTGAGAACATTTTACTAAGTCATTCACCATTGGCTCCTTAGATCATTTTAATAAGCAACATAAGCTCATTTCTCCTAAGACTTTAAACCACTTAGGTTAGCACATTTACCTCTTTTCCTCACAACTTCTTTCTTGTTTCCTTGACTAAATCAGCAAGGCTTTTAGTTGCTTGTCAACTTCTAAACATTATACAAATGATAAAATGAGTATACAAGCTTTATGCTTCATCTCAGTGTAAACCCTAGGTTATACATTGTTTTAAAACATTAAGATAGTTGTTTTACCTTGGATATGAAAGAGAGTTTGGATATGTAGCAAGAGAGGACTCCACCTAGTCCATGAAAGGTTGAAATGAAGCTAGAACAAAGCAATATAAAGAACCCCATCAATGGTGATTCTCGGTCAACATCAAAACAAGAAGGAAATGGAGTTTTTTATTTGAGTTTCCTTACCTAGAATGAAATACCCCTAAATTAATTTAAATTAATTTAGGGGATTTCTTTTATTAAACCTTTAATAATACTATCAAGTATTAAATTATTCTATGGAATTATGAATGTTAAATTAGTATAAGGAATTATGAATATTAAATTATTGTATGGAATTATGAGTACTAATTATGGAATTATGGAAATTATTTTAGGGGATTCCTCCTATTTA
Source organism: Limonium bicolor (assembly GCA_023374045.1). Lineage (NCBI taxonomy): Eukaryota > Viridiplantae > Streptophyta > Magnoliopsida > Caryophyllales > Plumbaginaceae > Limonium > Limonium bicolor. Next base: position 275,123,756 of record CM041778.1, read on the forward strand.
ACTCTAAAGAATGCAGTTAAGTATTTAATTATTATATATTATTATATAGTATTATGAATTTAATAACAAGATTTATAAGTCAATAAATCTTGGAAAAATTCCTAGACACTCCAATTATATTATAAAGATTTTAGAAATATTGGGAGCATTGATTTGGAACATAAAAGTCAATATAAAATCCTAGAAACCTTAAAGCTTATTAAGCCTTGCTAGGGTTGACTTTTTAAGAATGCTCAAACCAGACCATGAAACCTATACCAATAAATAGGTTATGGAAAACCATGAAGATCGATAAAAAGAACGTCAAAAACGGATCATCCTAGCCAAAGTTATGCTAGATTGAAGTTTTGAATCAAAAATTTGAAAGATGCCACGTGTCACTCTGTCACGGGTCGCCAACACTTAGCCAATTTTATTCCTTCAATTTCGGTAACAGATTTCGGTTTTTGCCCTAACTTTAGACGGCTATATCTTTTTCATCTCTTCATATTTTTCAATGTCGTCTTCTTTGTTGTCTTCTCCTACATTCCCTCTAAACAACTATAACTCATACAAACCCTAACTCATTCTGAATCAACCGGAAAATCGAGCCAAAGTAGCCACCCTGCAAAAACTGAAACTGCAATTCCAGTTTTCTCTTCGAATCAGGTAAATTCGATCAGCCATAACTTCTTCGTTACTCATCCAAATTCCATGTTCTTTAGCTCGTTTTGAAGCGCTCTAATTCCTCTAAAACTTTCATGTTTATGGTCTAAGCCAATTCTCTACCGATTGGAAGGGAAAGGTGTCTAAAGTTTCGGTCTCGCCAGCACATAAAATAATACCGAAACAGAGAGGTAAACTCGGGTTTTGCGACTTCAATTTCTTTTTGTGTGGTGCGAGTTAGGTTTAGTTATTGCTATCAATACGTAGATCTAAGTTTGCTCTTTCCAATGAGCCCTTACTCATAGCCTAACTCGATTTGTACTGCTAGTTATAGATCTTCGAAGTTGGCACCACGAACTGCTCAAAGTTTATATTTTTCCAGATTTCCGATTTCGAAATCACCCAATTCGCACAAATCCGGTAAGTTTCCGATCAATTGCTCCGTTTTTGTCAAACCCTATCATGTTTCCGACCTAATCCATGTTTTAATTTAGTCAATTACGTGCCATATTGGGAGTAATTGTCGGTTTTGTTTTCGAATTGAGTTCAGTAGCGGATAAGAACCCTAACTTTCGAATTGAATTCGAATTCCATCGTACACTGCATTATAATTGGGGAAACAGGTATCATTAGAACCGAAATTTGATTACGAAACTATAGAAACAATAATCACTCGATTTCGTTCTGTAGATTAGGAGATATCGGTGATTTAGTACTCGATTTGGTTAGTATGTTCGCTGGTGAACTAGGAGTACAGGGGCCGTCCGATCTCGCTTTAGAAGATTGGACGGCCGAGATTAGATCGTGCTATTAAATAATTAGTATAAGTTTATAAAATTCCAGTAAATAGTCCTAACTTGTTTAATTACTTTAAATACCTTCCCGAATGTATTTTGACTTGAAATTTTAACCATAGATTCCTTATTTAATCGAGTTTATTTTGATGTAAATTATTATGGTTTTGGAGTTTTTAAACGTAAGTTATGATTTTTGCAAGTTATGGGTTTTCTGGAATTATTTGGCTAAATTTAAAAGATATTTTTATGAAATAAAAATTTTATAATATGTCTAAAATGTTATAGTTACTGTATATTAAATTTGGGAATTTTTGGGCGATGGTAAAAGGTTTTAAAAATTGTGTTTATGAGTTTTTCATAAGAATAACCTATAATATAAGGTTTTTAATGTAACCAAAATTAAAGTATGGTTTGTTAATTAACTTTTAAGTTGGGGAAAATAAGGGAAACTAGATTAACATTTTATAACAGTAAGTTTATAATGTTTTGGTATTGGCTTTTAAGAGAAGTGAAATTATTTACATATATGTATATATACTTATTTAGTAGAAACTTATATAAATTAAGGAATTTAATTATCCTACATTTTATTTACTATATTATATGGGAGTTAATATTTTTAATTAAACTAAGGAATAAATATATATTTTTTACGCATTTATAAAAAGGGAACTAAGTAGTAACTTAAAGTAAAACAAGGAATTTATTTAATTAACACTTATAATAACTAAATGCTATAAGAGCTAGTACCCTGATATGGTAAAAGAAATACTTAACGAAAACATACTTGGAATACAGTTAAGGTTGTATTAATAAGATAGTTTAAATATGATAAGTTACATAGGGAATGTCTTAGTTGATTTCTAGTACGGGTACACTTATATATATAAATAAATAAAGGAAATACTTTATTTAATGAATCATAGGTCGGTTGTAGTTATGCCTAAAAGTTATTAAACATAATTAAATACAATAAACTACATAAATAATATTTTGAACAAATCCTAGTATATATAAATATATACACATTTAACATAAATAAAATTAGATACCTTATAGGAAATACTACGAAGGAATTAATAAGTTAAACTAAACCTATACATAATACTATTAAAAGAATATTATATGAGCTAGTATTGAATTGTGGTTATGAAATTGAGCTTAAAGGGTTATCTTGGATTTCTAAGATTTATATAAACCATATTAGAATACATGTGTAATATTATTTGTCAAAGACCATAATGTAAATCTATAATTTGGTTAGGTAATTAATAAGTTGGGACTTAGGAATATTTGTAATTAGATTTACACAAATAGAACTTACTATATAATTAATGAATAAATGTAATACTTTTACATCTAAATGTTCTTAATATATAAACAATAATAAAATAAATAAAATACTTTTACATCTAAATGTGAGGTGGATTAGTAAGTCTAGATTTAATCATTTCTTAACATTTATGGTATTGGAATATAACTTAATGTTTTAAGATAAATCATTAAAAGGGTTATGATATAAAACTATATTAAACTATGATTTGGAAATTTATCTAAATATAATCCTTAAGTTTCTTGGCATTAGATAAGCCATATGAAATACATTTATAACATTATTACCAATACTTAGGATGTGAGTTTACAATTAAGTGAGGTATGTAGTAGTTAGAATTTATAGGAGGTTTATAGATAGGAATTTGATACTTAAACCTTTGAACCTTTTTATTAGATAAAACTAAGTTACATAAGATATTATATTGATATACTTTACGGTAATGGGAAATAATGATATGTTGTTTTGAATATAAATATGAGAATTTTCATAATGGTTTATCTTATTAAATAATTAACAATTTCACTGCGAACCAGAATTTATTCTTTTATAAATACTACTCTGTGTAGATATATTGTCCATCCTAAATACAATAAAGGAAATTAATTTATTAAGTTATTCCTTTGAAACCTTAGGTTTTGTGAAACAATTTAAAACGTATTTAAGGCTTAAGTTTATTGAAGTTTTTTTTTAAGTTAGTACAAAAGGATTTACATAGTCTATAGAGTGTATGTGTGTAAAAATAGAACATTTAGGAGATTAAAGGTAAGTAAGGATACATAAAAGGTTATATTTAAACACCTTATTATATAGGTAATAATTAAGCAAATAATGTACCTTGTGAATACTCAATGTAAGAGTTCAATAAGTCTAAGTTAACTATAATATAGTTGTTTCAATATGAGAGGTAATTCAACATCTTATGACAAGATTATTAGACGGTTATAATAGAAAGTCATTCTGAACTAAGGATATGGTAATTGAGTTTAGTGGCTCAATTAAGTTGTAATAAAATGTATCTACAACGTTATGATTCCAATATACAAGATGTAGATCTTAATTAAGTTATGGAAAGACTTAATCATAATGGGTTATCTAGTATATTGTTTTAAATACATAATCTTTACATTGTGAGATAATAGTATAGTATTCTGAGATGAGTCCATCATAGGTCATAATACAATGTTTATTCTAAATAAGAATAAAGGTATTAAGCTTAAGATTTTTATTGAAATTCTTAGATTTAATTATATAATATAAACACATTTATGTTATAAAGGTCTCAAAAGTCTTGAATGTGAGGATTGTGGTTAAATATGAATTAAGTAGATAGGAGTGGACAGTTAGCAGGTGTTAATAAAATACATTCATTGATCCTACAACCTTGGGCTATACAACGTTCTCAGATAACTCAAAGATTATACATAACATTTAAGTGAGGGCTTAAAAGACAATTGAGACTTGGAATAAGAGTAAGGAGTTTATTTAAGCTTAACATAGGCTACAAGTGATTGATGATAGACACCTTTAATATTCTTCAGAGTACTGTTGATTGTTTGCGCAAGTTGACTAGAACTGCTACAGCGTACCCAGGTATGATTTCTCGTACTCAGCTTGTGTTGTTTTGGGCTCTATGGAATGTTTGTACGATTTCTCGTACTCCGATATTTTTGCTGATTGACTTGTGGAATGTTTTGGAAAACGCTAACTGACTTTAATAGGAATTTCTAAAAAGGAAATGGTTGTGTGACTAACCCAGCTTGTGTGACTAACTGAGCCTTGGATGTGAAACTCACTTGGGTATTGGTTCCTTCTATTTGGTTGTTCCATTAGACATTGATGCTTAGGGTTTTACGCTTCTGCACTCTGTAGGACTGAGTGTTTTGGTATTGCTCTGGGTAGTTGGTGATCTAGTGGGAATTTGGAAAAAGGTCAATCTTGGAAATTCTTCTTTTGACTCTGGATATCATTTCATCCATGAGCTGGATCTTGATGTTTCGACGTTCACGCGTCTTCAATGGTAACAGTGAGGGGCTGTATATCCCCTGTCCCAGAAAGGGACGTGATAGACAATGAGGGGCTGTATATCCCTGTCCTTAGTGGACGTGATAGACAGTGAGGGGCTGTATATCCCTGTCCTTAGTGGACGTGATAGACAGTGAGGGGCTGTATATCCCCTGTCTTAGTGGACGTGATAGACAGTGAGGGGCTGTATATCCCCTGTCCTTAGTGGACGTGATAAACAGTGAGGGGCTGTATATCCCCTGTCCAAAAAGGACGTGATTGGCGGTGGGGGCCATCTCTCCCAGTTGAAATTATTCCACTCTTGAGTTCTTGGTTCTTGGATCTGTTTTATCATTCCTAGACCTTTGTGACTATCTGAGTTTTTCTACTCCTAATGGGAATTGGGTTTAACTAAGGAAATGGATGTTCACTAACACATGATGTGATTTTGTTTCTCTAACTTTACCTTTTCTATCATTTATCTTTATCCTTAACTTGTTATCTTTGGCTTGGTGATTTTAAGTGCCTTGTTTCCCTGCTTTACTTTCAAGAGTTTATTTCAAGTTACTATTTATTTTGAAGAGTTATGTTTAAAAGATTGTTTTGGAGAATTGTACCAGTTCCATCCAGGGAACTGACTCACCCCCCCGGGGTGGGCTGCTTGGTTTCATCTTGCAGGTATAAATTGATTTACAGGTGCCACGAAGAGCATGAGTGATTGGGATGGGATTAGGCTTATGGAGAGTGAATGTACTTTATTATTGTTATGTTTATGTTAAGTTTTCTTGAAGTTCAGACCGTAACTTAGTTAATTGTAATGGTTGTAATTGGTGAGGTTGGTACCGGGTGTTTGGACCACGATGGTCTATAGCACCTTTAGTTTATTTTCCGCTGTTGTTTTATTATTATAGGGTGTTACATAGAAGCAAAGGAGAACAATAATATGTGAAAAGGTGAGCTCAAGCTCCTCCCATGGAGATTCCCTTGGCACCGAAATGGAGCTCTTGGAATTTTGAGAAGATAGGAATGAAGAGCTTGATGAGACAAAGAGAATGGTGGCCTTAGTTTTGATTTGGCAAAGTGAGCTAGGAATTACAAGAGGTTGAAGATGATATATGGTGGTGGTACTATTGCAAAACCGTGAATGAGAGAAAGAAGCAAGGTAGAAGAGAGGTTAGAGGCGTGGGAAATGAAGAGGGAAATGAGAGAATGAAGATAAGTTTGCTTTTAAGAGATATTATATGTTAAAGCAAATGGTAACTTAAGTAGTCATTCTTTATTTGTTTAACAAGCTAACAAGAGTGGTGACTCACCACTAAGAAAACCGCCCCTTAATGTTCTTAGGGGTATATTAGTCCTTGTTGACCAATTAAATTACTTATATTGACATATGTTATAATCTAGCTTATTTTAGTTACTATTCACTAAAACAAGGCACATAGTTGTGAAATTTTTGATTCCATTGATTTAGACTTCCTAATGTGATACTAAGTAGTACCATATTATTAAAGAGTAATGATGGACATTTAGCCATTCAAAACTCATTTACAAGACAATTTTTGAAAATGTGCTTTAAGACTCCTTAAAGCACATTTTGTGTTAACTTGTTTTCAAGCTTGGTTTTCTTTGGTAACTGGTTTATTATATTCATTAACACCTAAATGAAGTCTTGATAAGCTTATTAGATCTAATCAAGCTTATCCCAAGCTTAGAGCACATTTTAGCCCTAATTGACTTTAAGGTACTTATTTGTGTTTTCTATAGTTTAAATTATTTACTAATGTTTTAAGACTCTTTTAGTCTTTTTTAGTCTTAATATACCATATTTTAAATGGTTAAACACATACTAAGTTTGGGGTATATTCAGAGACTTTGACCAAGTTTGGAGAATTTAAGAAGTTAAAATACTACCTTATAATAAGATAGTTATTAAATTGTAAAAGATTTATAAGAGACGGGGTGAAAGTGAATGGTTATTTCCGAAACTTTGGGGTACTAAATAGAGTTTAGTACAGACCTTAGGTTATTAGGAATTTTAGAAGTTTATTTGGCTAAATTTGGAGTTAAATGAATTATATAAGTATAATATATGATATTTCATGACATTGTTACAAATGGGTAACATATGGGTAAAAACCGAGATTTATAGAAAGTATAAGGTTAGGAATGATATTTATAAACTTTTGGTATAGTTTGGTAATTTTTGGAGTTATATATAAGGTTTTATAAAGATATATGTATAATATATAGTTTTAATGACATTAGAAAACTATGTATTATAAATTGGGGAGATTTGGTAAATATACAAAGTTAGGTGGGTGGAAGTTTAATTAAAACAGACCCTAGGGTCTGTTCGGTAATTATAGCCATTTAAAACCATAGGTTATAATTATATTAAGGTTTAAGGATTATAATATAAGGTATATAAATAAGTGTAACAATGAAATATAATTGGGGTTGAATTGTAAATTGTGTGGAGGTATAGTGGAATGTAATGAAAGCCGAGAGTATAAGGGCTGTTTGATAATATATAACAATTTATAACTATAGGTTATAATTGTTTTAATGACATAAATGTCATAATATATGTATAACTATAATATAAGATTATATTAATTATGTGGTGGATTTGTAAATATTTAAGGAAAATAGGTGCTGTTCGGTAATATGAACATTTTTGAATAAAAATTTATAATATGGTTTTAATGTTATAAAGGGGGGTAACATTTATAATATAAGAAATATTCATTATAAGAGAATGAATATATTATAAAGACTTATCAATAATAAAATAGTCCCATAATACATATAAATGAATGAAATATGTTATGGTGTGGAAAATATAATATGGTTCACTAACCATATATTATCATAATTAAAAAATGATATAAGATAAAGAGAAAGAATTATAACGTTAGATATGGAAATTCTAATGTTATGAGTTTACATGGAATAATAAGGATTTATATAATTCAAAGTATGTTTACATATGAATTAACTACATTAAACTTGGAAAAACCAAACCTTAGGAAAAATAAATACTAAGGTGAAATGTATAATATAAGATTAAGAATTATACATGCAATATAGAACAAACTATATAATACAAGGGTATATTGAATTACATGTGATAACCAAAGTTTGAACTTAAGTTATTATATACGAGACGAGACTACGCAAGTAATAAACGTTTTTTCCAATCCCGAGTTAAAGCTGAAAACCCGACAAACGTTGACAGTTAATAACGGAGGATTAACCGGGAGGTGCTAGTGAGTGACGGTACGGGTACCGTAGAGTTATGTCATTATACGGGATTCTAATCAGTAGTGTTATGTATTATTAGACTGTTAGAGACGACACGGGGAGCATCGGATCTAGCTGATTCATACTCCACGGTTTATACATTCATGGTGAACGGTATGTTGTCATGTGTCTCTGATTGTCTCTGAGGGCTTCCTCAGTTCAGACTTCTGTGTAATCTGTGATAAGATTGTTTGTCTGATTGTGTGAATAAATATGCATGAACTGTATATTTTTAGCTGCTTATTATTTACTGTTGTTGTGTTAACAGTATTGGTTCATATATATGAACCTATATATATATATATATAACGAACTAGCGGCTATGGTGCTATCTTATATGTAATATAAGGATCGTCAGAAAAACGTTGTAGCACTAGGATAATAAGATATACATATTATCCGAGACTTTAATATGGAGCATTGGCCTTTCTAACGCCGCTCTCGTATCTAACACTGGATCCCGAGTTTACAGACTCCGGATTGGACTAACGACCTTAGTCTGTTGTGTTAGAAAAATTGGTAATGCGATGCGATGGTATAATTAATTAACATAACAAAGCCTAGAGGATGTGGCTCTTGGTGCGCGCTGTGATCACAAAGTCGATACCAGGATGTCCGCGTACGGGTCCGCAAGTATCAAGAAAATTTCCCGTGAGCTAGGATGGCTCGTTGGTCGGAGACTCTACCATTGGAGTGGCTACTGCCGTAGGTGACCCGCCATAGTATATGGGTAATTTAGAGACACGTCGTTTTTAAAGAGACGTCGTCACTAGGTATAACTGAACACTTATTACAGCTGAGACTTGTACCTTGGCGAACAATATTGGTTTTTACACCAAGGACGGGAGTGGATACTTGTTTATTATTCTCGTTGTTTTGCCTTGTTGTTCATTGGTTATACTGTGTGGTTTATATTATGTGTATTGATGGTTGTGTTATTGTATGGATATTACTGTTAATTGTTTTACAGTTTAAATATTAAAACGGTATTGCATGTAACGAATCTCATGCTCTCGACCAATTAATTGAGGGGTTTGAGGAGGCATGACGGGGCATGTGATAACATACTCAGCAGGGGCTGATTCCATACCACAAACCATTTTTATTTCAGGAGACTAGCTGGTGGGTCGACGCGGGGCGCGACAGGGTGATTTACTTTTGTTAGACTTGGTACGGTTTGAGACTACAGTTATTTTGGACTCGGGTTTTGTAAACCGAGGTGTATATTGGGTTAGACGCTCGTGTACGGTTTTATATAAGACGGTTGTTATTGTATATATTCTAGTTTTATTTTAAGCACTGCTATCTATCTCTTGTGGTCACTGCGGGAATACGTTTCATATGTTGATTATCATGTAACTCGTTATCACCCGTATGGGCGAGTGATAACAGTGACACCATTAGAACGACAGTCTGTTATTTACCGTTGCGATTTACTTACTAAGTGCGACGGTTATATTGTGATTAGGAGCCGGATTAGTAGGGGTGTTACAATTATACTTAAAATTTTGACCACCGGAAAAGGGTATTCTATTCTAGGACACAAGTTCTACAAAGGGTAATATAGTCAAATGGTGTGAAATCCCAAGCTGATTAGAACTTCTTAGGACAACGGTGACAGCTTAACCACTATGAGGATTCATAATTTTCAGGGCTTATAAGTCATCTCGTAAGCTTTCTATCTCCTTCAAAAATGACTTAAATCAAAACGCTTTGAAATTTCAACACATGAAAAAAGATGACGTTTAGAGCATAACAGCTTTGGAATTTTGCATTTTCAAATTTCCAATAATTTCATATTAATTTATGAACATATCTGATGAAAAAATGATTTTAAAAAAATATTCCTTTATCCAAAAATTCCAACTTTTGTTTAGAAAAATCATAAATATCTTTCGTTACATGCGGGTAAAATTTCATAGTCATATTCCTTTTCGAAGTTACCCGACCAAATCACGGTAAACTTTACTCCTTTATTGAGTTTACTATATCTTTAGAGATGTCTATATAAGAGATCTTCTCCTTTGACTTAATAAGATCATCTACAACCTTAAGAAGTCAGAACTTCCAGCCGTCACCAATCCCTCATGTTTTGCACTCCTGAGTCTCGATTCTAAACCGAAATTCCACCAAAATCATCACCTTAACTTGTTTTCAAACTCCCATTATGACAAAGAACATCAAATACCCATCAAACCACCCCCAAACATGGGAAAGACCGTCAAAAACCAAGGGTCAAAAGCTTTGGTCGAAATCAAGCCGGGACTGCCACCAATGAAGTTTCCGAGGATTCCCGGTGTGAAGGAAATCCTTAATCCCAAAGGTAAAAACAGGTAAGATCTCAGGTTTTATAACTCTCTTCGACTTAATATACCCTCTCTCAAAATTAAGGATCGAACCGACTTTTCCTGGCACCTAAATTAATGTTTGTTTTCGTTTATGCCTAATAACTTGTTTACTAAGAATTGTCATTGATTCAAAATCAAATTGAGTTCTTTTAATTACTAACATGCTTAGAATATTTCAGGCTACGTATCCACAAAATTTGAGCTGAAAACACCCTTAGAAACCACACAAACGCTATCGTCCGATGGTGGTCTGCTCCCACGGACGCCATGTCTGAGGTCCCGGACGCCCTGTATGAAACCACGCACACCCCCGGACGGTGACGGGATTTAACTTTTCAAATTTTTAGGTTTTTTTAACACATGTTCGGGCCCACGTACGCCTTGTCCGTGAGCCCAGATTTTCAAAATTTCATTTTTCTGCAAATTCGACTTTTCTACATAATTAGGTTAACTAGGGTTCGTGGGTTCAGATATTAGATCAGTGGCCACGGGCATATTTAAAATTTGACCTAATTTGACTCCTAAAACACTAGATTAGGTCATTTCAATTTCCACTTTAATTTTTAGTAAAAAATATTAAAAATTAAAAAAAATCAGAAACCCGCGCATTTAGGATAAACCGACTTCGTAATAAGCCGTAAACAATATAAGTAGAGGAAAAAAGACATCGAAGGATAATGAAAGTAATTTGAACCCACAAAAGATGTATACCAAGCCCCCAAACCTAAACTCTTACCTTTCCAAGTTTACATAGGTTAAAACTTAGGTGATGACTTGTAATAGGTTATAGTGATCTAGCTTAGGTTTTTAATAATTAATGTTTTATAACATAGTTATTAAGCTTAGGTTATAAGTGGACCTATAACCCGATCAGATCTTAATCAACCCAAATCTACATAGGATAGAGGTTCAAAAGTCAAGGCACACATTCTCCACCACCGCATTATAACTCTCATTCAAGTTCATAGTCATCTTGCAAAACCGGTGCTTTTCATCATACACGAATGTCCACTTCTCTTTTGGTATATCATAAAAGAAGTCAGGGGCAGTGACACTGGCACTCTTCAACTCCGCCATGCACACATCAAACTTATAGGGTTGACGCTAGGGCTGCTGCAGAATGCCCCGATCTGGGGCTCTTCATCACTTGTCCAGAATGTCCTCATAGTGTCCATGCCTTAAAGAGCCAAACCCGGGGGTCAAAATTTTGGGTATAACAGATTTCCCCACGTCAACTAGACTTTGGAATGGATATGAAAAGTCTAGTTGATGCTTGAGTGATACCCTAAACTTTTGGATCTTCAGAGACCCTACATGCTACCAGAAACCAATGGAATGTGTCGACCTATTCTAAGGCGCTGACTACCTAAACAATAAGATGTTGTTGAGCTATTCAAAGGTGTTAACTACCTAAATTGTTTAAATACTATCGAGCAGTTCTACGCCACTGACTACCTAAACAATATGAAGAGATGTTGTTTGAGCTATTTGAAGGCGCTAACTACCTGAAATGATAAAATGTTGTCGAGCTACTCTAAGGTGCGGACTACCTAAAGGGATGAAAATGATGTCAAGCTATTATAAGGCATGGATTACCTAAAGTGATGAAATTTTGTTGAGCTATTCTAAGGCGCTGACTACCTAGAAGTGAAATGAAGCACACCGATAGTTCTAAGGTGTCGGGAATCTGGAAATGAATGAAAAGAGGTGTAAATGTAATGAGATTGATGCAATGTGTTTGATGAGAACAGGTAAGTCTTAAGACGAGCCTAAGCGTGTGATGATAGGTCTTATTATGAGCCTAAATGAATGATGCTAGGTCTTACCGTGAGCCTAAGGGAATGATGCTAAGACCACGAGCCTAAGTGGATGATACTAAAAATATGATGCTAGGTCTTATCACGAGCCAAAGGGAATGATGCTAGGTCTTATTGTGAGTCTAAACAAGGTGCTAGGTTTTATCACGAGCCTAAAGAAATGATACTGGGTCTTATTGCGAGCCAAAACGAGGTGGTAGGTCTTATCATGAGCCTAAAGGAATGATACTAGATCTTATTGCGAGCCTAAACGAGGTGGTAGGCCTTACCATAAGCATAAGGGAATGATACTAGGTCTTATTACGAGCATGAACAAGGGGCTAGGTCGTATCACAAGCCCAAGGAAATGATACTAGGTCTTATGACGAGCCTAAACAAGGCGCTAGGTCTTACCAAGAGCCTATGGGAATGATACTAGGTCTTATTATGAGCCTAAAGAGGTGTTATGTCTTACCACGAGACTAAGGGAATGATACTCGGTCATAATGCGAGCCTAAATGAGGTGCTAGGTCTTACCACGAGCCTAAATGAATAAATGCGGGTAGGTCTTACTATAAGCCTAAAGTGAATGAATGTAGGATAGGTCTTATGGGTGCCTGAATTGAAAGAATGTAGGGTAGATCTTATGGGTGCCTAAAGTGAATGAATGTAGGGTAGGAATTATGGGTGCCTAAAGTGAATGAATGTAGGTTAGGTCTTATGGGTGCCTAAAGTGAATGAATGTAGGTTAGGTCTTATGGGTGTCTAAAGTGAAAGGTAAGTCTTATGGGTGCCTAAGGTTGTATTTGCGGTGTGATAGGATTTATGTGTGCCTAAGGTTTGGGAATGAGACCCGTCCTAACTCAGTTGCTTATGGAGACCGAGACCCGTTCTAACTCAGTAGCTTATACAGACCGAGACCCATCTAACTCGGTTTCTTATACAGACCAAGACCCATCTAACTCAATTGCTTATGGATATCGAGACCCGTCTAACTTGGTTGCTTATGGAGACCGAGACCTATCTAACTCGCTTGCTTATGGAGACCGAGACCGTTCTAACTCGATTGCTTATGGAGACCGGACTAACTCGATTGCTTATGGAGACCGGGATTCTAATTTGATTGCTTATGAAGACCGAGATCCGTTCTAACTTGGATTGCTTATGGAGATCGAGACCCATCTAACTCGGTTGCTTATTGAGACCGAGACCCATTCTAACTTGGTTGCTTATGGAGATCGAGATCCATTCTAACTCGGATTTCTTGTGGAGACCGAGATCCATTCTGAACTTGACCAGGCTATTTTGAAGAATGCAATGTGTTTGATGATGCAAGGATGCAAAGTATGTTTTATGCATATGATTGTGATGAAAGTCGATTGTGAAAGTGCCAAACATGGCAATGATAAGGTATATGTCAAAATGTAATCAAAGTATGTGTAAGATACTTGTTCAAAACAAGAAACCATTACAAAATGTGCCAGGCGTGGCAATGTTGAGGTGTTATGTGGAAGTTTTAAAATGAAATTAAAGTGTTTGTTGAAACTTGTCCAAAACAAGAAACTATTGAAAAAGGTGCCAAACATGGCATATGTGAGAAAAACCTTGTATATTGGAAAGGAAAGTCTAATCATCATTTCTTGACCAAAGACTTCAGATCTGCAATTTTTTTCTTAGGAGATGAACATACCGCTGGTAGGAGTGTGTGGTGTTTGCTGCTGGAGTTTGAGACTTTTGAGTAGTGGTCAGGTCTTATGACGGGCCTATGGTGTAAGATGTGGAGGTAAGGGCTTATATGGGCCTGTATGGTGGTGGTGGTGCTTAAGTTATGGGTTTTAATTGGTGTTGTCATAGCAATGCCCCAAGCATTTTTCTTTAAGACAATCTAAGCTAGAGTTCATGGCAATCGATCGGAATGATCGATTGCCCCTAGTATTTTCTTTGATTAAACATGCGAACAAGTCTCATTCTTACAGGGTGAAGGCTTATGTATTGATGTGGTGCTTCCTAATATACACTCAGCGTGTTTGGTATTTGCACTCGTTTCTTCCTTGAGGTCAAAACTTCTGGACCATTGAATTGACATTTGTTTGATTTGCACATTTGATTTGTTACTTTCATGTGATTATACACACAACTACCAAGTCAAAAGTTTTAATTCTTATACCGTGGCCATAGGGTGTGATGAAAGACAACGGGACCATAGAGGGATATTTGAGGTATATGGAGCTTAAAGGGGTGACCAAAGCTGCAACTTGCGTCTTCTCTCGGATTTGCTTTCCTTGTCTTGAAGGCTTCTGGCTGCTTTGCATTGACGTTGTTTTCAAGCTATGGACTTGGAACTTTTGAAGTCATCATTTGCTTCATTACTCCTCTTTTTGTCATTCGGATTTCTTCGAGGCATTTCAGGTTTGCCCTTTTTTATCCTTTCTTGACTTTGACTTTTGGGTTCTGTGTCCCGATTTTGAGCTTTGAGAGCTATTATGATGTGAGCTCTTTGGATCCTATCTCACTCTGGGACCATTTACGGATTGCTTTGTCATGCTGATAACGGTGTTACTTCTTTAGACTGATGAAAACGTAATCCGAGAATCAGGCTTATTGCTTCATTTGGTCACCGGATTAGATATTCATCACAGGCTAGCTTGTTTTGTAGAGCTTAATGTATCAAAAAGGGAGATGCATGAAAAGCTCAACAGGGGTGCCTAGGGTTTAATGTCAGGGTTCACAAGCTTTTGGCCATGTGGTGCTATACCTAAGTGCTTCGTCATTCCTGATAGTTGTGTATCTATTCTTTGTTACTTTTCACAGGTTTAAGCGTAAATTTACAAAGTATCTCCTTTGGTCAAAGTTATGCCGTTTACCTTACCTTTGAATGTGGTCTCACCAGAGTCGAGTGAAAATGACACACTCGTTCGCACATGGTTTTTCTGCTCAAGACTGTAACACCCCAACCGTTAATCTCATCATTACCTCTTAGACCTTCTCTAATTACTCTTACTCGCACAGCGGAACTCTAATTTACAACGAGGGGTGAAACAACGCCGTTAGCCACCCATGTGGCTAACCAGGCCTTTCTTACATACTGTAACGGTCTGATGAACTGGAACAACCGAGTACTTCATACAATACAAAATCATTTCACTTCTTTACTATACCGAGTCTACAATATACGGATGCCGATAACATACTCGGACTTACACCTCATTCAAATGCATAAGTAATTACGATCTAACTACCCACGCTTCATAAGTCCCCGTCCTACTCTCTCGAACGGTGGTCAGCTTCAAGTACCTGCACACTAAAAACGTTCCCCCTAGGGGGTCAGCTTACGCTGAATATGAAATTCGCATATACCGCGTGCTAACCGCGGTACGCCGACTACTTTGGGTCGGATATACATGGAGTTCATTTTAATCAAACAACATGCATCTTGGCAATACAATATATATGTATATTACACAAGGAATCTACATCCAATCACGGAACACGATTCCTAACTAACATAACAAGGTTGTTAGTGGTAACTGGTTACTCTTAGGCCTTGAGGGTTATTCCTCACTATGCCTTGTTTACTTATTCAATACCTCACCCGCTCTCTCGGGTTACTCTTTCATATCCACACCCATTCTCTTGGGACTCGTACTATATTCACCCACACTCTCGGGTTACTTATTCTCATTATCTCACCCATACTCTTGGGTTATTTACACTCATATCTCACCACACTCTTGGGTTATTTATACTCATTATCTCACCCACACTCTTGGGTTATTTTCACTCATTATCTCACCCACACTCTTGGGTTATTTATACTCAAGCTCTTGTAGATTCTCGAGACACTACAGGTCTCCTACGTCACGCTTGTTACTCTTAATACATACTTAGGCCAAAACTCATGGCTCTCTAGCATAGTCTTACTTCCCCGGTTTCGACCCTACTCTGGGTCTAGCATGGTGGGAAGGTTAAACTAGCTCACGGAACTCTCTCTTAGTTCCTGTCTCTTTTACTTAGGCCCGACTACTCTCGGACTGCGTACATTCCCATATACCCCTCTCTCGGAGTTATAATAACATTATGTATATTAGTCTAGGAGCATCACTCTCGATGCTTCTAATGACCTTGGGAACATTACTTAAGTTTGGTTAATCTTAGGTTTTAAGAGTTACCCATATATTTACTTTACTCATACTTTCGGTTACTTGCATATACCAGGTAAAATCCTCATATAGGAGGTCGACCATGTCTCAAGGGAGCTACTAATCCCTCAGGTCTCTTTTACCCTCATCGCTAGTTCACATCTTCGAACTATCTTAAATCCTCTCGAAGGAGGTTCACTTATCTTTCCACTCTCATTTGTTTCGTGGATTGTTTCAAAGTGGTTTTCTAACCATTATCGGGTATTTACTCAACCCGTACATCTCCTCGCATTCTAGGGAGTTCATATGTTGCGTTATCGTTATACTTTAATCGATAGGTTGTGTGTGTTTGCATATTACCATTGTTCATGAGACTACCCGATCTACGGGTTTTTAGTCAAACACTACTCTCTATGAGTCGGTCTATGCACTATGTTAGACCACACCGGCATATAAGTATGTTAGCTCACACAACATACAATAAGACATGCATAATCAAACAAGGGATTATTTTCATGCTTTAATCTTGATTAAGCCGGCACACAAACACACAGATCAGTGTAACTCGGTTAGCATACGGGGCATGAGAAAATCATACCTTTCACCGGGGTTTTACTTTACCGTGGCATCTCACCATGCTCGGGTCACGCACGACTCTCTGATAATGTTTCAAACATTGTTATTAATACTAGGCTTATACGGTACATAATAAAATGCTACTCCCGTACTTACCCCGTTATCCCGTTACTCGGTTTTACTCTTGTTAATTGAGTTCTCACTTCTCAATCACTTCTAACACTTTCTTACACTTCCTAGGGCCTTTACATGTCACCAAACAAGGCCTTAACATCTTATAACATCATTAACACTTAAACCCCCATCATTTCTAACCTTTAAAATGCTCTCTATAGGTTTCTGGGGGTGGTCCGGGACTTGGTCCTTACCCTAAGTCCCGGACCAACTGAAGATGCAACTCTCGGCGAATTTTCTACCATGGTCCGGGACCTTGTCCCTATCCCAAGTCCCGGACCAACATGGGTGTGTACTCTCGACATAAAAATAGGGGGTGGTCCGGGTCCTTGTCCATGGACTAGGTCCGGACCCTGCTAAAACCTGCAACTCACATTATTTTTCAACCCCATTTCAATCCTTAATCCACACCCAATCTTCCTCTAATCTTTCCACAAGATTCCTACATGTTTAACCACCTTAAAACATGCTCTTAACCTCTTCAAATCATGGGTTAAACCCTTACTCAATTCTTACTCAAAATCACAAATTTTTGCATTCTTGTTTCAACAACTTGCACACTTGTGCATTTTTTCTAACTTCTCCTCAACTCTTTGCATTATGTTCTCTTTCATTTTGACCATTCCTTATCTTCCAACATAATGCAATCTCATACCAAGTTCCAAGACTCACTCTTAAAGCCTTAAATCTCTTTGTTGTCTAAAACTCCTAAGGCATTTACACACCCCCTGTTGCTACAGATTTTTGCACGTCTCACCACAATCATCCTCTCATATTCTTGGGTGATCATTTACCCAATTCAAACTCCAACAACACCTAGCTAACCCTAGGTTATTCTCCACACAAAACATCACTTAAACCACTTAGGTTTCACATAAATTTTGCCATAACTTGGCTATTTCTCCAACATTGCCCAAAACTCATACCACCATTTAAATCATCCTAAAACTAGCCAAACCACAAGGGTTCTATCAGCGCTCAATATCCCTCATTAATCAAGCAAAACTCATTACATCATAAAGCATAATTCATCAAATACATAGCTCCCAAACAAGCATTAACTCACAAATGTTTTCTCACTTGCATTATTTCTAAGCAAGCACATTATCACCACAACTCAAGTGGGGTTCATTCATTTAATTAACCCTTCCCAAATGCTTAAACACATAGGATATACATTAGGGTTGGTTTCTTACCTTAATTTCTCTTAAGTTCTTTTAGACATTCTTCTCCTCTTCTCTTCATCCAAAATCGGTCATGGCCAATCACTAGCCCAATTCTCTAGACCAATATACCAATGGATATAAGGAGTACTCATTAGTTCTCCTAACTATGAAAATAACTCATGAATTCAAGAGGAGGGCTCAAGGCATTAAATTTGAACATTACCTTTGGAAACCCTAGAATTGATTTGCCAAGAATCAAAGGAGGAGCTCCAACCCACCATTGGAGGCTTGGAGAATAGCTCAAAACAAGGAAAGGCAAGGCATTACAATGTGCCCAAAATCGGCCAACAAGAAGAGGTGAAGAAAAAATGCAATTTTCTTTAGATATTATTACCTTGGATGAAAGAGGAAGCTTCAAGCTACAAATGGAGTGCTTTTCTCTTCAATGGGCAACACCCATGAAAATCAAACTCCTCCTTTTTGAATTTTGAAAAGAGAGAATGATAGAGGGTGATGAGAGGATCACAAATATGTAATTATTTTTCAATTCGGAGCAAGGATGAGACTTGAGCAAGGAGGAGAAGATGGGAGAAAGCTTGCTTGGGCTCCCATGTCGTTCAGCACACAGAGAGGGAGGAAGGAACCGTGGAGAAGGGGGAAAGAAGAAGGGAAGGTGAGAGGAAAGAGAGTGAGGGAAATGTTAAATGCTTTTTGCTTTTACTTTCTCTCTCCTCCTTTTCTTTCTTTCTTTATTGCTAACTAATAAACAAGAGAGGGGGAGGCTTCTTATTTAATAAAACTGGCCCCCACTAGCTAGTTAAGCTGGAGCGTTTTCGGTTTCTGACAGAAAATGCTCGTTATTTACCCGGTTTGGCACTGTTCACTAACCGGGCCGTTTTCCGGATTTTTCCCGTTTCTTTATTTTTAATGGTTATTAAGCTTCCATTAACTTAATTATAGTTATTTAATCAACTATAATTTTTAGGGTCCGTTTGACCACTTAAAGTCACGTTTTCGGGTTTTCTCGAAAAACGTGCTTTTAAACTCGTTAGCGTTTAATCCATTATTTGGATCCGTTTTCTTCGGGAATCATTCCCGTATACTAACTAGGCCTAACTAAGCCTTAGGAATCCATCTAGGACCCTACGAGATCATTTATCTCTTATTTAATTAATGCGCATTTTAGCGTTTTTCGCGTTTAACGCATTTTCTCTTTCTTTTGGTTTTATTCTTTTACCATACTCTCTAGGCACAATTAGGCCTTAATAATTTATTGAGTAATTAAATCACCATTTTTAGATCCGGGGTAAAAATCTTTACCCTTAGGAACTGTCCTAGTTGGTGAATCTAATGGTACTCTTATGGGCGTTATGCAAGGTGATCATAGGGTAACCTTACAGGTTCAATTGCTGTGGTCTACACATTCGCTTGCATGGGGTACTTATCTGACTGGGGAGTGTTCAGACCTCATGTGTGGAGGGTCATGTCTGTATGGAACAAGGCACTGTATGGATTCATGAGGCGGGCACAACCTCGTTGCACAGGTCTCTGGCTGTCAACGTTGGTAGTTATTCTGCGCTCTGTTTGAGGAGCGTTGCTGGTTATGGCGTATGCTGGCTTGCTGTTTTACAATGACAGGGCATGGGGTTAGTTAGGGTGCTGACGTGGGGTAAATCAGGGGTGACTCGTCACAATGGGGCGTTAGGACCGCTGACGTACGGTGGGATTGGCAATACCGTTGCGTTTATCATGGTCCTTTGGAAAACGGTTTGGTTTTAAAATTGGTCTTTTTGAGAACCCTATAAGGGAGGTTAGGTGGGTATGGATGAGTGCTGATGAGTTTGAGGATCCCAGGGTTTTCTGAGGGTTATGGATGTTCAAACTAGTGGAGGGGCAGGCAAGACAAACCGGAGGATTATGGTGTGGTGTTCCTTCCACCGTGTTTTGTTGTGTTATCGGAAATTTGGGGATTTCTTTCTTTCGACCTATGTCGATCTACGGGTACTGTTTGGTGGTTTCGCTTGTTCTTTGTGGCCTTTCCTTGTCCCTGGTTTATCTTGATTGCTTCTCTTTTTTTTCTGGGTTTGTAGATCCTTTCTGCAAGTAATTGTATGTTAGTCGTCTTGGTGATCTGCCGGTTTTGACCTCCGCTGGGATTTATTTTCCGTGTCTTGGATTTAATTATGATGGCTGGGGTCTAGGAAGGATGTTTTCATCATGACGAGAGTGCTTGTTTGGGATTAAATGATGCCTATTGCGGCACTCCCGATATTAGAGGATCCAGCATGGAGGCTTGTTTGAAGGTCTGATGCTCTGTCCCCCTGTGGGAGTGAATTCGTGTTCAATCTATTCTTGCTCTTACCTTTGCTCCCTACAGCCTCCCTCCCTTCTTCTATCACCAGCCTGGGGTTGCGTCAGAACATATATCCGGGGGAATATGGAGGGTTGACGTTGGGGTATGGTTTGGCTGTGGTTATTTGGGGTTATCGGTGGTTGCGTTGTACTTTGTTGGGTGTCTGGGGTGCTGCGTGGGTTGATTTGGTGTGCTTTCGACTGGAGGGGAGAGGGGAGGGGGGGGGGAGGATGGGGAGGCGAGGTACAGGGGTTTTGGCCGTTTTCGGTCTCGGCCCTTTGTCCCCTTTCGGACCGATTTTCCCCTCCCACCCCTTTTGCTTTTTGTTTTTTTGTTGGTTGCTTTAGTTCCCTGTGTGTGTTTCCCTTTCTCCATTTTTGGAGGTTGTCGATGGAGGGGTATGTGTGGTCCCGGCTCCTTGGTAGGGGCCTAATCTGTGCTGGCCTGGGTCCGCAATGGTTGTGGGGCGTGTATTGTGGCTGGGGTTTTCTTTTCCGCAGCGTTTCTAAGGTTTTTGTTTGGCTCCTCGGGTTTTTTGGTAGAGTCGGGGCCGGGTTAACTAGGTCCTGGGGGGGGGGTATGAAACGGGGACGGGAGGCCTTTAACTAGGTGGGATGTTTCCTGGGGTTTAGGTACTTGGGAGGGGGAGGAGGGTTTTAGGGGGTTGGGGGGGGGGCGCCTAGGTCTCTTTGAGGGGGTGGTTCTAGGTTACCATACTGGGATAGGCACATTAGTCTTTTGTTTTTTCAGGTTTTTTATTTATTATTATTGGTTATAAAATCTACCCCCCTTAGGAACTTTCCTCAAAGTTGGTGAATCTAAAATGGTTACTCTTAGGGCGTATAGCCAGGTTATAATACATGTACAACCTTAAGACTTCACAAGTCTGTTCTCATTCATACTAACACATACCTTACACATATCACAGCATGTTATAGCAATCAAAATACTTTTGTTCTCTCTCCATGGAATCGGTCCGAGACAAGAAGGCACTCCAGTCTCGAATCCCATGTTGAGTATATACTTTACTGATCCTCAGGTACCGGACGTTGAACACTTACTCTTTCTGGTTCACGGCCTTTCTGACAATGGGCCTTACTCTCTCTGGCCCACGGGTCCCTTCGTTTGATCAAAACATTACACATATAACTCCTCAGGTACTCTGGTTGACTCACTCAACACAGGAACATCTCAGGGTACTCTCCCCGTCCTGCTGCCTTTGGAAAAATCACACACTGAAAACGCCCCAACCGGTCACTTAGGACCGCCGCACGTTACGGTGCAATTGGTTTCAAAACTAATACACGCCCACCGTTCTAACCAGTCATCAAGACTTAAGGCCACAGCCATCGGCGGGAGATAGCGGTTTCAAAACCAGTTTCCGTTTCCATCTTCATACTTGAAGAAAATTCTTTTTCAAAATCTATTGAAATTCTTTTTTAAAACATCACACAACTCAAATCAAATTTATAGTAGCTGTATCTTTTCTTAGCGTGATTACTTGTGACCACTTATAGGGAGCTTCAAGAATCATCCAACCCTGATGTGATCAGCATCAGTGTGAACTATCCTTCCACCCCAATTTGTGTTCGGTTTCCCTTGATCGCTAGCAGACCAAGTTCCACCTCCCACGTCAGTTCAACAATCAGATAGACAAACATTTCGTTTTCTATCTTTACTCTTTCTAGTATATTCATAAACACAATCTGTTTCATTTATTTTATCATGGAACTTAAGTATCCATTATTCTCAATTGTTTCACTTACCTTGCCTAGGATTCCATAAATTGTGGCCTCATTAGTCAATTATTACTCAACTTAAAACATGCAACATACACTCCAAAGGATGGAACTCACTCCATCAATCATTCTCAATAAAATCACCTAGGAACTCACTCCCTCTTAGGTCCACATCGGTTTCATGCCGATTCATACTCATCATAACTCATGTCTAATCTCACTAGACATATAACTATGGGATTCTCATTCCCTAGGAGTCTCTCTAATCCTCTTTTCATAAATATTACATACCGTTACTTGCATCACTCATGCACAATAATTTATTACACATGAATGGGTTACATATGTTTATGTAACTAAGTTCCAATCATCAAAACAATTTCTTTTTGTGCTATGCACATAGTAGTTTACGCACCAATACGTAAAACATACTCTAAGCGGTTTCTCGCCCCCCCCTTAAAAGGGTTACGCCCCGCGTAACCAACCATATGTATCACTGAACATTGGTTCATTAATTCAAGTATTATGAAGTGTTTTAACTTCATTACGGTTAATTAACTCATAACCGGGTTCGGTTCTAGCCTCTAAGGCTTCAAGGGGTTTATGATATAGGTATACTTAACCTGAATCACGGTCCACAAGCTTCTGCTGCGTGACCTGATAAACTAGAGCTTAATTCGCTCTTTGGTATTCTCCATGTATTTCAATCGTCGCTTGGATCTCTTACCGTATGCGAATTCGTTGATGAATTAGATTGTCTCACCAGTTCTCTGGGAATCTACTTCGTATAACACTGTGTACCTTTGTGATTATTCACTTATTTTTCCCGACTTGTTGTCGGTTGAGGTCAAGCTACTACTAGCATGTAGTGCTTCCTCGTTTAATAGTGGCTCATGGATTATGTTTGTTTTTGGTTCTGCACCCAAGTTCCTCATTCATACGACTCTGCATTTACCATTCATGGATCCTGGGCCTGTGGGTTACTGCTCACGTTCCTTGTGCATCTTTGGCCAACGGCCGCACGGTTTATCTCTCTAAATTCTCACTCAACAGGCTTCGTTGACATTTCTCAATTCCTGGCTCTCCCACTCGATCATTACCGCACAAGTGCAATACCAAAACACTCAGTCATACAGAGTGCAGAAGCGTAACCCTTGACAGTAAATCCCTCATGAGATAGGAATGAACATGTCTCCTTTACCACATTTCTTCATCAACTCTAATCACTATCTGAATATACTTTACAATGGTCGCTTACTGCGCACCTTGGTCTTTCTCATTCTATGGCATCCGCTACTACTTTAGCTTCCGCCCGGGTGTTCTCGCCATTTACACGATGGCTTGCCATTCACTTGGCTCAACAACATACGCTATTCTTAAAATCTCTCTGCGCACTTGCGCGTGCTTACTACTGCAGTTCATATTGCACACATACAGTGTTTACTACTCAAGATTACTCTTCGGTCTAGAATTGCTGCAATCGAGGTTCCTCTTTACACTCTACTATAGTTCATATACTCATTGGCAATATACACATGTTCAAGTTTTACTACACCGCTCTAGCGGTTTCACATTACATACTTAGGTGGTAGCCTTTCTCTGGAGGATTCTCGCAAATGCCGCTCCATAGGCCCCATAATAACAAGTGGTATCCCCACTCTAAGGTAGTGGTTCTTTTCAACACTGTTCCTCTTATGCCTCTATGCATAGGTTTACAACGTTTTTGATCTACGTATTGTAGTTGGTTTTATCGGCTTACAAGCCACCTTGCTCTCGAGTCATGCTCCATGCGGCTGTTTATATAGGTTTCTTCTTCTCCGTATGCCATTAAATGGTTAGGAGGTATTCTGGGCTCTTTGATATGGTTGTCTCATCACACTTCCGGACATGGAAGGCCCTTTTTGTATTTTAATATAACTCTTGCCCTCTGGCAATTTAGGGTATCCCGTGTTACGAGGGGTCCCTTCGGGTTCTACCCGAGTGTTTGCTTAAACACTTGTGTTCTCAACAGGATGTTTCGTTCAACTACTGTTGACTTCGGTACCCTTCACGGATTACTCCGGGGTGTTATTGAGTCGTGCCATTACATCCAGCTTGAACTCATGTGTATGTTCAGACTCTACTCCGCCTTGCGGTTATGTATTTTGACATATCCCCTTTGGGTTGTAACATCCCGTTATGGGTAGAGTATTAGTACTTTCTAATACCTTCTGGGTCAGGTCATTATTCTCTTCAGTGAGGTATAATGTGGGAATTCTATCCCGCTTATCGTACATTAATATGTTCATATTAGACACTCGCCGTATTGCTTACGCTGATGTTTATTCCAGTTATTACTTGTTTCCTTCATGATTTCTGAGACATATCCAATGTCTATACTTAATACTCTGTGCTTCTCGCACTTCTTAACGTTATGTTCTTAGATCATCATCTTACTGGATTCTTGACTCCTTTAGCTTGATAAGCTTCTTTGTGTTCTTCGGTCATTGAGGTGTCCAACTGTCTTGGTTTGAATTGGCTCTTTCGTCCGTAGTATGGAGTGGCTACTTCCCGGTCCGTACTCTACTTGTATACATACATGGAGTATCTTATTGATACATTACCACTTGCCCGACTAACTATAACTGGGTCTGTCAGGCCCGTAAGCTCCTTCGGAGTGCGGTCGTTCCATGTCTCATTTGTGTACACTTGTAGTGTCGGTCACGCCTAAGTGAAGTATTCTGTTGCCAACTCCTCTTATATCGTCCTATGATAACTTACCGTGGTTCTCTGGTTTGATTTTAAAATTTGGGGGTTTTTGGAAAATTGTGTGTTTTAAAGAAAAATTGAGTTTGAAAACAAGGTCTTCACGGCATTTTCAATGCCGGTTGCTTCTTACTAAGTCTGACTTCTTGCAGACTGGCATGTTCTTTATACCGTGGTCAGGCCTTTAGGCCTTTCCAAGGTTTCATCTCAGAATTCTTAGGGTTTGTGGTTGCTATATTGGCTTCTCTTGCCGTCTTGGTACTTGCTAAGTACTGGTCGCTTGTCAAAGCTCTTCTTAAAAGTCCCGTTAATACTGCACTTGCCGTGGCAAGTGCGCGGTACAGGCGGTTTTTGGTTAACTCATGCCGGTCACGGTATTGTTCACATTGTATTTGGCAGCCTCGTTGCTCTTCCTTGATCCCCTAGTTGGGTAACTGCTCCTTGGAGCTAATTCTCATTCCTTTGACATGGCTGTCGTTCATTTAGGTGCTCCTCCACTCTCGGAGTTCCTTAATTATTTTAGTTCTATGCTTTACCTCGTTGCTCGTTCCCGTCTTTACTGTGGTTACGAGGGTTTAACTTATTTAGGTACTACTTCTGTAGTCCTATTCGGGTATATCCCGTAGCTATGCTCGTAGCTGTCTAAGCTGTATCAGTTAAGTATTGCAACCTCTTTGGGGTGTGGCAGGGTGGGTGTATCTACTCTTGACTAGATTCTTAGTCGGTTTGATATACCATTGGTGGTACTGTTTAGTTATGGCGGTTCGTAGACATGTGTCCCGGTTGTTGTTATTTCACGAATCCGCCTCGTTGCACTGTTGGTGCTTTTACTCCTGCTGCTGCTCGGCCAGCTAGGTTCTCGCGACTGCTAAGCATGTCGCCCCAGGCTGCCACAAATTCTGGTCTCCTTGGATTAGGATGTCTCGTTCCCTCGCCATTAAGTGCGGTTATTGTCGTTCCAGCGGGATCCGTCTCCGGGATTTCCGCTTCTCGGGATCTACAGCATGACAGGTTCTGGTTCATATTGAAATATTAAATAACTGCCAGATTGGGTTTCCCCGTCTCTCTAGCGTTCTTTCCCGAGCTTTAAATACGGGGTTGTGGAGGGCGGGTATGGTATTGTAGGTATCCAGATCACTACGGAAGTCCTATCTAAGTCCTCTCAGCATCTCACTACTAAGCTTATACCCTTAACCCTAAGTCTCTAATCCTAACTCGGTATTCCTAAGCTCGGTATTTCCAGTCATCAGAGCGATACTTCGCTCTGATACCATTTTGTAACACCCCAACCGTTAATCTCATCATTACCTCTTAGACCTTCTCTAATTACTCTTACTCGCACAGCGGAACTCTAATTTACAACGAGGGGTGGAAACAACGCCGTTAGCCACCCATGTGGCTAACCAGGCCTTTCTTACATACCGTAACGGTCTGATGAACTGGAACAACCGAGTACTTCATACAAATACAATAATCATTTCACTTCTTTACTATACCGAGTCTACAATATACGGATGCCGATAACATACTCGGACTTACACCTCATTCAAATGCATAAGTAATTACGATCTAACTACCCACGCTTCATAACTGTCCCCGTCCTACTCTCTCGAACGGTGGTCAGCTTCAAGTACCTGCACACTAAAAACGTTCCCCCTAGGGGTCAGCTTACGCTGAATATGAAATTCGCATATACCGCGTGCTAACCGCGGTACGCCGACTACTTTGGGTCGGTCGGATATACATGGAGTTCATTTTAATCAAAAAACATGCATCTTGGCAATACAATATATATGTATATTACACAAGGAATCTACATCCAATCACGGAACACGATTCCTAACTAACATAACAAGGTTGTTAGTGGTAACTGGTTACTCTTAGGCCTTGAGGGTTATTCCTCACTATGCCTTGTTTACTTATTCAATACCTCACCCGCTCTCTCGGGTTACTCTTTCATATCCACACCCATTCTCTTGGGCTACTCGTACTATATTCACCCCCACTCTCGGGTTACTTATTCTCATTATCTCACCCACTCTTGGGTTATTTACACTCATTATCTCACCCACACTCTTGGGTTATTTATACTCATTATCTCACCCACACTCTTGGGTTATTTTCACTCATTATCTCACCCACACTTGGGTTATTTATACTCAAGCTCTTGTAGATTCTCGAGACACTACAGGTCTCCTACGTCACGCTGTTACTCTTAATACATACTTAGGCCAAAACTCATGGCTCTCTAGCATAGTCTTACTTCCCCGGTTCGACCCTATCTGGGTCTAGCATGGTGGGAAGGTTCAACTAGCTCACGGAACTCTCTCTTAGTTCCTGTCTCTTTTACTTAGGCCCGACTACTCTCGGACTGCGTACATTCCCATATACCCCTCTCTCGGAGTTATAATAACATTATGTATATTAGTCTAGGAGCATCACTCTCGATGCTTCTAATGACCTTGGGAACATTACTTAAGTTTGGTTAATCTTAGGTTTTAAGAGTTACCCATATATTTACTTTACTCATACTTTCGGTTACTTGCATATACCAGGTAAAATCCTCATATAGGAGGTCGACCATGTCTCAAGGGAGCTACTAATCCCTCAGGTCTCTTTTACCCTCATCGCTAGTTCACATCTTCGAACTATCTTAAATCCTCTCGAAGGAGGTTCACTTATCTTCCACTCTCATTTGTTTCGTGGATTGTTTCAAAGTGGTTTTCTAACCATTATCGGGTATTTACTCAACCCGTACATCTCCTCGCATTCTAGGGAGTTCATATGTTTGCGTTATCGTTATACTTTAATCGATAGGGTGTGTGTGTTTGCATATTACCATTGTTCATGAGACTACCCGATCTACGGGTTTTTAGTCAAAACACTACTCTCTATGAGTCGGTCTATGCACTATGTTAGACCACACCGGCATATAAGTATGTTAGCTCACACAACATACAATAAGACATGCATAATCAAACAAGGGATTATTTTCATGCTTTAATCTTGATTAAGCCGGCACACAAACACACAGATCAGTGTAACTCGGTTAGCATACGGGGCATGAGAAAATCATACCTTTCACCGGGGTTTTTACTTTACCGTGGCATCTCACCATGCTCGGGTCACGCACGACTCTCTGATAATGTTTCAAACATTGTTATTAATACTAGGCTTATACGGTACATAATAAAATGCTACTCCCGTACTTACCCCGTTATCCCGTTACTCGGTTTTTACTCTTGTTAATTTGAGTTCTCACTTCTCAATCACTTCTAACACTTTTTACACTTCCTAGGGCCTTTACATGTCACCAAACAAGGCCTTAACATCTTATAACATCATTAACACTTAAACCCCCATCATTTCCAACCTTTAAAATGCTCTCTGTAGGTTTCTGGGGGTGGTCGGGACTTGGTCCTTACCCTAAGTCCCGGACCAACTGAAGATGCAACTCTCGGCGAATTTTCTACCATGGTCCGGGACCTTGTCCCTATCCCAAGTCCCGGACCAACATGGGTGTGTACTCTCGACATAAAAAATAGGGGGTGGTCCGGTCCTTGTCCATGGACTAGGTCCCGGACCCTGCAAAACCTGCAACTCACATTATTTTTCAACCCCATTTCAATCCTTAATCCACACCCAATCTTCCTCTAATCTTTCCACAAGATTCCTACATGTTTAACCACCTTAAACATGCTCTACCTCTTCAAATCATGGGTTAACCCTTACTCAATTTCTTACTCAAAATCACAAATTTTTGCATTCTTGTTTCAACAACTTGCACACTTGTGCATTTTTTCTAACTTCTCCTCAACTCTTTGCATTATGTTCTCTTTCATTTTGACCATTCCTTATCTTCCAACATAATGCACATCTCATACCAAGTTCCAAGACTCACTCTTAAAGCCTTAAATCTCCTTTGTTGTCTAAAACTCCTAAGGCATTACACACCCCCTGTTGCTACAGATTTTTGCACGTCTCACCACAATCATCCTCTCATATTCTTGGGTGATCATTTACCCAATTCAAACTCCAACAACACCTAGCTACCCTAGTTATTCTCCACACAAAACATCACTTAAACCACTTAGGTTTCCACATAAATTTTGCCATAACTTGGCTATTTCTCCAACATTGCCCAAAACTCATACCACCATTTAAATCATCCTAAAACTAGCCAAACCACAAGGGTTCTATCAGCGCTCAATATCTCCTCATTAATCAAGCAAAACTCATTACATCATAAAGCATAATTCATCAAATACATAGCTCCCAAACAAGCATTAACTCACAAATGTTTTCTCACTTGCATTATTTCTAAAAGCAACATTATCACCACAACTCAAGTGGGGTTAATTCATTTAATTAAACCTTCCCAAATGCTTAAACACATAGGATATACATTAGGGTTGGTTCTTACCTTAATTTCTCTTAAGTTTCTTTTAGACATTCTTCTCCTCTTCTCTTCATCCAAATCGGTCATGGCCAATCACTAGCCCAATTCTCTAGACCAATATACCAATGGATATAAGGAGTACTCATTAGTTCTCCTAACTATGAAAAATAACTCATGAATTCAAGAGGAGGGCTCAAGGCATTAAATTTGAACATTACCTTTGGAAACCCTAGAATTGATTTGCCAAGAATCAAAGGAGGAGCTCCAACCCACCATTGGAGGCTTGGAGAATAGCTCAAAACAAGGAAAGGCAGGCATTACAATGTGCCCAAAATCGGCCAACAAGAAGAGGTGAAGAAAAAATGCAATTTTCTTTAGATATTATTACCTTGGATGAAAGAGGAGCTTCAAGCTACAAAAGGAGTGCTTTTTTCTTCAAATGGGCAACACCCATGAAAATCAAACTCCTCCTTTTTGATTTTGAAAAGAGAGAATGATAGAGGGTGATGAGGGATCACAAATATGTAATTATTTTTCAATTCGGACAAGGATGAGACTTGAGCAAGGAGGAGAAGATGGAGAAAGCTTGCTTGGGCTCCCATGTCGTTCAGCACACAGAGGGAGGAAGGAAGAACCGTGGAGAAGGGGGAAGAAGAAAGGAAGGTGAGAGGAAAGAGAGTGAGGAAATGTTAAATGCTTTTTGCTTTACTTTTCTCTTCCTCCTTTTCTTTCTTTCTTTATTTGCTAACTAATAAACAAGAGAGGGGGGAGGCTTCTTATTTAATAAAAACCGGCCCCCACTAGCTAGTTAAGCTGGAGCGTTTCCGGTTTCTGACAGAAAACGCTCGTTATTTTACCCGGTTTGGCACTATTCACTAACCGGGGCGTTTTCCGGATTTTTCCCGTTCTTTATTTTTAATGGTTATTAAGCTTCCATTAATACTTAATTATAGTTATTTAATCAACTATAATTTTTACGGGTCCGTTTGACCACTTAAAGTCACGTTTTCGGGTTTTCTCGAAAAACGTGCTTTTAAACTCCGTTAGCGTTTTAATCCATTATTTGGATCCGTTTTCTTCGGGAATCATTCCCGTATACTAACTAGCCTAACTAAGCCTTAGGAATCCATCTCGGACCCTTACGAGATCATTTATCTCTTATTTAAATTTAATGCGCATTTTAGCGTTTTTCGCGTTTAAACGCATTTTCTCTTTTCTTTTGGTTTTATTCTTTTTACCAATACTCTCTAGGCACAATAGGCCCTTAATATTTTATTAGAGTAATTAAATCACCATTTTTAGATCCGGGGTATTAAAAAAGACACTCTCGCAAAAACTTTCACTTGGAGACTTGTTCCACATTTAAACGAAAGATTTAAAGATGATGAACCTAAACTCATATTGCCCCCAGTATTGATTTTGGGTTTATGACAGCAATTTTAGCAAGTGTGGGCTTTGAACCGGGTTGGTTTGGATGGTTTTGGATGGTGAGTGGTGGTGTTTGGCGAAGCACGTTAAACTTTTTGGAAACAAAAGACAATCTTTATGTTCCATTGTCGAGAAATGTAACTCCATCTTAAAAGACATTTTGAAATCGGACTTGAAAAAGTATTTGTTGTGAAGAACATGATTTAGTAAATCCATTTCCTCCTATTAGTGATTTGTAAATAGTCGTTCTCTGAAAGCTTTGAATGGTGCATTTGAAAGATGAATGTTATGGAAGGTCATGCATGTGAAGACTTGTGTTGAATTCAAACACTATCGACCGCCTGACGCCTACATGCTGAAGCCTTGAGCTCTCGATCGCCGGGACATCACTGAGATGGCCGTGATCGTCTTCTTCTTGGACTCTTCTGAGTAGAGTCTGTGAAAAGTCTGAACTAGGAATGCCTATGGATGACACATGAGGCACTTGGGCCCAAATCTTTTTCAGACTGGGAGTGGGGTGCATGGGCTGAAATAGTTTCATGAATGTGGATAGGCACTCGGGCCTGGATGTTGTCATGGATGTAGAAAGGCACTTGGGCCTGGATGAATTGAAAGTGAGGCACATGGGCCAGAATGACTCATAGGTGAGTTACCACTTGGGCTGGAAATATTTTGAGGATGTGCTGCTTGGGCCGGAGTGTTATGAGAATTTGGAACTTAGGCCAGAATGTTGTGAAGATGTGGTGCTTGGGCTGGAATGTTGTGAAGATGTGGTACCTGGGCCAGAAAGTGTTTGAAAATGTGGCGCTTGGGCAAAAAAGTGTTTGAGGATGTGGCATTTGGGCTAGAATATGTTTGGGAATGTGGTGCTTGGGCCAGAATTTGTTTGGGAATGTGGTGTTTGGGCCAGAATTAGTTTGGGAATGTAGCACTTAGACCGGAATGTGTTTAAGAATGTGGCGCTTGGCCTAGAATGTGTTGGGAATGTGGCGCTTGGGCCAGAATGTGCTTTGGCTAGAAATGAGGCACATGGGCCGGAATGATTTCTAAGCCATACCTATATATGAATTGGAATTTGGGTCGAAACCTAAATGAATGATTCTGATTGGGCCTACAAGATGATACCTAGATCTAGGATTTGGGTCCAAGGCCCGAACAAACATTTTACCTAGACCAGAATGGCCCTTTAAAGTCTGTAGTGTTAATGCATGATTTAATTTTACAGTCTTGTGAATTACTTCAAGTTTTGATGAATTCCTTTTTCCATGGGCCTAGAACTAAATGGATAATTCAAATTGGGCCGACAGAGAAATCATCTAGATCTAAGGTTTTGGGCCAAAGCCCGAACAAATGACTCACATATTTAAACCAAGCAAGACCTTTGGGCCACAAACAATAAAGCCGCAAATTTGGGTTAGGCTGAGTTGGTGTAGGAAAAGTTCCTATCAACTTCTAGGCTTTGTAGTGGGTCGATCGCCCAAGAAAGCAAGGTTTCACACAAGTTCGACATGTCCTAAACGAATTGGACCAACAAGTATGGATTGATCTGGAGAGGTGCTTAGGGCTTGGGCCCAGGTCACCGCAAAGGAATAGGGTTTGCGCGCTATTCTCTTTGGGCTTTTTCACTTTTTTTCACACCATCGTGAGGTGTGCGTCTATGGTCGGGTCTTTAACTGACCAAACATTGGGCTTGGTAAGGGCACTGCCAGGAAAATGCTTAGGGATAAAGCCCGGGTATTAAGGGGATGTGATTAGACAACATCCTCCTCTTTTCCCTCACTTATTTACATCACCGTAAAAGGTGTGAGTCCCTGACAGGGGTCACCTAAGGCAGGTCCCGGGGTGAAACTGGTTTGTGTGGATCATTGCTCTCATATGATGCATATGTATAAAAACTTAAATTACGCATGAAAGTAAACGAACAATGTAAAAGCCGTAAACAAACAATTTTCGAGTTAAGCCCTCTTTATCAAAATTAAACAAGTTAAAATTAAGTCTGTTCCTAGTAAAGTCGCCATTCTGTGAACCCCGATTTTTGAACCACTATCCTATGTTGATTCGGGTAGATTAGGATCTGATCAGGTTCTAGGTCCACTTATAACCTAAGTTTAACAACTAAGTCATATAACATTAATTGTTAAATCTTAAGTTAGCTCACTAGAACCTATTATGAGTAGTCATCTAATTTTAAACCTACGGTAAATTAGGAAAGGAGATTTTGGGTTTGGGGGCTTGGTATTTGACTTTTTCAGGGTTCAAATTTGTAACACCCCTACCGGTAATCCTATGCTTACCGTCCAATCATCCCAATAATCAAAGCTACTCACAGCGGAAAATACCTACTACTACGGCGGGTGATACAACGCCGCTAACCGCCCATACGGCTAGCAAGGCTTACACTACTTACAGTCACGGTCTGATGCCTAAGTGTACCGAGCTACTACATTGCATACCAAATACAAAAGATAACATACTTACATTGCTGGATTACCGAGTATTTAAGTATATTCAATTACATTCTTCCACCGTTTGCCAAAATAATGAGTTTCTACCAACTACTCCTCTATACCAATTCACCATCCTATCAATATCCAAAAAGGTGTACCCCATGGTACACCGGCTAATCAAAAGGGCTCCTAGCCGTGTACAACTTAGTACACCATTCACAATTCATTAATT
The DNA here is from genome assembly GCA_023374045.1 of Limonium bicolor. Taxonomy (NCBI): domain Eukaryota; kingdom Viridiplantae; phylum Streptophyta; class Magnoliopsida; order Caryophyllales; family Plumbaginaceae; genus Limonium; species Limonium bicolor. Next base: position 275,157,380 of record CM041778.1, read on the forward strand.
ACAACCAAAAGAAATCAAGTAAGATCTTCATCATCTTCACCCTTCTCGTGTACCTGCGTGTAGTAAAAACATCGCCCCAAGGGGCTCAGCAAAAGCTGCGCATAAACTCCGCATATACCGCGTGCTAGCTAGGGCACGCCGACTAATTAAGGTCGACTGAACATGCGGTTCATTAATTTCATACATACATGCTTTACATACATCATACATTCATGCCCAATACAACACATAATCCAAGGCAACAATACAATAGCATACACAATCCTTACCTTCACAAGGGTTAGCCAAATTACGCATCCGGGTTAATCGGAATGCTTTTTACTCTTTTACTCATTACACATTACTTACTCTTACTTACACTTACTTACTTTTCCATACTTATTACTCATTCTTACTTACTTACTTTTACTCATGTTAAGTCGGTATGACCTCCGGCCCGGGGACTACACCGTTCCACCACCGAGATTTACTTGACTCACCAATCCGGGATGCTACCCATTTAAGGGGTTTGGGCCGCGGACCAGTTTAAGAGTCAGGACTTGGATCCAACCTATTGTGTCTCCGCATCCTCACGCGTGGCCGAAACTATATCGGACTTCTACTCATTCCAATTAATTACCAATTTAAGTTAGATCGGTTAGCTTGTTAGGAATCAGTTAGAAGTCCAATCACACACACGCTCGGTCACAGTACAATACATCATGCATACACACACTCATATTCATCCATACATTTCATGAATTATACAAACTAAGATTTAAAGATGATACACAACAAGATACAACACTACAAATTCACAAGTAAGCATGATAACCCCGATTCGTGCATTTATCTTATTTGGTGATCAATTAGCACACAACACACAAATCAGAGTAGCCAAGATAGCATACGGGGCATGAGGAATTCATACCGTTCACCGTCGTACTTGTATCCGACGTTCCTCCGGTGTTCACAAATCAAATCCTATGATACACATACAATCGAGTGATTAATCTAACTATCATTAACTTAACTCGACTACTCTTACGTTTCCTAACTCATACTTACTATGTCTTTACAATTCTTATACTTACATATGGTTTACTTTCTCTTTATTACTTTTAAAACTTATTTATACTCTTAATGACCTTTAAAAATCCTTAATTAAAACCTAATCCTCTTATACTATCATTACTATTCACTTCTTTACCTTAATACCCATCTAATACACTTAATTTTACAGTTTTTGGTTGGTCCGGGACCTTGTCCAGGTCTTAAGTCCCGGACCAACACATGGTCATACTCTCGGCAGGTTTTAATAGCAAGGTCCGGGTCCTCCTACTGAACCTGAGTCCCGGACCAGAGGCAGCTAAAACTCTCAGGCATATTTCTCACCATGGTCCGGGTCCTCTTACAAGAGGTAAGTCCCGGACCTTAACATTGAAGAATTCTCGGTGTGTTTTACAGGGGTGGTCCGGGTCCTTGTATGGGACTTAAGTCCTGGACCACTCCTTGTTCCAACTCTCGGCTACAATTTCCAGCATGGTCCGGGTCCTTGTCCATGGACTAAGTCCCGGACCTGCTGCAATATTTTGCAGATTTTAACATTTTCTTTATCTGTTACAAACCAAACTTTGTCTAATTAATCCCCCATTGTTCCTACACTTAATCCCACATATTTTAGCACCTAACTAGCCACCTAAACATGTTTAATTCCTTTACTAACCTATTACACCTTTTTATACTAATTCACTCCCATACTTTCTAAGTTTCTCATTTCAGCACTTACCTTATCTTCCTTTAGTTGCATTATGCTACAGATTTAAACTCTCACTTTCCTCATCTTTAGCTCCTTCTTGTAATGCCATTTCTAAAGCTTACAATACACTAGCTATCTCTTCTAACCTACCCACTAAACAGCTCAAATTAAAATCTGTTACAAAGGTGTGTTTTTACCTAGTTTCCTAGTTCCTTAAGTGTTTTAATCCTAGGTAGATTTTGACATAACCTCCCCTAAAATCTTACACTCTCACCACATCATTTATTCACCCTTTGTTACCCAATTCACCTGTTTTCAATAAACATCAATATACGAAGCTCTCATACACAATTTCCAAACACTAAACACTCCTAAAAATTCCTGCACACTACATTCAATTCCCATCTAGGTTTCAACAAGTTTTTAATGTCTTTTAAGGGTGTAAAACATTCGTATTCTCTTACACATTACACTACCACTACATTACCATTTTACATTACCCATTTACACTACTAAAAATCTGTTACATTACCATTTACAAACTACACAAGGATGAGCATAATTACCTTGTTTTTCTTCTAGTTTTCCTTCTCTTCTTCCTTCTTCTTTCTTTCCTCTTTCTTTCCTCTTTCTTTTCTCTTCCCACCGGTTACAGCACTTCACAATCTAACACTACAGCCCATATATACACACCATTTTAATACCCTAACTAACCCTTAATAATTCTTTAAAGCTTTAATGTAAGTTTTAGGGTTTAGAAATTCCATTACCTTGCAAGGGTGTAGGTAGTGTTTGGACAGATCAAGAACAATGTTTCCCACTCTCCAAGGAAGCCAAAATCGGCTAGAGTACAAGGAAACCAACCAAGGTTTTAGCTTAATTTTCGTTTTGCCCATAAGGCTAGAAAAACAGTGAGGTTTCAAGAATATTTTTACCTCAAATGAACAAGGAGGTGAAGGTGGTTGTAATGGTGGTCTTGAAGCTCCAAATGCTACACACCCATGGAGATGAAGGTTGTTGTTTTCGAATTTTGAAAAGAGGGAAATACTCTCCTTGATGAGGGAAGACAATGGTGTAATTTTGGAGTAGGTTTAGACACTTAGCAAGAGAAGAGAATTGAGCTTTTTGGTGAGTTTGCTACTTTCTCCATTGTTGTCCGGTTGGAGAGGAGAAGAATAGAGAGGGGGGAGATGGGGCTGTGTACGTGAGTGAAGGGAATGAGGTAGGAGAGAGAGTGAGTGAGTGGGGTAAGTAAAGAAATGTTACTTTTTGCTTTTTATTGTTTTTGTCTTTGCAAATAAGAAGCGAGTGTGAGGGAGTGTGAAGAGGCATGGAACCGGCCCACACAGCACGCACACACACAGTTTACATTTTTATTTTAAAAGTGGACACATAAGTTTGGGTTATTTATGTTTCTACCCCACAACTTCCCGTTTTTGACAGTTTTTACTATTTCTCGTTTTATTGATTTTATTGGGTCTAAAGCTTCACTAATATTTATTAATGATTATTTAGTTGACCAAAATTATTACGAGTCTATTTGACCTGCTTAAAGTCGCGTTTTCTCGGTTTCCTCGAAAGACGCGCTTTAAGGTTCGTTAGCGTTTTCAATCCATTTTAAGGATCCGTTTTCTTCGGGATTTATTTCCTCGTGATTATTATGCATAATTAAGCTTCTAAATCACTTATTAGCCTAATTAATCTTTATTTTTAATTACGGGGTATTTCAAAATTACATTCATTACCCATTCTAGGTCTTTTTTCCTCTACTTAGCTTATTTACGGCTTTTAACGAGGTTGTTTCACCTAAGTGCGCGTGTTTCTGACTTTTTGACTAAAATAAAAGTGGAAATTGAAATTACCTAAACTAGGGTTTTGAAGGCAGAATTAGGTCAAATTTTGTTTCCGTCCTTAGCCACAGACCTAATGTCCTAGACCACAGACCTTAGCTAACCTAAATAGTCAGAACAGTCAAAATAACATGAAAACACAATTTTAAAAAGGTCTGGGGCCATGGACAGGATGTCCGTGGGACGGACATGAATTGTAAAAGCCTCAAAAATTCAAAAAAATAATTCTCGCCGTCGTCTAAGGCTGTCCATGGCCACGGACAGGCCGTCCGAGGGCTAGGACTAGCCACGGACGGTGGCGTTCTTGTGTTTCTCGGTGATGTTTTCAGCTAAAAAATTATGTGCGTGTAGCCTGAGAGATTTCCAAGATGCTAGTAATCAAAAGATTTTGATTTGAAGTCAAATTAAACATGAAACTTAGCAAGCAAGTTATAGGGTAGAGACGAAAACAAACATTAACTCGGGAACTGTAAAAAATCGGTTCAACCCCAAATTTACACAGAGAGTTAGTAAAGTTGAATAAAGTTAGGAAATCGAGATTCTAACATGTTTACCTTCAGAAGCAAGGGATTCCTTCACGTCGGTAATCTTTGGGTGTCCCTCCGGAGTCAGTTCTGGACTGAGTTCGACCCGAGCTTCTGACTACTGATTGTTAGTGATGTTGTTCACATTTTTGTGGTGGTTTGATTGAGGTTTGATGATTATTGTAGCAATAAGAGTTGAAAATGCATTTATGTGGTGATTTTGAAGGAGTTTTGGTGGAATTTTGGTGTTCGGGAGCTACAAAACGGGGAGCTTGGAGACGGCTGTGGATTCTAATTGCCTAGGGTTCTTGATGATCTCTTTATCTCAAGGGTTAATTTTTTTTATACAGGAATCACTAAAGATAAAATAACTTGGTGAAAACTGAGATTTAGTGAGGTTTTCAAATTAGTATCTTCTGGGATGAGTTTGACTATGAAATTTTAGCCATGTGTAGAGGAGGGTATTTTGATTTTTATAAGAAGAAGTTAGATTTTTGGATGATGGAATAATTTTAAATTCAATTTCTCATCAGATTTAATTGGAAATTACTAGGAAATTATTGGAGCTTTGAAAAATTAAAATTCCAACACCATTATGCTCTTAATGGCATCCTCTATCATGATTCAAAATTTCAAAGCATTATGAGTTTATTTGAGTTATTTTAGAAGAGAGAGAAAGCTTACGGCGTGGATGAGCCCTGAAGATGATGAAAATGCCCCTCGGGGTGAATAAGTTGTCCTTAACGCTCCAGAATATACCGATTGAACTGGGATTCTTCTTCATTTGTCCAGAATGTCCTTCATATTGTTCACCCGAGGGGTCAAAATGTAACACCCCATCCAACACTTACACACTTAATTACAAACTGCGCGGGGAAAACAAGCTTCATCACATTACTTAACTCGTTGGTGTTACACGCCGTTAACCACCCACGTGGCTAACAAGGCTATTACATATACAATGTATCGGTCTGATGGACTAGATTCCCGAGCGTCTACACGTTGCTATCCCTTTTCCATTAACGACAAAACATACACATACCTTCCAACTGTACCGAGTATTCACAAGCTAATGCCGATAACAATTTCGGTCTTACTACACCTACTGTACATATACAACTCAAATGATTACCCATGTACAAACGACTACCCCGTCCTACTCTCGAACGGCTTCCAGCTCCTTGTACCTGAAATAGGAAAAAGAAGAGAAAAGGGTGGCCCCCAGGGGCTCAGCACCTTTGCTGGTATGGTAATCCCGCAGCCCGCATGCTACCGGGCCACGCACAACTAATTGTCGTCTTAGCATGCGGTTGATTATATTTGAATCATGCATGTAACTATAAACACACAACACATAACATTCCACCTCCATGGGCGCAACAAACAGATAACACATCCTTACTTGATAAGTCACTCATGGTGTTCATTACCCCTAGAGTGTTTCTCCTCTAATGGAGCTACTTCCTTAATAGACGACACTTACCCATTAATCGGGTTATCCTTAAACGCCTCTTATCACAAACTAGGATGCATATCCATAATCCACATACTCCACATTTTACAACATATAACATACACCACATAACAACACTTTTCACGTTTCAACGTGCACATAACAACATCGCAATGGGAATTGCAGTACAACAACATCACATAACATAACGGGAAACAGTTCTCTTAGGAACCGACCCAAACATAGTTAATTCACTGGTGAGCCTAGACAATGATGTCACCCTCATGATAAACTCGTTATACAACACTCATTACCGTCCTAATAGTCGGACAAGTAACTTAAGTTAAGATGGTTCGGATATGGTGACCCGAACACACCACATAACACATGTTCCCCCTAAACCGATCATAAGTCAGAATAGCTAAGCTTTGGAGTAAGCTAATGGGAGATCGTAACCCGTGAGGGAACACACCATAACAGAGAGGAGGGTAAGGCTAAAAAGGATACCCACTCCCAAACAACGCGCGACCGGCCTAACCGGATTCCTCACCCCTGTTAGTACATACTTACTTTTATATATTAGTTAGAACCCCAGTAAGGAGTCTATCACATCCACACATCATACAGTATTACAACTGGGTTACACATACGAGGGAGGTCCTTACATACACACACAAATATCACACAATTAGCACACGCATAGCCGTGGTTAGAACGTCCCATGGTTCGGGTCGTTTAATCCGAATACCGAACTCTCATGTGCTCCTAGACTCAGTTAACTAAGGTTTAACACTTCCGAGGTTAAATGATATCGGAGCTGAACACGCCACATAAATGAATTACTGTAAACTCATTACATGTCTTATCTTACAACGTGGAAAACATACAGAAAAACACGTTGGCATACAAGCCGGTGTAATCCGGTAGGACACAGGTTGCAAGAAAACCATACCTGTCACCGGAGTCCACTCTATCATGTCCACTTATGTTCCTCGAACAATTCTTGAACAACTAGTAATATTACATGTACTTTTATTAACATCGGGGTAACATGATTGTTTAAAGTCTAATGCTCATAACTTATCTCCGTTAACTTAATTAAATAACTTCACATTTTAACTTGTTTACTTTTACATTTTAATACAATTTTCCCCAACGAAATTGTCATTATAACTCACTAACATGTCCTTAACAATCTTATAACATCATTACTTAATAATCCCCATCATCTATAACCTTAAACAATGTTTTTGGTCCATACAGCGCCTGTCCGAACTTGTGTCCGGACTTCCCAAGTTCGGACACTGTCCGAGGCTCAAATGGGTGTAAATAGACGAATGTCCGAAACATGCGTCCGAGTTTCCCAAGTTCGGACGCTGTTCGAGGCCAAAACAGAATATAGGGATAGATGTGTCCGTCCGTCCAAGTTCGGACGGTAGTTCGTGACACTGGTCGAGGCTTAGAAGACTTACGCGTAACAGGGCATGTCCGAACGTCCTTGTTCGGACGGTAGTTCGGACGTGCCCAAAACTCCATTTTCTATACCTTTAAACACTCACTCATTCTTGCCTAAATGCTCAACACTTATAGTATTTCCCCCTTAGGTTTATAGCATGTCCCCACACATTATCTAGCCCACCAAAATACTTTATGTCCTTCCAAGAATTTTCTTCACAAGTTCAAACATCTTCCTTACCTAAACATCATTTCCTCCTTGTACATCAGCATTACCTAACCTTAACAAACTCCTCCATGACTTTAGTACATCCCAAAACACCCATTGGATTTCTAGAACTTCCAAGATAATGCATAAATCCTTTTTGCCTTCTAAAACACCTTAATGCACCTTTCTTTCCCTAGTAAAACACTTAACCATTCCCAACACTTCCAAACTCACCAAAACTCATTTCAAACACTTAAAACCTCTTATACATTATCTAAATTTTGACATGGGTTCTTCTAGCACATTGCTATACCAAAGCACATAGCTTTCACCATTTGACATTCAAGAACACCTAAAATCCATCAAGAGTATTCTCACACACAAACACTTAGGTTTTCACCCTTTCACAACCAAATACACTTGATCACTTAATACACATTCCTTACACACAAACATATTGTTTTCCTTCTTTAACCATCCAAGACACTCATCTTCACAAAGAATGTTCTTTACACACATATAAATCCTTAAACTACACTACATCGAAATATAGTGCATAAACTTAAATTGCTTGACACTTAGGTCCTTAAATAACATGGCTCATAGGCCCTTAAATTGCATAAACCATAAACACTGAATTTCCACATGTATACATTGCCTTTGACCTGCAAATACACCCAACAATACATATGCCCTTAATAAACTCCTTGAGAGCATTTCTCTAGGTCATTCACCATTGGCTCCTTAGGTTTTATTAAGCAAATCAAGCTCATTTTTTCTAGGCATTTAAACTACATTGAGATAGTTTGTTTACCTCTTTTCCTCTCAAACTTCTTTCTTGTTTCCTTGAACCGAAAATCAGCAAGGAGTTTGATCACTTGTCAACTTTCTAATCAATATACATATAAGGGTAATGAGCTTAAGATTCACACTTAAATTCATATACAAACCCTAGTTTAACATAAGTGTTTTTATTACACTAAAATGATATTTACCTTTGAATTTGAAAGAGAACTTGAATATGTAACAAGAGTGGTCTCCACCAAGCCCTTGAATGGTTGGAATGAAGCTAGAACAAGGCAAGATGAAGGCACCATAAGTGGTGATTTTCGGCCACACACTAAAACAAAAGGAAACATTGATTTTCTTTGACTTTCCTTACCTTGAAGCAAAGGAGAATAACAAGGCATGAAAAGGTGAGCTCAAGCTCCAACAATGGTGAATCTTCATGGACCAAAATGGAGTTCTTGAAGATTTGAAAAGATAGAAGTGTAGAGCTTGCTCCAACTAGAAGAATGGTGGTCTTTGTTTTTGATTTGGCAAAGGGAGCTAGGAGATACAAGAGTTCAAAGCTTGAAGATGGTGTTTGAGATGTAGCATCACCGAAGGAGAAGGAGAAGAAGATTGGAGACCGTGTGAAATGAGAAGGAAGAAGGAAGAAATGAGGAGGAAGCTTGCTTTTGGAAATATTTATGCTTAAAGTAAATAGTAACCATGCTTTATTACTTTTCTTGTTTATTTGATTGGTCAAGTGTGGTGAGTCACAGATGAAAAATTGGCCCCCTTTATACTAGGGCATATCATGGTCTTTGTTGACCAACTAACTTACTTATATTGACTTATGTCATAAACTAGAATTTTTTGTTACTATTCACAAAAACAAGGCACATTCTTGTGAAATTTTTGATTTCCCATTGATTTAGACCTCCAAATGTGATACTAAATAGTACACATGTTAATTAAAGAGTAATGATGGACATTTAGCCATTCAAAACTTATTTACAAGACAATTTTTCAAAAATGTGCTTTAAGGCTCCTTGAAGCACATTTTATGTTTTAACTTGTTTTCAAGCTTGGTTTTCTTTAGTAATTGATTTAATATGTTCATTAACATATTTATAAGGTATAGGTATGACCTTTAGGTCTTATACAAACTTATCCCAAGCTTAGAGCACATTTTTGCCCATATTGGCTTTAAGGTATTTATTTGTGTTTTGTTTGGTTTAATTGTCTACCAAGGTTTCCTAAGGACTTAATTAGCCTTATTTAATCATAATTGACTATTATTTAGTCTTGGTAGGTTCTTTGGGTCCTAACCAAGTTCACTCCAAGCTTAGAGCATGTTTTTGCTCAAACTGTGTCTTAGTGTTTTATTGTGTTTTACTATGGTTTAAATTGTTCACTGATGTTTCTAAGGAACTTTTTAGCCTTTATTACCATAGTTTAGTATTTAAACAACATATCAAGGTTTGGGGTATTTCAATCTACCCCCTTTAAAAGAACTTCGTCCTCGAAGTTCACACTTCCGACACATCATTTGGATTAGAACGCAGGAATCACTTGGAAATAAACTTCCATAACCAAACATACTTTACATCACAACCTCGGACTTAATGGTCCGGGTAACATATTCACATCCATACATAACATAACATACTCACATGATAACCTCGGACTCAATGGTCCGGGTATCTTAACAACATTTGCACATACATTACAACCCTTAGACTCTTGGGTCTGGGTAACATAACAACATTTAGACCCATAGGTCTTGATAACATAACAGCCTTTAGACACATGGGTCTATGTAACACAACACATTTAGACTCATAGGTCTTAATAACATACACTTTTGGAACTCGAGTTCAAAATAATATTTATTACACATACCACACAACATGTCATAGCATGTATAACAATCAAAAATATCTTTATATACACTGTGATCCCGCAGAACCCGGTCGCGATGGACACCTTCTGGTCCCCATCCCTTTGGGAGATCAAAACAATCACTTAATCTTTAACATATATACTTCTCATGTCACCGGTCCGAAGACAAAGGCTCATGCGTCCTCGGCTCGTGAGCAAGTACTACAAAAATATTCTTTACCAGGTTAAGTATAAGAGAATCCTTTATTTCAAATGTTAACCGACTATTTTGAAAACACCAATTGAAAATCCTTTTGAAAACACATACAACTCCAAGTCCAACTTATGCTTTTGCTTCTTTTCTTAGCGTGGTTAGTTGTGACCACTTAAGGGGAGCTTCAAGAATCATCCAACCCTGATGTGATCAGCATCAGTGTCGAACTATCCTTCCACCCCATTTTGTGTTCGGTTTCCCTTGATCGCATGCAAATCAAGTTCCACTTCCCACTTCATTTTCAAGCATCAAGTAATACACTCATTTCCAATTTCTATCTTTTTAATCATTCTAATCATGATCATATATATCTCCATGGGATAGAACTTCGTCTATCAGTTATTTCCATTCACTTTAATGCTGTTACCTAGGGAATCTTATTCTCACTAGGTTCTATGTCGGTTTCATACCCTTTTCATAAATCACTATGTTACATATATACATATATTTTATCAAAATACAACACACGGTTTACTGTCGGGGTTTTTGTTCCCCGGGAGTTTTTCTACTCCCCACACTTGTACTATCACACACAACTGTTAACAAATAAACACACTTATCACAATGGTATTCGCATCTTCTGTGCGCAATTACCACAATTACACCATGAATGATGTGTATGTTTACGTAACACACACATCAATCATCAAAACAAATTATTTGTGTTATGCACACCATAGGTCACGTACACTTGTACGGTAATACACACTAAGTGGTTTTGCGCTCTACCCCCCTTAAAAGGATTACGCCCACGTAATCAGTCACTGAACATTGCTTAAAATGTTCTACCATCGTGAAGTGTTTTGACTTCCACGCGGTTTATTATACAATGCATTCTGATTAGAGGATCTTAACCATATTGGCGGTTTAGTCCCTAAACCAAGAATTCTCATTGGAGTTTGTTTAAACTCCTAGCTGGTTTGGTTCTGGCCTGTGAGGCTTCTAGGCATTAGTAATTAGCCATTTACTCATATTCGCTATTCACGTTGTACACTTGAATCACTGGTTCATTAGTGTCTGATGTGCAACTCTGACAACTGTAGTGTAGTTTGCCCCATTCATTATTCTTACTGTATTGTACATCTCCAATTATCGTCTTTATCTTTGTAATAACAGTTTCTCAACCGACACGTGGATCTCTTACCGTGAGTGAATTCGGTGAGTTTCAAGACTTTCCATCCACTTCTTTAATACTTACTGCGTAAACTGCTACGTATTTCACAATGATTGATTTGTTCCCTTCCGACTTACTGTCGGTTGAGATTGAGCTGCTACCTAGACCTGGCAATTTGGGTCGCTGGGTCGGGTTGATATCAACCCTAACCCAACCCATTTAAAATATCATCAACCCCAACCCAACTCAAAATGGATGGGTTAGAAAGTCATGACCCTAACCCAACCGTTTCAAATCCTTCAACCCTAACCCAACCCACCCAACCCATTTTTTCAAGCATACAATAATTTAGATGGATTAGGAGTAAAAATTAATTAAAAAATCCAAAACATTCAGTGCTAGCTGACACACAATTAGGATGAAACAAAAGGGAGAGAAGTAATCTGCTTGATCGACTAAACTTTAAAGAATTCCATGTTATGCAAAGATGTAAAAGTACTGCACCAATTTCCCATGTAGAGAATAACACGTACTTTTTTTCATAAATTTATATTTATCAATCTAAGCCTAAAGCTCTACCACTATTGGGGAGAATCTTATCTAGATATGCACATGTTCCTAGTGCCCTTAATAAAGAGGAACAAAAATGAAAATCTTCATTATGCATTAGAGAAATATACTAAAGACAACTCTTCTAAAGTTAGAAATAATTTATAAACTAAGAACTCAAAGCCTCAAACTATGATTGATAGTTTTAAAATAATTACACTGTTTAAACTGAGTGTCATCTGAGAAAAGTACAATCACAATCACTTAATTGTTCCTAAATGTTCAGAAACTTTTATGTAGCACGCTATCCGCATTGTTGGCTTCAAATTCACTAAGAGGTCATAATCAAGATTTACTTACAAAAAATACATATCACCTACTTATGTTCACCCTTCTAGATTATCTTAACATACCTATGTTCTCAGAAACAACTATGGTAGTGAGAATAAGAAAACAAAAACATTGGGCAGAGATGAAGAGTGACATAGACATAAACAATGACGTAGAGAAGAAAAATGGATGTGAGTATACAAGACGAGAGCATTTGGGTTTTCAACATTATGTTAAGGTATGATTGTGCTTTTGTTTGATATGCAGGTATGGGCAGTTTGTTTCGTTAAGATTATATGATATTATTAAAGGTGGAAAGCCCAACTGCACTTGGGCTTAAGGCTAAGGTAAGTTTGATCTGAATATATGTGTGAAACAATATTTTTATTTTATTACTAACAAATATATTTCGGGTTTCGGTTGGGTCATGGGTAAGATCTCTACCCTACCCAACCCACAAAATTAGCTTGTTACCCTAACACCAACCCAAAAATAGATGGGTCAATAATCAAGACCCTAACCCGCAAAATTATGGGTTGGGTTCGGGTTGGGTTTTGGGTTGGGTCAAAAATGCCAGGTCTACTGCTACCTAATGTGTAGCGCTCTCTTGGTTATTTCCAACATTTGGGGTATATTCCATACCGATATTTGGCAGTTAGTGCTACTGTAGTCACTTACTGTTAATCATGCCTCCACATTGGTTTTGTACATGCATTCTTTCATTGGTGCGGCCTTGCATTTCCTATGCATCGGCCATTATAACATTATTCCTCCACAATTAACATGTTTCCAATTCCTAGCTATCCCACTCGATCATTATTGCGCAAGTGCAATACCAAAACACTCAGTCATACAGAGTGCAGAGGCTAAACTCTTGACAGTAAATCTCTTATTAGCAGTGGGAATCCACACTGAGTTCCTTATCACTTAGTATCAACTACTGGCTTATTGCCCAATCTGCTTATCATCACTTACCTTGCATCCCCACTGAGTTTAACTCATAACTGGTCTTATCTGCCATATTATTATTCAACAACACTTATACAACGGTCGCTTGCTACGCACCGTGCTCTTACTTATTGTATAACACTAACTTACATGGTATTTACTGTCACATTAACTTCCACACATATACTTACATCATTCGTATTATGGTTCGTCACTCATTTGGATGACTACTGAATGCTCCTTGAGCATTGATCATTCGAGTCAGAAGCCGGCATTATTCAGCTCGGTGCTTCACTTTATACACACATGCTACTAAACTAACTGCTCTCTCTCAATAATAATATCGTCCATCCTTAACATATTTCTTAAACTTGATTCACATAACTACCGCTCCCGCGGTTTCACAATCGAGAGGTATCCCCACTCTATTTACTTGTATAACATAAAGTCCTGCAATCGATCAAACTTACATAACACATTTTGCTTGTGGCTTATAAGCCTTATTGCCTCGAGCTCTGCTCATTGTAGGCCGTTCACACATATTTACTTCTCTGTACAACATTACATGGTTTGGATACCATATTGAGCTCCATGACAAGGTCTGTAACATCCCCAATCTTACCCCACATGTGAGATATTGTCCGCTTTGGGCCGCAGCCCGCACGGATTTGTTCTCGGGGTACCATCCCCAAAATGCGTCTCACAAGGGGAGAGTATCCCCACACCTATAAGGCGTGGTTCGTGCTCTATCCCGATCGATGTGGGAGGTGACCCCTACCGTGGGTATCACACTCTACCCCCCTTGGGAGCCCAGCGTCCCCGCTGGCACACCGACCTGGGGCTGGCATACCAACTACGTTATGTAAACCTTAATGGTTGCGTAACCCACACCATTTGATAACAAGACCTGCAAGAGATATCGTCTCATACGACAAGAAATCAACAACTGGACCAACAATTCAAACCCAACTCTATGAGTGGCTTGAACTGATGGCTATCTCAATGTCACTGTCACTAGAGCATCAGTCTAGTATACAATTGACGGAGTTCTTAATTACCGTCATGCCTTCTATAGTAATGGTAGCACAGAGGCATAAGAATCATGATAATGCCAACATTGGCCTAGTACACACTTGGACACTACGAGAAACCCAAGGGAAGGTACCCCTCGTTAGCCTGAGACCACCAATGTGGTGAAGAGGTGAACCCTTAGAAAGGCTTCCATCTGTTATAACAGAAAAGCCTACGCATATAGATATGGCCAACGGCGATGGAATAAGGAAGTGAGATTTCCAAACCGTTATGACTTAAGGAGTATGCATACTCCGTATGCACCCGAGCATGTGGTGAACCATCGTGTAAACACTAACATAGCAAATTTGTCATGAGACCTATGAGTGGAGACAACCCCTCAACAAGAAATTTCACCCATCAGTGATGAAATACTCTTCAATTAGAGAACGGGACCAGGAAACCCCTAGAGTTCTTGGGATGTCCCGGTGATATGCATACAAGTGGAACTACACAGCTAGAGCCTATAACCAATGCTCAGCACTGGAAAGACAATAATTGTCAGGAACAATCTATGTGAATACACATTGAGCACCACGAATGACTAATGCTCAAGAGAGCTTATGACCCGATGAGTCATCTCATCCTTGGTCAACCAAGATACTTGGTAAATTGTATCACAAATGATGACGGAATATGAGGTAAGCTAACCTACACACGAAACCTAAAATGGAAGAACATCTCCACATTGGGAAGATATTAATATTGTGGTATGCTACGACAACCGTCATACACACGAACATTGGGAACCCCAGGGTATTCATACCATAAGGGAATGGTGCCAACGACAACGGCAATGAGTAAAGAGAAACTATCACAGTAACAGAAACAGTAAAAACGATGTTGTATAATGAGTAAGAATACGGTGCGCAACAAGCGACCGATATGAGGAAGTAGCAGATAATGACACGGAGTATAAATACGAGATGACAGGCAGAAATATTCTTTCCTATCACATTAGTGACTTACTGTCAAGCGTTTACGCCTCTGCACTCTGTATGACTGAGTGTTTTGGCATTGCACTTGTTTAGCTAAGGATCTAATGGGATGGCTAGGGATATGGAGAATGTAAACCGTAGTAAATCTTTTCTTTCACCACAAACATGGCACTAGCCAGTTGAGCAAGCTTAGCAACAAACCGTGCGGCCTAAGGCCAAAGAAGCACGAAGAGGGTACAACACACTAACAATCACAAGATGTGAATTCCAGTGGAATAAAGAGTGAAAAGAGACTTAAGAAAGTCATTAGGACCGACGCATAGAAAATGCAAGGTCATACAAGTAAAGAACATTGTACTGAACTAGAAGAACTGGTATAATTTAGAAGCTAGTGACAACAGAGGAAGCACTACAGTTAAGTGGTGACTTAACCTCGCCTGATAATAAGTCGAAGGAACTTAACGAATAATCGTAGAAGCACGAATAGCATGTGCAGAAGATTACCAGAGAGCTGGTTATAAATCTTAAACTCATTGAGCCCAAACACGGTGAAAGAATACCACATTTGTTTAGTAAACATTATTCCCATAATAGACGGATAAGAAGGTGATGTATAGCACATTAAGGATAACAAGAAGGGTGAATAACCCAAGTATCAGGGTCGCGCAGCAGAAGCTAGTGGGCCCTAGCTAGGAGATAATATACCTAGTAAGTATAGCAAAATGGCTATTAATGCCTTGAAGCCTAATAGGCTAGAACCGAATTAATGATGAGTTAAATAAACTCATATGGAAATCCTTGGTGCAAAGACTAAACCATTGGTATGGTTAAGATCCCTTTGACTAGAGCATATTGTATAGTACACGGTAGTGAAGCTAAACGCTTCAGTTTGCACAGACTGATTAAACCAAAGTTTAATAATAATAACATATGGTAGATTACGTGGGCGTAATCCCTTTTAAGGGGGGTAGAGCGAAAACCGCTTAATGTAAGTTTTGTGAATAAAACACATAAACCGTAATGTGCATAGCACAATGAGAATCAAATTGATGATTGATACTATGTTAAATAAACATAACTACTCATTCATATTGTAATTATGGTAACTAGGCATTAGACATGCAAATACCATAGGAGGAATATACCCATCTTGTAACACCAATGTAAGAGTATTAGTAAAAGAAAAGTAATGAGTAGTGGACGGAGCTCCACAAGTATTGTAGCCTTTGAAGAAGTAGTACGAAATGAATGAGAGTAGTAGATGTATGAAGTCTAGCGGTAGTGTATACCTAGGTAAATTATTTGAAGCAAATTGAAGACAACTAAATCTCATAAGTATAGTATTCCTTAGTTAGAATATTGGTGATGATGGTGAGTAATTGATGGAAGTAGTGAAGGTTGATGAAATGAGCATTAGGATTGAACCATGGAGTAAAGCATTTGGGAAGTAGAGTGAGGACGATTGATGGACTGATTCCATCCTTTGGAGATGTATGAATTCGTAATTACGACTAGAAAGAGTAAAAAGATAGAAAATGAAAACAATTAAATTATTTGTTTGATTGAATCTGATGTGGGAAGTCGAACTTGATCCTGATCAGATCAAGGGAGACCGAACACAAATTGGGGTGGAAAGATAGTTCAACACTGATGCTGATCACATCAGGGTCGAATGATTCTTGAAGCTCCCCTTTAGTGGTCACAAGAATCACACATAGGATAGAAGTAATGAATACAAATAGGAATTTGGAGTTGTATGCTTTAGAAAGATTTCTAATTAGTAGTTGTAAAAGAATTTTCCTTAGACTGGAGAGAGAGTAAGTAATTGTTAGAAGCTTATACCGGAGAATGACAGTAGGTAGCATATTGTATTATTCCAAGGGCAGTGGGACATAGGGGAGTCCTGTGTCGAGATGACCTGAGTGCCTGCGGGATTGTATGTGTATTGCATTGCTTTGGGAATAGCCTTGCATTGTATGTATGTATAAATTTTGTAATGAGGAACCGGATGGTTGATAGTAATATGGATTGGAGAAATTATGGTGCATTAGTATGGCATGGTATGGTATAGTATGTAAGAACCTTGAGTGACGGATTTGGGATTAGTAAGGAGGAAGAACGTATGGCTTTGGTATTAGACACGTAAGAATGAGTAAGTATAGTAATCCCATAACCTCGAACAACTTTGAGGACAAAGTTCCTAAGGGGGGTAGATTGAAATACCCCGAACTTAAATATAGGGATTAAATTATCCTAATAGGTATTTATGAGCCTAATAACACCTAAGTAATATTGGTAAGGAAAAATAAATCCAAAAGAAATGAAGAAATGCTTAAAAAGCAAAAAACGCTAAATAAGCGTTAAATAACCATAGGAGGTATGAGACCTCGGTTAGCATATAATATGGATTCTAAGGGCTTAATAGGACCTAAATAATATAGGGGAACAACTCCCAAAGAAAACGGATCCATAAAATGGATTAAAACCATAAACAAACCTTAAAGCGCGTTTTTCGAGGAAACCGGGAAAACGCGACTTTAAGCGGATCAAATAGACTCGTAATAATTTTGGTCAACCAAATGTTCATTAATAAACACTAATGAAGGTCTAGAACCAATAAAAACAAACGAGAAAATAGTAAAAACTGTCAAAAACAGGAAGTTGTGGGGTAAAAGTGTAAATAAAATAAATAAGTGTGTCCACTATCGCAAATATAATTTTAAAACCATAATAGGGCTGTGTGTGAGCCGATTTAATTTTCCCCCTCACATACCCTCAATTACTCCTTATTTGCAAATGACAAAAACAAAAGTAAAAGTAAAAAGTAACTTATTACTTTACCTCACCCTCTCTCTCATACTCTCTCATTTTCCCCTCTCACTCACGTACAGCTCTCCCTCACTCTCTGATTCTTTCTTCTTCTTCCCCAAGCAGGCGACAACAATGGCGATTTGCCATTTCCCACACCAACACCAACTTCTCTCCTCTTGCTAGGTGTCCAAACCTACTCCAAAAATTACAAAAATTATACCATTATCTTCCTCTCATCAAGGAGAGTATTCCTCTCTTTCCAAAATTCGAAAATAAGCATTTTCATCTCCATGGGTATTCTTGGTTTTGAAGATGAAGACCACCATTAGAAGCCCCTTCTTCACCTTGTTGGTCTAAGGTAAAAAGAAATCCGAAAATACTAATATTTCTTGCTCTCATATACAAATTAGAAATTTCTAAGTGGAGCTTCTATTCCTTGTTTGCCCAGCCGATGTTGGCTTCTTTTGGAGAGTGGAAATATTGCTCTTAGGGCTATCCAACACTCCTTCTACATGTTTGCAAGGTAATGCAATTTCGAAACCCTAAAAATGTACCTTAGAGCTTAAAAATGATTTAAGGGCTATTTTGTATTGAAATGGTATTATGTAATGGGCTGTAGCAATAGGAATTGAAATTCCATAACCGGTGGCTTAAGAAAGAAAGGAGAGGAAAGGAAGGAAGAAAGGAGAAGGAAAGAAAGGCTAGAAAGAACAAGGTAAATTACACTCACCTTGTGTAGCTTTTGTATGTGTATTGTAACAGAATTTTAGTAGCTTGAAATGGGTATTGTAAATGGTATTGAGTAGTAGTATAGTGTGGAGGAATACCAAAATGTTTTAAAGCTATAAAAGACATTTAAAAGCTTGTACAAATCTGGAGGAAAGGAATGGTATGTGCAGGGAATTAAGTGGATGTTTAGCACCTAGTATGTGTATTGGAGAATTGTATGTTGATGCTATTGATGAACAGGTAATATAGGCAGTCTTGAGTGAATGAATTGATGTGGTGAGAATACTTGGGAATGTAGGGAACCTCTGTCGAATTTTGGTTAGGAGTTAAGAGACTTAAGTACTATTGTAGAAGAAAGAACATGGATATGTTCAGAGAAGAAAATGTGGGGTTATTACCTTGGTTTGTATTTATGAGGAAGAGGTGTAGTTGAGTAGAACCAGAATGGAGCAATGTAAGTTGTCAAACTAAATTAGACTAGTGTAAAAGTCATTGAGTTGTTGGGAACAAGAGAAGGAAAATCTGTAGCAGTAATGGAGAAGGGGAAATTGTAACAGGAAGAGAAAAACTTACAGTGGAGTGTATTTTGTAACAGATTTTGGTAGAGTGGATTAGGCTAGTTTAAGGTGCTTAATCAATGCTAAAATATGCTAGATTATATGTAGGAATAATGGGGAAGATATGGGTAGAAGTTTGGAATTTAAACAAACTCAAAAACTGATATATGTTGCAATACTGTAACTAGTCCGGGTTTGCAAACCAGCACACAAACCCGGACTAGCATGAAAACTCGACAGAAAGTTTTTACAAGGGATGGTCCGGGTTTACAAACCAAGACACTAACCCGGACCACCCCTAAAATACACCCGAGAGTTTTGCAAAGGAACGGTCCGGGTTTGCAAACCAATCCCTAAACCCGGACCACACAAAATTTTCACCCGAGAGAAACTATACTGCATGGTCCGGGTTTGTAAACCCAGCCCTAAACCCGGACCACACTCAAATTCCACCCGAGAGTGACCAAACAATATGGTCCGGGTTGTAAACCCGGACACTAACCCGGACCCTACTAAAAACCCTCCAGAATGTGTTCTAAAGCTATTCTAAGGTAGGGTAAGGATGGGTAATGATTGTATAAGATGATTAAGACATAATTAATGATGTTAATGGTCATTAAGGCTATAAACAATCTTATAAAATAATTGTAAGTAAGTAACTTAAGTAAATGTATTTAAGTAACAAAGAGTTAGTAAGTATAAACTAGGAAACTTTAGGAAAGTAATAAGTAAGGTTAATTATGGATAATTTACCATCCAACTGTATGTATGTGATAGGATTCAAATAGTTGAACACCGAAGGGAGTCGGTGAGTCCAAAGTCAACGGTGAAAGGTATGATTTCTTCATGCCCTGTATCCTAATCTGGTTACCCCGATTTGTGTGCTTATTTGATCACCTAAATAAGATAAATGCATGAATCGGATTATCTTGCACTTACTTGTGCTTGTTTATATTGTTCTTGATACATTTGTCTTGAACAACAGTTTGTATAATTCATGAAATGAATAAATGAGAATGAAGTGTGTATGTACCTCGTATTGTACTTGTGTAATGTATTGTACCTCGTATGTATGTGTATATGTGTATTGTATTATTGTGGCTTGGATGTTGACTTCTACTAATTCCTAACTACCTAACTCCTAACTTGAAAGTGAGTAAATTGGAATGAGTAGAAGTCCGATATAGTTTTGGCCACGCGTGAGGATAAGGAGACACAAGAGGTTGGATCCGATTCCTGGTTCTTAAACTGTTCCACGGCCCAAACCCCTTAAATGGGTAGCATCCGGGATTGGTGAACCAAGTAAAGCCTGGTGGTGGGACGGTGTAGTCCCTGCCCAGAGGCCATACCGGCTTAACATGAGTAAGAGTAAGTAAGTAAGTATGTATGAGTATGAGTATGAGTATGAGTACGAGTATGTATGCGTATGTATGGAGTAATGAGTAAAAGAGTAATCTCCACCCGATTAACCCGGGTGGACCAATGAAGCTAACAAGAACTGTACTTGTGTATGTAATGAGTGTGTGTATTCGGAAGAAGGTAAGTAAGTATTGAATGGTTACATCGTATTCCTTGTATGTAATGAATTGTATGTATGAATGTTTGCGTAAGTATTATCGTAATGTGTATAAGAGCATGTATGCATGTATGTTTGAATGAAAATGAACTGCATGTATTCGACCAAGTGGTCGGCGTACCCTCACTAGTACGCGGGGTATGCGGTTATCATGCGCAATGAGAGCTGACCCCCTAGGGGGAACGTTTTTAGTGTGCAGGTACCGAAGCGGATGTGGTCAAGGTAAGAGACCGGAGGCACACCCTTGTATTTAGAAGCAAGTAGCTTGTGAGGAACGGGTAGTAAGTAGTCTCTTAGTGAGTATGTATGAACTTGGAAGAGACATTATAATTGTACAAGGATCCTAGTAGACTCGGTTAAGTATATTGTATTGTATGGATTATGGAGGAGTAAGTATTGAATGGAGCATTGTTGTATTTGAACGATGAATGGAGTATGTATTATAGATGTGTAGTACTCGGGATTTCGGTCCATCAGACCGATGCTGTATGTAGAAGAAGTAGCCTTGTTAGCCACGTGGGTGACTAACGGCATTGTATCACCCACGGTATGTAAGTATGTATCCGCTGCGTGTATCTGATGTGTAAGGAGATTGGACGGTAAGCATTGTATTAATGGTAGGGGTGTTACAAAAAGTGGTATCAGAGCTAGACTGATGCTCTAGTGACAGTGACATTGAGATAGCCATCAGTTCAAGCCACTCATAGAGTTGGGTTTGAATTGTTGGTCCAGTTGTTGATTTCTTGTCGTATGAGACGATATCTCTTGCAGGTCATGTTATCAAATGGTGTGGGTTACGCAACGATTAAGGTTTACATAACGTAGTTGGTTGATGGCTTTTAAGCCGTATTGCTGCGAGCTATGCTCCTTGCAAGCTGCTTATACTTGTTTCCACTCCTCTTATGCCTCTGTGCTACCATTGCTACAGAAGGCATGACGGTAATTAAGAACTCCGTCAACTGTATACTAGACTGATGCTCTAGTGACAGTGACATTGAGATAGCCATCAGTTCAAGCCACTCATAGAGTTGGGTTTGAATTGTTGGTCCAGTTGTTGATTTCTTGTCGTATGAGACGATATCTCTTGCAGGTCTTGTTATCAAATGGTGTGGGTTACGCAACCATTAAGGTTTACATAACGTAGTTGGTTGATGGCTTTTAAGCCGTATTGCTGCGAGCTATGCTCCTTGCAAGCTGCTTATACTTGTTTCCACTCCTTGTATACCATAGGATGGAGATATTACTGGGCTCCATGGCAAGTCGTGCCATCACGCTTCCGTTCATAGGAGACTCTTAGGCAATCTGGTGCTGATCAGTGCCTTTTGTAGACTAGGGTATTTCCTGTCAAGTGAAATCCCTTCGGTGTCTTAACCGAGTGCTCGTTCCAGCTCCTGTATTCTTGTCTTGACGCTTTGTTTGACTGTTGTTAATCCAGTCACCCTTCCAGGATTGCTGTTGCATTCCGTTTCCTTTCATGGGATGCCCCTTAGGATTGTCAGTCCGTCTCCTGACAACTTATGTCTAGACTGGGTGTTAGTTCCAACCCTTGTGTTTCTGTCATGTCATTTCGTGCAACAATTGTTGATGCGAACACCCTTCAAGGACTGCTCCTGGGTGTTGCTAAGTTATGCCTTTACATCTGGTTCGCACTTATTGGTATATTCAATTAGCCACGCCGTTTGCGTTCTTAACTGGCTTATTATCTTCTTCTGTGAAGATCAACATTTCCTGGTAGTGTAGGTACTCACTCTGGGAGTTTCATCCGTTCATTGCACACTAATGCGTCCACATTAGGCATCTGCCTTGCCATGCACAGGCTGGGTCTCCGTTCCAGCTATCATGTTTATCCCTGAGGATCCTTAGGACGTATACGATGTCTTTACATTACAGTTAGTGCACTTCGCACCTCCTGACTCTTAAACATTTCCTTGAAAGGAATTCACTAATTCCTTTAGTCTCGTTAACTTAACTGAGTTCCTTTACTTCATCCATTCATGGTAATCCTTAGCTCTTGTTTGACTTATACTGCTGACCGTAGTACGGAGTCGACTACTTCCCGTGTTTCGGACTCTACTCGTATACATATGTGGGGTACCCTACTGATACATTACTACTTACCCAACTAACCCATAAACAGGTCTGTCAGGCCCACAAGCTCCTATCGGAGTGCGGTCGTCCCACATTACAGTTGGTACACTCGTAGTGTCCGTCACACGCCTAGGTGAAGTATTTGTTGTCAACTCCCTTATATTGTCCCGTGACAATATTCATTCCGTGCTTCCCGAACTTAATCAAGGGAAGGTTTATCCATGTTGTATCCTTGTCAACTGCCCTTGGTTTTACTGGTTGGTTTAGAAGAAGGTTAGAAAGAAGTGTTGGTTTGAAAGAAAATCTGGTTTTGAAAGAAAAGAGTTTGAATAAATCTAAGTTTGAAAGAAAACTTTCATGGTTTCACAACGTCTTCTGCTTTAACCAAGTCTAGCTTCTTGCTGACTGGTGTACTTTCAATTACAGAGGTTAGGCTGTTAAGCCCTTCCATAGTTATAATGATCTCACCTAACTTTGTGGTACTTTACTAAGTACTTCGTATTTGTTAAAATTTTCCCGAACAGCCCTGTTATAGCAGCACTTGCTATAGCAAGTGCGCCATGCTAACTGGCTATCGGTTAAACACACACACCGGTTGCGGTATCATTTTTACCCGCACTGTCATCAGTGGCCTTGTTGGCCCTCACTTGATCTTACTGTCTTGATAATAACTCCTCTAGGTGACTTCTCACTGTCTTCACATGATAATAATTAACTGGGGTGTTCCCATTGTTAGAGTCCCCCTTTACTTAGTATTGTATCCTCTTCGTAGCCCGTTCCACGCATTTGTCGTGGTTACTGAGACTTGTCTCTTGTTTGGGCACTACGTTGTAGTTCTTTGTCGGTTGGTATACCGTTGGCGACATTATTCAATAATCACAGTCCCGTAGGCATGCGTCTCGGGTTCCATTACTTCACTTCTTGCCTGTTGCACGGTTGGTGCGTTGCAAGCTGGTTGTTCTCGACTGCTCGGCATGTCGACCCAGGTTGCCGGAAATTCTATTCTCTTATACACAAAATTCTTCATTCTTCGCTATTAAATGCGGTTAACATTGTTCAGATGGGAATCGTCTCCGGGATTCCCAGTTTTTGGGAACTACCGTATGACAGGTTCTCCGTACCCACAGTGGTATTTAATAACAGCCAGATCGGGTATTCCCGAGTAAGAGAGGAATTCCATCTCTCTGGCGTTGTTTCCCAAGTTATAAAACAGGGATTGTGGAGGGTGGGATGTATATAGTAGGTTTCCAGTTTTCACTGGTAGTTCCTAACTAGCGTATCTCTCACGCTATCCCTCAACCCTTAATCCAAAGTACTAAAATCCTAACTCGGTACTTCCTAAGCTCGGTAATTCAGTCATCAGAGCGATACTTCGCTCTGATACCACTTTTTGTAACACCCCATCCAACACTTACACACTTAATAACAAACTGCAGCGGAAAACAAGCTTCATCACATTACTTAACTCGTTGGTGTTACACGCCGTTAACCACCCACGTGGCTAACAAGGCTATTACATATACAATGTATCGGTCTGATGGACTAGATTCCGAGCGTCTACACGTTGCTATCCCTTTTCCATTAACAACAAAACATACACATACCTTCCAACTGTACCGAGTATTCACAAGCTAATGTCGATAACAATTTCGGTCTTACTACACCTACTGTACACATACAACTCAAATGATTACCCATGTACAAACGACTACCCCGTCCTACTCTCGAACGGCTTCCAGCTCCTTGTAGCTGAAATAGGAAAAAGAAGAGAAAAGGGTGGCCCCCCAGGGGCTCAGCACCTTTGCTGGTATGGTAATCCCGCAGCCCGCATGCTACCGGGCCACGCACAACTAATTGTCGTCTTAGCATGTGGTTCATTATATTTGAATCATGCATGTAACTATAAACACACACACATAACATTCCACCTCCATGGGCGCAACAAACAGATAACACATCCTTACTTGATAAGTCACTCATGGTGTTCATTACCCCTAGAGTGTTTCTCCTCTAATGGAGCTACTTCCTTAATAGACGACACTTACCCATTAATCGGGTTATCCTTAAACGCCTCTTATCACAAACTGGGATGCATATCCATGATCCACATACTCCACATTTTACAACATATAACATACACCACATAACAACACTTTTCACGTTTCAACGTGCACATAACAACATCGCAATGGGAATTGCAGTACAACAACATCACATAACATAACGGGAACGGTTCTCTTAGGAACCGACCCAAACATAGTTAATTCACTGGTGAGCCTAGAGAATGATGTCACCCTCATGATAAACTCGTTATACAACACTCATTACCGTCCTAATAGTCGGACGAGTAACTTAAGTTAAGATGGTTCGGATATGGTGACCCGAACACACCACATAAACACATGTTCCCCCTAAACCGATCATAGTCAGAATAGAATAGCTAAGCTTTGGAGTAAGCTAATGGGAGATCGTAACCCGTGAGGGAAACAACCATAACAGAGGAGGGTAAGGCTAAAAAGGATACCCACTCCCAAACAACGCGCGACCGGCCTAACCGGATTCCTCACCCCTGTTAGTACATACTTACTTTTAGATATTAGTTAGAACCCCAGTAGGAGTCTATCACATCCACACATCATACAGTATTACAACTGGGTTACACATACGAGGGAGGTCCTTACATACACACACAATATCACACAATTAGCACACGCATAGCCGTGGTTAGAACGTCCCATGGTTCGGGTCGTTTAATCCGAATACCGAACTCTCATGTGCTCCTAGACTCAGTTAACTAAGGTTTAACACTTCCGAGGTTAAATGGTATCGGAGTTGAACACGCCACATAAATGAATTACTGTAAACTCATTACATGTTTTATCTTACAACGTGGCAAACATACAGAAAAACACGTTGGCATACAAGCCGGTGTAATCCGGTAGGACACAGGTTGCAAGAAAACCATACCTGTCACCGGAGTCCACTCTATCATGTCCACTTATGTTCCTCGAACAATTCTCGAACAACTGGTAATATTACATGTACTTTTATTAACGGGGTAACATGATTGTTTAAAGTCCAATGCTCATAACTTATCCCCGTTAACTTAATTAAACAACTTCACATTTTAACTTGTTTTACTTTTACATTTTAATACAACTTTTCCCCCACTAAATTGTCATTATAACTCACTAACATGTCCCTTAACAATCTTATAACATCATTACTTAATAATCCCCATCATCCTATAACCTTAAACAATGTTTGGTCCATACAGCGCCTTGTCCGAACTTGTGTCTGAACTTCCCAAGTTCGGACACTGTTCGAGGCTCAAATGGGTGTAAACAGACGAATTGTCTGAACATGCGTCCGAGTTTCCCAAGTTCGGACGTTGTTCGAGGCCAAACCAGAATATGGGGATAGATGTGTCTGAATGTCCAAGTTCGGACGGTAGTTCGGACACTGGTCGAGGCTTAGAAGACTTACGCGCAACAGGGCATGTCCGAACGTCCTTGTTCGGACGTTAGTTCGGACGTGCCCAAAAATCCATTTTCTATACCTTTAAACACTTACTCATTTCTGCCTAAATGCTCAACACTTATAGTATTTCCCCCTTAGGTTTATAGCATGTCCCCACACATTATCTAGCCCACCAAAATACTTTATGTCCTTCCAAGAATTTTCTTCACAAGTTCAAACATCTTCCTTACCTAAACATCATTTCCTCCTTGTACATCAACATTACCTAACCTTAACAAACTCCTCCATGACTTTAGTACATTCAAAACACCCATTGGATTTCTAGAACTTCCAAGATAATGCCTAAATCCTTTTTGCCTTCTAAAACACCTTAATGCACCTTTCTTTCCCTAGTAAAACACTTAACATTCCCAACACTTCCAAACTCACCAAACTCATTCAAACACTTAAAACTTCTTATACATTATCTAAAATTTTGACAGGGGTTCTTCTAGCACATTGCTATACCAAAGCAAAGAGCGTTTCACCATTTGACATTCAAGAACACTACCTAAAATCCATCAAGAGTATTCTCACACACAAACACTTAGGTTTTCACCCTTTCACAACCAAATACACTTGATCACTTAATACACATTCCTTACACACAAACATATTGTTTTTCCTTCTTTAACCATCCAAGACACTCATCTTCACAAAGAATGTTCTTTTACACACATCTAAATCTTTAAACTACACTACATCGCAATATAGTGCATAAACTTAAATTGCTTGACACTTAGGTGCTTAAATAACATGGCTCATAGGCCCTTAAATTGCATAAACCATAAACACTGAATTTCCACATGTATACATTGCCTTTGACCTACAAATACACCCAACAATACATATGCCCTTAATAAACTCCTTGAGAGCATTTCTCTAGGTCATTCACCATTGGCTCCTTAGGTGTTTTATTAGCAAATCAAGCTTATTTTTCCTAGGCATTTAAACTACATTGAGATAGTTTGTTTACCTCTTTTCCTCTCAAACTTCTTTCTTGTTTCCTTGAACCAAAAATCAGCAAGGAGTTTGATCACTTTTCAACTTTCATCAATATACATATAAGGGTAATGAGCTTAAGGATTCACACTTAAACTCATATACAACCCTAGTTTAAATAAGTGTTTTAATACACTAAAATGATATTTACCTTTGAATTTGAAAGAGAACTTGAATATGTAACAAGAGAGGTCTCCACCAAGCCCTTGAATGGTTGGAATGAAGCTAGAACAAGGCTAGATGAAGGCACCATAAGTGGTGATTTTCGGCCACACACTAAAACAAAAGGAAACATTGATTTTCTTTGACTTTCCTTACCTTGAAGCAAAGGAGAATAACAAGGCATGAAAAGGTGAGCTCAAGCTCCAACAATGGTGAATCTTCATGGCACCGAAATGGAGTTCTTGAAGATTTGAAAAGATAGAAGTGTAGAGCTTGCTCCAACTAGAAGAATGGTGGTCTTTGTTTTTGATTTGGCAAAGGGAGCTAGGAGATACAAGAGTTCAAAGCTTGAAGATGGTGCTTGAGCTGTAGCATCACCGAAGGAGAAGGGAGAAGAAGATTGGAGACCGTGTGAAATGAGAAGGAAGGAAGGAAATTAGGAGGAAGCTTGCTTTGGAAATATTTATGCTTAAAGTAAATAGTAACCATGCTTTATTACTTTTCTTGTTTATTTGATTGGTCAAGTGTGGTGAGTCACACATGAAAAATCGGCCCCCTTTACATAATAGGGCATATCATGGTCTTTGTTGACCAACTAACTTACTTATATTGACTTATGTCATAAACTAGCATTTTTGTTACTATTGATAAAAACAAGGCACATTCTTGTGAAATTTTTGATTTCCCATTGATTTAGACCTCCAAATGTGATACTAAATAGTACACATGTTAATTAAAGAGTAATGATGGACATTTAGCCATTCAAAACTTATTTACAAGACAATTTTTCAAAAATGTGCTTTAAGGCTCCTTAAAGCACATTTTATGTTTTAACTGTTTTCAAGCTTGGTTTTCTTTAGTAATTGATTTAATATGTTCATTAACATATTTATAAGTTATAGGTATGACCTTTAGGTTATACAAACTTATCCCAAGCTTAGAGCACATTTTTGCCCATATTGGCTTTAAGGTATTTATGTGTTTTGTTTGGTTTAATTGTCTACCAAGGTTTCCTAAGGACTTAATTAGCATTATTAAATCATAATTGACTATTATTTAGTCTTGGTAGGTTCTTTGGGTCCTAACCAAGTTCACTCCAAGCTTAGAGCATGTTTTTGCTCAAACTGTGTCTTAGTGTTTTATTGTGTTTTACTATGGTTTAAATTGTTCACTGATGTTTCTAAGGCACTTTTTAGCCTTTATATACCATAGTTTAGTATTTAAACAACATATCAAAGTTTGGGGTATTTCACAAAATTTTGTGTATAACAACACCCCTAATAGTACAAAAGTTTAAGGAGTAGAAATAGGGCTAGTGTGAGCCTCGATTTTAAACCCTATCCTGTGTTGATTAAAGCTGATTAGGATCTAACCGGGTTTTAGGTCCACTTATAACCTAAGATTAATAACTATGTCATATAACAATAATTATTAAAACCTAAGCTAGCTCACTGGAACCTATTATGAGTCGCCACCTAATTTTAACCTAGGGTAAATAGGAAAGGTAGAGTTCGGGTTCGGGGCTTGGTATTCGACTTATTTAGGGTTCAAATTACTTTCATTACCCTTCCTAGGTCGCTTTTCCTCTACTTGGTTTATTTACGGTTATTACGAGTCGTTTTAACCTAAGTGCGCGAGCTTCTGTTTTTGTTGTTTTAGCATTTTTTGACAGAAAATTAAAGTGAAATTAAAAGCTACCTAAACTAGGGTTTCGGAGGCAGAATTAGGTCGAATTTTGCTTACGTCCGTGGCCACGGACCCCATGTCCGAGACCACGGACCCCAGTTAACCTAATTATACAGAAGAATCGAAATTAAAGGAAAAACAAAAAATTGCAAAGTCCGGGGCCACGGACAGGCTGTCCGTGGGCCCGGACATTATTAGAAAACCTAAATTTTGAATTTTTTTAAATCCCGCCGCCGTCCGTGGGCGTCCGGGCTTACGGACAGGGAGTCCGGGACCCCGGACATGACGTCCGTGGGTGCGGACCGCCCTCGGACGGCGGCTTTGAGGCTGTTCCCGAAAGTGTTTTTGGCTCAAATTTTATGGGTGTGTAGCCTGAAAGATGTACAAGACGTTAGTGATTGAAAGTTCTCAATTTGAATTCGAATTAAGCACGAAACTTGGTAAACAAGTTATTGGACAGAGACTTAAACAAACCGCAATACAGAAGCGTAAAAAGGTTAGTTTGAACCCAAAATTTGACAAAGAGTTAGTAAGGTCGTGGGGAATTAGAAAAGTAGGATTGTAACCTGTTTTACCTTCGAATTCAAGGGGATTCTTCACGTCGGGATTCGTCGGAGGCTCTGATGGTGCCGGTTCTGGATTGTGTTCGACCCGAGCTTCTGGTTGTTGATTGTTGAAGGTGTTCTTCACGTTTTGGAGGTGGTTTCGTTGATGTTTGATGATTGATGATGTTGTGGGAGTTGAAAAATATGTTTTGGTGTTAATTTTGGTGAGATTTCGGTGTTTGATCGTGGCTCTGGAGTTCAAAAATGTGGAGAGAGAGAGACGGCTGCCTTCTTTGAGAGTCTAGGGTTCTTGAGGTTATGAGATTCTGATTTTATCCAAAAACCTATCCCCTTATATAGACTTTCTTAAAGATAAAGAAAATCTAGTAAAAGTAAGATTTTTTGGTATTTTAATAAAAAGACTTCCCAAAGGAATTTTGCTGTGAAATTTTAACTAAATGTCAAGGATGGATATTATGAATTTTCTGAAGTGGAATCGGAATTTTTGAATGTTGGAATATTTTTAAATTGAATTTCTCGTCAGATTCAGTCAGAAATTGCTAGAAAATTATTAGAAATTCGAAAAATCAAAATTCCAACGCCATTATGCTTAAAATGTCATCCTCTATCATGGGTTAAAAAATCAAAGCATTTCAAGCTGGTTTGGGCATCTTTCGGAGGAGAGAGAAAGCCTATAGGAGGTCTTAGGAGCCTTAAAAATACGAAAACGCCCCTGACAATGATGAAACTGCTCCTCATGCCCTTGAATGCGCCGATCGAGCCGGAATCCCTCATTACTCGATTAAATGTCCCTCACAACACCAAAAGCTTGTAGACCCTAACCAGGGGGGTCAAAATTTTGGGTATAACAGATTGCCCCCCGTCAACTGGACTTTGTAATGGATGTGAAAAGTCTGGTTGATGCTTGAGTGAAGCCCCAAAATTTTGGACTCCACAGAATCCTCCATGTTTGTGCGAAACCGGGTTGACTACGTCCAGCTATTCGGAGGCGCTGACTACCTAAGCCACAAAACATTGTTGAGCTATTCTAAGCGCTGACTACCTAGCTAAATACAAAGCATTGTCGAGCTGTTCTAAGGCGCTGACTACCTGTAATGAAATGATGCAATGTCAAGCGTTTCTAAGGCGTTGACTACCTAGGATGTGAAAATTGGATGGTATGCAAATGCAAGAATGCTGAAATGCTAAGGATGCTAATGATGCTGATGATAATGCTGATGATAATGCTGATGATGTAATGATGCTGATGCTGATGATGCTCGGATGCTTCTGGGGACCGAAACCCGTGCCGATGCTCCTGGCTGGACCCAATATGGACTTATTGCCATCGCCCCCCAAGCCGGTGTGCAGGGATAACTCCTGGTAAAAACCCTGGGGACTTATTGCCTTTGCCCACCATTCGTTGATCCCAAAATAAGTTGACATCGCAAAAGGAGGATTTATTGCCATCACCTTGCCAACTTTCTGTCGCCAGGTCTTGTGACGCGCCTGGATAATGCAGCTAGGTCTTATGACGAGCCTATATGAATGAGATGAATGCAATGTGTTGATATGATGAGAGTGGGTAAGCTAAAAGGTAATGCTAGGTCTTACTACGAGCCTAAGGAAATGCAACTAGGTCTTATGACGACCCTAAAGGACGGTTCTAGGTCTTATGATGAGCCTAAAGGACGGTTCTAGGTCTTATGACGAGCCTAAGGAAGGATCTAGGTCTTATGACGAGTCTAAAGATGGTTCTAGGTCTTATGACGAGCCTATAGGGATGCAACTAGGTCTTACTACGAGCCTAAAGGTTGGATCTAGGTCTTATGACGAGCCTAAAGGTTGTTCTAAGTGAAAGTGAGTAAAATGTATGATGGGTCTAAATGGATGTAGAAGGATTAGGGTTTATGTCAAATCTGGAGATGGTAGGGCTCAAGACGGGCCTACAGACGTTTGAGTGTGAAGGTAGGGCTTAAGACGGGCCTGTGGGAATTTGATGTGGAGGAAAGGCCTAGGACGGGCCTGTGAATGTTGGATGTGGAGGTAGGGCTTAGGACGGGCCTGTGGGATGTGAGAATGGTTTGAACCTTTGGGTTTGGACTTTTGGGCCTCAATCGGTGTTGTTGCTGCAATTGTTGGAACCAACAATTGCCCCAGTATTCTTTCTTAAGGCAATCTGAGTTAGAGTTCATGGCGATCGATCGGAACGATCGATTGCCCCCAGTATTTCCTTTGGCTAAACGTGCGAACAAGTCTCATCCTCACATGGTCAAGGCTTATGTTTTGATGTGGTGCTTCTTAACCTACACTCGACGTGTTTGGTGTTTGCACTCGTTTCTCACTTACGGTCACAACTTCTCAACCATTGAATTTGACATTTGTTAGATTTACGCGTTCAACCTGTTACTTTCACTCGATTGAATACACAACTACTAAGTCGGAAGTCTTTTGAGCTTATAACGTGGCTATGGGGTGTGCTGAATGACAACAGGATAATGGAGGAATGTTTAGGATATGTGGAGCTTTAAGGATGACCAAAGCTGCAACTTGCACCGTCTCTCGGACTTGTCTTCTTTGCCTTGAAGTCATTTGGCTACTTCGTGATGACTTCGCTTATGAACTTGGGACTTGGAACTTTTGAATTGTTCCTTGCATCTTCTTTCTTTTTTTTCCGATTTTGGATTTCTTTGAGGCTTTTCAAGTTTGCCTTCCTTGAATCTCCTTTCCTTCGGGGTTCTTGTGTTTCCCGGTTTTGAACTTTGAGAGTTGTCTTTGATGTTAGCTCGTTTAGATCCTGTGTCACTTTGGGACCATTTGCGGATCGTTTCGTCACGCTGGTAGCAATTTTGCTTCTTTGGACTTGTGAAGTTGTTGTTCGGAAGTCGGGCTCCTTGCTTCCTTGGTCACCGGGTCGATTATTCATCACTGGCTGGCTTATTTGTGGAGCTTGTAGTGTTGTAAAAGAGGTCATATATGAAAAGCTCAGCGGGGGTGCCTAGGGTGTAATGTCAGGGTTCACAAGCTTTTGGGGTGTGGTGATATACCTAGGTGCTTCGTCATCCCTAATAGTTGTGTATCTGTTCTTTGTTACTTTTCACTGGTTTAAACGTAAATTTACAAATTATCTCCTTCGGTTGGAGTCATGTCGTTTACCTCACCTTTGAATGTAGCCTCTCTGGAGTCGTGTAAAAATGACACGCTCTTTCGCTCTTGGTTTACCGCTCAAGGCACTCTCGCGAAACGTTCACTCAGAGACTTGCTTGCACAAAATAAACAAACGTTATCGTTCCTTAACTCAGATTGCCCCCAGTATTGTTGTGGGGTTTTCTTGACAAACCTTAGAATGCCCAAGTTATTTGTGGAGGGTGATTGCATGTGTGGTGGTGAACAATGGTGGTGAGTGGTGATGGGTGATTGCTGAGTGATTCATTTCTTTGGCCTTTTGGCGGCCGCGGTTTGCTTTTTATGTGTCTGATGGAATGCTGCGACATGTGTGGTGACTGTAATGGAGGTGGTGAATACATGGATGGGAAGGTGGTCTCGTACAGGGGGTCTCATAAAAAAAACGAAGGTTTTTCTTTTATATGTTTGCAGACATGCTTTATGAGAGAGTTTTTTCTTTCTCCCTTCTTTTCTTTTTTTAGCACATGAACGAAGTATACTCATTTGAACATGAATCAAAGAAGAAATTTTATTGATAACCAAAAGAGTAACAACGACATTGAGTACCAACTAAATGGGAGAAAAACTAAACTAGCTAAAGAACTAAAAGAAAAGACAAAGGAAAAAGACAAGAGCTACGCAAAACAACTAAAGGAGAAGAAAAAAACAATGATCCTTAGTGGTGTTTTGGCATAGGATTCCCGAAGATATTCCCGCGCTCTGAGAATTGAAGTCCCTGGTCAATCAGGTCTTGGATCTTATGCTGTAGGGCCCTGCAATGATCAGTGTCGTGACCTGGTAACTGATGGTAAAGACAGAACTGATTTGGATTCCTGCCCAAACAGGTGACTCCTGGTCGGGGCGGAAGAGGCTGTAAGATGTTCTGCTCCTGGAGTTTTTCAGAGCATGACTCAATGGCCGACCAATATCTGTGAATTCTCGTTGACTGAAATCCGGTCTTGGAGGTGGTATTGCTTGATAATTCCTCCCCTGTTCCCTTGGCTGCTGGACCGCGTTCACTTCGTACTGTCCCGCGTACCTCTGCGGTGCGCTCTGTGCGTAAGCTGTGCTTGAGTAGGAAGCCTTTGCTGTTTCAGATTTTGGGAACTTCGAATTACTCCCGGACCCTCGAGGGTATCCAAGTTTTAGGTCTCCCTTGTGGATCTTCTCCTCCAAAACCCCTACCTGGCCCATGAGCATATCAAAGCTCGGAAAGTACATATACTTTAATTCATCATTGTACTGCTTTTGCATGTTCTCAACAATCATGCAGATTTGTTCCTGCTCATCCATCCTTGTAGGCATGCCTGCTCCCTTCCTCCTCCACCGCTTTATAAAGTCAGACATGGACTCACTTCCCGTTTGGCGCGTGCTGGCGAGATCAGGCCGGGTGATTTCAAAATTTTTAGCATACTCAAAGTGAGTCAGGAAAGCTTCGCATATCTCCTCATATGTCCTGGTGTTCATCCTCTGAGTTAGGTACCATCGTTGAGGGATCTCATCTAGGTATCGAGCAAAGACCTTGGCCTTCTGCATATCATTAAGCCTCAGGATAGACATTTCTCGATCAAACATCGCCAAATGAATTTGGGGATCGGTCGAGCCTTTGTAGAGAGCCAAAGTGGGGAGCTTCAGTTTCGCAGGTAGCTCGACATCTGGATAGGATCCCATGGAGAGATAATCAAAACCAGCGGGTTTTACCGGCCTTTTCCATGCGCTCAATGCGCCTCAAAGCCCTCTGAACTTCGGCGGCTAACTGGTTCCCAGGAGCACCACCACCGTATCCAACTTGGGTGTCATGTCCTTCTAAGGAGATATTGTCCATGCCGTATAAGGGATTGACAAATCCTGCAGCGGTCTTTCTTGTCTTGCCGCCTCCAGAGATCCTATTTTCTCATGGAGCTCAACTGTTGCTGCTGTATGCCGCGCCTCCAAGGCTTCAATGGCGGCTTGATGTCTCCGTACCAGGCTGGCTATTTGATCCTGCTCCCCTGTCGGACCCTCAGCGGTCCTGCTTTGGGCTGCCGTTTCCAATGCGGCCAACTTATCTTCTAGCTTGGCGATTGTGACCACATATTTATTCTCGAGTGCCTGGATTGCTTCCTGGTGTTTCAAATCAAAGTTTTTCATGAGCTCTTCAACAGAAGTGTTCTGGCTTTCCCCTCTGCTGGCTGATCCTCCTGAGAGATATCGTCATGCGCTTGGACCGACATGTCAGATGAGCTAGAATCTACCTCGGGCTGAAATAACGGAGGTGGGGGAGTAGGCAGTCGGGTTAAACGTCCGGAACTTCTCTCCCAGCGCCTTTCTGAAATCTTGCCTTCTTTCTGTTTTGGGACATAAAAAAGAAACATTAGGGCACGGGCTTTCAATGACGTGGAAAGGCTTTCCTCTGAGGGCCCTTGTGTTCTAATCACAGGACTCTTTTGCTTTTTCAGACTATTTGGGCCGTTAAAACATTCAAGCATTTCATTCGGACTGGGAGAGATTGATGGGTCGATACAGACATTGGGCCTGAGGCCCAGGAGAAAGAGAACATATGCACAGAAGTCTTACATAAGGTGGTGATGCAAATGCCCTCACAAGATGACTCAGTCCAACAGGTACAGGTCGATCCGGAGAGGTGCTTGGGGCGCAGGCCTGGGTCGCCACAAAGGAATAGGGCTTGCACGCTATTCTCTTTGGGCTTCCCCACTTTTTTCACATCACCCAAAGGTGTGCGTCTACGGTCGGGTCTTTGACTGACCAAACAATGGGTTAGGTAATGGTACTGCCAGGAAAATGCTTGGGGCTAAGGCCCAGGTATTAAGGGGGTATGGTTAGACGACACCCTCCTCTTTTCCCCCATTTATTCACATCACCTAAAAGGTGTGAGTCCCTGACAGGGGACCCTCAAACGGGTCCCGGGGTGAAATTGGTTTGTGTGGACCCTCGCTCTCATATGATGCAAGGGTGAAAAAATTAAATGCGCACGCAAGTAAACAAACAGAGTAAATAAAGCCATAAATAAACATTTTCAAGTTAAGCCCTCTTTCTTAAATTAAACAAGTTAAAATTAAGAAGTTTGCCCCCAGCAGAGTCGCCAGTCTGTGAGCCTCGATTTTAAACCCTATCCTGTGTTGATTAAAGCTGATTAGGATCTAACCGGGTTTTAGGTCCACTTATAACCTAAGATTAATAACTATGTCATATAACAATAATTATTAAAACCTAAGCTAGCTCACTGGAACCTATTATGAGTCGCCACCTAATTTTAACCTAGGGTAAATTAGGAAAGGTAGAGTTCGGGTTCGGGGGCTTGGTATTCGACTTATTTAGGGTTCAAATTACTTTCATTACCCTTCCTAGGTCGCTTTTCCTCTACTTGGTTTATTTACGGCTTATTACGAGTCGTTTTAACCTAAGTGCGCGAGCTTCTGTTTTTTGTGTTTTTAGCATTTTTTGACAGAAAATTAAAGTGAAATTAAAAGCAACCTAAACTAGGGTTTCGGAGGCAGAATTAGGTCGAATTTTGCTTACGTCCGTGGCCACGGACCCCATGTCCGAGACCACGGACCCCAGTTAACCTAATTATACAGACGAATCGAAATTAAAGGAAAAACAAAAAAATTGCAAAGTCCGGGCCACGGACAGGCTGTCCGTGGGCCGGACATTATTAGAAAACCTAAATTTTGAATTTTTTAAATCCCGCCGCCGTCCGTGGGCGTCCGGGCTTACGGACAGGGAGTCCGGGACCCCGGACATGACGTCCGTGGGTGCGGACCGCCCTCGGACGGCGGCTTTGAGGCTGTTCCCGAAAGTGTTTTTGGCTCAAATTTTATGGGTGTGTAGCCTGAAAGATGTACAAGACGTTAGTGATTGAAAGTTCTCAATTTGAATTCGAATTAAGCACGAAACTTGGTAAACAAGTTATTGGACAAAGACTTAAACAAACAGCAATACAGAAGCGTAAAAAGGTTAGTTTGAACCCAAAATTTGACAGAGAGTTAGTAAGGTCGTGGGGAATTATAAAAGTAGGATTGTAACCTGTTTTACCTTCGAATTCAAGGGGATTCTTCACGTCGAGATTCTTCGGAGGCTTCGATGGTGCCGGTTCTGGATTGTGTTCGACCCGAGCTTCTGGTTGTTGATTGTTGAAGGTGTTCTTCACGTTTTGGAGGTGGTTTGGTTGATGTTTGATGATTGATGATGTTGTGGGAGTTGAAAAATATGTTTTGGTGTTGATTTTGGTGAGATTTCGGTGTTTGATCGTGGCTCTGGAGTTCAAAAACGTGGGAGAGAGAGAGACGGCTGCCTTCTTTGAGAGTCTAGGGTTCTTGAGGTTATGAGATTCTGATTTTATCCAAAAACCTATCCCCTTATATAGACTTTCTTAAAGATGAAGAAAATCTAGTAAAAGTAAGATTTTTTGGTATTTTAATAAAAAGACTTCCCAAAGGAACTTTGCTGTGAAATTTTAACCACATGTCAAGGATGGATATTATGAATTTTCTGAAGTGGAATCGGAATTTTTGAATGTTGGAATATTTTTAAATTGAATTTCTCGTCAGATTCAGTCAGAAATTGCTAGAAAATTATTGGAAATTCGAAAAATCAAAATTCCAACGCCATTATGCTTAAAATGTCATCCTCTATCATGGGATAAAAAATCAAAGCATTTCAAGCTGGTTTGGGCATCTTTCGGAGGAGAGAGAAAGCCTATAGGAGGTCTCAGGAGCCTTAAAAATTACGAAAACGCCCCTGACAATGATGAAACTGCTCCTCATGCCCTGGAATGCGCCGATCGAGCCGGAATCCCTCATTACTCGATTAAATGTCCCTCACAACACCAAAACCTTGTAGACCCTAACCAGGGGGGTCAAAATTTTGGGTATAACAGCTAGGTGTGTCCTAATGTTGCCCAAAGTATCTCAAAGTAATGTGTCCTAATGTGGCCCGCATTTATCATCTCATTCATGTATTCTAATGTGGCCCACATCCACCATGGTATATTCTTCCTTAAATTATTTTGACCATTATTATTATTCACAATAATCTCATCAAAATCCATATATTTCACCATAAACAAATCATGCCATCAATCATCATGACTAAATAATTCCATTTTTCACATAATCATATCATTAATTATTTAACAACAATTTCTCATTGATCTCTCTCTAATATATAATATATAATCCTCATTCACCCATACACACACACATCCGCACATTCCACAAACAATAATCACAAACCAACACACTCACACACACACTCACAACCACTACAAAAGAATAATTTACAAAGTTAATAAACTAGTGAATGCAGTAACTTACATGATCTTCTAGCAATGACTCACACCAAAACCAACCAAGAAAATCAACTACTACTTATTCTGAGTGTTGCTACATACACGTCACCGATTACAAAGAGGGAAATAGGTGTATATCTTGTTTTCTGTTTCCTTTGGGTGCTCCTACGTAAGTGGTGGTAAGGTAAGGATGCGTGATGCAAATATATTTGTTTTTTTTGTATGTTCGAAATAAAATAGAGAGGAAAGGATGCAAGACAAAGAAGACCGGAGGGAGATAAGAAAGACAGGAGATTAAATTTACAAAGAAAGATGAAGAAGATGGCAACGTATATAGCCGCTGAGAACGTAAAGAAAGTGATGGAATGTGAACTAATTTATTAATGAATGTACTTAAACAATTGAATAAATTATGAAAAACTACAAGTTAGGAAATATCTAAAGATAAACTGATTCATTAAATAAATTCAGGTCATATGAATAGACACAACCAATGTAATAAATTGAGTTAGGAAATATGGAAGGATAAAACTGACTTAATAAATAAAGTCAAAAATATGGAAAGATAAATTCAACTTATTAAATAGAGTTAGGAAATATGGAAGGTTAAAAGTTATTTATTAAATAAGATTGAAATACGGAAAGTTAAAACCAATTCATTAGATAAAGTTAGGAAACAACAAAGGATAAAACCGATTAAATAAAACTGACTTATTAATATAGTAAAATCAATAGTAGTATTTAGATCATATCATTGTTATTATAACTCTATTATAACTATATAAAAAATACCATATTAATCAAAGTAAACATGAGGATCATTACTAAAACAATAAAATTTGCAACCAGCCTATTTAAAAATGTTATTTATTAAAATGAATTCTCTTTAGTAAATAATATACTCGTTATCTACATAATATATGTACTCGTAAGATACTTGGTAAACTTGCAAACTATAATACATACTCGTAAGATATTTACTGTACTTGCAAATTATAATATATACTCGCTTTTAAAATATATAATGTACCCATAAACTATATAATATACACATAAACTGTACGGTATAAGTATGTTGAAATTTAGGGGTATTTCATTATTCGCCCCTTAAATTGAAGTTTCGTCCTCAAAGCTTAAACTCACACTATTAACCAATTGTCCCTAATTAAAAACTAATTAATTCTAGGTAATTTACACTAAGGTTTATTACATAACACTAACCATAGTAAATATGGGTATTGCAGTCTATCCCTTTAAAAGAATGTTACGTCCTCGAAATTTACTTCCCAGTTAACTCATACCTAATTCAAGAGATGATAGAAACTTTGATAAGGTTTTGAGCCGCAAGAAATCGCACCTCGCCACCTCAATTCATAACCATAGGACTATAATTTATTCAAATAAAATTACTATCATTCCCAACTAGATATAGTTCGCTACTGAGTTCCAATCATCTAACATTCATTGATATATCCTTCAACATTTGGAGTTACTCGGTAACACCACTACCACTAATCACATCATTAACTCTTAAACTATCTCAACCTCATTACATTCGCAACGGAAATTCTAATACAATGGTGGGTGAAACAATGTCGTTAGCCACCCACGTGACTAACAAGGCCTAACTCAATACAGTAACGGTCTGACGGACCAAAATCCCGAGTACTTAACAAATACAAATCTCATTCCAATTCTAACCGAGTCATATACAAACCCTCAATTCAATACTATACAGAGTTATCACTTTCTCTATGCTGATGACACATTCGGACTTACCATACTATTACTTACAATTACAAATGTATTTGAATCTGCTACACATGTTTAACTGCAGCCCCGTCCTACTCTCGAACGGAATTCATCATCAGGGTACCGAAAAATAATGGGTGGTGTTATACCCAAAATTTTGACCCCCCTGGTTAGGGTCTACGAGGCTTTGGTGTTGTGAGAGGCATTGCAATCAAGTAGTGAGAGATCCCGGCTCGATCGGCACATTCCAGGGCATGGGAGCAGCTCCGTCATTATCAGGGGTGTTTTTGTAATTTTTAAGGCTCCTAAGACCTCCTATAAGCTTTCTCTCTCCTCCAAAGGATGCCAAAATCCGCTAGAAATGTTTTGATATTTTAACCCATGATAGAGGATGACAGTTTAAGCATAATGGCGTTGGAATTTTGATTTTTCGAATTTCCAATAATTTTCTTGCAATTTCTAACTGAATCTGACGAGAAATTCAATTTAAAATATTCCAACATTTAAAAAATCCGATTCCACTCATAAAAATCATAATTTCCATCCTTGACATGTGGTTAAAATTTCACAGCAAAATTCTTTTGGGTAGTCATTTAATTAAAATATCAAAAAATCTTACTTTTACTAGATTTTCTTTATCTTTAAGAAAGTCTATATAAGGGGATAGGTTTTTTGATAAAGGCAGAATCTCATATGCTCAAGAACCCTAGGAAGATAGAAGCCACAGCCTCCTCTCTCTCTCTCACGTTTTCCAACACCCGGCCACCGAATCATACCGAAAATCCCCCGAAATCACCATCTAAACACGTTTTCCAATCCCCAAAGCACCAATAATCATCAAAACCCCACAAAAACATCACCAAAACGTGAAGAAGAGCAAGAACAACCAACCACCAGAAGCTCAGTTCGAAAACCTTTCGGGTCTGCCACAAACGGAGCACTCTACGAATCCCAGTGTGAAGAATCGTTGTGAACTCGAAGGTAATAAATAGGTTAAATTCCACTTTCCTAACTCTCCACGACATTATCAGTCTTGCCTCAAAATTTGGGTTTAAACTAACTCTTTTTGCTTCTGTATCGCTAATTGTTTTAGCTACTACCTTGTTACTTGTTTGCTAAGTTTCGTATTAATTTTGATGTCAAATTGAGTTCTTTCAGTTACTAACGTGTTTAAAATCTTTCAGGCTACACACCCATAAAATTTGAGCTCAAAACACCCTCGGGAACCATCGAAAAACCCACTGTCTGTGGGTTGTCCGTGACCTCGGACTCATTGTCCGGGACCACGGACGGGTTGTCCGTGACCACGGACACCCACGGACGGTGGCGGATTTTGTATTTTTCAATTTTTTTCAAATTTTAGGGTTTCTGTCAGTACATGTCCGGGCCCACAGACACCCTGTCCGTGGCCCCGGACTTTTCAAGTTTGCGTTTTTATTTTAGTTTAGTTTTTGAAATCACTTAATTCAACTGGGGTTCGTGGTCTCGGACATTAGGTCCGTGGCCACGGATGTAATTAAAATTTGAACTAATTCTACCTCCGAAACCCTAGTTTAGGTAACTTTCAATTTCACTTTAATTTTCTGTAAAAAAATAAAAAAAACAGATGCGCGCACCTAGGTTAAAAAACAACTTTGTAGAAAGCCGTAAATAAACGAGTAGTAGAGGAAAACGACCTAGGAAGGGTAATGAAAGTAATTTGAACCCTAATTAAGTCGAATATCAAGCCCCCGAATCCGAACT
Organism: Limonium bicolor; assembly: GCA_023374045.1. Taxonomy (NCBI): domain Eukaryota; kingdom Viridiplantae; phylum Streptophyta; class Magnoliopsida; order Caryophyllales; family Plumbaginaceae; genus Limonium; species Limonium bicolor. The sequence continues at coordinate 275,199,106 of CM041778.1, forward strand.
CTCCTTTCCTAATTTGATCTAGGTTAAAATTAGGTGGCGACTCATAATAGGTTCCAGTGAGCTAGCTTAGGTTTTAATAATTATGGTTATATGACATAGTTATTAAACTTAGGTTATAAGTGGACCTAAAACCCGATTAGATCCTAATCAACTTTAATCAACATAGGATAGGGTTTAAAATCGAGGCTCACAGACTGGCGACTCTGTTGGGGACAAACTTCTTAATTTTAACTTGTTTTTATTTTAAGAAAGAGGGCTTAACTCGAAAATGTTTATTTATGGCTTTATTACTCTGTTTGTTTACTTTCGTGCGCACTTTAATTTTTTGCACCTTCGCATCATAGGAGAGCGAGGGTCCACACAAACCAATTTCACCCCGGGACCCGTTTGAGGGTCCCCTGTCAGGGACTCACACCTTTTAGGTGATGTGAATAAGCGCGGGAAAAGAGGAGGATGTCGTCTAACCACATCCCCTTAATACCTGGGCCTTAGCCCCAAGCGTTTTCCTGGCAGTGCCCTTACCTAGCCCATTGTTTGGTCAGTCAAAGACCCGACCGTAGATGCACACCTTCAGGTGATGTGAAAAGAGTGGGGAAGCCCAAAGAGAATAGTGTGCAAGCCCTATTCCTTTGTGGTGACCTGGGCCCATGCCCGAAGCACCTCTCTGTTGATCGATCCATACCTGGTTTGATTTAAACATCTAGTGAGGACATGTTGAATCTGTGTGGGCCTTGTTTGCTTGTGTGATCGGCCCACTACCCAGCCTAGAAACTGGTAGGAATTTCTCCTACATCAACCTAGCCCAACCCAAATTGTCAGTTCTATTTGTTTGCAGCCTAAAGGCTCTGTTTGGTTTAACATATGAGTTATGTGGGCTTCGGCCCAAAAGTTTAGACTTAGGTGGTTTCTTTTTCATCCCAATTTGGTTTATCCATTTAGTTCTAGGCCCATAAAAATCCACCTAAAAGCAATCCATGAGACATGTAAACCAACCAAGCCTTCCACTGAAATTCTTCCGACCCAAGGCCTATTCTAGTATAGGTTAACTCTTCACTTGGGCTTTAGCCCAAAATCCTAGATCTAGGCATCATCTTTCAGGTTCAATCAATACTACTCATTCAGGTTTCAGTCCAAATTCCAACCTAGGGTTTTGTTCAGCAATCATTCTGGCCCAAATACCACACTCATGACTCATTCAATTTGGGGCCCATAGACCAATTCATAGTTTTGGCCCATAAGCTTCGCTCTCAATCCAGAAGTTCGGCCCATAGCACAAAACATTTGAATCCAAGATAGGTTGCATAACGCATTCATTCCAGTTTCTAGCGTCAAGCCCGACAAGAACATCAAACGAATCTTAGACTTCAAGGTTTTCCCACTCGGCCCAGTGGCCCATTCATGGTTCGTGTGGCCTCCTTCAGCCCGTTTGCTTCACTTCTAGATTAAGGGTATTCAGGCCCGCAAATCTGTTCTATCCTTGGAGTCACTCTAGCTCATGCACTTCACTCGCAGCTTGGAAAAGATTCAGACCCGGGTTCCTCCTACATAACCCATAGGCATTCCTAGTTCAAACATTTTACGAGGCCTATTCGAAGTTTAGAAGGAAGGAAATCACGGCCATCTCAATGGCGTCCCGACGGCCCAGAGCTCGAGTCTTCAGTATGTTGGCATCAGACAGCCCAACATCACTATGTTAGAAGTTTTCTCGATTTGGTAGTTTTCTTTTCCCAGTCGTTCTTCCAACTTTTATGGTAGCTAGCTTCCTTTTATCATTTTAGGTAGTTTTCTTAAGATTACAATTTTTGATGTTGTCTTTCCATTCATGAATTAGAGCATTGTTCCATTTTTATTATTTTTTTGCATTTATTCACAAAACCAGAATACCAATAAATAAGTCATCACGTCATTTCACCATCATCACATCCATGTCATCACATACATCCCATGTCATCACATCACACTCCCCTCTTCACAATCATTCGCACATGAAATATCTCACACCACCTTGTTGGCTTCCACCATTCATCACCTCTCAATGGAAAATTTCACCATACACTGAAAGCATCCCACTACCATGTTTTACTTTCATCACTACATCACTCCACCAAAACAGCGAGACCTTATCGCCATGTACCACCACACATACAGCCACCTCCAACAAATAACCTGGGTATTCAAAAGGCTTGTCAAAAGACCCCAAAACAATACTGAGGGCAATCTGAGTTAGGGGTCGATAACGTTTATTTCATTGGTTTAAAGTGCGTGAACAAGTCTTTGAGTGAACATTTCACGAGAGTGCCTTGAGCGGTAAAACCATGAGTGAAAGAGCATGTCATTTTTACGTGGCTCCAGAGAGATTACATTCAAAGGTAAGGTAAACGGCATGACTCCAACCGAAGGAGATAATTTGTAAATTTACGCTTAAACCTATGAAAAGTAACAAAGAAAGGATACACAATTATTAGGGATGACAAAGCACCTAGGTACAGCACCACACAGCCAAAAGCTTGTGAACCCTAACATTACACCCTAGGCACCCCCGCTGAGCTTTTCACATATGACCTCTTTTACAACACTACAAACTCCACAAAATAAGCCAGCCAATGATGAATAATCAACCCAGTGACCAAAGGAAGCAAGGAGCCCGACTTTTGAACATCAACCTCACAAGTCCAAAGAAGCAAAACTGCTATCAGGACGATGAAATGATCCGCAAATGGTCCCAAAGAGACACAGGATCCAAATGAGCTCACATCAAAAACAACTCTCAAAGTTCAAAACCGGGAAACACAAGAACCCCGAAGAAAAAGAGATTCAAAGAAAGGCAAACCTGAAAAGCCTCGAAGAAATCCAAAATTGGAAGAAAGAGAGAAGGTGCTAGGAACAACTCAAAACTCTCAAACCCCAAGCTCATAAACAAAGTCATCACGAAGTAGCCAAACGACTTCAGGACAAAAAGGCAAGTCCGAGAGAAGGTGCAAGTTGCAGCTTTGGTCACCCTTATAGCTCCACGTATCCTAAACATTCCCTCATCATCCCATTGTCTTTCATTACACCTCATAGCCACGTTATAAGCTCAAAAGACTTCCGACTTAGTAGCTGTGTATCCAATCATGTGAAAGTAACAGGTTGAACGCGTAAATCTAACGAGTGTCAAATTCAATGGTTGAGAAGTTGTGACCGTAAGTGAGAAACGAGTGCAAACACCAAACACGTCGAGTGCAGGTTAGGAAGAACCACATCAAAACATAAGCCTTGACCCTGTGAGGATGAGACTTGTTTGCACGTTTAATCAAAGAAAATACTGGGGGCAATCGATCTGATCGTCCGATCGATCGACTCTACTCAGATCCTAAGGAAAAATACTGAGGGCAATTGTTGGTTCCAACAATTGCCATGACAACACCATTGAAACTAAAACAAGCTTGAGCACCACCATCCCACCACAGGCATAAGCCCTTACATCCACATCAAACACCTCAGGCGCACATAAGCTCTAACCTCCACACACACACACTCTCAAGCCCGTCATTAGCCTTACCCCACAAACAGACCTCCCCATAACCCTGACCACCATCCATCAATCACCTAACCATAATCCCAGGTTTATCGTATATCCTAAACACCAGCAAAAGCCTTTAGCACCACAAAAAAAAACCATACCCCACCAGTGACATGTTCATCTTCTAAGAAACAAAATGCAAATATGAAATTCTTAGTCAGGAAGTGATTCTTTTCTTTCCTTTTTCAGTAGAGTTTTTCCCAAGCTTTGCCATGTTTGGCACATTTTCCAGCAATTTCTTGCTTTAAACAATTTTCAATTCTCATCATTGCCATGTTTGGCACATTTGTCAACAGTTTCTTGCTTTGAACAAATATCTTACATGCACTGTGATTGCATTTTACAAACTTTTGCGTACACCTTACCATCGCCACGTTTGGCCCTTTTACAATTGGTTTTCACCACATGCATTTGCACGAGACCATTATCTTTCTAGCCCATTTTTAGTGCGAGACCCATCATGCACTTAACTCACTTTCACTTAGATCCAATCCTTAGGCTCGTCATAAAACCTAGATCCAACCTTTAGGCTCGTCATAAGACCTAGATCCAACCTTTAGGCTCGTCATAAGACCTAGATCCAATCCTTAGGCTCGTCATAAGACATAGATCCAACCTTTAGGCTCGTCATAAGACCTAGATCCAACCTTTAGGCTCGTCATAAGACCTAGATCCAATCCTTAAGCTCATCATAAGACCTAGAACCATCCTTTAGGCTCGTCATATGACCTAGATCCAATCTTTAGGCTCGTCATAAGACCTAGAACCATCCTTTAGGCTCGTCATAAGACCTAGTTGCATTCCTTTAGGCTCGTCATAAGACCTAGAACCGTCATATAGGCTCGTCATAAGACCTAGTTGCATTATCCAGGCGCGTCACAAGACCTGGAGGCAGAAAGTTGGCAATGTGATGGCAATAAATCCTCCTTTTGCGATGTCAACTTATTTTTGGGATCAACGAATGGTGGGCAAAGGCAATAAGTCCCCAGGGTTTTTACCAGGAGTTATCCCTGCACACCGGCTTGGGGGGCGATGGCAATAAGTCCACATTGGGTCCAGCCAGGAGCATTGGCACGGGTTTCGGTCCCCAGAAGCATCCGAGCATCATCAACATCATTAGCATCATTAGCATTTCGGTATTCTTTCATTTGCATACCATCCAGTCTTCACATCCTAGGTAGTCAACGCCTTAGAATCGCTTGACATTGCATCATTTCATTATTACAGGTAGTCAACGCCTTAGAATCGCTTGACATTATTTCATTTTTGTCACCCAGGTAGTCAGTGCCGTAGAATAGCATGACACATTTCACTTATAGGTAGTCAGTGCCTTAGAATAGCTCAACAGCGTTTTGTTGCATAGGCAGTCAGCGCCTCCGAATAGCTGGACGTAGTCAACGTGGTTACGGACAACATGGAGGATTTTGTGGAATCCAAAATTTTGGGGCATCACTCAAGCATCAACGAGACTTTTCACATCCATTACAAAGTCTAGTTGACGGGGGGCAATCTTTTATACCCAAAATTTTGACCCCCCCTGGTTAGGGTCTACAAGTTTTTGGTGTTGTGAGAAGCATTGCAATCAAGTAGTGAGAGATCCCAGCTCGATCGGCGCATTCCAGGGCATGGGAGCAGCTCCGTCATTATCAGGGGCGTTTTTGTAATTTTTAAGGCTCCTAAGACCTCCTATAAGTTTTCTCTCTCCTCCAAAGGATGCCCAAATCAGCTCTAAATGTTTTGATATTTTAACCCATGATAGAGGATGACATTTTAAGCATAATGGCGTTGGAATTTTGATTTTTCGAATTTCCAATAATTTTCTAGCAATTTCTGACTGAATCTGACGAGAAATTCAATTTAAAAATATTCCAACATTTAAAAAATCCGATTCCACTTCAGAAAATTCATAATTTCCATCCTTGACACGTGGTTAAAATTTCACAGCAAAATCCTTTGGGAAGTCATTTAATTAAAATATCAAAAAATCTTACTTTTACTAGATTTTCTTTATCTTTAAGAAAGTCTATATAAGGGGATAGGTTTTTTGATAAAGGCAGAATCTCATATGCTCAAGAACCCTAGGAAGACAGAAGCCCAACCTCTCTCTCTCTCTCTCACGTTTCCAACACCCGGCCACCCGAATCATACCGAAAATCCCCCGAAATCACCATCTAAACACGTTTTCCAATCCCCAAAGCACCAATAATCATCAAAACCCCACAAAAACAACACCAAAACGTGAAGAAGAGCAAGAACAACCAACCACTAGAAGCTCGGTTTGAAAACCTTTCGGGTCTGCCACAAACGGAGCACTCTACGAATCCCGGTGTGAAGAATCGTTGTGAACCCGAAGGTAAAATAGGTATAAATTCCACTTTCCTAACTCTCCACGGCATTATCAGTCTTGCCTCAAAATTTGGGTTTAAACTAACTCTTTGTCGCTTTTGTATCGCTAATTGTTTTAGCTACTGCCTTGTTACTTGTTTGCTAAGTTTCGTATTAATTTTGATGTCAAATTGAGTTCTTTCAGTTACTAACGTGTTTAAAATCTTTCAGGCTACACACCCATAAAATTTGAGCTCAAAACACCCTCGGGAACCATCGAAAACCCACTGTCCGTGGGTTGTCCGTGACCTCGGACTCATTGTCCGGGACCACGGACGGGTTGTCCATGACCACGGACACCCACAGACGGTGGCAGGATTTTGTATTTTTCAATTTTTTAAAATTTTAGGGTTTCTGTCAGTACATGTCTGGGCCCACGGACACCCTGTCCGTGGCCCCGGACTTTTCAAGTTTGCGTTTTTATTTTAGTTCAGTTTTCGAAATCACTTAATTCAACTGGGGTCCGTGGTCTCGGGCATTAGGTCCGTGGCCACGGACGTAATTAAAATTTGACCTAATTCTGCCTCCGAAACCCTAGTTTAGGTAACTTTCAATTTCACTTTAATTTTCTGTCAAAAAATAAAAAAAAAATTGAAGCGCGCACCTAGGTTAAAAAACAACTTTGTAGAAAGCCGTAAATAAACCAAGTAGTGGAAAAACGACCTAGGAAGGGTAATGAAAGTAATTTGAACCCTAATTAAGTCAAATATCAAGTCCCCGAACCCGAACTCTCCTTTCCTAATTTGATCTAGGTTAAATTATGGCGTATCTCATCATAGGTTCCAGTGAGCTAGCTTAGGTTTTAATAATTATGGTTATATGACTTAGTTATTAAGCTTAGGTTATAAGTGGACCTAAAACCCGATTAGATCCTAATCAACTTTAATCAACATAGGATAGGGTTTAAAATCGAGGCTCACAGGTGGCCCCAAAAGGGGCTCAGCACCTTTACTGGTATGGTAGTTGTGCAACCCGCTACTACAGGGCCACACCCAACTAATTCTCGTCTAAGCATGCGATTGATTTTATTTAATTCATAACATGAAATGTTGTAAACACACAACATGCTCGCATAACACAAGTATTCAAACAATGGAACACATTCACAAGACTAACACATTAATTTGTTAGTTTGCACTATCTTACTCTTTAGGCCTTGAGGGTTTCTCCCTCACTAATGCCTCATTCTCACTATTCAATGTCTTATCCAATCACTTCGGATGACTTTACTTGTTCTCTTAGTTCTATAGACACCGCAGGTCTCAATCTTGTTTCCTCAACTATTCTTCTCTTGAATGATTCTCAAATCAATTCTCTTAAATAATCCATAGTCAATTCTCTTGACCTCCGGGCAGAGACATTCATAATTCTCACCGCCAAGCTTTCGGGTTCTAATCTTACTCCCCTAGTTTTGACCCAAGACCGGATCTAGCATGGTGGGGAGGTTTAACCAGAACTCGGAACTACTCTCTTAGTTCCACTTTCTTTCACATACGTCCGAATCTCTGTCGGACTACTCACATTCCCAATCACTCCTCTCATCGGAATCATACACAATCATGTATATTAGTCTAGAAGCATCACTCTCGATGTCATCTAATAACTTAGGGAATATTCTCGAGTTCTTGAATACTTAGATTTAAGGGTTGCCCCAACATTTCGAATACTTATATGTTCGGGTCATTTTCTCATACTAGGTTGGATCCTCATATAGGAGGTCGACTATCATCAATAGGGGGCTCAATAGTCCCATTCACCTCTCTCACACTCTAGTGAGTTCATAAGATGGAATTATCGTTGTTCTCGACGAACCACGGACTCATTGTCCGGGACCACGGACGGGTTGTCCATGACCACGGACACCCACGGACGGTGGCAGGATTTTGTATTTTTCAATTTTTTAAAATTTTAGGGTTTCTGTCAGTACATGTCCGGGCCCACGGACACCCTGTCCGTGGCCCCGGACTTTTCAAGTTTGCGTTTTTATTTTAGTTCAGTTTTCGAAATCACTTAATTCAACTGGGGTCCGTGGTCTCGAGCATTAGGTCCGTGGCCACGGACGTAATTAAAATTTGACCTAATTCTGCCTCCGAAACCCTAGTTTAGGTAACTTTCAATTTCACTTTAATTTTCTATCAAAAAACGTCAAAAAATAAAAAAATTGAAGCGCACCTAGGTTAAAAAACAACTTTGTAGAAAGCCGTAAATAAACCAAGTAGAGGAAAAACGACCTAGGAAGGGTAATGAAAGTAATTTGAACCCTAATTAAGTCGAATATCAAGCCCCCGCACCCGAACTCTCCTTTCCTGATTTGATCTAGGTTAAAATTAGGTGGCGACTCATAATAGGTTCCAGTGAGCTAGCTTAGGTTTTAATAATTATGGTTATATGACTTAGTTATTAAACTTAGGTTATAAGTGGACCTAAAACCCGATTAGATCCTAATCAACTTTAATCAACATAGGATAGGGTTTAAAATCGAGGCTCACAGGTGGCCCCAAAAGGGGCTCAGCACCTTTACTGGTATGGTAGTTGTGCAACCTGCTACTACAGGGCCACACCCAACTAATTCTCGTCTAAGCATGCGATTGATTTTATTTAATTCATAACATGAAATGCTGTAAACACACAACATGCTCGCATAACACAAGTATTCAAACAATGGAACACATTCACAAGACTAACACATTAATTTGTTAGTTTGCACTATCTTACTCTTTAGGCCTTGAGGGTTTCTCCCTCACTAATGCCTCATTCTCACTATTCAATGTCTTATCCAATCACTTCGGATGACTTTACTTGTTCTCTTAGTTCTATAGACACCGCAGGTCTCAATCTTGTTTCCTCAACTATTCTTCTCTTGAATGATTCTCAAATCAATTCTCTTAAATAATCCATAGTCAATTCTCTTGACCTCCGGGCAGAGACATTCATAATTCTCACCGCCAAGCTTTCGGGTTCTAATCTTACTCCCCTAGTTTTGACCCAAGACCGGATCTAGCATGGTGGGGAGGTTTAACCAGAACTTGGAACTACTCTCTTAGTTCCACTTTCTTTCACATACGTCCGAATCTCTGTCGGACTACTCACATTCCCAATCACTTCTCTCATCGGAATCATACACAATCATGTATAGTAGTCTAGAAGCATCACTCTCGATGTCATCTAATAACTTAGGGAATATTCTCGAGTTCTTGAATACTTAGATTTAAGGGTTGCCCCAACATTTCGAATACTTATATGTTCGGGTCATTTTCTCATACTAGGTTGGATCGTCATATAGGAGGTCGACTATCATCAATAGGGGGCTCAATAGTCCCATACACCTCTCTCACACTCTAGTGAGTTCATAAGATGGAATTATCGTTGTTCTCGACGAACCATTAAAGGGGTTTACTAATCCCATATATTTCTTTTTACTTTTCTCATGAGTTCATATCGTTGAACTATAGTTATTCTCTAGTTGAGATTTCGTACGTGTTTTCTCCGTGGTTTAGTTACATTGTGTATCGACTCTCACTATGAGTCTATAACCAACGTTATTTAATTGTGAGTTGGACAACAATACTCAGTTAGTTTGCAGCTCAAGCAAGTTTGGTTAGTTCACACACAGCATGCATCAAGTTATACATATATATATATATTTATATATATATCAAATGCAGTAAACATTTTCATGCTTTTATCTTATTAGGTTGGCACATATAACAAGTAGCACACAAGCTGAGTGTAACTCGGCAGGACACAAGTTGCAAGAAAACCATACCTTTCACCATGAAATCACTCTAACGTGTCGTCTCACGCTCCTCTGACAATTCTCGATTCAACTGGTTAAATTACAACGTTTCGATTAACGTTAAGGAGATACGGAAATTTAAATGATTATCGCGCCCGTACTTAACCCCGTTGTCCCGTTGTCTTATCCTTACTCATGTGATCTTAAGTTCTCACTTTCTCATTCAATCTAACACTTATTTATACTCCTAATGACCTTTACATGTCATCAAACAAGTCTTAATTATCATCTCAAATCATCACCAACCAAATCCCCATCATTTAATGCCTTTAAAACACTCATGGTTCAATTTTGGGAGTGGTCCGGGACTTGGTCCTGACCTTAACTCTCGGACTAGTTCATGTAGGAAACTCTTAGGTGATTTTATTGATTGGTCTGGGACTTTACCAGGGACTTAAGTCCCGGACCAGGCTTAGACAGAAACTCTCGGTAGTTATTTTAGGGTGGTCCGAGACTTTGTCCTTAACCTAAGTCTCGGACCATAGCAGTAATCTGTCAAATTTGACAATTTCAATCTCTATTCCAACACCAATTCTCACCCAATCCTTTCCTAATCTTTCCACATGTTTCCAAACATGTTATAACACTTTAAACACTCATTAAACCTTCCTAATTCATTGGTCAAACTCTTTACTCAATCCTTGTTCAATTCTACAAGTTTCCCCTCAAAAATTCTGCACTTTGCAACTTAGCTCCTGAATTCCTAAGTTGCACTTTTGCTCACTAATTCTTTAACTCCATTGTTTCTCCTACAAACATTTTGACCATGCCACATTCTTCCTAAGCATTTAAATCTCCATTACCAAAGCTCATTCATTATTTCCCAAGTCAAACACTCTAGTTCTTTCCTAGAATTTCCAAGGCACTTCAACATCACATTTGCTACAGATTTTACATAAATCCATTCCATTCTTCAACTAACACTTCAAGGTGATTAACTACCCAAATTAATCCCCATTTATTCCTAGTTAGCCTTAGGTTCTCTAATACGCATAACATAACTTAAACCTTTCAATTTCTACAGAATTTTTGTCATAACTTCCCTACAATTCTAGCACGCCCAAGTGCATCATTTCATCCTCCTAAATCAATTCCAACAAGCCATATCCTTAGTGAATTCTACCAGCACACAAGTCCACTTAAACTCATCCAAAATTTCATCAATCACAACATAATGCATAATCACAACTCACTTGGCTCCAAGGCCCTCAAATCAAGTAACAACTCACCATTGTCTTAAGCTTAAACACAATTCTCTCTACTAACTACCAATTACATTTTCCAGTACAATTTTGGTTCATTCATTTAATTTCCCATGCCATAAACTTAAAAGCACTAAGGATAGGCATTAAGGTAGAGGGTTTACCTTTAATTCTCAAGTTCTCTTTTCACTTCCCTTCTTTCGCTTCTCCATTTCTCTTGACTCAAAATAGGCCAAGGGGGCAATGTAATTGCCAAGTTCCAACCCAACATTCAATGAGGAAATGAGATTAAGTAAAGACACCTAACTCATTAATTAATTTTGGAATGCAAGGAAATGCTTAAAGCACTAGAATTAGACATTACCTTTGAAACCCTATGATGAGCTTTTGGTCATGTATCAAAGAAGGGCTTCCACTTAGCTTTTATAGCTTGTATCCATGCTCAAACAAAGAAGGAAAACAGAGCAATGGGGGAGTCAAAATCGGCTATGATAAGGAATGGGGAGAAGATGAGTTTTCTTTAGATTTTCTTACCTTAACTCAAAGGGGGAACATACTAGCTCTAGAAAATGTGATTTCTTCTTCAAATGGAGCTATACCCATGGATATCATCTTCATCCTTTGGAGATTTTGAAAAGAGGGAAAGAAAGCTCTTGATGAGGGGAACACAATTGTGGCTTGAGTAAGTCAAGAAAGGTGAGAACCCATGGGAGGGAGCTTCAAAAACGTGAGGAAGAAGGGGAGGGTAGAAACCAGATGGGAGAGAGGGAGGAATATGTCTGATAGGGGGAGAGGAATGAGAGTGAGAGGAGAGAGAGAGGGAAAGTAAAGGGTTTTATTTACTTTTTACTTTTCCCCTTTTTACTTTATTACTTTTTCTCTTCTCATAAATAAGCTAGTTTACTAATTGAGAGAGGGGAGTGCTGAAACTAATAAAAACCAGCCCCTTGTAGTTAATAAAGTAGGGGAGTTTTTTTCTTTTCGCAAGAAACACTCGTTAATTTCCCGGTTTGGCACTATTCATTAACCGGGCCCGTTTTTCGGATTTTTCTCGTTTCTTTAAATTATAAGGGTTCTTAAACCTTCATTAATGTTTAAATATAGTTATATGATCAAATATAATTTTTATGAGTCTGTTTAACCACTTAAAGTCACATTTTCAGGTTTTCTCAAAAAACGTGCTTTAGGACTTTGTTTGCGTTTTTAATCCACTATGTGGATCTATTTTCTTCAGGATTTGTTCCCACACATTCTTAGTGTATAATTAAGTCTTAGGAATCCATCTAGGAACCTATTTAAGGTCATATACCTCTCATAGTTGCTTAACGCACATTTTTACCTTGTGTGCCTTTTAAGTGTTTTCTCTTTTTTTCTTTCTTCACCAAAATTCTGTAGGCATCATTAGGTCTCTAAAAATCATATTAGAATAATTAATCACCATATTTAAGTCCGGGATATTTCATACTCTAAATCAAAAAATTCATAACAATATCACTTGAGCGTCATAGGCTCTCAACATGTACATCAATATCATAAACTTTCACTCATATCCATAATCATCACATATTCCTTTATGGAAACATTCATCCTAATCGACACTTTAACATATCTACCATAAAAAAGATTCAATCCTCAACACACATAGTATCACAACATGCATTAAACACAAAGAAAGCATCACACAAAAGAAAAATAATTCTCCGCAGAAAACAGCTTGTCCAAATTTTTATTTTAAAATCAATTATTCCATTTTTATCTTTCATATCCAATAATCTAGTTGATTTTTCTCTGATACCACTTTACAATACCCCATATGAGCAATTGTCCAACAAACTAGCTCCCAAGCCATCAGGGCTTGAAAACTAGCCACTTTAGGCCCTTAATCCTCACTTGGGCTTAAAAGTGGAAGGCCTTGTTGTTGTAGTCAACCCATATGTATGCTTATAAACTTTTCCCATTGTTACTCATATCTCGATGTGGGAATGGGGCGCGCTTCAAGTGTGAATCCTTGGAGCACCGCGTTGCTCAATGCCCTAAGGTTGGTAGTGGTGGTAGTGATTATGTAGACAGAGATGCTGGTTCCGGGTCTAAGGTGAAGCCCGAGCGCAAGAAGCCTCAGGCTCAAGCGAGGGTGTATGCCATGGTTGGAAAGTGAGACCGTTCAGTACACCGTGTGGTGTCAGGTATTTTTCCAACCGTCTTCTCAGTCAGTTTTTTGTTTATTCAATTCTAGATCTACTCACTCTTTTATGTCTGATGATTTTGTGGGTAAGCTCCATTTGTTTATTGAGCTGCGGGGCATGGATTTGTATGTTACTAGTCTATTGAGTGGGACAACCCCTCTTGTGCTTGATTATGTGTATAGAGCCTATCCTATGGTAGTGTAGGACAGTATTTTGTGTGTTGACCTCATCCCTCTATGGATGACTTGCTTTGATGTGATTCTGGGCATGGATTAGCTGTCTGAGCATCATGCTAATATTGAATGTTCTACTAATAGAGTTGTGTTTGAGGAGCCAGGTAGACCCCGTTTAGAGTTTGTGGGGAATTTGGTTCCCTGCTCACCGGTAATGATGTCAACGATGAAAGCGTTCAACTTCTTGAGGAAGGGTTGCCAGGGATACTTGTGTTTTATCCCTGAGGTTAGAGAGGGATTGAGATGGAGGACATCCCGTGGTTCATGAGCTTGTTGAGCTGTTCTTAGGACAATGTGCCCGGAATCCCTCCGGATAGGGACGTTGAGTTTATGATTGAGTTGGCGTCAGGACTCAGCCTATTTCTAAGGCCCCTTACTATATAAGTCCAGTGGAGCTTACAGAGCTAAAGCTGCAGTTGTAGGATTTGTCGGTATGTGATTCATTCACCCTAGTGTGTCTCCCTGGGGTGCACTGAACCTGTGTGTGAAGAAGAAGGATGACAGCTTCAGATTGTGCATTGACAACTAGGAGCTAAATTAGGTTCCTATTAAGAATAAGTATCTGCTTCCCCTTATCAATGATCTGTTCCACCAATTTGTGAGAGCTGGTGTGTTTTTGAAGATCGACCTTCATTCGGATTACCATCAGTTGAGGATTAAGGCAAATGATGCTCCTAAGTCATCTTTTAGACTTGTTGTGGATGCTACAAGTTCTTGGTGATGCCGTTTGGTTTGACGAATGCTCCTTCGGTGTTTATGGATATGATGAACCACGAGTTCAAGCTATTTTTGGATCAATTCATTGTAGTGTTTACAGACAGAATCTTGGTGTATTCCAAGAATGTTGAGGAGAATCTGAGGGCTGCACTTTAGACTCTAAGAGAGCGTGAGCTGTATGCGAAGCTGAAAAACTTGAGTTTTGGTTGGATCAGGTTGTCTTCTTAGGTCATGTAGTCTCTAAGGACAGTATTTCTGTTGACACATAGAAGATTAGGGCGATTCAGAGGTTTGCAGTTTCCTCGGTTTGGCGGGTTACTATAGGAAGTTTGTGAAGGGCTTCTTGAAGATTGTTTCTCCTTTGAATCATCTGCTCCGGAAAGATATGCAGTTTGAGTGGAGCGAGGCATGCGAGCTAAGCTTTCAGGAGCTTAAGTGGAGGTTGTTGTCCGCTCCTATCTTGACCCTACCGTTTGGGACAGATGGTATAGAGGTTTTCTATGATGCATCGCATAAGGGTCTTGGTTGTGTGTTGATGCAGCATGAGAAGGTGGCTGTGTATGACTCCCGTCAGCTTAATCCAAACAAGAAGAACTACTCAGCCCGTGATCTAGAGTTAGTGGTGGTGATGTTGCTCTGAAGATATGACGACACTACGGGTAAGGTGCATCATGTAAGGTTTACACAGACCATAAGAGTCTCAAGTATCTGTTTACTCAGAAGGAAATGAACTTGAGACATAGGAGGTGGTTGGAGCTTCTTCATGACTATGATTTGGAGATCCACTACCAACCTAGTAGATCAAATGTTGTTGTTGATGCGCTCAGTCATAGAGGAGCTTCTGGTGTTGTATGCACTCTCTTCGAGACTCAAAGGTCCTTGTTTGATTTACAGCGTCTGTGTGTTAAGATTGTTTGTCCAGACAGTTATGGGATGTTGGTTGCTCTTCAGGTTCAGCCTACCTTGAACGAATGAATCAAGGCCAGTCAGAAGGAGGATGCAGAGTTTTGTAAGATTCGAGAGAGTGTTTCTACTGGTCAGGATTCAGAGTTCAGGGTGTCTGAGGATGGTTGCCTGCGGTTCAGAGATAGGGTCTATGTGCCGAGTGATGCGGCCCTGAGGTAGGAGATTATGTAGAAGGCACACAGACCACCATCCCCTCGTACACCCAGGAGGTGTTAAGATGTACCGAGATTTCTGAGGGTCATTCTCGTGGAACAACATAGAAGAGAGAGAGAGAGAGATCTTTGAGTTTGTTTCCAGATGTCAGACATGTCGACAGGTGAAGGCTGAGAATCAGAGACCTCCTGGGCTTCTTCAGCCTCTTCCCATTCCAGAGTGGAAGTGGGAAAGTGTAGGTATGGATTTCGTGATGGGTGTCCCTCGGGCTTCAAAGGGTTTTGATGTTGTTTGGGTGATAGTGGATACACTCACTAAGAGTGCCAACTTTCTACAAGTCAGGAAGACCTTTAGTCTAGAGCGGCTAGCTCAGTTGTATTTAGACCAGATTATGTGGTTGCATGAAGTTCCTGTGACCATAGTTTCAGACAGCGATCATAGGAGTGTGTCCCATTTTGGGTGCAGCCATCATAAAGCTTTGGGGACCAAGTTCGCGTTTAGTTCGGCCTACCATCCGAAGTCAAATGGTCAGACAAAGAGGACTAATCAGATTCTGGGGATATGCTCAAAGTGTATGCATGTTGGATTTCGGTGGTAGCTGGGATCAGCATGTGACTTTGATACAATTCGCCGACAACACCAGCTTCCAGTCTAGTATCAGTATGACACTATTCGAAGCGTTGTATGGTAGGAGATGCAGATCTCCCAATATATTGGGATGATCTGAAGGAAAGGAATTTTATAGGCCCTAATTTAGTTCAAAATGTAGTGAGCAAGATTCAGACCATCCGGAAGCGTCTGCTAGTTGCTCAAAGCCGTCATAAGAGCGCAAATCGGAGGAGGCGACCGTTAGAGTTTCAGGTTGGTGATCATGTTTTTCTAAAGGTTTCTCCTATCAGAGGTGTGGTCAGATTCAGGAAGAGTGGCGAGCTTAGTCCATGCTTCGTTTGTCCATTTGAGATCTGTTGAGAGATAAAAGTGTTACAGAGATAGTCAATCACCTCGACTGAGTCACCCGTCCTCGACAAAACACAAAGAACGAGTTTCGCACCAAACTACAAAAGAGTCTGCGCAACTGAAGAAGCACCACGGACCCTTTCATTCCGTTACGAATATTAAGGAACAAATTCGTCAACACTTCAACGCTCCAACGGTCATATCACTACCCTGGTCGTATCTGAAGTTCGCGGCCCAAGTCCGACTAGAAATACCTGAAGACGTTTTCCACTAAGTTAGTTCTGACAATTTTGGAAATGAATCTTTTGAGCCATTGCTCTTAGAACTGGTATAAATAGCCATGTAATAGCTAGTTTTCTTCAAGGATTTTCATAGAGAAATATTCTAGAGATTAGAGAGAGAATTTCCATTGTAATTCAGAGAGAGAATTCGTACCAAATTAGTTGGTGCATCTAGATAGACTCTTTCTAGGAAGTTCCCAGTTTTACTACACTTACTGAAATACCCTGTAATTAAAAATAGTGATTAATTAGGCTAATTATAATTTTAAAGGCTTAATTACACTTAAATAAATACGAGGGAACAAATCCCGAAGAAAACGGACCTTTAAAATGGGTTAAAAGCATAAACGAACCTTAAAGCGTGTTTTTCGAGGAAACCGGGAAAACGTGACTTTAAGCGGGTCAAACAGTCTCGTAACAATTTTGGTCAACTAAGTAGTCACTAATAAATATTAGTGAAGCTTTAGAACCAATAAAAAAATTAATTAAACGAGAAAATTCCGGAAAACGGGTACCGGATAGTAAGAACTGTAACAACCAGGAAGTTGTGGGGTGAGAATGCAAATAAACAAACTTGGTGTGTCCACTTTGCAAATAAAAATTAAAATCTGTAGAGGAGTGTATAGGGGGACCGATTTCTCCTCCTCTCTCACACTCACATAACTCTCTCTTATTTGCTAAAAGACAAACCTATTAACTAAATCAAAAAGCAAAAACAAGACTCTCTCTCCTCACTCCCCTCTTCCCCTCACGTACACACCCCTCTCTTTCTCCCTTCTTCTTCTACCTTGCGACAGCCATGGAGTATTAGAAGAACTCACACAACTCCCTCCTTCTCTCCTCTTGTTAACCCATTAATCTTGCTCCAAAAATTACAAAATTTGGAATCCCCTTGCAAAGGAGAACATTTCCCCCTTTCAAAAATCCAAAAGCTTCCTTTTCGATTTTATGGGTATTCACCATTTGAAGATTTAAGGCCACCATTAGAAGCACCTTCACCTCCTTATCATCTTGAGGTAAAAAGAAATTCGAAAACCCTTCATTCCTAGCTCTCATTGGCATTATAAAGATTTTCGGTTTTTGAATGTCTTGTTCCTTGTTGCTTCAGCCGATTTTGGCTCTTTCTTGGGCTAGGAATATTGTTCTCTTGCTAGTCAAGAACTTCATTCATCCATTGGAAGGTAATACCCTTGTCTAAACCCTAAAACATTAAATTCTAGGGTTAGTATAAAATGGATGCTAAATAGTTAGTGTGTATTGGTATGGTGGTTGTAGTATTGTACATTGTGTGAAGAAGAACAAAGAAGAAGGAAAGAAGGAAGGAGAAGAAAAGAAAGAAGGAAAACTAGTAAGACAAGGTAATTACCTATACCTTGAACTAGTTTTGTATTGTGTAATGTAGCAGCTTTTTGAGTAGTAAAATGAGTAATGTATTTGAGTAATGAGTAGTGGTAATGTAGTAGTGTATTGGAGAAGAGAATGTAACAGTTTTTGAAGTTTTTAAATGAGTTTTAAAAACTTGGGAAAACATTGGGTATTGATGGAGTATGTGCAGGAATTTTATGTTGTTGTAGTAGTGTGGAATTGTGAGTATGGTGTATTGTATAAACAGGTTGTGAGAATGTGAAATTGTGGGCTGAAATAGTGTGTGAGCAAAGCAAGAATTATAGGGGAGACTATGTCAAATTTTGTGTAGAAATGAGAGGACTTAAGTTGTTTAAGAAGAGGAAGTACTTGGAGAGTTTAAAAGGAGTGTTTTGTAGTTTAAAACAGATTTGAAAAGAGTGTAGGTAATGTGAAGATATAGGATGCAAAGTAATGCATTTTGGATACTAGGAGTAGCATTAGTTGAGGGAGTAATGAGGGATAGAAGTTTGAATAAAAATCTGTAGCATAAGAAGAGGAAACAAAATCTGTAGCAAAGGGAGAATGAAAACTGATGCAAGTGTTGGGAAGAAATGAGGAAATTTGGTGTAAGTTGTGTAGGAATTGAGTAGTAAGTTTGGAGAATGAATTAAGGTGAGTTAGAGCATCTAAATGAGTGGTAAATATGTAGGGAAGTATTGGTGAAGGTTGGGGAAACAATGGGTAAAGAAAACACCCAAAAACAGATTTTCAAACTGAAGTACTGGGCCGGACCGACCTTAGGACCGAACTTGCAAGGTCGGTCAAGCCCATATTTACAAGACGGGAAACCTTCTGGAATCGACCGACCTTGCGACCAGACTTGCAAGTTCGGTCGGACCAGAAATTTCTCCCGTCAGAAACCTTCTGGAATGGACCGAACTTGCGACCGGACTTGCAAGTTTGGTCGGCCAGAAAAATTCCCGTAATGCAAGCTACTGGAATGGACCGACCTTGCGACCGGACTTGCAAGGTCGGTCGGGCTAAAATTTTCAAATACGAAACCTACTGGAATGGACCGACCTTGGGACCGGACTTGCAAGGTCGGTCGGCCCTGGAATTTTTACACGATGTAGACTACTGGAATGGACTGGACTTGCAAGGTCGGTCGCAAGTCCGGTCGAGTCAAAAAAAAAATGTTTTAATTATATGATTATAGTAATCATATATACATGTATATATGCCTATATACACATATGCATATGTATGTAGTAATACACCACTAATGAAGTAGTAATGGTAAGAAAGTAAGTAAATGAGCAAGGAAGCAAGCTTAAGAAGTAATAAGGAAAAGAATGGTTTTATAACCAAGTATGAATGTAAAGGAGTAGTAAGTAAACATTTAGAATATCAATGAAGGAGTAAGTTAGATCAATAATAGACCATTGATCATACTACCTCATGTATGTATAGGAATCAAATAGTTGATCCTCGAAGGAGCCGGTAGTACGGGTACAACGGTGAACGGTATGATTTCTTCATGCCCTGTATCCTAACTTGGTTACCCCGATTTGTGTGCCTATATGATCACCAATAAGATAAATGCACGAATCGGACTTATATTGCACTTAACTGTGTTTGAACTATTTCGTTCTTGTTGAATCTTCTTGAACATTTAGTTTGTATAATTCATGAAATGTATGAATGGAAATGAAGTGTATGTGTAAGTGTGAGTACTTGTGTATTGTATGTATGTATGGGAAGTAAGTATGGACTTCTACTAATTCCTAACAATCTAACTCCTAACATGAGTAATGAGTAAAATGGAATGAGTAGAAGCCCGATATAGTTTTGGCCACGCGTGAGGATAAGGAAACACAAGAGGTTGGATCCGAATCCTGGCTATAATCTTTTCCTTGGACCAAATCCCTTGAATGGGTAGCATCCTGGATTAGTGGGCCACCCTAAAGCCCGGTGGTGGGATGTAGTAATCCCTGCCCGGAGGTCATGCCGACTTAACTGGAAGTAAAGTATGTAAGAAGTATTGTATTTGTATTGGTCTTGACTATTGTAAGTCACTGACCCGGAGTAAAAGAGTATTGAACACCCGATTAACCCGGGTGTGTAATGAGGCTAACAAGACCTTGTATGTATTGGAGAATTGTATCTCCGTAATGCGGTAAGTATGGTAAGTACGGACGGTTGACTTACATTGTCTTCCTTGTATGTATTGTATGTATGTATGCTTGTGAAATGAATGTATTGAATTGTATTGTATAAAGCATGTATGTATGTATGAATGAAACGAACCGCATGTACTCGACCAAATAGTTGGCGTACCCTCGCTAGTACGTGGGGTATGCGGTTATCATATGCAGCGTAAGCTGACCCCCTAGGGGGAATGTTTTTACTCCACAGGTACCCGCGAGGCGTGACGGTAGGGTAAGGACGTGATGTGATTCTTTTTGGGATGTAGCAGTAGGACTGGAATAGTGTACCGAGTTGTACACGGCTAGGCCATTTTGAGTAGCCGGTGTACCATGTGGTACACCTTTTTGGATATTGAAATCTCGATTTGGATAGTAAGGAGAGGATGTATAAACTCTTCATTTTTGGGAAGTAGTCATGAAATGTAATTCATATATTCAGTATACTCGGTAATCAAATGTAAGTAAGTATTTGGTATTGTAAGGTAAGTAGTATGTATTTGGTTTATTCTAATCATCAGACCGACACGGTAAGTAGTAGTAGCCTTGTTAACCATTGGATGGTTAACGGCGTTGTATCACCTGCCGGGAGTAAGTAAGTAATCCGCTGCGAGTAAGGTAAGTATGGGAGTGATTAGAGGATAATGGAAGGATTAGCGGTTGGGGTGTTACAAAAAGTGGTATCAGAGCGAAGTCTCACTCTGATGATTAGAACCCTAAGAGTAGTGATTACCGAGTTAGGATTTCAACCGTCTTAAGACGGATAATTAGAAACCTAACTAGGAACTACCGTTGTTAACAACGGATACCCTTGACGTCTACAAAGACGATATCATTGCTTGAATCAAGACCATGAGGTCATAGTATCACGACATCTAATGTAATCCACACTTGTTCAGATGTCAGGACGAGGTCCAGGTCGTCCCAGAGGAGGGGGCAACGAAGGACCAAGCGCACAGACGATAGCTGAAATCGTCGCCGCCACGGTAGCACAGATGCTACCGGATGTAATCACCGCTGTACAACAAACACAACAAACACAGCAGCAACAACAGCAGCAGCAGCCCGACCCGCCTCAACCCCGAGAATCGAATTGGGTAAAAGCAGTCGCCGACCTTCGACCTCCATGCTTTAGAGGCGAGAGCGACCCCGCCAAACTCGAGGCCTATCTCTCTGAGATGGAGACGGCCTTCGAGACACTTGAGACTCCCGCTGGAGTTCGAGTGAGGATAGCTGCGTACTACCTCAAAGACGCGGCTATGGACTGGTGGAAGCTCATTAAGGCCGAGCACATAGCTGATCCCGCATTCGGATGGGAAGCATTCACCTCTCTCCTCCGATCTAAGTATTACCCCGAGCATGTCAAGACCAAGAAAAGGCTTGAGCTCGATGCACTGAAAATGACCGAGAAGATGACGGTTGATGAATATTACCGCACCTTCACCTCTCTTCTCAGACTTCTACCCGACCTTGGGTATACCGGCCAAGTCTTGGTCGACCGCTTCTACGGCGGATTGAGCCATCGACTCCGGTATGGCATGGGCTTCACACGGTTTACCTCCCTTCAGGAGTGTTACCATGCTGCCTCCCGAGTGGAGATCACATGCCAGCTGAGGGATGAAGATCAAGCGCTTAAGCGCAAGGCAAGCAACAAAAACACCTCCGATGACCAAAACCAATCCAAACCTTGGAAGAGGAAGGGGAAGCATTCCCACCAAGAACACTTCCGGAGACGGCGGTGCCCATGCTGAGAAGGGCAAGGCAGCTGAGCCATTACAGATTGCCTACACCGCACCAGTGGCAGCGAAGCCACTGAGGTCTCAGCCCTACAGGGGTAAGAACCGAAACCGAATTAGTACACTTGTGAATTTGTATGTATATAGAGTATTGTAAGTATACCGAACCTTGCTAACTTGGAAGCTATAGGTTCTGGATTTGGCCAAGGAAAGAACCAATCTGATGGCCGCAGCTACATCTGCCGTAACTGCAACAAGGATCATCCCGGCACAGATTGCCAAGGAAGGGAGATCCGCTGCTTCACTTGTCAGAAACCGGGCCACCGTGCCAATGCATGCCCGGAGAACTCTAAGCCCAAGGGCAACTACCAGGGCTACAAGCAGCGTGAAGGCAAGGAGGTTGCATCTGGCGATGCTCATGCCCAGCACACCTCGCAGGGACAGGGGTCCCGAGGTCCGCAGAAGGGCGCACCGCAGAGGCAGCCGGCCTTACACATCATAGACCGTGATGGGACCGGGACTAAGTCCGGCCCAGGTAACCACTGTAACCTTTAATCCTTGAAGAGCATGACTAAGTATTAAAGTAATTGTATGAATGAAAGCATGAATGCGTAAGTACTTGAAGTATGAAATTGAGCATGAGTAAGTAACATGGAAGTATGTATTGAGCATGAAATGAATCAGTAAGCCTAGAACTCACTCTAGATGAAATTTACCACCTTAGGGAAATTCCATATCTGTTACCCAATACCTTCGAACTCACCTCATGAAGAGACCGACATCGCCAATCACCACTTCAACAACGAACAGTGTCAGGTCATCCGCCCAGGTATGATCTTATTAAAAGGATACCTGACACCCGAAGCACAAGTTTCAATCATCCGACGATGCAACGAGTTAGGAATGGGTCCAGGAGGATTTTATACACCCGAATTCCCCGGTGGAGCTACAATGAAGCTGAAAATGATGTGCTTGGGAAAGGATTGGAACCCTTATACCAAGACATACCAAACAACGCGAGCAGAGATGGAGCAACACCTCCAGCAATACCCCCAGAATTCCAAATGCTTGTCACACAAGCTGTAGAAATTGCACAACATATGAAGATGAACCAATCCTGCACTTGAAGCAGACTATGTATGTCAACTTCTATGAGAAAGAAGGACGACTTGGCTTACACCAAGACAAGGACGAGACAGCGGAATCTCTTGAACTAGGAGTGCCCGTAGTGTCTTGGTCCATTGGTGATGACGCCGTATTTTGTATAGCGAGCAGAAGCGTGTGGACCTCGCAGAGAAATTGGTATTGAGATCAGGAGATGTTCTAATCATGGGTGGAAAATCAAGGTTGCTGTATCACGGGATCCAGAAGATCAAGTTGAATACGGCACCACCGGCAATAATCAATGCCACACACTGAAACCAGGACGCCTGAACCTTACCTTTAGAAAGTATTAATCTTGTAGTAGCATGTAATCCAGTAGTAACGTGTATTAGAGACACAGTATGTATGATGGTTGGTTATTCAATAAAAGCAGTGTTGGTTATTAAATTCCACTTGCGTTCCACCATCTTTACTTATAATCTATGAATCAATAGGTTGTGGACTCGGTACCGAAGGTAACCTGAGCATCCTCACCGAAGAACAAGCCGGCAAAAGCGGCACCATTCTAACGGGAACATTCCCAGTAAACGGCATCGAAGCCTCAGTATTATTCGACTCCGGCGCCTCTCACACCTTTGTATCGCCATCATTCTACAAGGTTGGGGCTAGACGCAGATGAGCTACCAAATTTCTTGGTTACTCTCCCGTCGAAGGAGGAGGGGTAAAGTGTACTAAGTATTACCACACCGCCACCATTCAAATCAAAGGTGAAGCGTTTCCCATTTCCTTCATTGAATTCAACGGATTGGGATTCGACTTGAATTGGAATGAACTGGTTGGAGCGGCACAAAGGACGGATCCTATGCGCCGAGCACCGATTGCTGCTCAAGAGTCCATCTGGGGTCACTGTTTCATACCGCCAGAGACCGAGAGAGCCTTCAACTACAGTCATCTCCGCTATGGCAATGTATCGGGAGCTCAGAAAAGGACATGAAGTGTATTTATGTCACGTGCAAGACCTGGAGAGAGATCCAGAGTTCAGTGATGAGGTAGCAGTAGTCTCAGAATTCCCTGATGTATTTCTGAAAGAGCTACCTGGTATGCCACCACAGAGAGGTAGATTTGAAATGACCTGTACCGGGTACTGGTCCCATTGCTAGGGCACCATACCGTATGGCACCAGCAGAAATGGCAGAACTCAAAGAGCAACTACATGACTTACTCGACAAAGGGTTTATACGCCCGAGCGTATCACCCTGGGGAGCACCGGTCCTCTTCGTGAAGAAGAAGGACGGTAGTCTCCGCCTCTGCATCGACTACCGCGAATTGAATGCGGTCACTGTAAAGAACAAGTATCCATTGCCACGCATCGACGACCTGTTCGATCAGTTGAAGGGAGCATCCGTCTTTTCTAAGATTGATCTCCGATCCGGATATCACCAAATTGCTATCAAAGAGCAAGATATTGAGAAAACAGCATTCCGAACAAGATATGGCCACTACGAATTCACAGTGATGCCATTCGGTTTGTCTAACGCACCAGCCAAATTCATGGACCTAATGAATCGGTTATTCAGTGATCAGCTGGACACTTCAGTAGTAGTATTCATCGACCACATTCTTGTGTATTCGAAGTCAGCAGAAGAGCATGAAAACCACTTGAGAAGAGTACTTGAGACACTGCGCGAGAACCAGCTGTATGCGAAGTTCTCCAAATGCGAGTTTTGGCTAGATCAGGTATCTTTCCTCGGTCATGTCATCTCGAGCGCGGGTATATCAGTAGATCCATCCAAAATCGAAGCAGTGCGATCATGGCCTAGACCTAAGACTGTTACCGACATCCGGAGCTTTCTTGGTTTAGCCGGTTATTACCGGAGATTTGTAAAGGACTTCTCAAAAGTCGCTAAGCCCATGACGTCATTGATGAAGAAAGATGCACCGTTTGTATGGACAAGCGAGTGCGAAGTATCCTTCCAGAAACTAAAAGACTCATTGACCTCAGCGCCAGTTCTCACTCTTCCAGAGGGCACAGAGGGATTTGAGGTGTATTGTGATGCATCGGGTAAGGGCATGGGATGCGTACTCATGCAGCATGGCAAGGTAGTAGCATACGCCTCCCGCCAGCTGAAAAAGCATGAGGAGAATTACCCGACACATGATCTAGAGTTAGGAGCCATCGTCTTCGCCTTGAAGATACGGTGACACTATCTCTATGGGGTAAGCATCACCATCTACTCCGACCACAAAAGTTTGCAGTATGTATTTACCCAGAAAGAACTGAATCTAAGGCAGAGGAGGTGGATGGAGTTCCTCTCGGATTACGACATCAACCTCCAGTATAAAGAAGGGAAGGCAAACGTTGTAGCCGACGCCCTGAGTCGTCGAGCACACTCGCTCCATTCGCTACTCGCTTCTTCTAGCTTGGTTGACGAGGTGCGAGACGCTCAGTTGAGCGACCCTTACTTCACAGAGATCAGACAGAAAATCACAGATGGTACCTTCGAGAGCCGAAAGTACGACTTCAAATTGCATGAAGATGGTCTGATCCGTTTGAATGGCAGATTATGCGTCCCCCGAAGCAATGCTGAGCTAAGGGATCGCATTCTGCGAGAGTCACATAGTTCGACATTGCATGTCCATCCGGGAGCCTCTAAGATGTACAAAGACATGAAGAGGTACTTCTGGTGGTCAGGAATGAAATCAGACGTGACTGAGTATGTTCTGAGGTGTCTCACATGCCAGAAGGTGAAGTTCGAGCACCGAAGACCGGGTGGAATGGTGCAATCCATGCCCATTCCGGAGTGGAAATTCCACGATATCTCTATGGATTTTGTTGTTGGACTCCCACCTGCTAGGGGAGGACTCAACATGATCTGGGTAGTAGTCGATCGTCTCACCAAGGTTACCCGATTCATACCGATGAAGGACACCTGGAAGGTGGCGAAGCTCGCGGAGCTATTTGACAAGGAGATCATCCGACACCACGGAGTCCCGAAAACTATAGTATCTGACCGCGACACCAGATTTCTTTCGAGATACTGGAGAGCAACACGGGAAGCGCTTGGTACTGAGTTGAAGCTTAGCACCGCCTTCCACCCACAGACCGACGGTCAGACAGAAAGGACCATCCAAACACTAGAGGATATGCTAAGGGCATGTGCCTTAGACTTCCAGGGGAGCTGGATTGAGAAGCTTCATCTTATCGAGTTTTCGTATAACAATAGCTACCATGCTTCGATTAAGATGTCGCCGTTCCAAGCTTTGTATGGTAGACCTTGCCGTACCCCGTTGTGTTGGGATGAGTCAAGCGAAGCGGTCATCATAGGACCGGAGTATTTGGAACAAGTACAAGCTGAGGTACAACAAATCCGAGCAAATATGAAAGCAGCCCAAGATAGACAGAAATCCTATGCAGATGTGCGACGACGCGACCTTGAGTTCGCCGTGGGCGACCAAGTGTTCTTGCGTGTCTCACCTATGAAGGGTGTCTTTCAATTTGGCCAAAAGGGCAAGCTGAGCCCGAAATATGTAGGCCCGTATGCCATTACCGAGAGGATTGGAACCGTAGCTTATAGGCTAGCATTGCCTGAAGAATTGGGGCGTGTTCATGATGTCTTTCATGTATCACAACTCAAGAAATACATAGCCGATCCCTCTCATGTATTAGAACCCGAACACTTATCCCTAGAGCCGATGATGAGATATGTCGAGACTCCATTGTGAATCCTTGATACGAAGACAAGAGACACTCGCCATAAATCTGTACGAATGGTGAAGGTCTTGTGGTCTAACCACGATGTCGAGGAAGCGACTTGGGAATTAGAGGACGCCATGAAGGTGAAGTACCCGAATCTATTTGTAGACTAGATGTCTAGTATCCGTATAGCACGGAGGGTACGGGGCGTACCCCTTTTTAAGGGGGGTAAAGCCTTTCGCTTTTGCATTGCTTCGGGTTAGTTATTGCGTAGTATGTATGTATTGTAATTGTATTTTGGTTAGCACATGTAGTGCTAAATGTATTGTATTGGCACAAAGTAGTGCTAGTAGTATTCAGTATGTAGTACGATGAGTATGGTATGTGTATGGTATGTATGTAATGAGTAATGCATTCGTGTTGTACGGTATATGACACGAATGACATTGTGAAGTGTGTTGCGAATGTATTGTGGAATGTGCGAATTGAATGGTGTAATGTGTATGGTATTCGAATGGAGTATTGTGTATGAATTGAGTACTGTGTATGGAAATTGAACTGAGTATGATGTATGGTATCTGAATTGTGTATGCTGGTAGTAGAATGTATTGTGGCAACTGGCTTGCCAAATAAGTAGAAATGTAAACCGTAACCTTGAGCAACTTTGAGGGCAAAGTTTCTTAAGGGGGGTAGATTGAAATACCCCGTAATTAAAAACAGTGATTAATTAGGCTAATTATAATTTTAAAGGCTTAATTACACTTAAATAAAAACGAGGGAACAAATCCCGAAGAAAACGGACCTTTAAAATGGGTTAAAAGCATAAACGAACCTTAAAGCGCGTTTTTCGAGGAAACCGGGAAAAGGTGACTTTAAGCGGGTCAAACAGTCTCGTAACAATTTCGGTCAATTAAGTAGTCACTAATAAATATTAGTGAAGCTTTAGAACCAATAAAAAAATTAATTAAACGAGAAAATTCCGGAAAACGGGTACCGGATAGTAAGAACTGTAACAACCAGGAAGTTGTGGGGTGAGAATGCAAATAAACAAACTTGGTGTGTCCACTTTGCAAATAAAAATTAAAAATATGTAGAGGAGTGTATAGGGGGACCGATTTATCCTCCTCTCTCACACTCACATAACTCTCTCTTATTTGCTAAAAGACAAACCTATTAACTAAATCAAAAAGCAAAAACAAGACTCTCTCTCCTCACTCCCCTCTTCCCCTCACGTACACACCCCTCTCTATTCTCTCTTTTCTCCCTTCTTCTTCTACCTTGCGACAGCCATGGAGAATTAGAAGAACTCACACAACTCCCTCCTTCTCTCCTCTTGTTAACCCATTAATCTTGCTCCAAAAATTACAAAATTAGTACCATTGGAATCCCCTTGCAAAGGAGAACATTTCCCTTCTTTCAAAAATCCAAAAGCTTCCTTTTCGATTTTATGGGTATTCACCATTTGAAGATTTAAGGCCACCATTAGAAGCACCTTCACCTCCTTATCATCTTGAGGTAAAAAGAAATTCGAAAACCCTTCATTCCTAGCTCTCATTGGCATTATAAAGATTTTCGGTTTTTGAATGTCTTGTTCCTTGTTGCTTCAGCCGATTTTGGCTCTTTCTTGGGCTAGGAATATTGTTCTCTTGCTAGTCAAGAACTTCATTCATCCATTGGAAGGTAATACCCTTGTCTAAACCCTAAAACATTAAATTCTAGGGTTAGTATAAAATGGATGCTAAATAGTTAGTGTGTATTGGTATGGTGGTTGTAGTATTGTACATTGTGTGAAGAAGAACAAAGAAGAAGGAAAGAAGGAAGGAGAAGAAAAGAAAGAAGGAAAACTAGTAAGACAAGGTAATTACCTATACCTTGAACTAGTTTTGTATTGTGTAATGTAGCAGTTTTTGAGTAGTAAAATGAGTAATGTATTTGAGTAATGAGTAGTGGTAATGTAGTAGTGTATTGGAGAAGAGAATGTAACAGTTTTTGAAGTTTTTAAATGAGTTTTAAAAACTTGGGAAAACATTGGGAATTGATGGAGTATGTGTAGGAATTTTATGTTGTTGTAGTAGTGTGGAATTGTGAGTATGGTGTATTGTATAAACAGGTTGTGAGAATGTGAAATTGTGGGCTGAAATAGTGTGTGAGCAAAGCAAGAATTATAGGGGAGACTATGTCAAATTTTGTGTAGAAATGAGAGGACTTAAGTTGTTTAAGAAGAGGAAGTACTTGGAGAGTTTAAAAGGAGTGTTTTGTAGTTTAAAACAGATTTGAAAAGAGTGTAGGTAATGTGAAGATATAGGATGCAAAGTAATGCATTTTGGATACTAGGAGTAGCATTAGTTGAGGGAGTAATGAGGGATAGAAGTTTGAATAAAAATCTGTAGCATAAGAAGAGGAAACAAAATCTGTAGCAAAGGGAGAATGAAAACTGATGCAAGTGTTGGGAAGAAATGAGGAAATTTGGTGTAAGTTGTGTAGGAATTGAGTAGTAAGTTTGGAGAATGAATTAAGGTGAGTTAGAGCATCTAAATGAGTGGTAAATATGTAGGGAAGTATTGGTGAAGGTTGGGGAAACAATGGGTAAAGAAAACACCCAAAAACAGATTTTCAAACTGAAGTACTGAGCCGGACCGACCTTAAGACCGAACTTGCAAGGTCGGTCAAGCCCATATTTACAAGACGGGAAACCTTCTGGAATCGACCGACCTTGCGACCGGACTTGCAAGTTCGGTCGGACCAGAAATTTCTCCCGTCAGAAACCTTCTGGAATGGACCGAACTTGCGACCGGACTTGCAAGTTCGGTCGGCCAGAAAAATTCCCGTAATGCAAGCTACTGGAATGGACCGACCTTGCGACCGGACTTGCAAGGTCGGTCGGGCTAAAATTTTCAAATACGAAACCTACTGGAATGGACCGACCTTGGGACCGGACTTGCAAGGTCGGTCGGCCCTGGAATTTTTACACGATGTAGCCTACTAGAATGGACCGGACTTGCAAGGTCGGTCGCAAGTCCGGTCGAGTCAAAAAAAAATGTTTTAATTATATGATTATAGTAATCATATATACATGTATATATGCCTATATACACATATGCATATGTATGTAGTAATACACCACTAATGAAGTAGTAATGGTAAGAAAGTAAGTAAATGAGCAAGGAAGCAAGCTTAAGAAGTAATAAGGAAAAGAATGGTTTTATAACCAAGTATGAATGTAAAGGAGTAGTAAGTAAACATTGAGAATATCAATGAAGGAGTAAGTTAGATCAATAATAGACCATTGATCATACTACCTCATGTATGTATAGGAATCAAATAGTTGATCCTCGAAGGAGCCGGTAGTACGGGTACAACGGTGAACGGTATGATTTCTTCATGCCCTGTATCCTAACTTGGTTACCCCAATTTGTGTGCCTATGTGATCACTAATAAGATAAATGCACGAATCGGACTTATATTGCACTTAACAGTGTTTGAACTATTTCGTTCTTTTTGAATCTTCTTGAACATTTAGTTTGTATAATTCATGAAATGTATGAATGGAAATGAAGTGTATGTGTAAGTGTGAGTACTTGTGTATTGTATGTATGTATGGGAAGTAAGTATGGACTTCTACTAATTCCTAACAATCTAACTCCTAACATGAGTAATGAATAAAATGGAATGAGTAGAAGCCCGATATAGTTTCGGCCACGCGTGAGGATAAGGAAACACAAGAGGTTGGATCCGAATCCTGGCTATAATCTTTTCCTTGGACCAAATCCCTTGAATGGGTAGCATCCTGGATTAGTGGGCCACCCTAAAGCCCGGTGGTGGGATGTAGTAATCCCTGCCCGGAGGTCATACCGACTTAACTGGAAGTAAAGTATGTAAGAAGTATTGTATTTGTATTGGTCTTGACTATTGTAAGTCACTGACCCGGAGTAAAAGAGTATTGAACACCCGATTAACCCGGGTGTGTAATGAGGCTAACAAGACCTTGTATGTATTGGAGAATTGTATCTCCGTAATGCGGTGAGTATGGTAAGTATGGACGGTTGACTTACATTGTCTTCCTTGTATGTATTGTATGTATGTATGCTTGTGAAATGAATGTATTGAATTGTATTGTATAAAGCATGTATGTATGTATGAATGAAACGAACCGCATGTACTCGACCAAATAGTTGGCGTACCCTCGCTAGTACGCGGGGTATGCGGTTATCATATGCAGCGTAAGCTGACCCCCTAGGGGGAATGTTTTTACTCCACAGGTACCCGCGAGGCGTGACGGTAGGGTAAGGATGTGATGTGATTCTTTTTGGGATGTAGCAGTAGGACTGGAATAGTGTACCGAGTTGTACACGGCTAGGCCATTTTGAGTAGCCGGTGTACCATGTGGTACACCTTTTTGGATATTGAAATCTCGATTTGGATAGTAAGGAGAGGATGTATAAACTCTTCATTTTTGGGAAGTAGTCATGAAATGTAATTCATATATTCAGTATACTCGGTAATCAAATGTAAGTAAGTATTTGGTATTGTAAGGCAAGTAGTATGTATTTGGTTTATTCTAATCATCAGTCCAACACGGTAAGTAGTAGTAGCCTTGTTAACCATTGGATGGTTAACGGCATTGTATCACCCTCCGGGAGTAAGTAAGTAATCCGCTGCGAGTAAGGTAAGTATGGGAGTGATTAGAGGATAATGGAAGGATTAGCGGTTGGGGTGTTACACTTACCATTGAGCTGATCAGAAAGTATATTGGGTGAGTGAGTGAAAAACCACGAAGTAGATCCCTTCTACTTAGTGGGAATTTGTAAGTTATTTTGTTTTGGCCAGAAAATAAAATAGCTTATTTGTGTATCTTGCTGAGTTCCATAGAGTCTTTCTATCTTTCGAAGTATCAATCTATTTAATTCCTCAAAGTCCTCCGCGCACTCAGTTCAACCAATTCGACTAAGTGTTTCTACGTCTCAAGTATTCTCACATAAGAAGATCGATTGAGTCAAACCATCTCATAGACTCACACCTTGAGTTGGTCTGAGTTAGCCATCATATCCTACACGTGGTATCAGAGCCTTGTTTAGGCTGACAGTCAATCAACTAGCAATAGCAGATCTCTTCGCCAATCAAAATAACAAAATGCACTTCGAGCATCCTAGACTCACCTCCACAAACTACGATCATTGGAAAAACGAGATCGAGCAACACATTGAGTCAGTCAACTCTGAACTTTGGGACATAGTCACTTGAGGAGATCTTGCAGTCAATCCAGATCGATCCACTTGGACTGTTGTAGAGCGCAAAAGGTATAAGCTAAATCGACGAGCATCGCGCGCAATCTACACTTGTCTGTCCATTCCAGAACAAAAAAGAGTCAATCACTACAAGTCTAAGAACGAGATATGGACTCTCCTTCAAGCCACCCACGAAGGAGCCACTGAACTCAAGAATTGCAAAGCTCAAGAACTTCGAATGGACTATGAGAATTTTTGGCAAAAACCAGGTGAGTCTCTGGAAGAAGTGCTTGATCGTTTTTATTTACTAACAACTACTATGCAGGAGGTGTACATTTTACCAGATAGAGAGAGTGTCTTGCACAAGCTGCTTGACAGTCTCAGAGTGAAATACCCCAAAACTAAGTATGCTAAGTAAACATCAATTTATGAGGTAATAAGGCTAAAACATGCCTTATAAAGATTGGTAGACAATTTAAACCAAGGAAAACACAAGAAAATGCCTTAAGGGCAATTTAGGCAAAAATGTGCTCTAAGCTTGGAGTGACTTTGATTAGCACCCAAATATCATTATAAGACTTTATTAACATGCTAATGGACATGTTAAATCAATTACCAAAGAAAACCAAGCTCAAACACAAGCTTAAACACAAAATGTGCTTTAAGACTCCTTAAAGCACCTTTTTGAGAAATTGTCTTAGAAATGGGTTTGAGTGGCTAAATGCCCATGATTACACCTTAATCAACATGTGTACTAATTAGTATCACATTAGGAAGCCTAAATCAATGGGAAATCAAAATTTTCACAAATTTGTGCACTAATTTGTGAATAGTGCCAAATAGTGCCCAAAATGAGTCAAATGACTTCTTAAGTGGTCAATGGTCAAAACAATCCCTAAATATCAAAGGGGGCACGGTTTTTAAGTGGTGAGTCATCACCAAAGGGAGCCAGCACTTTAAGAAAAGAGGAAGGAGGGTAGAAGTTCACTATTTGCTTTATAAAGACAATATACTTACTTTAGCTTACCTCTCTCCTCTCTTCTTCATTTCTCTTCTTCCCCACTGATTTTTCTTCTTCTTCTCTGTTCTAAAACCGTCCAAGCAGCACCCATGGCACCACCATCTTCAAATGTCCACCAAATACTCATTTTAGCTCCAAATAAAAAACTAAGCATAGATTTCTCTTAGTTAGACCAAGGCCTTGCTTCCTATCTTTTCAAAATTCGAAAAGCTTCATTTTGGAGCCATGGAAAATGCCATTGAAGGGGGAAAACTAGCTTGAGGTGTTCATTGTCTTCTCCATTCACTCAAGGTAAGGAAAATGTAAGAAAAGTCATCTTTCCACCACTTTCTTACATGGCCGAAAATTACCACTCATGGGGCCTTGTTTTTATGCCTTGTTCTAGCTTGTTTTATTCACCAAGGACTAGTGGAGGTCCTCTTTCATTAATTGCCCAAGTCTACTTTGAGACTTCAAAGGTAATCATCCACTTTTATACCTTAAAACACATTTTTAACCTAGGAATGATTCCTTAAGGTTAGTGTATTGTTTAGCACTCATGAGAGTCATTGTATATTGATTAGAACATTGGCAGGGAATTAAGTTGGTGCCGAGATTCATTCAAGAAAGGCCCTAAGGAGGAAGTTAAGATAAGCTTGGAAAAACAAGGTAAATTGCTTACCTAATGGTGGTTTAAGGTTTTAAGGGATGAGACTTAGATAAGTACTAATGTAGCTTAAAGCTTACATTATGTAATGGGTTATATAACCTAGGAAAAAGGAACTTAAACAAGCTTGTGAATTTGTGACTAAGGAGCCAATGGGAATGAGTTAGTAAGATAAGTTTAAGATGGATTTTAAGAGCATTATAACTACTATGAGATTGATGGGTGTAACTGCAGGTTGAAAGCTATTACATGTGGGAAATTCAATGTTTAAATTCATGTCATTTAAGGGCTTAAGAGCCATGTCATTTAAGAGCCTTAGTGCTATGCAATTTAAGATTATTGCACTATATTGAGTTTATTATAAATGAGTTGATTTGGGTGAGAACGTATGATGAGGAAAAGATTTGATATACGTTAGATGATTGAATGAGAAAAACCATGCATTTGGGCATGATAATATACTAGAGGAGCTATGGCAAAATTTGAGTAGAAAACAAAGTGTTTAAGTGGTTGTTATGGATTAATATGACCTAGGATTTACTAGGGATCATTAAGAGGGATTTGAGTGGAAATGAGTTAACAAAGTTGTTCTCGAGGCTTAGAATGGCCTAGAGTTGTCTACGAGGAGTTAGAGGTTAGGAGGGTGTAAATTGTGTGCTAAGATTGCGTACTAAGGGTTTGAGTGTTCATGATTGTATTAAGGGTGAAAAACTAAATGTTGGGTGTAGTAATATACTAAGAAAGCCATGTCAAAATGTGGAGAGAAAACTAAATGTTTAAGGTGTTCTAAGGAGATTTTATGACTAAGGATGTTCTAGTAAACATTAAGGGTTGTTTTGGTGAAAATGGATAAACTATGGAGTTCTTGAGTACTAGGAAGACCTAGGGATGTCTATGAGGGACTAGGGGTTATAATGGTGAGTTTTATGCACCAAAACCATGGTTAAGGAAGCTAGGAAACTTGTACAAAGTTTGAAGGAAAAATAAGGTATGATGACTTATAAGGATGTAAGCATGTGCTAGATTATATATAGCTTTGAGAAGTTTGAGTAAAGCAAATGGGTATGCAAAATGATGCTTGAGGAGTAGTTAAGACGCTTGTGAAGAAACATAATGATTAGTTGAGGTCTTAGGCAAAGTCACAAGAGGGAAGTGTAAGGAATCAAGTGTTAAGTGTAAGAATTTTGTAAGAAATTGAGTGTCAAGTTTGGCGAAGTTTGAGGAAGGTTTAGTGCATGTTTTAAGGTGTTTAAACATGTAGGAAATATGTGGAAATATTGTGGAATGAGTGGAAAAAGATTGGGGTGAATTTGGAGTTCAAAATGAGGAGAAAAGCACTTTGGAAAATGGGTTCTGCTGTGGACCGCCCCTAGGGACCGCCCCAGTGGGGAGGTCCAATAGAATTCTACAGCGTATGAGGCTTCTGGTTGGGACCGCCCCTGGGACCACCCCAGAGGGGCGGTCCAGTGCAGAGAAAAAAAAATTGTTTTTGGCTTCTAATGATGGGGGATTGGATGGTAATGATTTTAGATGATGTTTAGGCCTTGTTTGGTGACATTTTATGACCTTTAGAAGGGTGGACAAGTATGAGAATCAATGAGAAATGATTAACTTATGAGATTGAGTTTAAATTGCAATGACTTAGTGGTCCAACATTAGAGGAGTGATGATGATTTGAAAGATAAGCATATAAGGACTTAAGAGGTTAAGGTAAGTAAAATGGTTTTAAGTGCTTAAGGTTAAGTCAGTAAGAATTTAAGAGGTGCTCGATAGGGATTGATATGTAATGATAATATAAGGTTGTTTAAGACATGTTTGGTGAGTAACAAGGATAATTAAGTGGGTGAATAAGTATAAGGAATGAGGAGAAGTGATTCACTTAAGATTAAGTTTATAAGAACTTAAGTGGTATTTAGTTCGAAATCATTAGTGATTAAGTAAGCTAGGTTAATTAAAAGTAATTAACCACCAAATTTGATGAATGTTTTAGGACTTGGAAATTTGGACTCCGGAGGAGAGTAAGCAACCGAAACGACCAACGGTGAACGGTACAGTCTTTCTTGTGACCTGCTTGCTAACGAGGTGTCCCTCGGCTTGTGTGCTATCTGTTTATGTGTGCTGGCTAAACAAGATAAAGCATGCAACCGGAATATTGTGTTATTTGTATTGTTGTGTGATGTTTGAAAACTAACACAACTTACCGTGAGAACTTACTAACTAATGTTTAGTAAAGAATTGTGTGAGACTAAGGAACACTCCCTAATATTAGTTTGTTAATAACCGAAAGAGGTTTAACCAACAAACATTGTCTTGAGACTTCCACTAACTGGAACTTGGGGGGAGTGAGGAATCCGGGACTGACTCCGGTCATGCATGTTAAGGAAAGGGGGTCGGTATCTAAAGCAGATCCGACTTCCGCTTAAGGACTTGTCTTCGGCCTTGTTGCCTAGGGCAGTTGCCGGCTCAGCTACATTGGACATCCAGTCCAAGGTAGGAGGCATTAACATGGTGCGGTAGGATCACCTAAATCCTAAATTTTAAGATGAGTTGTTTATTCAACCAATGGAGTTAATAGCTCATTGGCTAGGGTTGCTTTTGACCCGACCAAATAAACATTGAGATAAGATACAATCATTTCTATTTAAAGAATGGTTTGTATTCTAAGATTAAGATAAGGTTTGAGATAAGATACTACCATTTCTATTTAAAGAGTGGTTTGTATTCTAAAACTGAGATAAGCTACAACCATTTCTATTTAAAGAATGGTTTGTTTTCTAAGACTAAGATAAGGATTAAGATTGAGGTAAGATAAGGTTGGACTGTGATTAAGAGGAAACATAATTTAAGGAGTTAAATAATTGACTCACTAATTAAGGGAACGCATTTAAGTCGTTCATTGTGTTTGAACTTTGATTGTTCATATTTGGCTTGTTGTTTATTGCACTTTCTATTATTTTGTGCATCTAATCAACGTCCATGCTATCGATAATTAGTCGTCGTAGCCACGTTAGCTTGGGGGCCATGAGAGGATCGTACCAGCAATTTTGCTGACCCCCTTTGGGGGCTGTTTTTACTACGCAGGTGAACGTCAGAAGGCGCCCGTCATTAGAGTAAGATGGGGTAGACGTGTTACGGGTTAAGTGTGGCCTACGAGTTGTGCATGTACACTTGTATGGTATTTTGAGTTAGTAAGTTGTATAGGATGTGAGGGGATTGTAAGAATGAAATGTATTTGGTTAAGACTTGTAAGTATTAATGTTCGGTATATTCTGTTAGTCAGACCGTGGCAAGGTCCTGGAATGTATTTGAATCCGCTGCAACGTTTGTATATATGGTGATAAGATTGTGATAACCACGATTGGATCGAGATGGGGTGTTACAAAAAGTGGTATCATAGCGTAGTTACGCTCTGATGACAGGAATTACCGAACTTAGGAGAATACTGAGGTTGAGTTTTAGTTATGGGTTAAGGGTTGAGTGATAGAGTGAGAGGTGCGTTAGTTAGGACTTCCCGGTGTTTACCGAATATCCATAGTACCTAAACCCGCCCTCCACATCCCTTACTTTAAATACGGGGAACAAACGCCAGAGAGAAGAAAGCCTTCTCTTACTCGGGAAAAACCCGATCTGGCAGTTAGTTAACAGTAAGCAATACAAGAAACATCTTGTTGAACAACAGTTTATGAGAACTTGAACATTTTAACTGGGGCGCAGCGGTGAAACAGGTGCTACCAAGGGAATTCTACCAATAAGGGAACGGTAATTACCGGTAACATGGGTCGACATGCTACGCAGTCGAAATAACCTGCCATACCAATGATAAGAAAAGCACTACGAGTGCAATGGATAAGAAAAAAATAAGCGACATGAGTATCGGACAGTGGTCCGAATGAGCATAACAGTGGGATGATACAAAGCATAAGGGTTAAGATTATTGGAAAGTCCAGTTAGAAATGGGAACTCCAAACCCCATACAATGAGAAAGGTTACGAAACCTAGCCGACATAGCGCAGGCGACAATAAAGACGCGTACAACTGAATACCGGAATAGGACTACGATGTAGTGCCTAAAGGAGAATCATTACTTAGTAACCATGACAAAATGTGTGGAAACGGGAGCGAGAGTCAAGACATGAGTAAATAACAAGGGGTTTCCTCGGAAAGGGGAGAGCCCTGATGAGTGACGGTACTGTCAAACGAACAGGAAACTGCCGGATGGCTAGTTATCCAAAATAAAAGAACATCCAAGGAGTCCTGAGGACTACCAATTACATGGAGATTAGGTGGAAGTACCACTACAGACGAACACAGTACCGGAAGCCCATCTTGCATGGCGCACTTGCCATAGCAAGTGCTACCACGGTTAAGCTACACAGAAAGCCATCATGGCGAGATAGTAGAATGCTACAGTTGTAGTACATATTAATACCGGATTGTAAACTCATAAGAACGAGAGAATAAGACCTTGGAAGGGCCTGACGGCCTGACCATGATAAGATGAGTTGACACACCAGTCAGCCGGGAGCTGAACTTGGACAGAATACTAAACGATGTAAACATCAGTAACGGTAAACCAACTACAGCAACAACCGACAGTACGGGTAGGAACACCGGTCCCGAACCTTAAGGGGGAAAACCTAAGAGAACGCCCAAAGATCCGAGCAAAGCACTATGTAAGCAATAACATACATGGGATGTATTATAAGATACAATTGAGACTATTGACGCAATGTCTTCCAACAAGAACGGGATAAGACTCCCAGAATGATCACTAAAAATACCAGTAATAAACATTCTTCATTAAAGATGTTGGTAAACCCCGGAAACAAGGATAGAGGAAATGAATTTAAGCTATAACCTACTAAGGGTTAAGGACATGCAATTCTGATAGAGGAAAGCTCAGAGGACTACTCCCACAGAGTGGGCATAGTCGAGCCTAACAAACCCATAAACGACAGTTAATATATTAACACCCAAGTATGATTAATCATCAACTGGTGGTGTAGTCAACAAATGTTGAACGAAGCGTTGAGATGGAAGCATAAGATGACAGGATGATACCTAACTTAGATACTGTAAGGCAGATCCCTAATACGAACTGATCTGTAATTGTTAAGAGGAGCAAGTATATGAAAATGACAGAATTGTCACAGACACTGGTTAGCGCCAGATCACCTGAACGAACTTCCATAGCAGGAAGCAAGATGCAACGACTTACCACGAAAACTGATACTACATTTAATATGTAACCTAACGGTGGATAGTGTTCAAAGAACCAGAAACTTATGAGGATAACCTACAGATGAGTAAGATTACTAGCAGTGAACCGAGCACCAGCTCTTACTCTGTGACATTAAGCACTAAGAGCCTACGAGCCAAGGATGTTAACCACATCAGAGCCCGAGGCGTAGTAAGATGTAAGGGAGCTTATTTGAGCTATGAACGAACTATAATTTGTAGATATGAACGGTTACCAAACCTATAATTTAGATTGTGTAAGAATTGCCAGGAAAGGGCACCAATGGAATAAGGGGATAATGCTAAGGACAGGGGCGGAGAACGAAACCATTCCTTTTAGGGGTGGGGATACTCTCCTGTTGTGAGGCCATGAGTGGGAATAAACCCCTCAAAAAGGGTTTTCACAT
Organism: Limonium bicolor; assembly: GCA_023374045.1. Classification (NCBI taxonomy): domain Eukaryota; kingdom Viridiplantae; phylum Streptophyta; class Magnoliopsida; order Caryophyllales; family Plumbaginaceae; genus Limonium; species Limonium bicolor. The sequence goes on from CM041778.1 coordinate 275,238,163, forward strand.
TAGAGATATAATACGCTTTTGTTAGAAAATGGAAACTGGTAAACCTTGAGGTTACGTTAGACATACCAGATACACTTGAATAATAAGGAAGGATGCAGAGACAGACCCCATATCCACATCCAGGATTAAGAATCAGTAATCATTGGAGATAAGCATTGTGAGTGCACAGAATGGCACGTCAAGTGACCAACGCTCAGTAGAGCTTGTGATTAAACATATGACTTCTTCAGTAATCGGCTAAATTACTTGGTAAATAACATCATAAAGGATGAAAGAATGTGAGAGAAATTAGCCTACTTGCGAACCTGAGATTGAAGCGAAACACCTTCATATTAAGAGACAACAAAATTACAACACGGTACAGCAACCGCCATACACCGAAATTAGAGAACTCCCAGTGTGTGTTTACACCAGGAAGGGATTGAGTATAAGATAAGATGTTAGATTAAGGGATTTAGGAGTTGCACCATCAATGGGCAACGGAGTAAAGGCCAACTACCATGCTAGTAGTGGTCGTGAGTACAATATTTAAATAAGGGGATTAAGTCATGGTGCGTAGTAAAACGACCATCATGCATAAACCGTCAGATATGGACACTGAGGCAATTAAATTTATAAGCTAAGACCGATATAAGTAAGGGAATAAGATGGTAGACGAACTGTGCATTAACGCTAGTAGTCTAGACCATGCGAGGTAAGATTTCACAGGAAGCACACTACCCATTCCTTAAGGAACTGGAAGTGCGCTCCTAGTAGATCAAAATGTGAGAAACAAGATAAGAGGCTCTGTGGAAAGAGACCTCAGTTACTAAGGGGCCAAGTCAGTACGGAATACAGAAAGGAACTAGAGCATACCATACTTAAGAACACAGTAAATGGATTTCCCTTGATTAAGTTCAAGAAGAACAATAAATGTTATCATGGAACGATGAAGAGGAGATCGACAACAGAATACTTCATAATTAGCAATAGCTAAACGTGTGACGGACACTACGAGTTTACTAAAACGAGACATGGGACGACTGCACCTCACAGGGCCTTGCAGACCTGACGGACTCATTTATGAGATAGTCGGGTAAGTAGTAATGTACCAATAAGGTACCCCATGCATGTAGATGAGTGGTGTAAGGAACATGGGAAGTAGTCGACTCCGTACCACGGACAACGACGCAAGATTAGATAAGAGCAGCTACTACCACAACAGTTGAAGGGAAGGAACTTAGTTGAACCAACGACACAAAGGAATCAGAGAACAAATAATTAAGGACTATGAAGTGTGAAGAGCACGGATTGTTAAGCACAGACATTGGACATGACTTAAGACGTTAGAGATTAAACTGTAAAGCGCATTAAGCACTAAACAGTAGTTTCAGATTAAGAATCATCCTCAGACCAAAGGTCAGATGGAAAGAACGATTTAGACACTTGAGAAAACACTAAGAGTATGAACATTAGATCTTCAGAGAGAATGGATAGACGAGTTACAACTCATTAAGGTCGTGTATATATAAAGATAACACGTGTTCACTGAGAGACCAATATTTCTAAAACTGTAAGAAGGCAGAAGGATATACAATACTATAAAAGGATAAGAAAGGTAGTTAAGTCTAAGATTATCAGAGTAGCGCAGCGGAAGCTAGCAGATCAGTACTTTGAGATTAGACCAAACCAAGTTAAGAAACTGGAATATAAGTACCGTTAAGAATCCTCGATACAGAGACTAAGCCATTAACATAGTTATGACCCTCTGATCGAATGATAAGTGGGATAGATGACATGGAAGCTAGAATGCTTGGTGAAAATTAGACATCTTGAACCTATGTTCAAGGATGATATAATGTTGATTACGTGGGCGTAATCCATTTTAAGGGGGTAGAGTGAAAACCGCTTAGCGTATGTTTATGTACTAAGTACGTAAACTACGGTGTGCATAGCACAAAAGAATTTGAGAACTTGTTTTACATAAACATTTTAAGATTAATTATGGTTATTATGCACAGAAGATGCAAATACCATTCATCTTAAGTACATATCTTGTTAACTCCCGTGTGAGTACAACTTAAGAGAATTAGTGAAGAGGATTAAGGAGACTTAAGGAATAAGGAATATATGAGATATGAGTTGATATGGAAGTATGTGTGAGATAAGAATAAGATAACACTATGAGATATTATTTGATATGAGTATGAGTTAGGAAATAGTAATGCTATGAGGTATAAGACGGTGAGAGTTGGTATGAGACTGGTAAAGAACTTAGTAGGAATGAGAGTCTTGAGGTAATTACTAAGAGATGAATTGGGAATGTAGATGGACTGAGTCCACACCTTGGAGATGTAATGATTACGACTAGAATCACTAAAAGATAGGAAATTGGACATGAGTGAATTATTTGATGTTTCAAAATGACGTGGGAGGTGGAACTTGATTTTCTAGGGATCAAGGGAAACCGAACACAACTTGGGGTGGAAGGATGGTTCAACACCGATGCTGATCACATCAGGGTTGGATGATTCCTAAAACTCCCCACCAGTGGTCACAATTAAATCACGCTAAGGTAGAGGCATTAGGATAAAATGAAATTGGAGTTGATTGTATTTTCAAATAGAGGGAATTATCCCTCACTTGACCTCGTAAAAAGGATTTCCTTTTTACTGAGTCTCGCCCATGAAGTCGAGGACGCATGAGCCTTTGTCTTCGGACCGGTAACATGGGGAGAGCAGAGTTGTTTTGTATTCTGGCCCATGGTGACGAGGACGAATGAGCCTTTGTCTACGGACCGGTGACATGGGAGAATACGATGAAAATTATGTGATTGTTTTAATCATCAAAAGGAACAAAAGGAATTTTGAGTGCTATACATGCTTAAGCATGTTGTGTGATGTTTGAGTATAAGCATATGATGGACATAATGAGTCAATAAGATTAAGTACATATAAGTGTGACCTATATGATCTATAGAAGGAGGTAAGACATGTATTCTAATAAGATAAGATGCATGGGAACTTTGGGGACAAAGTTCTTTTAAGGGGGTAGATTGAAATACCCCAAACCTAAGTATGCTAAGTAAACATCAATTTATGAGGTAATAAGGCTAAAACATGCCTTAGAAAGATTGGTAGACAATTTAAACCAAGGAAAACACAAGAAAACGCCTTAAGGGCAATTTAGGCAAAAAAGTGCTCTAAGCTTGGAGTGACTTTGATTAGCACCCAAATATCATTATAAGACTTTATTAACATGCTAATGGACATGTTAAATCAATTACCAAAGAAAACCAAGCTCAAACACAAGCTTAAACACAAAATGTGCTTAAAGACTCCTTAAAGCACCTTTTTGAGAAATTGTCTTAGAAATGGGTTTTGAGTGGCTAAATGCCCATTATTACACCTTAATCAACATGTGTACTAATTAGTATCACATTAGGAAGCCTAAATCAATGGGAAATCAAAATTTTCACAAATTTGTGCACTAATTTGTGAATAGTGCCCAAAATGAGTCAAATCCCTAAATATCAAAGGGGGCACGGTTTTTAAGTGGTGAGTCATCACCAAAGGGAGCCAGCACTTTAAGAAAAGAGGAAGGAGGGTAGAAGTTCACTATTTACTTTATAAAGACAATATACTTACTTTAGCTTACCTCTCTCCTCTCTTCTTCATTTCTTTCTTCCCCACTGATTTTTCTTCTTCTTCTCTGTTCTAAAACCGTCCAAGCAGCACCCATGGCACCACCATCTTCAAATGTCCACCGAATACTCATTTTAGCTCCAAATCAAAAACTAAGCATAGATTTCTCTTAGTTAGACCAAGGCCTTGCTTCCTATCTTTTCAAAATTCGAAAAGCTTCATTTTGGAGCCATAGAAAACGCCATTGAAGGGGGAAAACTAGCTTGAGGTGTTCATTGTCTTCTCCATTCACTCAAGGTAAGGAAAATGTAAGAAAAGTCATCTTTCCACCACTTTCTTACATGGCCGAAAATTACCACTCATGGGGCCTTGTTTTTATGCCTTGTTCTAGCTTGTTTTATTCACCAAGGACTAGTGGAGGTCCTCTTTCATTCATTGCCCAAGTCTACTTTGAGACTTCAAAGGTAATCATCCACTTTTATACCTTAAAACACATTTTTAACCTAGGAATGATTCCTTAAGGTTAGTGTATTGTTTAGCACTCATGAGAGTCATTGTATATTGATTAGAACATTGGCAAGGGAAATTAAGTTGGTGGCCAAGATTCATTCAAGAAAGGCCCTAAGGAGGAAGTTAAGATAAGCTTGGAAAAACAAGGTAAATTGCTTACCTAATGGTGGTTTAAGGTTTTAAGGGATGATACTTAGATAAGTACTAATGTAGCTTAAAGCTTACATTATGTAATAGGTTATATAACCTAGGAAAAAGGAACTTAAGCAAGCTTGTGAATTTGTGACTAAGGAGCCAATGGGAATGAGTGAGTAAGATAAGTTTAAGATGGATTTTAAGAGCATTATAACTACTATGAGATTGATGGGTGTAATTGCAGGTTGAAAGCTATTACATGTGGGAAATTCAGTGTTTAAATTCATGTCATTTAAGAGCCTAAGAGCCATGTCATTTAAGAGCCTTAGTGCTATGAAATTTAAGATTATTGCACTATATTGAGTTTATTATAAATGAGTTGATTTGGGTGAGAACATATGTGTTATACCCAAAATTTTGACCCCCCTGGCTAGGGTCTACGAGGTACTGGTGTTGTGAGAGGCATTTTAATCAGGCAGTGAGGAATCCCGGCTCGATCGGCGCGTTTCATGGCATGGGGAGCAGCTTCGTCACATTCAGGGGGCGTTTTGGTAATCTTTAAAGGCTCCTAAGACCTCCTATGAGCTTTCTCTCTCCTCCAAAGGATGCCCAAATCAACTTGAAATGCTTTGATATTTTAACCCATGATAGAGGATGACATTCTAAGCATAATGGCGTTGGAATTTTGATTTTTCGAATTTCCAATAATTTTCTAGCAATTTCTGACTGAATCTGACAAGAAATTCAATTTAAAAATATTCCAACATTAAAAAAATTCGGTTCCACCTCAAAAAATTCGTAATATCCATCCTTGACATGTGGTTAAAATTTCACAGCAAAATTCATTTGGGAAGTCACTTAATTAAAATATCAAAAATCTTACTTTTACTAGATTTTCTTTATCTTTAAGAAAGTCTATATAAGGGGATAGGTTTTTGGATAAAATCAGAACCTCATATGCTAAAGAACCCTAGAGAGTCAAAAGAGGCAGCCTCCTCTCTCTCTCACACGTTTTCCAACACCCGGCCACCCAAATCATACCGAAAATTCCCCGAAATCACCATCCAAACACGTTTTCCAATTCCCAAAGCACCAATAATCATCAAAACCCCACAAAAACTCCACCAAAACGTGAAGAACAGCAAGAACAACCAACAACCAGAAGCTTGGTTCGAAATCCTTTCGGGTCTGCCATCAACGAAGCACTCGACGAATCCCGATGTGAAGAATCACTATGAATTCGAAGGTAAAACAGGTTACAACTCTACTTTTCTAATTCCCCACGACCTTATTAACTCTCTGTCAAATTTTGGGCTCAAACTAACCTTCGTACGCTTCTGTATTGCTGTTTGTTTAAGCTTCTGTCCAATAACTTGTTTACTAAGTTTCGTGCTTAATTCGAACTCAAATTGAAAACTTTAAATCACTAACGTCTTGTACATCTTTCAGGCTACACACCCATAAAATTTGAGCCAAAAACACCTTCGGGAACAGCCTCAACGCCGCCGTCCGAGGGCGGTCCGCACCCACGGACGTCATGTCCGGGGTCCCGGACTCCCTGTCCGTAAGCTCGGACACCCACGGACGGCGGCGGGATTTTTAATTTTTAAAAATTAGGTTTTTTTTAATAATGTCCGGGCCCACGGACAGCCTGTCCGTGGCCCCGGACTTTACAATTTTCTGTTTTCTGTTTAATTCGACTTTTATCTTCATATAGGTTAACTGGGGTCCGTGGTTTCGGACATTAGGTCCGTGGCTACGGACGGAAACAAAATTTGACCTAATTCTGCCTCCGAAACCCTAGTTTAGGTAATTTTAATTTCCACTTTAATTTTCTGTCAAAAAAGGCAAAAAAACACAAAAAAAAACAGAAGCTCACGCACTTAGGTTAAAACGACTCGTAATAAGCCGTAAATAAACTAAGTAGAGGAAAAACGACCTAGGAAGGGTAATGAAAGTAATTGAACCCTAATTAAGTCAAATATCAAGCCCCCGAACCCGAACTCTCCTTTCCTAATTTGATCTAGGTTAAAATAAGGTGGCGACTCGTAATAGGTTCCAGTGAGCTAGCTTAGGTTTTAATAATTATTGTTATCTGACATAGTTATTAATCTTAGGTTATAAGTGGACCTAAAACCCGTTTAGATCCTAATCAACTTTAATCAACATAGGGTAGGGTTTAAAATCGAGGCTCACAGACTGGCGACTCTGCTGGGGACAAACTTCTTAATTTTAACTTGTTTAATTTTAAGAAAGAGGGCTTAACTCGAAATTGTTTATTTATGGCTTTATTACTTTGTTTGTTTACTTTTGTGCGCACTTTAATTCTCTGCACCTTTGCATCATATGAGAGCGAGGGTCCACCTAAACCAACTTCACCCCGGGACCCGTTTGAGGGTCCCCTGTCAAGGACTCACACCTTTTAGGTGATGTGAATAAGCGGGGGAAAAGAGGAGGGTGTCGTCTAACCACACCCCCTTAATACCTGGGCTTTAGCCCCAAGCATTTTCCTGGCAGTGTCCTTACCTAGCCCATTGTTTGGTCAGTCAAAGACCCGACCGTAGACGCACAACTTTAGGTGATGTGAAAAAAGTGGGGAAGCCCAAAGAGAATAGCGTGCAAGCCCTATTCCTTTGAGGTGCCCTGGGCCCATGCCCCAAGCACCTCTCCGGATCGATCCATACCCGTTTGGATTTAAACGTCTAGTGAGGACATGTTGAATTTGTGTGGGCCTTGTTTGCTTGTATGATCGGCCCATTACCCAGCCTACAGATTGATAGGAACTTCTCCTACATTAACCTAGCCCAGCCCGAATTGGCGGCTCTATTTGTTTGCGGCCCAGAGGTCCTGTTTGGTTTAATATGTGAGTCATTCGGGCTTCGGCCCAAAAGCTTAGACTTAGGTGATTTCTCTTCTGGCCCAATTCGAATTATTCATTTAGTTCTAGGCCCATGAAAAACAAATCCACCTCAAGCAGTTCATGAAAATCCATCAGGCCTTTCCGTTTCAAGGTTTATTCTAGTCCAGGAAGACTTTCCACTTGGGCTTTGGCCCAAAGTCCTAGATATAGGTATCATCTTCTAGGCCCAATCAGAATTACTCGGCCCAAATTCCAATTCGCATCTAGGACATGGTTTAAAAATCATTTCGGCCCATGCGCCCTATTTCTAGCCCAAACACATTCTGGCCCAGGTGCCAAATTCTCAAAATATTCTGAGTACCGCACTCATAACTCATTTCATCTAGGCCCATAGACCAATTCATAGTTTTGGCCCATGAGCTTCACTCTCAATCCAGAATTTCTGCCCATAAAACATTTGAATCCAAGATAGTTTGCATAATTCATTCATTCCAGTTTCCGGTTTCAAGGCCCAACAAGAACATCAAACGAATCTTAGACTTGAAGGCTTATCTCTCGACCCAGTGGCCCATTCACGGTCCATGTGACTTCCTTCAGCTTGTTTGCTCGGTTTCTAGATTAAGGGATTCAGGCCTACATGTCCGTTCTAGTCTAGGAATCACTATAATCTGTGCACTCCACCCTCAGTTTGGAGAAGACTCAGGCCCACTTACTTCTTACATAACCCATAGGCATTCCTAGTTCAAACATTTTACACGGCCTACTCGAAGTTTGGAAGGAAGACAATCACAGTCATCTCAATGGCGTCCCGACGGCCCAAAGCTCGAGTCTTCAGTATGTTGGCATCAGACAGCCCAACATCACTATTTTAGAAGTTTTCTCGATTTGGTAGTTTTCTTTTCCCAGTCGTTCTTCCAGCTTTTATGGTAGCTGGCTTCCTTTATCATATTAGGTAGTTTTCTTAAGATTTCAATTTTTGATGTTGTCTTTCCATTCATGAATTAGAGCATAGTTCCATTTTCATAATTTTTGTGCATTTAAGAACACCAAAAAAATAAATAAGTCATCACGTCATTTCACCCACATCCACTACCTTGATCACATACATCTCATGTGTCTCACCACACTCCCCTCTCCACATGAAACTCATTCTTCGCAGGGAATATCTCACCACCTTGTCGGCTTCCACCACTTGTCACCTCTCAATAGAAAGTTTCACCGTACACTGAAAGCATCCCACTACCATGTTTTACTTTCATCACTACATCACTCCACCAAAACAGCAAGACTTCATCGCCACATACCACCACACATACAGCCACCTCCAACAAATAACCTGGGTATTCAAAAGGCTTGTCAAAAAAACCCCACAATAATACTAGGGGCAATCTGAGTTAAGGATCGATAATGTTTATTTCATTGGTTTAAAGCGCGTGAACAAGTCTCTGAGTGAACATTTCGCGAGAGTGCCTTGAGCGGTAAAACCATGAGTGAAAGAGCATGTCATTTTTACGTGACTCTAGAGAGATCACATTTAAAGGTAAGGTGAACGGCATAACTCCGACCGAAGGAGACACTTTGTAAATTTACGCTTAAACCTGTGAAAAGTAACAAACGGATACACAACTATTAGGGATGACGAAGCACCTAGGTACAGCACCACACAGCCAAAAGCTTGTGAACCCTGACATTACACCCTAGGCACCCCCGCTGAGCTTTTCGTATATGTTCCCCTTTTACAACACTACAAACTCCACAAACAAGCCAGCCAATGATGAATAACCGACCCGGTGACCAAAGGAAGCAAGGAGCCCGACTTCCGAACGGCAACTTCACAAGTCCAAAGAAGCAAAACTGCTACCAGCATGACGAAACAATCCGCAAATGGTCCCAAAGTGACACAGGATCCAAATGAGCTAACATCAAAAATAGCTCTCAAAGTTCAAAGCCGGGAAACACAAGAACCCCGAAGGAAAGGAAAATTTAAAGAAAGGCAAACCTGAAAATCCTTGAAGAAATCCAAAATCGGAAAGAAGATAGAAGGTGCAAGGAACAACCCAAAAGTCCCAAGTTCCAAACTCACATGCGAAATCATCACGAAGTAGCCAAACGACTTCAAGGCAAAGAAGACAAGTCCGAGAGACGGTGCAAGTTGCAGCTTTGGTCACCCTTATAGCTCCACATATCGTAAACATTTCTCCATTGTCCTGTTATCATTCATCACAGCCCGTAGCCACGATATAAGCTTAAAAAGACTTCCGACCTAGTAGTTGTGTATCCAATCACGTGAAAGTAACAGGTTGAATGCGTAAATCTAACAAATGTCAAATTCAATGGCCGAGATGTTTTGTCCAAAAGGAGAGTATGAGTGCAAGCATTAAACACTTTGAGTGTAGGATAGAAAGCACCACATCAAGATAAACCCTGGCCTTGTGAGAATGAGACTTGTTATGCGCCATTAGTCAAAAAATACTGGGGGCAATCGATCGTTCCGATAGATTGCCAAAAATCCTAAAGAACTCAGATTGCCTTAAGGAAAAATACTGGGGGCAATTGTTGGTCCCAACAATTGCAACAGCAACACCGATTGAGGCCCAAAAGCCAGAAACCCAAAGGATTCAAACCCTTCTCATACCACTCAAGCCCGACCTAAGCCCTACCTCCACATTCAAACATCCATAGGCCCGTCCTAAGCCCTTCCTCCACAACAAATCCCCCCATGCCCGTCTTAAGCCCTACCTTCACATTCAAACACCCACAGGCCCGTCTTGAGCGCCACCGTCTCCAGTTTTGACATAAGCCCTAATCCTTCTACATCCATTTAGACCCATCATAAATTTTTACTCACTTTCACTTAAGCTACCCTATAGGCCGTCATAAGACCTAGATTCCAGCTTTAGGCTCGTCATAAACCTAGATCCATCCTTTAGGCTCGTCATAAGACCTAGATCCATCCTTTAGGCTCGTCATAAGACCTAGATCCATCTTTAGGCTCATCATAAGACCTAGATCCATCCTTTAGGCTCGTCATAAGACCTAGATCCATCCTTTAGGCTCGTATAAGACCTAGTTCCAACCCTTAGGCTCGTCATAGACCTAGATCCATCCTTTAGGCTCGTAGTAAGACCTAGTTCCAACCCGTATAGGCTCGTCATAAGACCTAGATCCTTCCTTTAGGCTCGTTATAAGACCTAGAACCATCCTTTAGGCTCGACATAAGACCTAGAACCATCTTTTAGCTCGTCGTAAGACCTATTTGCATTCCCTTAGGCTCGTAGGAGACCTAGAGTTACCCTCTAGCTTACCCTCTCATCAAACACATTGCATTCATCTCATTCATATAGGCTCGTCATAAGACCTAGTTGCATTATCCAGGCGCGTCACAAGACCTGGCGACAGAAAAGTTGGCGAGGTGATGGCAATAAATCCTCCTTTTGCGAGTCAACTTATTTCCGGGATCAACGAATGGTGGGCGAAGGCAATAAGTCCCCAAGGTTTTTACCAGGAGTTATCCCTGCACACCGGCTTGGGGGGCGATGGCAATAAGTCCACTTGGGTCCAGCCAGGAGCATTAGCACGGGTTTCGGTCCCCAGAAGCATCCGAGCATCATCAGCATTATCATCAGCATCATCATTATCATCACATCAGCATCATCAGCATTATCATCAGCATTATCATCAACATCATTAGCATCATTAGCATTTCAGCATTCTTGCATTTGCATACCACCCAGTTATCATCATCTCATAGGTAGTCAACGCCTTAGAATCGCTTGACATTACTTCATTTCACTTTACTTATAGGTAGTCAACACCTTAGAATAGCTTGACATCATCTCATTCGTCATAGGTAGTCAACGCCTTAGAACAGTTTGACATCATATCATCATTTTAGGTAGTCAGCGCCTTAGAATAGCTCGACACAATTTGTCAGTTTTGATAATATGCAGGGTCTTGGAAACATTTGAAATTTTGGGGTATCACTCCAGCATCAACTAGCCTTCTCACTTTCATTACAAAGTCTAGTTGACGGGGGGCAATCTGTTATACCCAAAATTTTGACCCCCTGGCTAGGGTCTACGAGGTACTGGTGTTGTGAGAGGCATTTTAATCAAGCAGTGAGGAATTCCGGCTCGATCGGCGCGTTTCATGGCATGGGGAGCAGCTTCGTCACTTTCAGGGGGCGTTTTGGTAATCTTTAAAGGCTCCTAATACCTCCTATGAGCTTTCTCTCTCCTCCAAAGGATGCCCAAATCAACTTGAAATGCTTTGATATTTTAACCCATGATAGAGGATGACATTCTAAGCATAATGGCGTTGGAATTTTGATTTTTCGAATTTCCAATAATTTTCTAGCAATTTCTGACTGAATCTGACAAGAAATTCAATTTAAAAATATTCCAACATTAAAAAAATTCGGTTCCACCTCAGAAAATTCGTAATATCCATTCTTGACATGTGGTTAAAATTTTCACAGCAAATTCATTTGGGAAGTCACTTAATTAAAATATCAAAAAATCTTACTTTTACTAGATTTTCTTTATCTTTAAGAAAGTCTATATAAGGGGATAGGTTTTTGGATAAAATCAGAACCTCATATGCTAAAGAACCCTAGAGAGTCAAAAGAGGCAGCCTCCTCTCTCTCTCACACGTTTTCCAACACCCCGGCCACCCAAATCATACCGAAAATTCCCCGAATCCACCATCCAAACACGTTTCCAATTCCCAAAGCACCAATAATCATCAAACACCCAAAAACTCCACCAAAACGTGAAGAACACAAGAACAACCAACAACCAGAAGCTTGGTTCGAAATCCTTTCGGGTCTGCCATCACGAAGCACTCGACGAATCCCGGTGTGAAGAATCACTATGAATGAATCGAAGTTAAAACAGGTTACAACTCTACTTTTCTAATTCCCCACGACCTTATTAACTCTCTGTCAAATTTTTGGGCTCAAACTAACCTTCGTACGCTCTGTATTGCTGTTTGTTTAAGCTTTTGTCCAATACTTGTTTACTAAGTTTCGTGCTTAATTCAACTCAAATTGAAAACTTTAAATCACTAACGTCTGTACATCTTTCAGGCTACACACCCTAAAATTTGAGCCAAAAACACCTTCGGGAACAGCCTCAACGCCGTCGTCCGAGGGCGGTCCGCACCCACGGACGTCATGTCCAGGGTCCCGGACTCCCTGTCCGTAAGCTCGGACACCCACGGACGGCGGCGGGATTTTTAATTTTTAAAAATTAGGTGTTTTTTAATAATGTCCGGGCCCACGGACAGCCTGTCCGTGGCCCCGGACTTTACAATTTTCTGTTTTCTTTTTAATTCGACTTTTATCTTCATATAGGTTAACTAGGGTCCGTGGTTTCGGACATTAGGTCCGTGGCTACGGACGGAAACAAAATTTGACCTAATTCTGCCTCCGAAACCCTAGTTTAGGTAATTTTAATTTCCACTTTAATTTTCGTCAAAAAAGGCTAAAAAACACAAAAAAAAACAGAAGCTCGCGCACTTAGGTTAAAACGACTCGTAATAAGCCGTAAATAAACTAAGTAAGGAAAAACGACCTAGGAAGGGTAATGAAAGTAATTGAACCCTAATTAAGTCGAATATCAAGCCCCCGAACCCGAACTCTCCTTTCCTAATTTGATCTAGGTTAAAATTAGGTGGCGACTCGTAATAGGTTCCAGTGAGCTAGCTTAGGTTTTAATAATTATTGTTATATGACATAGTTTTTAATCTTAGGTTATAAGTGGACCTAAAACCCGTTTAGATCCTAATCAACTTTAATCAACATAGGGTAGGGTTTAAAATCGAGGCTCACAATATGATGAGGAAAAGATTTGATATGTGTGAGATGATTGAATGAGAAAAACCATGCATTTGGGCATGATAATATACTATAGGAGCTATGGCAAAATTTGAGTAGAAAACAAAGTGTTTAAGTGGTTGTTATGGATTAATATGACCTAGGATTTACTAGGGATCATTGAGAGGGATTTGAGTGGAAATGAGTTAACAAAGTTGTTCTCGAGGCTTAGAATGGCCTAGAGTTGTCTACGAGGAGTTAGAGGTTAGGAGGGTGTAAATTGTGTGCTAAGATTGTGTACTAAGGGTTTGAGTGTTCATGATTGTATTAAGGGTGAAAAACTAAATGTTGGGTGTAGTAATATACTAAGAAAGCCATGTCAAAATTTGGAGAGAAAACTAAATGTTTAAGGTGTTCTACGGAGATTTTATGACTAAGGATGTTCTAGTAAACATTAAGGGTTGTTTTGGTGAAAATGGATAAACTATGGAGTTCTTGAGTACTAGGAAGACCTAGGGATGTCTATGAGGGACTAGGGGTTATGATGGTGAGTTTTATGCACCAAAACCATGGTTAAGGAAGCTAGGAAACTTGTACAAAGTTTGAAGGAAAAATAAGGTATGATGACTTATAAGGATGTAAGCATGTGCTAGATTATATATAGCTTTGAGAAGTTTGAGTAAAGCAAATGGGTATGCAAAATGATGCTTGAGGAGTAGTTAAGATGCTTGTGAGGAAACATAATGATTAGTTGAGGTCTTAGGCAAAGTCACAAGAGGGAAGTGTAAGGAATCAAGTGTTAAGTGTAAGAATTTTGTAAGAAATTGAGTGTCAAGTTTGGTGAAGTTTGAGGAAGGTTTAGTTCATGTTTTAAGGTGTTTAAACATGTAGGAAACATGTGGAAATATTGTGGAATGAGTGGGAAAAGATTGGGGTGAATTTGGAGTTCAAAATGAGGAGAAAATCACTTTGGAAAATGGGTTCTGCTATGGACCGCCCCTAGGGACCGCCCCTGTGGGGAGGTCCAATGGAATTCTACAGCGTATGAGGCTTCTGGTTGGGACCGCCCCTGGGACCGCCCCAGAGGGGCAGTCCAGTGCAGAGAAAAAAAAAATTGTTTTTGGCTTCTAATGATGGGGGATTGGATGGTAATGGTTTTAGATGATGTTTAGGCCATGTTTGGTGACATTTTATGACCCTTAGAAGGGTGGACAAGTATGAGAATCAATGAGAAATGATTAACTTATGAGATTTAGTTTAAATGGCAATGACTTAGTGGTCCAACATTAGAGGAGTGATGATGATTTGAAAGATAAGCATATAAGGACTTAAGAGGTTAAGGTAAGTAAAATGGTTTTAAGTGCTTAAGGTTAAGTTAGTAAGAATTTAAGAGGTGCTAGATAGGGATTGATATGTAATGAATATAAGGTTGTTTAAGACATGTTTGGTGAGTAACAAGGATAATTAAGTGGGTGAATAAGTATAAGGAATGAGGAGAAGTGATCACTTAAGATTAAGTTTATAAGAACTTAAGTGGTATTTAGTTCGAAATCATTAGTGATTAAGTAAGCTAGGTTAATTAAAAGTAATTAACCACCAAATTCGATGAATGTTTTAGGACTTGGGAATTTGGAGTCCGGAGGAGAGTAAGCAACTGAAACGACCAATAGTGAACGGTACAGTCTTTCTTGTGACCAGCTTGCTAACGAGGTGTCCCTCGGCTTGTGTGCTATCTGTTTATGTGTGCCGGCTTAACAAGATAAAGCATGCAACCGGAATATTGTGTTATTTGTATTGTTGTGTGATGTTTGAAAACTAACACAACTTACCGTGAGAACTTACTAACTAATGTTTAGTAAAGAATTGTGTGAGACTAAGGAACACTCCCTAATATTAGTTTGTTAATAACCAAAAGAGGTTTAACCAACAAACATTGTCTTGAGACTTCCACTAACTGGAACTTGGGGGGAGTGAGGAATCCGGGACTGACTCCGGTCATGCATGTTAAGGAAAGGGGGTCGGCATCTAAAGCAGATCCGACTTCCGCTTAAGGACTTGTCTTCGGACTTGTTGCCTAGGGCCGGTTGCCGGCTCAGCTACATTGGACATCCAGTCCAAGGTAGGAGGCATTAACATGGTGCGGTAGGATCACCTAAATCCTAAATTTTAAGATGAGTTGTTTATTCAACCAATGGAGTTAATAGCTCATTGGCTAGGGTTGCTTTTGACCCGACCAAAATAAACATTGAGATAAGATACAATCATTTCTATTTAAAGAATGGTTTGTATTCTAAGTTTAAGATAAGGTTTGAGATAAGGTACTACCATTCTATTTAAAGAGTGGTTTGTACTCTGAGACTGAGATAAGCTACAACCATTTCTATTTAAAGAATGGTTTGTTTTCTAAGACTAAGATAAGGATTAAGATTGAGGTAAGATAAGGTTGGACTGCGATTAAGAGGAAACATAATAAGGAGTTAAATAATTGACTCACTAATTAAGGGAACGCATTTAAGTCGTTCATTGAGTTTGAACTTTGATTGTTCATATTTGGCTTGTTGTTTATTGCACTTTCTATTATGTTGTGCATCTAATCAACCTCCATGCTATCGACAAATAGTCGTCGTAGTCACGTTAGCTTGGAGGACATGAGAGGATCGTACCAGCAATTTTGCTGACCCCCTTTGGGGGCTTTTTTACTACGCAGGTGAACGTCGGAAGGCGCCCGTCATGAGAGTAAGATGGGGTAGACGTGTTACGGGTTAAGTGTGGCCTACGAGTTGTGCATGTACACTCGTATGGTAGTTTGAGTTAGTAAGTTGTATAGGATGTGAGGGGATTGTAAGAATGCAATGTATTTGGTAAGACTTGTAAGTACTAATGTTCGGTATATTCTGTTAGTCAGACCTTGGCAAGGTTTTGGAATGTATTTGAATCCGCTGCAACGTTTGTATATATGGTGATAAGATTGTGATAACCACGATTGGATTGAGATGGGGTGTTACACAGAGAAGAGTGGGCAAAAACTGTAATCTCCACCAAAGCATGCAAGGACTTATCCAAATGGAGCTGCCAAGACTTAGGTTCATGTCTACAATCTGTAGATAAGTACAAGAAGAACATTCGAAAGAAATGCGGTAATACATCCTCTTCTTCTTCTAGTAAAATTACTACTTTAAATGACCAAGCATTACAAGTTAATTCGACTCAGTACACTCAAGAAGGAGCCTATGTCACTGATACTCAAATCAGACAAGCTAAGGTTGAGTTGGTGGATATTATTGTAGTAGAAAGTGAGGCTGAAACTATGGAAGACTTTGTACTCATAGTAAAGAACTTCCGAAAATTCATGCGCAACCAACCAAACCGACAGAGTCAATCGTTCTCAAATACCCCCAAACAAGTCTTCAACACTGTCACCTGTTTCAACTGTAATTAAACCCGGTCATTTCAGGAAGGACTGCCCACTACTCAAAAACCAATATGGAAAACCCCAAGGGAGGTTACTGATGGCAGTCGTCGGTTGGGGTGACTTAGACTCTGACGATCAAGATACAGAGTCAAGCGGTCTAGTATGTCTCATGGCACATGATACAACTGAGTCCATGATTCCCGACAATGAGCTAACTCGTTCTCATCTTGAAACAGACCTCTATCGTATATCTCATATGGGTTTTATGACGTTAATTGCTAAAATCATCTCTGAGACTAACTCTCTTAAAGCAAACCTCACCAGCAAAATTTCCGAGTTAACTGAGGAACTCGAGATCTCAAAAGGTCTCATGTATGCCTTGAGAGATGAAGCTGAGGAACACAAGACTATTTCTTGCTCACTTATATTGGACTTACAAGACTCACGGCGCAGTGTTGATTCCCTTCAAAAGGAACTTGACGACACCAAAAGTCTTAGTCAATCCAACCAAAGCTAGCAGGAAGAGTCACTCACTCTGATTGACTCCCTCAAACATGATCTTACTAACTTTACCGATAAATGTTGCTCTCTTCGAAATGAGTTAAATGCTTCAGAATCCAAAGTAATGTCTTTGAACTCTTCCGTCAAACACCTCACTCAAAAACTGAATGAAAAGAGCGCTCTCTCTCAAGCCAGTCACTTTCATTAAACAAGTCACTTCCTCCGAATTACCTGAGTGGGCTGACTCCAAATCAAGGAAGTTAGTCGAGATCATGATGATCTTCGTAAAAAGGTAGAACAACTCTCTGAAGAGATTGTCAATCTACGATCTGGAGTTGGATCCACTCAATCCAAGCCCAAGTGGCACAAAGGTAAGTTTGAAATTCCTAAAAATATGTTCAAATCCAATAACAAAGCCAAGCGACAACAACAAAAGGAAAATTTTGACTCTTGGTGGAAAGGACAGCAAAAAATACATTAATGTTCCTCTTACTAATATTTACGGTTACTGCAGGAGCCTTGGACATAGGGACAGTGTGTGCGATAAATTGAATAAAGATCTTTCCTTCAATCTCAAACGAGTCAGATTGATTCTTGAAGCTAGAGAAGAGTTAAAAAAATCTGGCTCGAAAAGGGAACCCAAGTACATCAGGGTTCCCAAGTCTAATAAATGATCTTATGTTTGTAGGTGAAGGCGAATGAAGACTGATGGTACCTAGATAGTGGATGCTCTCGTCACATGACTAGAGATCCAAATCAATTCAATTCGCTTTCATCCTACAATGGAGGTAAGATTACTTTTGGAAACAACAACCAAGGTGAAATCTTGGGAGTTTGCTCTGTCGGTAACCCCTCTAGATTTAAAGTTGATGGAGTCTATCTGGTCACTAGACTTCAACACAGTCTGTTAAGTATTTCTCAAATTTATGATAGATTCAATTTGGTACTTTTCTCCTCTTCAGATTGTAAGGTTTTTGATAACCGTGCAGGTTCTTTAAAGGCCATTGGACGCAGAGAAGGAAATCTCTACAAAATGTGCTTAAACTCAATAAATCCAGATGACCAAGTCTATCTAAATGTGCATTCCAAAAAATTCACTGTTGTGGCACACCAGACTTGGTCACGCAAATCACCGGCTGCTGAACAAACTCAAGAGTAAGGATCTAGTGATTGGTTTACCCGATACAAATTTTGGCACAAACTCCGTATGTGAAGCGTGCATAAAAGGTAAACACACCCGGTCATCCTTCAAAAGTAAGTTAACTCTCTCTACTAGCTCTCGTTGGAATTGCTCCACATGGATCTTGTTGGCCCCATGTACTCAGAGTAGAAGTGGTAAGAGGTATATTCTGGTCATAGTTTATGCTTATTCTAGATGGACATGGGTCATCTTTCTGTCTGCTAAAGATGAAACCTTTACGGAGTTTGCCAAACTCCATAAAGTACTTATCAATAAATTCTCATTCATCTTAAAAACCCTGAGAACAGACCAGGGCACTGAATTTTGCAACAAGTCGTTTGATGAGTTTTGTAGGGATAACGGAGTCGACCACCAAGTTTCATCCGTAAGAATCCAGAGCAGAACGGAGTCGTCGAACGAAAGAATAGGACCTTGGTCGAGATGGCACGTACCATGCTTATTAATAGTCAACTAACTCCATCATACTGGGCAGAGGCTATTAACACAGCGTGCTATGTGCTAAATAGTGCCTTGATCCACCCATTTCTTCACAAGACTCCTTACGAACTATCTCCTTCAACGCAAACCAAATCTTATTCATCTCAGGCGTTTCGGGTGTAAGTGCTATATACATAACAATGGTAAGGACAACTTGGGTAAGTTCTCCCCCAAGAGTGATGAAGGCATATTTCTTGGTTACTCTTCTAAAAGCAAAGCCTGTCGTGTAATCAATCTGAGAACTCAATGTTTAGAAGAGAGTCCCCATGTCAGGTTTGATGAGTCTCACAACGTTGGCTCATCTTCTGATCAACTTGACTTTGCTCCAAATGATTTCCTCACTGATCCACATTTCATCACCGTCCCCATAAGCAGACTCCAAGACTCCCAGTCCATCACACATGATGACTCTCCAGGAAAGACAAGCCATACATCAGACTCCACTAACTCCAACAATAACTCCGACCTACTCCATCCTCAAATTTTGAATTTTGACTTCACTGACAAAGAAACACCCCCTCCTGCTTCACATCGACAGTTCCAACAAAAATCAGCTCACCCTCCTGAAAACATATATCCAACCCAAATTCAGGTGTTCAAACACCCTTTCAAGCTATACAAAACCTATGTGCCTTTGGTGCCTTCCTTTCTAGCACTGAACCGTGAAATGTCAAAGAGACACTTCTAGATAGTGATTGGGTCACTGCTATGCAGGTGGAACTAAATTCCCTCCAAAGACATGCTGTCTGGGAATTAGTCCCTCGATCCACGCGTCAACAAACCATTTGTACTCGTTGGGTCTTTCGTAATAAACTTGATGATGCAGGACAAGTTTTCAGGAATAAAGCTCGTTTGGTTGTTCAAGGCTATAATCAAGAAGAAGGGATTGATTATGATGAAACCTTCACACCTGTAGCACGTCTTGAAGCAATTCGCATGTTAATTGCGTTTGCTGCATTCAAAGGTTTTACATTATATCAAATGGACGTCAAGACGGTCTTCCTTCATGGCTATATTGATAGAGAAGTCTATGTCGAGCAACCCCCAGGGTTCACAGACTCCGTCCATCCTGACTACGTCTACAAACTTTGTAAGGCCCTTTACGGACTCAAACAGGCTCCGCGAGCATGGTGTGAAAGACTCTCTACATATCTCTTGCAAAATGGTTTCTCTACAGGTAACGTAGATAAAACATTATTCATTCTTCATTCATCACATTACTTACTTCTAGTACAGATTTATGTTGATGATGTTATTTATGGTCCTACCAGTAACACCCTCTGTGAAAATTTTGTTAATCTTATGAAGAATGAGTTTTCCATGAATGAGTTAGGTGAGCTAAAGTTCTTCTTAGGACTTCAAGTTCAACAGGAAAGGGAAGGGATCAAAATCCACCAACAAAAGTACATTAGGGAACTCCTTGACAAGTACAATCTCACAAATGTCAAGAGCATGTCAACTCCCAGTTGCACATCTGCTAAACTTCATCTTGATGACGACGGAGTCGGTGTCAATGCCACAGAGTATAGAGGAATGATAGGGTCCCTCCTATATTTGACTGCCAGTCGCCCTGATATTCTCCACGCAGTTTGTCTTTGCGCCCGCTTTCAGGCAGCGCCAAAGCAGTCTCACCGTAAAGCAGTCAAACATATCTTTCAATACCTCAAAGGTACAAGTACACTCTATCTATGGTATCCTCAATCTCCTACTTTTACCTTATCTGGTTACAGTGACTCCGATTGGGCTGGTTCCCTCCAAGATCGAAAGAGTACTTCAGGTAATGCACAGTTCTTGGGTCTTTGTCTCGTTTCATGGTCCTCCAAAAAACAAAACTCTGTGGCGCTCTCCACAGCTGAGGCGGAGTATGTCTCTACTGCAGCCTGTTGCTCCCAACGTCTTTGGATGAAACAACAACACCAAGACTATCACGTTACCCAAGAACAGATCCCAATCTTCTGTGATAATAAAAGAACAATCAAAATATCCGAAAACCCAGTCCAACACTCAAGAACCAAACACATTGAAATACGCTTTCATTTCTTGAAGGACTATGTTGAGAAAAAGTTAATTCAGCTTGACTTTGTCCCAACAGAAGATCAACTTGCAGATATCTTCACTAAACCTCTGTCCACAGCACGATTTGAAGTACTCCGATCCGCAATTGGATTGACTCCGTCTACCTAGACGGTCGCATCTCCTTGCTCCTACCGCAATCGTCAGCAGGTATGTCCTTATGTCTCATCTAGTCTGTCCTTGTTTGTGAATGAAACTGTGAACTGTGTTCTGCTTGAATAACTCTATGTATCTATCGCTACACATACACGTCACCAATCCACACCCGTTCCGCAAAATCCTCGCCCTTGATCTCGCACACCCAAATTTTTCTCGTCTGACGCACGCAACAGCAAACTCTGCATCTTTCGCCAACGCCTTTAGCCTATATCTAGCCTACATCACCCCCAAGCCTCTTTCACCCACGCTCTCTTCTCACACCACTCTAAAGCCTCCTAAAAATGGCGGGAACTAACTTCAACGGCATCAACATCCCAGCTGACATTTTCCAAGATCCGCTTCGCCTTCAAGCCTACCTTTAGTCTATGGCAACCCCCAATCCACCCACAAACCGCCACCACTCGTTCGCCCACAAACCACCGCCCCTTCCTCTACCACAAACTCCGCTACACCACCGCATTCCACCCACAACACCTCCTCACAACCCACACCTCCATCTGCCACCAGGACTGAAATTCTTGAAACTAATATCGACGAGATCACCCCAATCCAAGTCATACATTCCCCAACTAAACCATCGTCCCCACCACATCAACCACCAAACCCTAAACCCGATGAACCTGACCATCAACCACCACCACCTCAACCCAAAAAATCCCCAACACTCACTCCTCAACAATCTCATGAAAAGTCTGCAACCCTAACTCCTCCACCATCTCCAAAACCTAAACCCCGAAAAAGAAAGGCGACAACCCGACCCACAGCCAATCGTGTCCTCCGATCATCTGTAAAGGTCCAACCAGCCTCCTCAGCTTCTAGTGAGTCTTCCCCAGTCTAAGAACTACCCGCAAATAGTCATGACACCTCTACCGGCGCCACTTCAACAAGAATCCAAAAGCCACCCAAGCCGCAGCGCCGCAGTGCAAAGATAGACCCCTTCACACAACGCTACATGCTTTCTGATCCTGCTGCGGATCGAAATATTGTAAAGGGTAAATTTCTTGACTTTTCTTGGGCTTTGTCTACTAATCTCAAAGAGTTGGTCAAAATTCTAGAGATTCAAGGGTGGACACACTTATTTTCTGAAGTCTGTGAATGGTATCCGTAAGAGTCTCTCGACTTTTACCAAAACCTTGTCATTCGAAATGGTGCGGCACAGTCCTTCGTAAACTCCACTACCATCTTTTTTGATCTTGAGAAACTGTCTGAAGTTATATGAGTTCCTCATAACGGTCTACAATTCTATGAAAAAGGAGTCCTTCCTGAAATTCCCGGGGTCCCTCACAACAAAATCTACCGTTTTTTCCCTTCCAAAAGAAAAGTGGGCTCCCCAATCCCCCGAGGTGATCTTTCGATACTTCACCAACTTCTCCATATCCTTGTCATCAAAAACATTGTTCCAAGAAAGGAGGGAAATCAAATGGTCAACTGTTTAGATCAAACCATTATGTACTGCATTCTCAACCGTCACCCTCTCAATTTGGCCCACTTAATTCTCCATCATTTGGCCCAGTCTGTCAATACTCCAAAGCACTCCCTAGGTTACGTGTTCTGGCTCCCTCGAATATTTAAATTCTTTCAGGGACCTCTAACGAAATCCACGCCAGAGTCCATCGAGGAAGCAGACACCATCAACCTTTGATATTTGAACCGGCTCACTTCAATAGACAAATCCAAGCTGCTGCCTCCACCGTCAACTCCGACGACGGCTGGTCCTTTGACTTCCCAAGAGACAGTCCCTCAAGACACTCTTCTTCAAATATGGAGAAGGTCGAGCGACTTCTCTCCAAAACAGAGCTAACTCAGAGGAACTCTAGGATGCTGGGGAGACTCATTGGAATTGAGACGGCTGTGTCGGAAATGCAGGACAACCTCCTTGATATTCAAGCGGCGATAAACCCCATCCTCGAACCCTGGCCTATGGTGTGTGTGTGTGGTGTTAGAACTTCGGTTGTTTTTAAGTTCTAAACACTATTTTTGGTTTGTTCGTGAATATTGTAACTGACTCCTTGTGACTGATCGGGCTTCCCTCTGATGAAAGCAAAAGGGGGAAGCGGTGAATCCCATTTGGTGTACAGGCAATTCTGTTGTTTTTGGATTGTTTCTGAATTCTTTCTAGACTATGTGGATTAGTGATTAACTGCCTACTCTATTATGCCCGTTAAATGCCTATTTATTATCTGCTATGTTATTATCTGCCTGGAGTCTCTCAGTGATTAAGGGGGAACCACAATGGAGTCTCTGGACTCTAATCTTTTAATGCTACTATTAAGGGGGAACTTTGACAGGGTTGGTTCCCCTAGTTCTTTGTGTTTCTGTCTTTTCAGGATTGACTCAATCCGGATTCACGGAGGTTTGCTATCATCAACAACAAGGGGGAAACTGTTGAGACATAAAAGTGTTGCATAGATAGTCAATCACCTTGACGGAGTCACCCGTCCTCGACAAAACACAAAGAACGAGTTTCACGCCAAACTATAAAAGAGTCTACGCAACTGAAGAAGCACCACGGACCCTTTCATGTCGTTTTGAATATTAAGGAACGAATTCGTCAACACTCCAACGCTCCAACGGCCATATCACTACCCCAGTCGTATCCGAAGTTCACGGCCCAAGTCCGACTAGAAATACCTGAAGATGTTTTCACTAAGTTAGTTCCGACAATTTCGGAACTGACTCTTTCAAGCCGTTGCTCTTAGAACTGGTATAAATAGCCATGTAATAGCTAGTTTTCTTTAAGGGTTTTCACAGAGAAATATTCCAGAGATTAGAGAGAGAATTGCCATTGTAATTTAGAGAGAGAATTTATACCAAATTAGTTAGTGCATTAGATAGACTCTTTCTAGGAAGTTCCCAGTTTTACTACACTTACCATTGATCTGATCAGAAAGTGGGTGAGTGAGAGAAAACCACAAAGTAGATCCCTTATTTAGTGGGCATTGTAAGTATTTTGTTTTGGCCAGAAAATAAAATAGCTTATTTGTGTATCTTGCTGAGTTCCATAGAGTCTTTCTATCTTTCGAAGTATCAGTCTGTTTAATTCCTTAAAGTTGTCAGTGCACTCAGTTCAACCAATTTGACTAAGTGTTTCTACTTCTCAAGTATTCTCACATACAAAGATCGATTGAGTCAAACCATCTTATAGACTCCACCTTGAGTTGGTTTGAGTTAGTCATCCTATCCTACAAGATCCTCGAGAGGATCAGTCCGGTTGTGTATTGCTTGGTGCTGCCACCAACGTTAGCAGGTTGCATGATATATTCCATGTGTTGTGTTGAATAAGTATGTTCCCAACCCGTCACATGTAATTGAGTTTGGTCTGCTTCAGTTACGTGAGGAATTCTCCTATGAGGCATGCCAATCAGAATCTTAGCTCGCAGCGTGCGTAGGCTTTTGAGTAAGACCCTACCTATGTTAAGGTTCAGTGCTCGGATCAGTTTGAACGAGAGGCAACGTGGGAGCTGGAGGATGAGTTGCATCTAAGTTTCCCTCCCTCTTCGAGTAGTAAGGTATACAGAATTTCGAGGATGAAATTCTTTTTAGAGGGGAATGATGTTGTAATCCAGGTTTTCTAAATTTTTTTATTTGTGTTATCTTATGTTAATGAGGATTTATTGTCATTTTTGGTTGGTTTGAGATTAAGAGGAGTAGAGGGCAAAGAGGTCATTTTGGAAAATCTAATTTTAAGGTAAAGGAAATAAGGAAAAGGAGAAGACTCCTATTTCATGTCTATTTCCCCCATCTATTTACTTCTCCTATTCAGCGCTATTTCTTCATTCCTTCTTCTCCAACTTGCTTTTGATTTCTAGTGTTCGATCAGCTATCTAAGCTTTTTGTGTGTGGATCTCAAGGTTCTTGTTTGTTGCGTTCAGGTTTAGATTGTGGTTGTTTTGGTGTTTGTCCGTTCTCTGTTTAGTTTCTCCTCATTTCTGATTTTAGTTCCGATCTTTGGGTTGCTTCGATCAGTGGCTTTGGCTTTGGATTGCGAAGTGGGTTGTTGTGCGTGGTTCGGTTCAAAAGAGGGATTTACTACTCTACATTTGAGGTAGGTGGTGAACGGATTTGAGAGTGTGTTCGACAGTGGGGGAACTTGTGAATTGGGCATAATTGTGATTGTATTTTTGACGTTTTGTGAATTGTTCTTCCCTCTGTTTTGTTTTGTTTTGACATCAAATCCCAATGGAATATGCTTTTGCCTTGGTTTGATTATGTGAAGATTGATTGTGCAATTGGGAGTTTTCTACAAATTTTCATGATAGTTTTTGCCATGTCTGGATGCCCGTCTGGACTTGCATGTCTGGACAGGGCCTCGGATGCGCTCTATTTTCTGCTGATTTTGATTTGTCCGGACTTCCGTCTGAACTTACAAGTTTGGACGAAGTGCGAGCACGGTTCTAGGTTTCAAGTCTCGACAAGTGTCTCAAATTGTCAGCCCATACACAAGTCCGAACACGTCCTACTACTTTCTAAATTTGAGTCTCGGCTGTGTCTAAACTTTCATGTTCGGACACATGTCTGGATACCACCTCATACATTTCGGTTGCTTCTTTCCAAACTTTTCTGTTTTTGTCTCGGCATGTGTCCGAACTTCCAAGTTCTGAACACATGTCTGGAAAACTGTCTGATTTTGCCTAAAATGTGCTTCTGATCTCTATTTTGACTTCATTTACAGGGTTATGATCCTCTAAGTCGAATTAAGTGATGTACTCACGTTATTGCGCATGTTTGTGCAATTCCATTCTGAAAAATTAAACTTATGTTTTGGGACCTAGTTTCTTTGCTTTATGAGTCATGGATGGTTGGGTCGAGCTATGTTGTGTATACGTCATTTTGCTATGTGCACGGGTACCTCCCCTTTTTATTCAGAAATCGTCAGGTATTTGGACCATTTTTGCGTTGTTAAGGATCTTCTGATCCATAAGTCTCCGACCCTTTTGTAAGTGTGCTTAGAACTTGTGTCCTGCTCTGATTTGTGAATTCTGATAAACTATGCTTTGTGTGTTTTGTCTTATGCTTTCGTTTTGTTTTGAGCTTTGACAGCTTTTGATGTAAGACTCTGTTTGTAGAAGTTCAGTTTCGATATGCTTCTGCTTTATAACGTTATATTGTTTTCAACGTTTTGAGCATACTTCATTGATGAAGTTTGCTACTCTATGAGTTGTGGATGCTCACCCCCTTTCCACTAACACTTTGTAAATTGAGCATGCTGTGTATACGTCATTCTGTTTTGTAAACATGTTTAGTTTGCATATGTGACACTTTGACATTATTGTAGCCTACGAGCCTTTATTTCTGAGTTTGTATTTGACATATATTTTGGGGCATTTTTAGACCTTTGACTTTTACTATTTCTATACAAGTACTAATTTCGGTTAATCGGGATTTGTTTAGTAGCTTTGCGTACTTTCAGTAAGTGAAGTGCGCGGCGTGTACCGATCTTAGAACCCAGTTTTAGGGTCGTTACATTATTAACCTATAGTATCCAATATATCACAAAAATCTGCAATTGCAAACATTCATTGATTTGAGATTAAAACTTATCCAATTAATACTATAATTTCACAAAACATTACAAATGATCAATTAATACTATAGTTTACTAAACACTACAAATAATCAATATATTTTTTTAATATTTGTAAATCAAAATTTATAAAAGTTATATTTCGTTTTAGTTTCTTAGTCACCAATATCATTACACAATGCATCACTAATTCATAAAATCATAACAATCCCTAATTTTCTAAGAATCTAAATTATTCTAAGGTTAAAGATTACCCTCAGAAAATAGTGTAGGGGAGCTGGCGAAGGTCTGGCGGTGGCTAGTGGGAGGCGGTGCACTTCTCTAGCGGCGGCAACCGCTCCAGCGACCAGTGGCGTTGGGAGCAAACGCAAATCACACACGAAAGAGAGAAGGTGGGAGGCGGTAGTTCTATATTTGGGGACGAAAAGAAATGAGCAGACGTCGGAAGAAGAAAGTGTCAGATTGCAAGAAGAACTCGTGAAATCGTTTTTTCAACCGATGATTTATATTTCTAATGAAAATGTCTCTTCCAGAGACGATTTCACTAGATATAGGCCTAGAAATTCTCTTAAAGAGAATTTGTGAACTCTTCTCTCTAAGAAAGTTTCTACCAAGTTTCCATTTACTAACTCAGGCAATGACCTGGCACAGGTAGGGATGTCAATAGATCGGGTTCGGGTCGGGTGAAGCATCACCCGCATCTGTCACCTGGATATGTCATCTATCATCTATCCATCCATCACCCGTTTATTCTTCATCCGTCATCCGTCCATCAATAATCCACGGGTGATTCAGGTGGATCGGATGATAATCGGGTGAATATTTTTATATATCATAAACAATAGTTTTTTTAATATGATAATGAGTATAAAGTTTTTTAATACTAGAGGTAATTCCCTGTATTTTAAGAAAATTCACTCCAACATAATAGAATATTCCCACAAATTAATAAGAAAATGAACATGTAGAGTATCGTGTTGTGTGTTGTCTAAGAAAATAAAAATGAACCGTAAATTATAATTCTACAACTATTTTTTTAGGTTTTATTCTTTCGGTCTGTTAGGTTACTTGAAATAAAATAAAGTGTAAATTTAAATGGATGACGGGTCGGGTGATAAACGGATGACTGATCAGGTGACGAATGAAAATATTTCATCTGTCACCTGACCCGACCCGACATCCAATCATCCTTCACCCGATCCGTTATCCATTTATTTTGGGTTTTCATCGCCCCATTCTATTACAGCATTATTAAATAAGTTTATTTGATCATCTCACTTTTTACATCAATGGTCAAATCAACTTTTTACATTTTATCTTACTTATTTTTTTCTTTCTACTTTTACTAACTTCAGCTGAACTAACATCAGCTATCAGTTTCATTCCTCAAAAGAATTTACATCCATAGGCACAGGTTTAATTGGAATCATCTCTTAAAAACCGATTTCACTAATCAACTTCTTTTAAATATATGATTTCTTCCTGGAGTTTTATTTTATGAATTAGTTTTGAACGCTCAACCTTTCTACTCCACCTATACTATAGGAGGATTTTTTCCTATTCAGTAGATTTAGACGACTTGACAAATTTATTTTACAAAAAGAGGTTATTTCAGAGTTTTTTTCTTAGGCTCCGTTCCCTAAACACAGCAAATGTTGTGTTTGGTTTAATGCTCCTGTGGTTAAGGCTTTGTTCAGCATGGCTTTTTTACGGTTGTTTTGCAGTTGTTTTGGTATGGTTGTTTTGGCTGGCTGTTTTGCAACGGTTTGCTAGTTGTCTTGTGCTGGTATATCTGTGGTTGTTTTGCAAAATGCTGTTTTGCAGTGTGGCCATTTCTCTTGGCATATTGAATACAAAATTTATATTACATTTTAAAACAATTTTTAAAATGTAAATAAAGGAACTACTAACAAACATATAGATTAACATATACATAATTTATTAATTAGTAAAACATCAAAGTTTTATTGCAATAATATTTGTTAACATTTATATTAAGGTCTATACAAATAATTTCACTATTATCAACCTTAATTCTATTAATGGATAACAACAATCGTAACTATACGTGGTTTTAACACACTAGGCTATTTGTTCACATTTTAATAAAAAAAATATAATAATTAATAAGTGAACTTTATTAATGTTTACATCACACAAAAAAATAAACAATTTAATTGTTAAAAAAATAAGGCTAATATAATCCTATTTGAACATATAATTAAATATTCAGATTTTATACCGTATTTTCAATAAAATGTATCCTTTGGCCATTAATATTGGTAAATAATTTGTAAAAACTTCTACTTAATGACATTCTTATAAAACAAATAATAAGTGAATTTTTTTAAAAAATAGATTTTATCCACATCATTTGTTACAATTTTACAACCTTAACTTGAAAACAATATACACGGTATTCATTCTCTTCATTATAGTAATTTTACAAAATTACAATATTCACTCTTTACAACATAAACCGCTGACTGTTTGTGCCGACATATATGTGACTTTTAAAAATTGTTACTTGGCAATACGATAGTTTGACATTTTTATTAAAAATATCACCCCCAAAAATACCACATATATACCACAAAATCACTACCTCCAAGCCAAACCTAAATGGTAGTTACACAGATCACTATTTTGCTTTTAGTGGGACTAAAAGAAAATGATGAGCAAATAAGCATGTCATTGGTGACCTTAATGTGAAAAAAAAAATATAGACGCTGAACAAACGCACCCTCGTTCACCAAAACTTGCACAATAGCTAAGATCATGGAGACAATTTTGGTAAATTGCTGAATAGTCACAGGAATTTACTACCTTCTCGACTGCGCCAATTGCCAAAATTTAACAGTACAACAACGTCGTGTTGCCTATTGCTTTTCAATGAAGCACCCGCCGGATCACAGAGAAAAAGATGGGGTTTACAAATTAATACAAAATGATCTATTGACAAACAAATTTAGCTTATGGTCTCATGACAGGACTAAACACTAGTGCATATGCTATATCTTGTGTACACACGCTAGCTTTAATCGCTATACCACATATTACAAGAAGGAAAAAAACGCAATATACTCGACTTGAGTATGTAAAGTGAAGAAACGTTTATGACAATGGATAGAGCTTTAAGATCCCATAAGATGAAGAAAAGAAACCCTCTTTTGGCCAAGCACGTTGGCAAACTCTGCACAAAGAATAATCCTAAATTTCTAACCCAAACTGAACCCTTTCTACAATTGCACAACCTTTTCCACTATAATTGATCCGCCAGCCCTGGCGTTTCAGGATTTGCCATCCACATCACATCTCTTAATTTCACCAAGAGAGGTCAGCAGTAGTATAATTCCATAATGGAAATAGTTTCAAATCAGCTGTTTGCTTTTCCTTGCCTTCCTCACAACAAACCAGCAAGCATGGCCCCAGGATCTGTCGACGCTGATTGAGCTGGAGTAAGTGCTGAGGTGGTCGGTTGAGTTGCCACAGCTGTTGTAGCAGGTGCTCTGGGTCCCACTGGTAACGAGATGAGAAGTTCCTTGATAAACTCCTTCAGCCTGTCAAGGATGAAGATCACATATGACAAAAGAGAATGTACACACTTTGGGTTGCATGGAAAGAGGTTGGACTTATATTTCCCTCTGAGTGCCGGGGTTTAAAAATCAATAATATAAAATTTTCCGTTTTTATATGAAAATTTATAAGCTTCAATCAAGAGTTCAAAAGCTTACTCAAAAGTCAACGTAGGATGTCCCGACGATAATGTCAACCGTAGCTGGGTTCTGTCGGCAGGATCCGTTTCTATTCTCAACTGTCAACAAGCATAGAGAATAAGGTCGGAAACATAACCAGCGGTGATGAACATTATAAGCCCAAAATGAGAATCCTAAATTTCACACAAAACTGAGCAAAGGAGCCTATGGTAAAAGATAGCTCCAAAGAAGCAGTTGTTTACCAAACATAGCATTTCTCGTGTACCCTCTGAGCAGAACGTCGTGCATGCTACTAAGTTGTTTGGGTTAGGATCCTACACCAACCAGTTAAACATAATATTTACATCTCCCAGTCAAAGCAACCAAATTTTCAGCAACCATAAAACAAGTGCGAGTACACATAGGATCAAGGCACTTACAATGCCATGACAAACCATCAACTTGTAACTGTTGAGCAGATTCGTCATCTCCGCAAGAGACATTGGTCTAATACCTCTAACCTTCAACACACAAGGCAAATACAGGAAAGAAACAAAAATAGAAGGGAATGTAAGCAAATTGGGAGGAAAATATCAGCACCTATCAGTCATCTACGCAAGATTCACAATGAATATTACTATCTACGACTCTTCACACCAATTGCAAGGCACTAATCGTCTTTTCCACAATTATAAAAAAAATAAACTAATGCCCTTTCCAACTCCACATAGGCATACGAAATCAGAGTTCATTTCTCCAACAAAAGCAACTCTACTAACTACAAATTTGAAGTTACTTTACGTACAACTTCCTGGAGTTTCAAAGGTGGTCCTGAAAGAGATCTCCACTGAGGGAAAAACTCTTCCGCAGAGACAGATATGGGCTGCAAGAACTTATTTAGCACTGCTGGAAGACGAAGCTTGACATTGACCTGAAGATAATAGAACATAAGAAGAGACATTTTCTTGATTTACTTTAATACAGCATTCTTGCTCAAGTAGAAACAGGTATACCATTGATGCTGCCAATTTGTATGAGAAATCCAGAACTGCTACATCCCTACTTGGTTGGAGATTCAACACTTCCAGAGGGCATTGTACCTTCATGAACAAGATTTAGAATAAAAAAAATAGGATCACATTTTGAAGACAAAGCATGATCAAAAGAAAAAGGAAAAATTATATTTATCAGAATTAGCACTACATTATTTAGCAGTAATCACTTAATTCACCTGTGCACGTGGAGGTATAGTTTCTGGAACTTGTGAAAGCTCCACCTTTAGATGGGCTGGTGGCAATATAAGAGCTTGAACTGAATCCAGTGGAGAGGTACTTTTATTTCCTAGAAAAAGAACAAGAAGACCATGATTGCTGCGCCACTCAGCTTTTATTCCAATCTGGCATAGGAAGTTAAAAGTGCAGTCAGAAAATGATCCACAAAAAGTAAGAATGCACACAAGGCACAGTTATACATCAGAGAAGATCACAAACCTGAATATAAGGGTCTTCATACAGAACTCCACTATCTTTGACACATAAATTCTTGAATCTTTCCGCAATATTTCCAATAGGCTACATTAACAAACAAAATAAGCGATCAAATGGAAGCAAAGGGCCCCTAACATACAACAAAAAGCATATCTAATCACATCAAGGCTGAATGCTCAACAAGTCATGAAGAGAGATCATCATCTTGCATTCTTATACTCTAGTAACGAGCTTTAGAACATAGAGAAAAATTACCTGGACAGTATTACTATTCTCTTCAACAGCTGCAAGCGCCAGAGGACCAATTGCATCTGACTCAGTGTCATGAATAGATCTTGAAGGTTGTTCTGGTGGAACAGAAGCACTTGAGGGTCCTTCAATAGCAAGAAGATCTCCAGTTACATCAGAAGAAGTAGCAGCATACTCAGGAATTACTCCATTCACAGCTCCATTAGTCTGAGCCAATTCACGGTCCATTGTACCCTGCAACATTGAGATAATGAACCATACATCAAATTTCGGAAGTATCTACAACCATAAGCATTTCATACCAAAAGAATGCCCATGATGAATTGTGTCTCACCACTACCAAGCCATGTTGGGTATCTTCACAAGACCAAGTTGCATGGGAGCTCCTGGAGTTCCGTTATCAGCCCTCTGGTCAGTAACAACCAAAGCAGTTGATGTCTGCTGCTGGGCCCGTAACTTGATTGCACTCTGCTCTGCAGTATCTACTTCAGCGTATTCAGCTTTCTTGATCAACGCAGACTATATAAAAGGGAGATAAATGTACATCAGAAGCAGACTTCATGTGCGGATATCAGCCCACATTGGCCTGGAAAGACATTATATGCCCCTTCTACAACAGAGATAGATGTTTATATTCAAAGACAAACCTGGCGCTCAGGGAACTTAGGCATTTCAGCCAAAACGTCCATCAAAGCAGGACCTCTGCCGCTCAAGGTAAGGTACTCTACTGCACGTTGCTGTATCTCTGCATCAATGCAACCCTCATATCTGACAACATAGAAAGACTAGTTAGAATTTTCAGTCTTCACAGAAAAAAGCTGCACTTACATAAGGAATAAGAGATAGAATCCTGACTTGTGAAACACAGCCCAGATCTGATTCTGTAGTTCCGGATCAGCAGGTTGAGTATGCATCAATATCTTAGCATATGAGGACAACAGAATGGGTATAGTAGAAGTTCTGCAATTTATAGCAGTTCAGTTCTAACTTCTAACAGGACAGAATTCATTCACCAAGTAAATGAAATAATGCGCTTAGGATCCTTACGAGACTGTTGGGAGCTTCTCATGTATTAGACAGAAAAGTTCCTTTGGACTAAACCCAGGACGTCTAGCTAAAAGATAGCCGAATTCTCCGAGTATATAAGCACTGACCTGCAAAAGAATCATAACCAGTTGAGAAAAACATAAAGCATCAGCTTGTACATTACGATTGGATAGATAGACCAATGAGTAGAGTGATAATCAACTGAAGCATGAAGGAGCTATAATACAAATAAATCCTCTACCTTTCGGATTACATTTTATATCTTAACCAAATATGGCATCATCATCTACAAATTAATATCAGGCTATGCTGTGAAGATACTTGCCAGGGATATATTACAATGTAAAGCAGAACATTCATAAGCCATTTTCCATCATCATACACTTAGTAAGATCTTAAATGTGAACGATATCAGCATGTCCATACACAGCTAAGAAGGATAAAGCCATATGCACACATCATATATGCAAGTATGAGAAGAAGGAAAATACATAAGGATACTATAAGGAAGATCGTGTCTTTGTCCATAGTGAGCTATTGAGGGGAACAAACTCACTTTGACCATGGTCTCATGTATGGCAAGCTTGTCAAGATATTCCCTGGCCTTCACTGCAGCATAGGGCTGAAGACTTGTGTTAGTAAGAGAATATGAGGTAAGCTACAACACAGCAAAGACTCCTGAATAAGGAATGTGCATGATAATGGTCGCTAACCTGCAAGTCTTCATTGTTAGTAACAAACTGTACCACACGGAACCAGATGTCATCGCTAACAAAGTCACCAGCTTTATCAATCAATTGAAGAATCACGTCAACATACCTGCAGTCAAGCATAGTTTAGATAATAAACTGAGATACAGAAATGAGAAAGCTTAGGATGACAATTAAATTTCTCTTTTCAACATTTACTTCCACTCTATTCAATAGTTATTTAGCAATGTCAAATATGATTACTTCAGTCAGTTTTCATGCTTTAGTCAAACAATACAAAGCATATTATATGACTCTGCACTTAATTAGATAACTAAATCCTGGACTGGAGGAAGAAGAAAGGATATAGATATGTACCATGATAGATCCGGGGCAAATTTCTCTGCGAGAATGGCTGCTTTAAGTGACAATTCTTCTCGCATAGCAAATTCAGCTGTACTGAGATACTGAAAAGAACGATATGAAGTGGTTCAAATATAAAATCAAATGGAAATGTCAGCATTTCTAATTGCTTTAGAGGGGGCAGGACCAAAAAAGGACAAACAGTAAAAAATAAATCACCTGCAATAACTCTTCCACTATGTCTTTAGCGTTAGAAACATCACACATGCCATACAGCAGATCAAGGGCACGTCTGCGAATACTGAAATGGAAAGACAAAACAATCTCTAAGTGACGAACTAGCTTCAAAGATCAAATCATCTAATTAAAGCAATTCATCCTCAGGGGAACGGACTTTCCTCCAAATCATGTATTCAGACACAACCAGAAACCCCTCACCCATATGAACAAAAAACAAAGAAAAGTAGATGCTAAAATATCACCAACAGACAGTAAAATGGAAAATTTCACCAGAAAACATAATAGGGTGCATAGCTATAAATAGAACAAAAAATTCACAACAGCTCACCTGATATCAGGATCACGCAATGAAGTGATTATCTGTGCTTGATGCCTTTTAATGATCATGCACATCAGTGACCAACAGCATTCGAGCCATATTTTCCTGCAGCAAGAAATAAGGTTAATCCATTGCGGCATGTGAAATCACTTACCTCCAGCTAGATAGATACTTTGCTACATGCTAATACTGTATATGTCAAAATAAGAACCAAACTCTAAACATCTTTGAAGCTTACCAAGCCAAGGTACCGAATATTTGGTTCACGAACAGCAATGAATTTTCCAAGCAAGGCAACACATTGAGACATCATTTCCTTCTCAGCATCTAGGTGCATGACCTAAGATGTAAAAAGATGATACAACACGCTTGAGACCAAGAAATTATGATCTTCAATATGACATAAATCACATACCAGGAACAAACAGAAAAAACATTTCTTACAAGAAACCACTATTTTTTGTACTTACCACATTTTACTACATCTTGTTTTTAACAAGCATATTGAAGTCATGAATCCATGATCAAATAAGGACGGAACACTAGACTGCAGGTATGTTGTCTGGGAGAGGATTAGGAGGCACCACCTCTCCTATTAATTAGATCTATTCACTTTTTTATTTAACTACATTATCTACTCCCTCTGTCCTGAATTACCGTCCTGTTTGCTTTATGGCACGTTTTTCCACTTCAATATTAAGCATATAAGATAAAATAATTTTATAAAACTAAATTTTGTATTATATAGTTTATCATGTAAGGAATCATATGCAAAACTTAAATTTTCAAAATTAATTTATCTTATATGTTAAAAATTGAAGTCAAACGACATGTCCAAATAGTAAACAGGACAGTCAATTCAGGACGGAGGGAGTAGTATATATCGTATAAAATAAATCCAAACAAACCATTGATTGGGTCAGCCCTATTGTTCTTTCAGTTATCCACTCTCAGTGGTCAAATTCCTCAATCGAGGCCCTAATCCTCTTTAAGGTAATGTTTGGATGGACGGTGGGATAGGGAATGGGAATAGGAGAATGGGGAAGGGAATAAAAATACTTCTATGTTGTTTGGTTGGACAAAAGGAATAAAAATACAAAGTTTTAAGTTAAATAAGAAAAAAGTGTGTTGTTTCTCTATTTGTTTTTAAAGTAGTCATAAATTTTGTTATATTTTTATAGTTAATTAAATAAAATTGTGGCAAGATAATTATTTCAAATTTATTGTACTTTAATTAATTTGCAAGAATTGACATTATCACACTATATAATAATAGTGATATTTTTTATAATGATAGTTTTAAATTGGACAAGTTGAATGAAGGGGAATAAAAATACATAATTTTAAATAAAATGAGAAAAGATGTGTTTTATTACTTAATTTTAGTCATAAATTTTGTTATATTTCTGTAGTTAGATAAATACATTTTTTATTAAATAATTTTTTTAAATCTAGTCAATTTTAATTAATTTTCTAAACTTAATTTTAAGAACGTTATAATTAAATTACCAGCATTAAAATTATTATGTGGTAAATTTAAATAGTAAAAAAAAAGATTAAAAGACATGTACTCAAGAACTTTTTAGTAATTGAAAATGATTTATTAAAAGGAAAGAGATTAATGGTGTTGTTGGTTATAAAAGTGGCTGGGAGTAGTACTATTATATAAATTCAAGATCACAAAAACCTACCCCTCATATTCACTCCCGGGCTATGTGTGCGAGGACGAAAGTATACTCATAGCCAGGGAACGAACAGGAACAGATTCCCTTTATAACTTCTTTTACAGTCCATACAAACAATGAAAAGGGGACGGAAGTCGGATTTCCCTTCCCGTCCCCTTATTTTCACATACAAACAAACAGTGCCTAAGAGGCCAAAGGTAGTAGTTGGCCATATGACTGAATGCCTAAAACAATTATTATCCCTCTTATATAAAACAACAGTTCAGGACTGATCATTTACTAAAGTACCCTTAACTTCAGAGACTAATCATGGAATCTGTTCTTCACAACAACCTAATCCTATTCATGCAAAACAGAAGGATAGTACTAATCACCTCCTACGATATCTGAAAATTATTTACAGAGCATATTCCTCCTTAGTTCCTGCGGCATAATTGTACTAATTCAGAGTAGACTTCTAAATTTGAGGATTATTATACCAAAAAAAAAAGAATCTACTCTACAAGGTACCGCAAAAACATATCAGAAATATCCGCTTTGTATCAAGATTCTTACAGACAGTATTAATAGAAGATCTCAAACCCTGACTATTACTTGCATAATTTATAAAATTTTGGGCATATAAGTTGAACTTAAGTATATTACGTAATCTCAAAGATCGCAAGGTTATACTCCGCAGAAAGTGCAACAATTCTCTATTAAATTGTAGTAGAAACGAGGGGGAAAAGCAGCATATTGTTTGTGCACCTAGATGCATAATGCAGTCATAGAAAATCATTGACCGATTGACAGAAGCGTGTATCTCGCAGATATCATAATCGACCTGATATATCACCCCATCCTCTGAACTTACCAGAGCCAAGGCTTCAAACAGCACAGCATGCGAAGCATTATTTTTGTTAACATTTTTCACGACATCTGTTCCCATCAATACCCGTTGCAAAACCTGAAATTATAATTGTCCATTAAGACGAAAATGTGACAGTACACGGACACCTTCAGCAGTATCTAGAAAAATGTGAACCTCGAACAGCGATTTCCTTGTATTTGGGTCCTCTATGGTGGGGAAGTATTGAAGAGCCCTCATTGTCTTAACCTGCAAAATCATGTCCCTAATTAGACCAAGCACAATTAAGTTTTTCACCAATTATAAGATCTGGAAGAAAACTAAAGGTCTCTATAAGGATCAAGCCCAGTTGAACCACTTTCTTTTCTTTTTGAATGTTCTGAAACATACTGTCCCAAATCTAACGCAAGGAAAAAGTGTGCCTCAAACAAATACCTGGAGCCAGGGAGAAGGGATGCCATAGTATGTATATTCTTGAGGTACATCTTGATTTTTAGCCAGCCTTTCCAGTATCTTGACACATTTTGGAGCACAGCTCCAATAAGCTTCGTGATTGTTTGAGACTAAAGCAACCAGTAAACTCATAGAAGATGTTAACACGCCCAAATCACGTTCGTCTAGCAGTTGTGCCATACGATCAGCCCTAGAATATGTTAAAGAATGGAGAAGGGGTAGCTAAATAACCATCCAAAAAGCAATTGGTTACAATCTCTGGAGGGTACAAGAAACTCTTTAACATACCAGCCATCTACATTCACAACATCTGGATTCTTCCTATACAATCGTAGAAGACACAATGCAGCTTTTTTCCTCACCAGTGGCCTGCAACTACTAGACATCTAATAACAGAAACATCCCAGGTCAGCTTTGTTAAACACCAATCAGAAATTGCAACAGGATGTCAGCTTCCTTACCAGCAACTTTTGAACATCAGGAGCTAAGGATTCAGCAAATTCCCTCCCACCAATGTTACTGACCTGCAAACCAATAGATGCAAAGTACAGAAACTCAGCAAGAGCATGAAAGATATACATATATCAAACAGATTTCAAAAATTAAACATATTCTTCCACAATTGAAGAGACACAACAGCTTTCTCCATGAGGCCAAGCAAATTTTATTCAAAAATATTTCAACTTTAAAAAAGGTATTCAATCTAAAATACTCACCCAACTCCAGTGATGGATTTATTGTGGGGGCACAAGAAGTCATGTGCCCCCCAAATGGTGAGATACGACTATTAGGGGGTGTTTGGTTTGAGAAGAAATGAAATGTTCAAGAAAAGAGAAATGAACTATTTTCCTTTAATTTTCTACTTGTTCATTTGTGTACAGGAAAAGGAAATGATCACTGGTCAACGGCCGTTGACCGTCGGTCATTGATCACCAATCATCGGTCAACATCCACCGGTCAGCAGTTAATTGTCGCTGTGTCCTTACCAATGGTGACCAAAGGGTATTCGGGAAAGAGAATCCTATTTCCTAGTGGGAGGTGGGAAATCAAGTTAGTGTGGTTTCTGTTAATCATATATTCTTTCATTTTCCTGTAGATGAGAAAAAGCGCCTAAATAAACACAGTATACATAATCATTTCGATTCTCTCAAAACAAACACCCCTTAGTATTTTACCATCCTAGGCTCGATACTCAAGAGCAGCTCATGTTTAAGACCATTTTTTTTGCTTATATCACATTCAAGTGTCTATAGTAACTCTATTAGCATATAATTATTTTATGTGTTAAATAGCAAAACATTGTTTAGCTCAATAGACTAAAACTAAATGGATTTTTATTATTTTCTTGGAAATCAAAATTCTACCTAATTTTATGATATTAAAGAATTTGTGCACATATTAAATTTTCTACACTCCCACCACTAATTTTCTGGATTCGCCACTTCCAACTCCACTGTTTTAGATGAACAATCATATTTGACGTACCATGGTCAGTGCAAGACACTGAAAAGTTTCATTACGGCCAATGATATCATTCCGTACGGTGTTTATGACTAGTCTTAGAAAATCATGATTCTCGTTGAGCAAGCATGATGTCACAATGTATCCAACCTACAAAATGAGCAAAATACACAATCAGCAACAAGAGAGCTCCATTTTTTAACCTGACAAATTGAGACAGTGGCACAGTGCATCTCATCCTATACCATTAAAGGGACATAAAGCACCATAGGCATACAAAACGCTATATCACTGTCTCAGAATTCTAGTTGCACAAGTTCAGTTCTACTTGTATTGTGCAGGATTACAAAAGAATACAGAGTCGAGCAGCAGCAAGAAGCAAAATAAGATATAAGCACTCAACCAGACAGACTTTGTATCACAATTTCGATATGGTGCAATGAAAGACTATGACCTACAAATAACTCCTCAATTTATATCAATAATAAATAGCCATATGATGGTTTGTATAAGCAAATCATAATGTTCTATAACAAAAGAAAGTGGCAGAGACAACATTTTGAAACTTCTTGAATTTCTTTTGGCAAACTCAGCAAATGCAAGAAAGACCAATATAAGGATGTAGTATTTAAACTTCTTCGAGGGAACAATGAATAAAAAAGAGAACCAAGACTAACGCGTCACCTGCTTTTCAGGATACTTGGGTGCTGATATCAAAGAAACAGCTTCCATATGTCCAAAATCTACATCATACCCGAGCATAAATATGTAAAGCATTTTCCAAACATACTTCTTTTTCTCATATGGGAACAAACCCTGCAAGATAAAACAATATAATCAAGTAGCAATCAATAAAATAATCTACAGGACCAATGTACGCTTTTTAAACATAATATCCTAAACTTGAAGCAGACTCACATTACCTCCTTTAGGACGCATTCAGAGCACAAGCATACACAATATCAACAGACGGAACAGAGTCATCATCAAATTACAGGCTGAATTACAAAGAGAATAAGAAATGCAACATACAACAACAAACATCAACAAATTCAGTAGCATGTTTAGCTATTGAAGCCTACCTAACAGAATCTATACTACTTCCCATGAACTAGAGAAAATATTCTCTAGGACAAGACTGAAATCCTCACTAGCTTTATTTTGAGATTGACAAGCCACAAGTTCAGCAGCTCAGAACTCAACTGGAACATGTACGTCATACAATAACTGCTGATTTCAATTTGCCATCATAGACTAATTTAAAGACACTATCTACAGTATAATTCCACTTGAAATCTCATAACTAAATATAAGAAATATTTTTCAATCCAGAAGAAGAGCAACTCATCACTAATATAGAAGTATTTGCAGCTGGATTATAAGAGAAACACCCAACGTAATGAAGACATTTCTCTATGTTAAAACCTTTATTAGTTGTTAGGGGGCTGGTTAGAAATTGGGTAGCTCTGCTGGCAGTACTTAAGGAGATGCCTAGGTTGTAATATTCATTCAGCCATTTAGCTAATAGAATAGGCCTCACAGGAGGATTGTGGATGGAGATACACCTAAAATCATATCACTCTACAATGGGGACTTCTAAATATATAAATATATACATATATATTTCCATTGTTCATAAACAACCAAAAAACTAACCAGCCTCCCCATATCTAATCACTTTTGTTAGCATGTACACCAGCAAAGCCTTTCTAAACAAAAGAGTCCCTTTTCACATGTTTATAACAATGCAAGATAACCATGAAGGCATAGACACACTGTCAAGAGCTGCAATAAGCTTCTCACAAGCCTAAAACGAAAATGAGTAACCGACTTATTGTCCTTATGTTATGAGCATCTGCTTGCTTTTGAAAACATTATACCCTAGCTTAGTACACAAAAAATTAATATTCTTTGAATGTTGAAAAACTACTTCAAAATTGTCAGGACCATTTATTCAACAATGGATAAAATACAATGACCAAACAACTTCTCACCCAAAAGTGTAACAAAAGTCCCACAGCCAAGCCGACTGAATTCATCAAAGAAGATTTATGCACACAAACAAGAGGAAATTCTATAGAAGAAAGATAATTTTGATAACTGATTTTTGTACACATGTTTTTATGATTAACACCTCCGTCTTAGCTTACTGAGTTTTTTCTTCTTGGTCATCAGAAAGAATTGTACCGCAAAGGGCAGTAGTACTGGTCACAAATTTATAATAACAGCAACACTTGTTCAATTGTCTTAATCTTTGCACCAATCACGAACTGGTTTTTTCAAATCCTGACAAATGTCCAGGAAACATTAAATCCCCAGTGCACGGTATGGGCAGCTCCTACAAGATCTCCATAAGCCAAAATTATAAGAAGAAGCTAATAGCTCATGTCCTTGTATTACAAGCAAATGTTTACCCTTTTTATGACCCCATCAAGACAAGCATCTTTTCAACAGCTGACTTAGGGTAGAAAAGAAAAACCAAATGACGCTAACATTTTCAGCATCACTTTCCTCATTCAATAATGAGCGAATGCAAATCTTAGGACGTAATTTTGTAACCAGTATGCATGTCAGAAATGAATGACCGGACAACTTAATTCATAAAAGAAAATTTTTGCACACGCCACTAACGGAAAGGAGACTCTCCAGCAAAAACATGAGATGTAGTATAATTGAATTTACTGATTGTTTTGCCAAGCACTCACCATGGACGTCTACAATCTCTTTCTTTATCAGTATATAAACGAATCTTATAGACAAGTAAACTAGAGCATCTCAATATACATTTATGATAAATTTAACAGCAATGTGACAAATTTTCCCAGTTTCTGGACCCCAAACTTTTAGATTTAGTCGTTCAATAACAGTCTCCCATGATCTCTTCAGTTGGTTGAATGACAGACAGGAAATTTTCAATCACAAATTTGGTTTGCTGTTTCAACAACAAGCTGGTTATTCTTTCTATCATGTATTAAAAAAAATGCACCCTTGGCATGGAAGCAAGCACGGCAAATATTCATAAAAGATGTTTCCATTCTTTTGCCAAATTTAGTAGCTTGGCAATAAAATCAGCATTGCCTTGCACCACTCACTTTTATTGATAACAAAACTAGCTTAGAGCTATAGAAGCACTTAGCACTACCATCTCCATGGTTGACGTACATAAAGTTCAACCTCGTATTGGTCAATCCTAGCTATAAAATCGAATTAATTTGGTATAAGTACGCAAGTCTTACACTATTGCATTTCAGAAGTTATCCCGCCAGAAATTCAATAACTTTCTAAATGGTAGGCATTGATACTTAGTCTACAAGCACAACAACTGCACCCTATAATACGTCTCCGTAAAAGAACTAGATCACTAGACTGCCACCGCGAAGCAGCATATAAATAACAAAGACACTCACTCGCAACTTGAACAGCCAACTGAGCTAATTATTACCTTCTACTATCAGAATTCAAATGCCTAACAATTCAGTCAACCTCTTTCGCATAACAACATCGATCAGCATTTCCATCTGCATCCTAACCTCACTAGATCCAGACATTGAAATGGAACGAAAAGCAAAAGAAAGAAACTGGAAGCTAAGGAGGAGTGAGAGGCGAGAACCCTAACCTTATCAGTTTTAAATTTGGTGCGGAGTTTGCCGAGCTCTTTGTCGACTCTGAGTCGTTCTTGCTCTTTATTCTGGCAATTACGGACGTCGCTGATGAAGACGGATAAACCTCTCATACCTGAAAGCGCCATGGCTAGTCAGATCCAGAGAGAGTGGAATAATATTGGAAGTCCTTTCTTTCCTTTCCACGCCAAACTTGACTGGGCGATTTCGCCCTTCCTCCGCACCAAGTGTAGATCTTCCCGTTGAATTTTGGGAGAGAGTGGGGATGATGAGTTGGAAGATCCTGTTCCAAACCAATAAGCTGGATTGGGTTGGCACCAGAAAAGGGGCGGGCGGAGAGAGGGAAATGTGGACGAAGACTGCGTGCGATCTAAAGGAGAGAGAGAGAGAGAGAGAGAGGGGAAGAAAGGTCAGTTTGGAAATTGGAGAGAGAGAGAGAGAGAGATTTGGAAAAGAAGAAAGCCGTCGAACCGAGAGTGTTTAGACAAGGAGACGACTTCTTTTACTAATGGAGGAGGTATCATTTTTTTTTTTCTTCCACTATTTCTTGCTCTCTGTTTTTGCTTTTCTCTTATTATTGGAGTGGCCTTGCTGGTCAATTTGAAAGCTTTGTTTCTTCATTCAAAAGTCTGCTTTGGCAGTGCAAACGTAGATGTCGGTTGTTAGTATCCCGGCTCGTTTGGATTTCCTTCTTGTTTTTTTTTTTTTTTTTGAAAAGAGAGAGATATATTAAGCACAATAGTTCAGTACAAAGTCAGGAAAGTCAGACGCTTTCCAACTGCAACGATGATGTTGCGTTTTTCTAGCATGAGAAGCTAGGTTATGAGCTACCATGTTCTGTAGACGTGGAATGTAAAACCATGCTATGTCGTGGAAACCGGAAAGATGAGCCAGGACGCCGTCCAAAATGGCACGTGATTCGGCATGCAAAGATGTAGTGTCGATTCCTGTCATGTATTGAATCATTTGCTGACAATCCGCAAGAACCCGGACATGCGTATGACCCTGTGATCGCGCATAGGCTAAGGCATGCTGAAGAGCCAAACACTCAACAGACGAAGGAAGGAAATCAGCCGCAAAACCATGGACACCCGCAGCAAGGGTTAAAGAGGCACGAGTGACCACAAAACCCAACCCCAGTCGCCTATGGGGGTCAATACTTCCATCAACTGAAATTTCCACGAAGCTCTGGTATGTAGCCCGATGCTGAGCAAGGAGAGAATGGGCCGATAGAAGGGGCATAGACGTAGCTAAAAAACTGTCACCCTGACACCATGCCCAGTCAAAAGAGATCAAGCCTGAGTGCGAAGCTTGACAGCGTGCAAACCAAAGATGCCATAAGAAAACAAGGAGCCGAGAGAGTCCTGGCGGTGACAGATGGGTGCACTGGTCAAGGAGCCAATCAGAGAAGGCAGAGTCAGAGGACAAGTGAACAGGTGGCTGAAGACCCGAAGAAAACCAGTAGGACCGAACGACCCTGCAGTGGGCAAAACAATGGACCAGCGTTTCCGGCCGGCTGCAGAAAGCGCATGACGGTCGGGAATAATCGTGCAACCGCCGATGGATCGCTGCCTTACAAGGGATAAAACCATGAAGCAATTTCCACCCAAAAAGAAAGACACGAGGGGGGATGGCACATTTCTTCAAATGCGCAAGGGCACGGCCAAGGGGAGAGGGGCCACTGGAAGAGGGGAGAGCCGACAACGCGAGAACCCGATCTGCGCGATAAGCGGAACTGACCGTAAATCGCCCCGAGGAAGTGAGGCCCCATATACGGGAATCGTACCCCGGGTTGGGTCCAAAAAGCGTGATCTGCCGAATGATGGCAACATCCTCAGATGGGAAGTAGTGCTGAAGAAGAGGCAAGTCCCATGAACGGTCGGATTTGACAAAGTCTGCCACTGTGAATGACTGTAACTGGATTGGAGTAAAACGGCCAAGAAAAGGTTTG
Source organism: Limonium bicolor (assembly GCA_023374045.1). NCBI lineage: Eukaryota > Viridiplantae > Streptophyta > Magnoliopsida > Caryophyllales > Plumbaginaceae > Limonium > Limonium bicolor. Next base: position 275,282,559 of record CM041778.1, read on the forward strand.
CCGCCCGGCTTGTTTAGGAGCCAACGTCCCGAGACAGGGACTGTGGTACCGTCATAAATGAGATGCCGCTGACCTGACTCCACCAGGTCACGGACACTCATAAACGCTTTCCAAATAGGGCTCGAGGAGCGAGGAGGCACATGTGTCCAGAGATCAGAAGGCTGGGTGTAGCGAGCATGGAAAAAGGAGCTAAGAAGGGACCCCGGGCGTTGAAGAAATCGCCATAGCTGCTTCGCCAACAAAGCACGATTAAAGGAGATTAAGTCGCGGAATCCGAGTCCGCCACTTGATGTTGGTAGACATGCCTTGTCCCAAGAGCACCAGTGGATGGAGCCCTTTGACTCCGTACCCGACCACCAAAACCTGGCAAAGAACTTGTGAAGTTGCTTTTAAAAAGAGCGAGGTAAAGCCATGACTGACATGACATAAGTTGGAATAGCTTGAAGAACAGACTTGATTAGCACTGCACGACCGGCCTGGGAAACCCTCTTGCTCCAAGAGTGGAGGCGCTTGTACCCCTATCCTTCAGATACTGAAAAACCGTCGATCGATTACGCCCAACATGGCTAGGGAACCCCAAATAAACCCCCAAATCAGGGACCTGACGTGCACCCAGAGTTGTGGCGATGTCGTGCCGTAAAGATGCGCGGAGACGCTTGGGGAAAAACAGCGCTGATTTGTCATGGTTAATACATTGCCCTGAAGCCAAGGAGAAATCCTCTAGAATACCCCGCAGAGCCTGGGCGTTGGCCACTGTTGTTGAACCCAAAATCATACAATCATCAGCAAACAAAAGAGACGTGACCTGTTGAGGGAGACCTCGAGTAGTAAACCCCTTATAAAGTCCAGTGTCCGAGGCAAAGTAAGAGAGGATGAGAGGACCTCCATACAACAGATAAACAGAAATGGGGATAGGGGGTCACCCTGACGAAGACCCCGACAAGGTTGGAAAGCGTTGCCTGGAAATCCATTAATTAAAACATCCATGGTGACGGAAGAGAGACATTTGGAGACTAGAGCCACCCTCGCTGGATGAAAACCCATACTGTGAAGGACCGCCAGAAGGAAAGACCATTCTACCCTGTCAAAAGCCTTGGACATGTCCACTTTATAAGCAAAAGAACCCCGCTGTGTAGCCGCGGAAGACCGAATCATATGAAGAATCTCATGGGCAAGAAAGACTTGATCAGTAATAAGTCGGTCACCAACAAAAGCACTCTGATTTTTTGAGATGACGTGGGGCATAACGGGTTTAATACGATTCACCAGAACCTTTGCAATGACACGGTAGATAGTATTACAAAGCGAAATAGGGCGATAGTCCTGAACTGTAGCCGCATTCTTCTTCTTGGGGATAAGGACCAAATGCGTGTGGGAAACCCCGGGGGGGACAACCGGTGTATTTAAAAACTGAAGAGCCGTAGATATGAAATCCTCACTTACGAGTGGCCAATAGCTGTTGAGGAAAACACCATTGATCCCATCTGGACCTGGGGCTTTTGAGGGGTTCATCTGTTTGTAAGCCGTAACAACCTCTTCTCTAGTGTAAGGAAGACCCATAGACTGAAACAACGGCTGGGGGACACGGTCCTCCACACAAGAAAGGAGATGAGGATTAGGAGCCGGTGCAGTGGATGTAAAAAGGTTGACAAAGTAAGAGCGGGCAACAGACTCAATCCCATGCCAAGAAGTTTGGGGGGTAAGATGCCCCGAACTCAAGGCCAAAATGGTGTTGACGCTCGCACGCGTCCGGACCCTTGATTGAAAATAAGCCGAATTTTTGTCACCGGCCTGAAGCCAAGACTGACGAGAGCGCTGCTGCAGTCGCACTTCATCCTTTAACAAAAGATCATCTAAGGAACGAGTTAGATGGTTCCACTGATCAGAAGTGGCTGGGGTTGCAGGTGCGGATTCAAGATTCTGCAAAGCTTGCTCAATCTGAAACTTGCGATGCTTCTCACGCCAAAACTGGCGTGCACCCCATTGACGCAACTGATTGCCACAGTGAGAGACTTTATCCTGATAAGTAGCAGTAGGGCCACATGCACGCCATACACGATGAACAAGCGAACGGCATTGGGGGCAGAGGCCCAACAATTCTCAAACCGGAAAATGGCTTGCGGCCCACGAGTGGCGGGAGATAGGTATAACAGATGGGCTTGTGATCAGACCAACCCCATGGGAGATGAGTATTCTGCGCATGAGACACAAATTCGTTGATGATCATTCTTGTTGGTTGATGATCATTTCCTTATTCTTTATGGAAACCGTGCTGATGCATTTATGGAAAGTAAATGGATCATTCATGAGACACAATTCATTGGAATTTTTGTGTTTGATTAGTGGATACATTACCTAGTGTGAAGAATTTTAACTATAGTATTAGTAACTCAAAGGATAGTATACTGAAGAGGACTGAAACATGAAACCCTGATTTCTCAAATTTCTTGTAATCATAAACCTCCCATTTTATGAGTAACAAATTCTGTTGAGTTTTCTAAGACGAACAAAAAAAAAGTAGGATCATATTTGATCATTCTTGGTACGCGGCATGTCTTATTGTACTAACTATGGTTAATTAAAGTTGATAAGTGATTTTGTTGTTGGCTAATATATAGTTACAAATCTGTAAAAGTATAAATAGTACTCTCCTTTGTTAATTAATAACTGTCATTTTAGGAGTGATTCTTGTTCAAAAATGTGTCATTTTAGCTTTTTGACACCTTTTTTTTACTTTTAACCCTATTATTCACATAAAAGTAATTATTATCTAGATGGAAAAATAAAAGGTAGGGGTACATGAGTCTTTTTTATACTTTTCTTAATAAGTGTGACAAATTTCTAAAATGACAAATATTGTTGAATGAGGGAGTATAATTTTATTTGGTTAGTTTTACAATCAATATAAAGATAAGTAGCAGGAGTAGTTGAGTATTAATAAGCTAGATTATGCCTTCATAAACTCATAAAAGAATGAGATATAGTCACAAGAATTAATAATTAGCTGTATCAAATTTAGAAAGTTTGTTATCTAATGACTTATCCAAATGTTACCTAGCGCATGTTTGGATGTCAAGACCACAAGGGGTGCACCCGGGTCCCCTGAAGACCAATTAGACTTTTAGCCCAAGGTTTGAACAAGTCAACGATTCTTAGTGGATATAACACGGTTTAAATATCTTAGCTAAAGAATTCCATACACAAGTAGCAGGGACGCATTTCGCTCGACAACAGGACCCCAAAATGATGGAGCCTCAATTTTTTTCGTTAGTTATAATAGTAATTAAATAAATATAGTAAAGTGAAATGCTTATGATTAAGATATTCACAATCTTCAAAATATTTATTTTGATTTATTTATTTGTAGAATAAAGTGACATAATTTAATTTAGTAATTTATATATATATATATATATATCTAATTTAATTTTATAAAATATCTCATTTAGATTTAAGCAAAGTGCTCCAAAATGGTTAAAACGGCCCTACCAAGTAGTTCACAAACAAAAGAAAAAAGGTGTTATACTACAACAATATTTAGAGACCATCAAACTAAGGGTGTGTTCACTTCGGGTAATCAGCAAAGGGAAACGTAATCATTTCCCTTTGTGGTTATTTGTTTGTATTTTTAGTTATTACCGTTTCCCCCACTTCAGGTTTTAAAAACCCCCCGCATCCCTTTTAGTGATCTGGGTTGCTATTCGCAGTACAAAATTACTAATCACCGCAGTACAAAATTTTTTTAATTCATACTGACGTTGCACACATGTAATGATGTCGTGTTGTAACTTGTTTTTTTTTAAATAATTGCTGAGCGTAAACAGTAAAAAACACTATGAATGTTACCAAAATTAAAAAACACTCTGAATGTTACAAAACATTATAAACCCGTATTAATTGCGTCAATATGATTTTAATTGTGAATCCACATTGGTACTATTCAGAATGTCGTACTGAATTCATAGTTAAAAACGCCAATTTCGGGTGAAAACGCTCTAATTGTAATAAAGACGTTAAGCCCGTTTTAATCGCATTTAAACGTTATAATTGTGACTCCACATAAGTTATGACATTTTATGTTTGTGTTGACTAAATTACAAACATTGTTACATTTTCAAACGTTGTATTGAAATCGCAGTTGAAAACGTCAATTTCGGGTAAAAAACGCTCGTACTATATAGCCTAACCTTCCTTGGATTATTCATTTCTCACTTCCTCACTCTCTCTTGTATCTCTCTGTAGACGTTATATTGTGAGTGGTTTAAGTTGGTATAATTAAATTAAAGAAAAGAAATTAAAACCCAAATAAACGTCGGGCTGCAAACAATCCCGGTCGCAGTAGTATAGTGAAATGTAAGCGACCGGATATCGAACCACGGGACTAATGTACATATATAGTACCTAAGCGTGTCACAGGAGGGGGATTAATTGACTTGTTAAATATAATAAAAACAGTTAATAAAATTAACTAAGTAAGCGAATTAACTAAACGGGACTCTGGTTCAGATTAATATTATCTGCTCTTTCATGCTATTCCTGCTGTTTAATTATAATTGTTTGGCAAAATTCCTTAAATTATCCTAAGGACTAAGTCATAGCCTCATAAGAACTCGTTTCCAAAATGCTCGGTCTAATCAAGGTTCGAGCACTCTTATGTAAACGGACATTAAATTCCAGAAATATAATTGCATCTGAAAATACTAACTCATTAAATCATATATAGCTTTCTCTCCAGATTTACGGCTTAATCAACCTATCTATTTATCACCTGGTCTGATCAAAATAGACTTAGCAAGCAATTTAATAAACTCATGACATTTATTAAAAAGGCGAGAGATGAGCTTTAAGCGTAACAACTTCATTAAATTAAAACCAGTAAAAACATTGCATAATTAAAACAGAATATAATAATTATTCCCAAAGCGTACGTAAACTAGCCTAACATATTAAATAGAATAACAGAAACAAGAATGATAGAATCATCCGTAATCACTCCGTCTCGCTCTGCTATTTTGTGTACGTAGGCTAGAGGTGGATTTGGTGGACTGTAAAATAAATAAAATGGAGAAGGCGGAAGGAGAGAAATGAGATGGTGCGTGAATTGGAACTCCAGAGGAACCACGGAAGGAGCCTCCGGAAGGACTCAGTAAGGATGAACGAGGCTCGTATTTATAGAGGAAGAAGAACAAGCAGCAGCACTGATTGAGCTCGTTGATTGCAGCTCCCCATTGATTGCAGCTATTGATTGCGCAGGGGACAGGGCTGAATCGCTTGCGTGATTTCTGGTAGGCGCTGTCTCAAGTTGCAGAGCGAGTTGGCGTAGAAGATAACCCGTTGATTTCCTACAGATTTACACGTGTCCGCCACTTATTTAGCGGTCTCCTCTGTATGTTGTCCGCCTGTTAAGTGGCGGTCATCTCTGTCTCACCGCCTCGCGATCCTCTGTCTCTTGTCCGCTAGATAACTAGCGGTACACTCTGTCACGTCCGCCTGATAACTAGCGGTACACTCTGTCACGTCCGCCTGATAAGGAGGCGGTCGCCTCTGTCTCGTCCGCCTGGCGGTTGCATGAGAGTGGTCCGCCCCTTAGTGGGCGGTTGCATGCAATTCGTGCGTGTATGTTGTTCTTCCTGACGTGACCATTTTAATCCCTTATAAACATATGTATGTTTTAGGTATTTTCCTACAATTTTAACACATAAAATACATCCGTAAATATAACAACATATTTATAGGAAACCCTAGATAAGTGAGAAACATTACTAAAAATGCTACAATTAATAAGGTGATTAAACCCTAAAAAGTCTATATGTTTTGCACTTATCACTCTCTTCCTTAAGAAGCTGTCTTCTGTCTACCGGAGACGCCGCCGGAGCCGCCACCCGCCGCCGCCAACCACCGCCGGAAAAATATTCCGGTGAGTTTTTTGAATTTTTTTTTTGCAACTTATAGATTTGGGTGTCCTGAGTATGAATTTGGTGTTAGTTTTTTGAAATTCAACATCATTTGAGCTAGATCTAGCATGAAAAATTCAAAAATATTCAAAAAAAAAGAGAGAGGACTGGCGCTGCTCGATTTCTGCTAGGGAGAGCACCGCCTCTGCTCTACCCGGAGCCGCGCGAGGAGTCCTGCTGCTCGAATCGGAGGAAGACGAGGACCGGAGATGCTCGCGTCGGATGCAGGCGAGGACCGTAGTTGCTCGGCCTATGTGCGCGGGCGCCCGACGACGGGGGCGAGGATCTGGGCTGCTCAAGTCGGCTTGGTGCGAGGAGCGCCGGTGCTTGATGCGGAGACAGGCGAGGACCTGCAGTACTCGACGCCGGAGCACCAGAGGAGCGCCGGTGCTCTATTCGGAGAAGGGCGAGTAGCAGCGCTGCTCGACCCAGTTTTGTTTTTTTTTAATTATAATATTTTGAATGATTTTTAAATGTTTTAATTCTAATTAATATTGTGAATGATTTTTAAATTTAATGTTTTAATTTTTTTTTAATTCTAATAAATATTGTGAATGATTTATAAATGTTTGAATTTTTTTTGAATTGTAATAATGTGAGTGATATGAGTATAAATATTTGAATTTTTATGTTATGAATGAGGAATATAACTGTGTGATATTCGTATGCAGTGATGGATCGTCTGAAAAAAGCAGTGAAACATGTATACTGATAGGATCTAACCCTATCTTGCTAAGTAATTCCACCGAAGTGGCCAAGTAACTCCACCGAAGTGGCCAATATCCTCTCAAAGAGGCCAAAATACATTCAATTCATCGATGTCTTTGCTTACAACCCTCATTCCTTATTTATACTGACACACTAGCCAAAATCCTAATGCTATTCAAACTTACAATAAATGCTAACGGCAAAATCTATCCTAATAAATGATAAGATCCTAATACTATTCAAACTAATAATAAATGCTAAGATCCTAATCCTATTCAAACTAATAATAAAAGCTATTCAAACTAATAATAAAAGCTATTCTAATAGTAAAAGCTATTCAAACGTACAATAAACATTAATGGCAATAAATACTAATAGTAAAAACCCCTAGAACTTCCTAAACTACCCTAGTCCTAACATCACTCCCCCTAAGACAACCTTGTCCTCAAGGTTGAAGAAAGAGAAAATAAAATTGCAAGACAAGTCCACATAGCATCTTCAATGCAGCAGTAGCAGCCAGCTCATTAGTTTCTTTCTTGATGTGATCTAGACTTCTTTTTGTATACTCCAACAGTATTCTTCTCACGAACATTTCTTCTTTTTCCATCCTGAGCACACATCCTTCACCCAACATGGTAGAATTCCTGGACTTGTGATGCTTCCGATTCCCCACTTCCTTCTCTACTCTCTGTTCTTTCATCCAGCGACAGCCTATCTTTCTACTAGAGCGGCAGGAGGACGATCGATCGACAACGATGCGTCTTCGACGGGAGGACGGTGGTCGATTGGTGAATGGAAATCGACTGGAGGATTTAGCGGCAGAAGAGATCGGCGGTCTTAGGGAAGCAGATTTTAAATTAGGGCTAAAATTTTCTCTATTTCGTCCAAATCGAATCCCAAATTCACCGTCGTTCTCCTCACTAACCTATTGGACGTCTTCATCTTCCTTTTCTTTTGCTTAACCCTTTTACTATTCTCCTTCTTCTTTCGAACAAGCATCCTTTGTCTCATTCTCTTTTTGGAATCCAACAATTTTGAAGAACATAAGGGATCGAGACAAGGTATTGTTTTTGCGTGTTGCGTTCGTTGTCTTCATAACCTTCCCCTTTTTCTCCCTTCCCTTCACTTCCTTCCTCCAACGAATCCCCTTGGAAGAATCGCTTCATCATTGGTGACTCCTTCCCCCGCCTCGTCGACCTTCAACTCCACAGCTTGAATAGTTTCCTCCAGCGGTGGATACGAAAAATCAATCTGCAGTTCAGATTTAGAGGGGTTTATTTCTGGTGGAGGCTTGAATCTTGCTATCAAGAATCCCTGAAAATCGCTCCAAGGAAGAGTCCCGAACAGCATCCACAGCCATTGAAACCACTCAAATGCCACCCCTTCCATACAATACCCGGCGGCCATGAATCGATCATCTTCTTCAATGTCGTTGATGGTAAAATATAGCTGCACTCTGCTCAGCCATTTTTGCGGATCAACACCCTCAAACACAAGAGGTTCAAGAACGTTACTGAACTCCATCTCTCTCTTTTTAATCTCCCAGTTTTTTTTTTGCCCCTCTCAAAACCCTAGGCCCTGGACAGAGCTCGGATACCAATTGATAGGATCTAACCCTATCTTGCTAAGTAATTCCACCGAAGTGGCCAAGTAACTCCACCGAAGTGGCCAATATCCTCTCAAAGAGGCCAAAATACATTCAATTCATCGATGTCTTTGCTTACAACCCTCATTCCTTATTTATACTGACACACTAGCCAAAATCCTAATGCTATTCAAACTTACAATAAATGCTAACAGCAAAATCTATCCTAATAAATGATAAGATCCTAATACTATTCAAACTAATAATAAATGCTAAGATCCTAATCCTATTCAAACTAATAATAAAAGCTATTCAAACTAATAATAAAAGCTATTCTAATAGTAAAAGCTATTCAAACGTACAATAAACATTAATGACAATAAATACTAATAGTAAAAACCCCTAGAACTTCCTAAACTACCCTAGTCCTAACCTATACATAAGAGGAAGAATAAAGACCGGGGTACGGAGCAGCCTATGACGGCCTCGTACCGTCGTCGTGCACATGCTCCTGGTGAAGGGTCGAGTGATCCTGCCTCCTGCATGGAAGCAGCACGTCATTCATCGTTCCATCCGGGTCAATCTTTCAACGACCCGACGTTTCAAGTACCTGCACCACCAATGGTAGCGGAGGATGACTCGGCGGTGTTCGATATACCGAGGAGACGCATGCCAGTACTGTCATCATCCAGTAGTGCTTGGTCTGACAGATCACTGCACAGTGCTAGCTACAATATCTCGGGGGAGCAAGCCACCAGACTGCTCCGTTAGAAGCTCAGACGTCAGGCGGTGGTAGTTCATCACGTCCACCACGCCCATCACCCGCCCGTGCTGATGAGGACCATGTGATGACTGAGTGTTCGCCACATGCTGATGATGATGGTCGTGGTGCTGATGATGAGGACTCACCCGACGTGGATGAGGAGCAGGATAATGAAGATGATGAAGTCTGGATAAGGAGGATGACACTGACGAGGAAGCAGCGCTAGCGATGGTTCCAGTCATTCCTACCTCTTGGAAGTTGACAGAGGTGCCAGTTCCTAGCGGTCCACTACTCAGTAGTGTTATCACTAGCTTCGGGGGTCATGTAGCGCTTGAGTTATGGACCTCGACTAAGGTATGTTCTCTACCTTCTCCTGTATTTGATCATTTAATATCATACTACGTTTTGTAAGTGTTAAATATTGGTCATTATGTAGGATCGTGGGGTTTTGAGTTTCAAATCCCGTAGGGTGATGCTTACCTGCTGGCCAAAAGATCAAATTTCCAGCAAAAGAGCAAGGAACATGCTTAAGCATTCTGGTATAGAGCACCTACAGGATATTACGATGCCATACAACATGTCCCTCATCAGTGCTTTTGTGGAGAGGTGGCAGCCCGATACAAACTCATTCCATATGCCATTCGGTGAGATGACGATCACCCTGCATGATGTGTGGATGATACTGCAAATCCCCATCGTCGATCGTCCATTGATAGGGGATTCATCCACCTCTAGGTTGAAGAAGGTAATGGCTGATTGTCTTAATTTTGGGGGAGATGTAGAGACTATGACAGAGACACTGTGGAATACCGGTGATGTATCGATTGCGAGCTTGTTGCAGCAATGTAGGGATGTAAATGAAGAGCCAATGAAGCAGACATGTGGTTAGTTGTATCATCTGATCGGTACGACCATATTAGCTGGAAAATCAAATGGCCGTCTGAGTCCACAGCTGTTCTCGTTAGTAGCTCCCATGAAGAAAGCTACGAAGCTTCATAAATATGCATGAGGAGCTGGTACTCTTGCATGGTTATATCGCCAGCTAGGGATAGCCTCTCATGCCGGCTCCAGTGGGATAGCTGGTTATATGACGTTACTTGAGGTATGTGTCCTAATGTGCATCTAGTATATGATAACCCACTGAGTATTAATATTTGGTACGGCTTAATCATTCTAGTGTTTTATATGCACAGTGCTTGATTTATGCGTACTTCCCTACATTAAGACCAGCGATTAGCCCAGAGTGGCGCGCTAATGATGACAGACCTTGGGCTCTAAGATGGGTGAGATCTACCTCTCAAGTGCATGATCATCGTTCACTGCAAGGCTATCGTGAGCATCTAGATGCTTTGACTGCTCTAAATGTAAGTGTTTGTAGTTGCTAACACATTGAACCATTATTAGTTTAGTCTTTCGTTGTTGGTTACATCTTACTATTAATGTTCATTGTAGATTGATTGGTTGCCCTACGGTCGGGATAATGTTAATGTTCATGGAGGGAGCACATGGTATAGAGGTAACATACAGGTTATGGGGTTGAATGAGCCATACTTGCCTGGGCGTTGTCTACGCCAATTTGGTTACATTCAGGGTATCCCTGAACCTCCTATTAGACCCAACCCAAGGTCTGAAAAAAGAGGAAAAACCCCACCCTACACCTGTGTATACCCCCCAATGTATAGTTTGTGGGATAACACTCCTAAATTGCTGGTTCTAGGGTATACGCCCACAAATGCGCGGTTGCATGCTTGTGACCCACTCTACCTAGATTGGTACATCAAGCATACACACCCGAAGATCCTAAACCCTGAGAGTTATCAGACCACCCTGGTTCATCGTCCAGATCCCTGTCTAGTAAGTCATATTTTCATAGTACTTTATCACATATCACTTTTATTTTTTATGTGTACTTACCTGACCAAGTGTGTTACAGCTACTGTCTGAGGCAAGTGAGCTTGCACGCCCGTACTACCAAGAGAACAATGCATGGGACTGGTCATACTATCGTTAGGGGATGCCAGAAGAAGAACAAAGGGCTGCAACTCATGGTCTTGAGGATGTGTTCAGCTCTTTATACATATGGGATAGTTACCAGCGCCAGCATGGTGCACCCTAGTGGTTGTCATCTTGGATTTGGATGTAATAAACCTTAGTATCATCTTGGAACTATTTGTTGTCTTCCATTTTTACTTGGTGTGTTAGACGCTAGTACAATTTGTGTGGTTGTAGTTTTTTTCTGGTGGACTTGGTGATGGTGGAATTATTGCTGACAATGCTGGTGACCTTGTTGATGATCTGTTGGTTGATTTTGTGGAGGTTCTTAGAACCGGTGGAGATAAGAAAAACAGGGGAGACTATGCCAAATTTTTATGGTAGAAATGCCTTTGTTTCTGTTGTACTTGCTGCCTGAGAGAAAGAATTGTGATATTCAAAGGCATTGGCAGAAGAAGAATTTGGTAGAATTTTGTGTCGTCACACAATGCATGGCTCCGTTCAAAGTTAATGATCAATATTTGACAAATGTGCTTCTTAAGAAAGAAAAGTCCCCGAATTCTAATCCTATGAATCACATAATTGAGAAATGGAAGCCTGAGCAGATTATTATATTTAGGGATGGTGTGAGTGAATCTCAGTTCAACCATGTTCTAAACATCAAGCTTGACCAAAATATTGAGGCTTGCAAATTTCTGGATGAAAGCTGGAACCCCAAGTTTGTGGTGGATGCCCTGATAATGTCCCTCCCTATACTGTTATTGATAATAGGTGTGTCACGAGAAATGAAATATATCAAAATGTAGAAATTCCTAAGAAAGAAAAGTCCCCGAATTCAAATCATAGGAATCACATGATTGAAAGTGAATAACTATCTAACATGTACCAAAGATTGTATACGTCACGAGAAATGAAATATATCAAAATGTAGAAATTCCTAAGAAAGAAAAGTCCCTAAGAAAGAAAAGTTAACGATCAGTATTTGACAAATGTGCTTCATAAGATCAATGCAAATCTGGGTGGTCTAAATTCTTTGTTGGTTGTTGAGTGTTCTCAGGAATGATAATGTTGAAATGAAATAGCTAACATGTACCAAAGATTGTATATGTCACGAGAAATGAAATATATCAAAATGTAGAAATTTCATAAGAAAGAAAAGTCCCTAAGAAAGAAAAGTTAACGATCAGTATTTGACAAATGTGCTTCATAAGATCAATGCAAATCTGGTGAATCACATAATTAAAAGTGAATAACTATAACAACATGTTTATTCCACATCCAAACATCTTCCAAAGATTATAAATCCTGAAAAGTATGACAACACGAGAACTAACAAGATCAATTACACAATAACCAATAACCTAATTATTTCCTAACCTTTGTCTCTATACTCCCTGTGCTATTACATTACGTCGAATCTCATAAATTGGTTCTTGGTGTTGAAAATCATCATCATCTGGCTCAATAGGATCATAAATAACAAGTAATGGAAATGAGCGATGAAATCATTATACTCCATGTAATTCTCCATCATCCGGTGAACTGATGTATCATTTCGTACATGAATAAAAGTCCACTCGTAGTCGCCCTCCAGCCCCAAATACACCATGGTTGTTATGTTTATTCTGCCGAGGAGGGACTGTAGTGCTCGAATTACTCGTCGTTGTAGATCACAGAGATTACTAGGATATGGCATGGTAACTTCTACGCGTCTGTGCCCCATTCTTCTATCAAATTGTGCTCCATGACGACCAAAAGTAGCTACATAATTAACGTGCAAACAGAAAGGAAACTCCATTTGATTTTGAGAGTGAAATGGGAATTAAGGTATGAAGAGTTCAAGCAAGATGTAATTAGACAGATTCTGAGAGCACAGGTAAGGAATGAGTATGTTGGGACACTAATACCCTCTTTTATAATATTTGAGTAACGGTCACTGACATGTCCAACTGTTAGTTCAACGGCTACTGAAAGAAAACAGGGTTATATCGTGAATTTTCCCTAAAAAGAATTCACCCCCACTATTCAAATTAGATTCTAGCCGAAGGAAGCGTACCAAACACACCATGGAGAAGTTGATGATCCGGTACAAAGTGAATTCAAAGTTACCATAGGTAATTACTTTTGTCGGGAAAGGTACACGTACCAGGTCACTGTGCACGTACCAGGTTACCGTTTGCAGTACAAAGTGAATTCAAAGTTACCATAGGTAATTACTTTTGTCAGGAAAGGTACACGTACCAGGTCACTGTGCATGAACCAGGTTACCGTTTACAGTACAAAGTGAATTCAAAGTTACCATAGGTAATTACTTTTGTCAGGAAAGGTACACGTACCAGGTCACTGTGCACGTACCAGGTTACCGTTTGCAGTACAAAGTGAATTCAAAGTTACCATAGGTAATTACTTTTGTCAGGAAAGGTACACGTACCAGGTCACTATGTACGTACCAGGTTACCGTTTGCAGTACAAATTGAATTCAAAGTTACCATAGGTAATTACTTTTGTCAGGAAAGGTACACGTACCAGGTCACTGTGTACGTACCAGGTTACCGTTTACAGTACAAAGTTAATTCAAAGTTACCATAGGTAATTACTTTTGTCAGGAAAGGTACACGTACCAGGTCACTGTGTACGTACCAGGTTACCGTTTGCAGTACAAAGTGAATTCAAAGTTACCATAGGTAATTACTTTTGTCAGGAAAGGTACACGTACCAGGTCACTGTGCACGTACCAGGTTACCGTTTGCAGTACAAGGTGAATTCAAAGTTACCATAGGTAATTACTTTTGTTAGGAAAGGTACACGTACCAGGTCACTGTGCACGTACCAGGTTACCGTTTGCAGTACTTGTAACCTTGTGGCTAGTTCATGACCAACCTCTATATAAGGGATGCCTCCTCCATTTCATCTTCACACACTCACTCTCCAAATTCTCGAAGCTCTCTATCTCCTCACTCTCTTCCAAAAATAATTTCGTAAAACTGTGCAAGCTCTCTAAACATGAGTCAATCTTCAGATTCCAATCATGAGTATGTTCCAGTATCAAGCCCAGTAAGTATTTAGTTTATTGTCTTTGTAAATCATATTCGCACTAATATTTCATATTTCAATATTCATCTAACATTCTCTCGGCCCTTATTGTAGGAAAGTGACTCAACCACTAATTCAGATTGGGATGAATTTGATGAAGGCGTTCTAGATCATAATGCAGAGATGGATGACTACATGCAACAGATGTATAATCGACCTCCGGTGGTGGACACAGGTTACTTATTTCAAACAAACCAGGCCTTTAGGAGTAAAGAAGAAGCAAAAGCTTGGGTAGATAGTGTTGGCCATCCCAACCATATCTACACCATAATTCAAAGTTCTCGGTCGGGCCAAGATTTCCACATAACATGCGAGAGGTATTGGAAACCACGAAGGACATCATGACCTGGTGTCATCAACCGACGCAGATCATCTGGTTCAAAAAAATGTGGTTGTCCTTTTCGAATTAAGGGGTATTACACAAGCTACGGGTGTTTCTTGCAAGTGGGTAACAGATGGCATAACCATGATCTCGCTGAGTGGGCAGAGGGTCATTTTGTGGGAAAACGCCTGACTGAGGCGGAGGAGATTATGATCGATCAGAGAAGCAGAGTCGGTGTGCCACCCTGTGCAATTTATTCAGAGCTCACAACAATCAACCCAGAAATGTCAGCAACAAGGAAAGACATATACAACCGGATACAAAAAACAAAACTAGTAAAAAGAGATGGTCGATCTATGGTGCAGACTCTGCTGAGTGAGCTAGACAAAAACAACTACTACTACGATTACACTACAGAACCAAGTAAGTCAACTCAGTATGTCTCAAATAACATCAATCATTTAGGTTTCATATTAATTTGATAGATAACATGATTATATTTCACAATTTAGGGGATGAAACACGACTTGGGTCCATCTTCTTTGTACACCCTACCTCTAGATTACTGCTCCATGCTTTCCCGTATGTCATAGGCGTTGATGCTACCTATAAAACAAACATAGCAAAAATGCCTTTGGTTCAGTTCATCGGGATGATGAGTATAGGCAAAAACTTCAGCATTGTCTTCGCCTTTCTTGTATTAGAATCAACAGACATGTATGTGTGGGCACTTCAACAATTAAGGGACCTCCTCGGGCGGACTACAACCTCTACATTTATCACCGACAGATGTCTGGCCCTGATGAATGCCTTAGAAGAGGTATTTCCTAAATCTCATCATCTACTATGTTGGTGGCACATAAGTAAGAACGTTCAGGGGAAAGCCGAGACTTATATGGGTGATAGAGGAAGGGCGGCGGCTGCAGTCCGAATGTGGACTTCGGTTGTCTACTCGAGCACAGAGCAGGAGTACAACAAGAGGTATGAAAATTTCAAGAATACATACCGAAGCTACCCACGTTTCATTACGTATGTTGCATCAGTCTGGGAGAAATACAAGGAAAAATTTGTGGAGGCTTGGGTCAAGAATGTGTTGCACTTCGGCAACACAACGACAAATAGGTAAAATTGTTAATCTTGTAATGTTTAAGATAATACAGTCATTGTTATAGATCTATAAAACTTACTTAAACATTTGATAGGGTGGAGAGCGCACATTTTTCTCTAAAGGCGAGATTAAGGAGTGCTAGACACACTTTGGATGTAATCTTTCCAAAGATTAACGATCATATGAATACAAGCATCCGGGAATTAAAAAAGGATTTTGAGGCAGCCAGGACAAAACACAGAAGAGAGCACATGAGGGTTCCAATTGCTGACCTGATCGGGAAGGTTAGTACCCTTTGCTTAGATGAACTAGTCAAGGAGCTTGGAAGGGCGAATTATGTGCAAATGGACAGCTTACTCTGTGGATGTGACAAGGTAACCTCTCATGGATTACCTTGCGCTTGTAAATTAAACTACATGCTGGATAGTGGTATACTATGCTCGAAGAGGCATATACATCGTTTTTGGTATACCCTAAGCTGGGAGAAACATGAATCGACAATTGATATGGTATCCTACATGGAGGAAGAACAGAATAGATGGCGAGACATAGCTTTTGAGGTAGCACAACTAGATGATCCTACTCTGATAGCGAAATGTTACATTCAAATCCAAAACTTCCTTCATCCAGATATGGTGTGCCAATTAGGAGAGCTATTAGAACAGTTTGGGATTGGCAGACCTACTAGGCCCTCAAGACCAAACCGACGGGAACCTTCGTCTTGGGAGCATAACCGACCAAGGGCAGGCCAGTCAGAAGGAGCGCCATCAAAGAGAAGATCACGTAATAGAGGATCATCAAATCCGAGTCTATTCCTGTCCCTAGACAACTTCCCATACTACCAGAATTTCAACCCCAACCTATATCAATATATGACTGGGTATATTGATGTTCGTGGAGATGGGAATTGTGGTTTCAGGGTCATTGCTGATTACCTATATTCAAATCAAGAGAGGTGGAAAGATGTCCGTAGAGCATTGTACAATCACATGAAGAATGAAGCACCGGCGAATGGACTATACAAGGCCATTTTTAACGAAGGACCGTACAACGGCATGTTAAGAGTGCTTCGTTGGAATTCAGGAGAGCCAGCACCTCCAGAGAAATGGATGACCACAGAAATGGGGTTGACGATCGCGACAAAGTACACTTCGATAGTAGTTTTCTACTCTACTGTCTTTGGGGGTATGGCAAGTGCCACATACCTTCCGATCGATAATTATACCGATCGTGATAGCCCAAGAGGAGAGATCCACATAGGAATTTGCCCCCAGGGTCATTTCGTAAGGTTCGGCATGGTTGATGACTCCCCACTCCCCCCTGTCTATCCGCAGTGGTTCTTTTATAGAGATCCAAACACCGTCAAACCTTGGATTCATCAAATACAATCTAGGTTAGATAGTTGGATCAACGTTGTACCTTAGTTTTTCTTTAACTTAGTTGTTGTAAGTTAGTCTTTCTTTAACTTAGTTGTTGTAACTTTTTAATACCCCGGATCTAAAAATGGTGATTAAATTACTCTAATATGATTATTAAAGGCCTAGTAGTTCCTAGAGAGTATTGGTAAAGAGAATAAAACCAAAAGAAAAGAGAAAATGCGAAAAATGCGAAAAACGCTAAAACACGCATTAAATGAATAAAGGAGAAATATGATCTTGTTAGGGTCCGAGATGGACTCCTAAGGCTTAATTATGCCTAATGAATTTGTGGGAATAATTCCCGAAGAAAACGGATCCAGGTAATGGGTCAAAACACTAATTAAGCATAAAAGCACGTTTTTCAAGAAAACCCGAAAACGTGACTTTAAGTGGTCAAATAGACCTGTAAAAATTATAGTTGATTATAATAACTATAATTAAGTATTAATGGGCGCTTAATAACCATTAAAAATAAAGAAACGAGAAAAATCCGAAAAACGGGCCCGGTTAGTGAATAGTGTCGAAACCGGGTAATTAAAACGAGCGTTATTCGAAAAGACGAAAAACGACCCGGGCTATTAATATATATGGTCCGGTTTAAATTAGTATGTACACACACATTAATAAGCTAGTTAGTTTTATTAAGTCACAAGAAGACAAGAAAAATAAAGCAAGAGAGGGAATAGTAAAAAGAGGTAATATACTCTCTCACCTCCTTTCCTTGCCAGTCATGTTTTTTTCCCCTCTCAGACAGAGCCTTCTTCTTCCTCTGCACACAAATGGCGATTTCAACTCTTCCTCTCAGCGCCTCTCTTCTTGCTTGATTTTGAACACCCAAATCACTCAAAAATGCCACCGTTGAATTCCTCTCATCTTGGGCAACAATTTCCACCCTTCAAAAGCTTGAAACCCTCTTCTTCATTTCCATGGAAGTAGGCTCGTTTGAAGCTTGAAGAGGAACTTTTGGCTCTCTTTCATCTCCTTAACATTCTAAGGTAAAAATAAGCTCAAGTCTTCCATCTTTCTAGCTTAGTCTTGCTAAATAAACAAAAATGCCCACGTTGAACTTGGCTCCATTTTCTAGCCGGTCTTGAACTTCAACAGAGGGGTGATATTTTGCTAGGCTTGCTATTCAAAGATCGCACTCAAGAGAGCAAGGTAACTCCTTAGTGTTAAAGCCCTAAAACTAGTTCTTGAAATACTAGTTTGTGAGGTACGTGGGAATTAAACTAGCTTGTTTGGTATGGAATGGGATGTGATTGTAGCTAGCAATCTAAACTCCATTGGTTGGTGAGGAAACAAGAAGAGAAAGAGAGAACAAGAGAAGGAGGAAGAAAAGAAAAGAAAACAGAAAACTAGCAAGGTAATGAACTTACCTTGGGTTGGTTTTGTTCTCTGTAAACATATTTTTGAAGGTAAATAAATGACCTTGTTAGTGTAGTTGTGATGCTACAATATTGACTGATGAGTGGAGCTGTTTAATGAGGTTTTTAGTGTGGGAAATAAGTCTTGGGATTAAACTAGTGCATAAGTGATAACAAGGTGGAAGTAGTGTGCTGCTCTCATGATATTGAGGCTTATTTAACAGGGATGAAAAAAAAAACAGATTTTTGTGAGCTGATTAGTGTGTGGAGAGTGCTTAGGAATGTAGACAAGTGCTGTCAAAATTTGGATAGGAAACTATGGGCTTGAGTGTGTTAAGGCGTGGAGTTAGAATGGTAAGAAAGAAAGGATTGAAATTGCATCAGAGACAAGGTAACAGATGAAAAATTACAGTGAAAATGGGTTAGTTGACAGTTGAGTATAGAGATTAGATTAGGTTAGTTTTGAATGCCTAATCAATGTCAAAACATGCTAAAATATATGTAGGAAGATTGGGGAAGAAGTTGGTATAAGTTTGAAGTTGTAACATAATCAAAAACAAGGAGAAACTTCACTTCTGCAAGTGGTCCGGGTCTGTAAACAAGTACAGAAACCCGAACCAGGGCTAAAACACGGCAGATTGTTGTAACAGAGGAGTGGTTCGGGTTTACAAACCAGGACACAAACCCAGACCACCCCTAAAATGCACCCGAGAGTGACCAGAAGTATTGGTCCGGGTTTGTAAACCCGGACACAAACCCGGACCATCCCATTTTCTTCACAGAAACCATTTTAAAGCCATTCTAAGGTAGGGGCTTGATGGGTAATGATAGTATAAGGTAATTATGACTTGATTAATGATGTTTAAAGGTCATTAAGAGTGTAAACAAGTTTGAGAAGTGAATGAGAAAGATGTGAACTTAAGAACACATGAACTAAACTAGGAATAACGGGATAACGGGGTTAAGTACGGGAGTAGCATTTAATTATGTTCCGTATGAACTTAGTATTAATAATAATGTTTTGAACATTATCAGAGAATCATGCGAGAGCCGAGCATGGTGAGATGACACGGTAAAAAGTAAAACCCCGGTGAAAGGTATGATTTTCTCATACTCCGCGTGCTAACCGAGTTACGTTGATTTGTGTGTTTGTGTGCCGGCTTAATCAAGACTAAAGCATGAAAATAATCCATTGTTGATTATGTATGTCTTGTTGTATGTTGAATGAGCTAACATACTTGCATGCCGGTGTGGTCTAACATAGAGTAAAGACCGACTCATAGTGAGTAACATTTGGCTAGAGACCCATAGATCG
Source organism: Limonium bicolor (assembly GCA_023374045.1). Lineage (NCBI taxonomy): Eukaryota > Viridiplantae > Streptophyta > Magnoliopsida > Caryophyllales > Plumbaginaceae > Limonium > Limonium bicolor. The sequence continues at coordinate 275,302,181 of CM041778.1, forward strand.
GGTCGATGCTTATGATAACGAAAACGTGCAAACACACAAACTATCCGTTAAAGTATAACGATAACGCAAACATATGAACTCCCTAGAATGTGAGGAGATGTGCGGGTTGAGTAATTACCCGATAATGGTTAGTAAACCATAATGACACAATCCACGAAACAAATGAGAGTGGAAAGATAAGTGAACCTCCTTCAAGAGGATTAAAGATAGTTCGAAGATGTGAACTAGTAAAGAAGGTAAAAGAGACCTAAGGGATTAGTAGCTCCCTTGAGACATGGTCGACCTCCTATATGAGGATTTTACCCGATATAAGAAAATAACCGAAAGTATGAGTAAGTGAAATGTATGGGTAACTCTTAAAACCTAAGATTAACCGAAATTAAGTAATGTTCCCAAAGTCATTAGAAATATCGAGAGTGATGCTTCTAGACTAATATACATAATATTATTATAACTCCGAGAGAGGAGTGTATGGGAATGTAAGTAGTCCGAGAGTAGTCGGACCTAAGTAAAAAGAGATAGGAACTAAGAGAGAGTTCCGTGAGATAGTTGAACCTTCCCACCATGCTAGACCCAGAGTAGGGTCGAAACCGGGGAAGTAAGATTATGCTTGAGAGCCATGAGTTTTGGCCTAAGTATGTATTAAGAGTAACAAGCGTGACGTAGGAGACCCGTTGTGTCTCGAGAATCTACAAGAGCTTGAGTATAATTAACCCAAGAGTGTGGGTGAGATAATGAGTATAAATAACCCAAGAGTGTGGGTGAGATAATGAGTATAAATAACCCAAGAGTGTGGGTGAGATAATGAGTATAAGTAACCCGAGAGAATGGGTGAGTATAGTACGAGTAGCCCAAGAGAATGAGTGTGTATATGAATAAGTAACCCGAGAGAGCGGGTGAGTTATTGAATGAATAACCACGGCATAGTGAGGTATAACCCTCATGGCCTAAGAGTAATTGATACGACTAACAACCTTGCTATGTTAGTTAGGGATTGTATCCCATGATTGATTGTCGAATCCTTGTGTAGTGTACATGTATAATGTATTACTATATGCATGTTGGTTGAATTAAAATGAACTCCATGCTCTCGACAAAAGTAGTCAGAGTACCCCGGTTAGCGCTTGGGGTATGCGAATTTCATATGCAGCGTTAAGCTGAGCCCCTAGGAGCAACGTTTTTATTTTTCAGGTACACCGAAGATGTTACCGTTCGAGAGTAGGACGGGGTCGATGGGTTGCATGGGTAGTTAGATTTAATTACTTATGTATTGAAAGAGGTGTAAGACCGAATATGTTGTCGACATCCATATATTGTAGACTCGGTATAGTAAAGAAATGATTTGAGTAAAGTATTTGTATTGTGTTGTTTTGTGTACTCGGTTGTTCCAGTTCATCAGACCGTTACGGTATGTAAGTTAAGCCTGGTTAGCCACATGGGTGGCTAACGGCGTTGTTTCACCCCTCGTTGTATTTAGAGTTCCGCTGCGTGAGTAAGAGTAATTAGTAACGGTTTAAGAGGTAATGACGAGATTAACGGTTGGGGTGTTACAAAAATGGTATCAGAGCGAAGTATCGCTCTGACGACTGGAAATACCGTGCCTAGGAAATACCGAGTTAGGAATCAGAGACTTAGGGCTAAGGGTTGAGTGATAGCATGAGAGATGCGCTAGTTAGGAACTTCCAGTATGAACTGGATACCTACAATACCAAACCCGCCCTCCACAACCCCCGTATTAAAAAGCTCGGGATAGAACGCCAGAGAGACGGGGAAACCCGATCTGGCAGTTATTAAATATTTCAATATGAACCAGAACCTGTCATGCGGTAGATCCTGAGAACCGGAAACCCCGGAGACGGATCCCGCTGGAACGACAATAACCACACTCAATGATGTGAGGTTGAGAAATCCTAATCCAAGGAGACCAGAATCTGTGGCAGCTTGGGGCAACATGCTTAGCAGTCGCGAGAACCCAGCTGGTCGAGCAGCAGCAAGAAGGATGCACCAATCGTGCAACAAGGCGGATTCATGAGAACTAACGAGAACCGGGACACGTGTCAACGGACCGCCATAGTTAAGTAATACCACCAATGGTATAATAACCGACTAAGAACCTAGTCAAGAGTAGGTACACCCACCCTGCCACACCCAAAGAGGTCGCAATACCTAACGGGCATAGCTTAGACAGCTACGAGCATAACTACGGGATATACCCAAATAGGACTACAGAAGTAGTGCCTAATTAAATAAATTTTGGTAACCATGGTAAATGTGTGGGAGCGAGCACCAAGAAGCGACATAGCACTGAGTAAATAAGGAACTCTGAGAGTGGAGAAGCACCTAAATGGATGATAGTCATGCCCAGATGAATGAGAAGAAGCTCTAAAGAGTAGTGATTCAACTAAAGGATCAAAGGAAGTGCCGACAAGGCTACCAAATACAATGTGAACAATACCGTGACCGATATGATTTAACCCTAAGAATTTGACAAGAGAAACTTTGACAAGTGACAAGTACTTAGCAAGTACCAAGACGGCAAGAGAAGCCAATATAGCACCACAAACCCTAAGAATTCTGAAACAAAACCTTGGAAAGGCCTAACGGCCTGACCACTGTATAAAGAACATACCAGTCTGCGAGAAGCTAGACTTGGTAAGAAGCAACCGGCATTGAAATGCCATGAAGAAATTTACTTCCAAACCCCAAATTTTCTTTCAAAACTCAAAATTTTCCAAAAACCCCAAAATTTTAAAACCAAACCAGGGAACCATGGTAAGTTATCATAAGACGATATAAGAGGAGTTGGCGACAGAATACTTCACCTAGGCGTGTGACCAACACTACAAGTGTACACAAACGAGACATGGGACGACCGCACTCCGAAGGAGCTTGCGGGACTGACAGACCAATTATGAGTTAGTCGGGTAAGTGGTAACGTATCAATAAGATACTCCATGTATGTATACAAGTAGAGTACGGAACACTGGAAGTAGCCACTCCATACTACGGACGAAAGAGCCAATTCAAACCAAGACAGTTGGACACCTCGAATGACCGAAGAACACAGAGAAGCTTACAAAGCGAAAGGAGTCAAGAACCCATACTAAGAGGATGACTAAGAGTCGAAAGTGCGAGAAGCACCGATTATTAAATATAGACATAAGAAATGTCTCAGAAATCATGAAGGAAATATATATGGTAACTGGGATGAATACCAGCGTAAGCAATACGTCGAATGCCTAAGATGAACATATTAATGTTCGACAAACGGGATAGAGATCCCACGGTATACCTCACTGAAGAGAATAACGACCTGACCAAGAAGGTAAAGGGAAAGTACCAATGATCTACCCAATAACAGGAGACATTACAACCCTAAACGGGATAGTCAAGTATATAACCGCAAGGCGGAGTAAGGAACTGAATATACCCATGAATTCAGGCCAGATGTGATGGTATAACTCAGTAACACCCAGGAGCAATCCGTGAAGGGTGCCGGAGTCAACAGTAGTTGAACGAAACATCGTGTTGAGAACACAAGTGTTAAAGCAAACACTGGGGTAGAACCCGAAGGGATCCCACGTAACACGGGATACCCTAAATTGCCAGAGGGCATAAAATAATACCAAGATACTTAAAGGGCCTTCCATGTACGGAAGCGCGGTGAGACAATTATACTAAAGAGCCCAGCAATGCCTCCAAACCATTTAATGGTGTACGGAGAAGCAGAAACTGCATAAACAGCCGCACAGAACATGGCTCGAGGCAAAGTACTTGTAAGCTGGAAAAACCAACTACCGTTCGTAGATTTAAACGTACAAAACCTATGCATAAAGGCATAAAAGAAACGGTGGAGAACGAACCACTACCTTAGAGTGGGGATACCACTTGTGATTATAGGGCCTATGGAGCGGTAATTGCGTGAATCCTTCAGAGAAAGGCTACCACCTAAGGATGTAATGCGAAACTGCTAGAGCGGTGTAGTGAAACTTGAGCATGTGTTTATCGCCAAGGAGTAAGTCGAACAAAGATAGTGCATAGAAAGGCGTTGATAGCAGTGGAAGGAAACCGAGAGAGTAATCGGATTAGTAGTAAACACTGTATGTGTGCAGTATGAATTGTAGAGTAAACGATGCGCAGTAAGCGTAGAGAGTTTAGAGTAATATATTCTATTGAGCCAAGTGAATGGCAAGCCATAGCATAAATGGCGAGAGTACATGAGCGATGCCATTGTGTAAGCAAATGCTGTAATGAGTAAGGACATGGTACACAGTGAGCGACCGTTGTGAGAGTGTAATCAGATAGTGATATGAAGTTGATGAGAAAAGATAGTAAAGGAGACATGTTCATTCCTATCTCATGGGTGATTTACTGCCAAGCGTTTACGCTTCTGCACTCTGTATGATTGAGTGTTTTGGTATTACATTTGTGCGGTAATGATCTTATGGGATGGCTAGGAACTTGAGAATTGCCAACAGAACCTGTTGAGCGAGAATCTAGAGAAGTAACCGTGCGGCCGTTGGCCAAAGATGCACGAAGAATGTGGGCCGTAACCCACAGGTCCCAGGACCGATGAATGGTGAAGGCAGACTAGTACGAATGAGGAATTCTTGTACAGAAACAAATAAACAAACATAATTCAAAAGCCATTATTAAACGAGGAAGCACCACATACTAAGTAGTAGCTTGACCTCAACCGACAATAAGTCAGAAAAAGTAAGTGAATAATCACGAAGGTATACAGTGTTATAAGAAATAGATTCCCAGAGAATTGGAGAGAAAATCTATAACTCATCGAATTCGCATACGGTAAGAGATACCAAGCGACGATTAAGAAACCCTTATTCCCAAGACAAAAAGGGATTAAAGGGAGTAAGTAATACATTGGGAATACCAAAAGGGCGAGTTAAGCTCTAGTTATCAAGTCACACAGTAGAAGCTAGTGGCCCGTAATTCAAAGGTCAAGAATACCTGGCAAATGCGAGTAAATGGCTTATCATAAACGCCTTGAAGCCTTAGAGGCTAGAACCGAAACCGGTTATGAGTTAATTAGCTGCATTGAAGTTAAAACACTTCATGATACTTGAATTAGTGAACCAATGTTCAATGATAACATATGGTCGATTACGTGGGCGTAACCCCTTTTAAGGGGGGTAGGGCGAGAAACCTCTTAGAGTATGTTTTACGTATAGGTGCGTAAACTACTATGTGCATAGCACAAAAGGAATTGTTTTGATGATTGAAACTTATGTTACATAAACATATGTACCCATTCATTGTGTAATTATGATTAATGTGCATGAGAGATGCAAGTAACGAGTATATAATATTTATGAAAAGGGGAGTAGAGAGACTCCTGGGGAATGAGAATCCCTATAGTATATGTCTAGTGAGATTAGACATGAGACATAATGAGTATGAATCGGTATGAAACCGATGTGTAACCTTGTAGGGAGTGAGTTCCCTAGGTGAGTTTGTTTGGGAATGATTGATGGAGTGAGTTCCATCCTTTGGAGTTGTATGTGGTATGTTTTAAATTGAGTAACAATTTGACTAATGAGGACATAAGTATGTAATGCCTAGGCAAGGTAAGTGAAACAAATAGAGAATAATGGATGACTTAAGTTCCATGATAAAAATAAGTTAAAATGGATTGTTTTATGAATATGACTAGAAAGAGTAAAAGATAGAAAACGAAAATGTTTGACTATCTGATTGTTTGTGAAATACCCGTGAATTATGGCTTAGGATTAAATTAGTATATAGTCGAGAATGTTATTGGTAAGAGTAATAAAGGCCCAGAGAAGCAATATATATATATATATATATTACGTTCATTTCAGATAACTTTATTATGTTTAAGAATACAAATTTGATTTTACTTCTCTCTAAAATAATTTCCTCTTCCTAATTTATTCAGCTACTATGTATTTATTCTTTTATCTGATTGTTGAGATAATTCTTCTCATCCTTCCCCAGCGTTAAATCAGCCTTCTTCTATTCTATTTTAACTAAATAATATTTAATTATCTCTTTAATCTCGAATCTAGATCCTTCCAAGATTTTGACGTTATTCAATGGCTTTTAAATTGGGAACTTATTTGAAAACTCATTTCAAGTTATTTTACAACATTTATTTATAAATTTTCCTCTCACTAATCTAAATACATTTATTAGTTAAAGACTAATCCTTTAATTATTTCCATATTGTTTCTATTTAATACCACGATCGCTATCACGATCGCTTCCATCTTCAACCTACTGCCTCCACTCTTCTCTCTTTCTTCAAGCTCTCAACCTCTTTTGAATTCACGCTCTTATTCTCCATCGTCGTTAGGCCGCTTCTCTGGTGCCGGTTCGTGTAGAAGGGTAAGGGGAATCCATTGGTAAGGTTAGGTTATTAATTCTTTGGTTTGAGTAGATCCTGATTGTATTTCTGCTTGCGATTCTAGACACCGAGTTCCCTGACGAACGCTACTGCTGACCTTGCTGAGTAATTCGGTGGCTGTGAGCGTATCCAGGTAAATGTTGTGCTCAACATCCTTACCTCTGTGTTTTGTGGATATCAATGATTTGGATTTACTGTGGTTTTGAGATTGTGGAAGTTTGGGATTTATTTCCCCCGTGTGTTTTCTGGTGTGATGTTTTGCGAAAGGGTTGATTAACGTTTTGGGAGACTTTCTTTGAATTGGTTATTGGATTGATTGGTACCTTCTGGTGCTCCGTGTAAATTATTGGTGCCTTGTGGCGCTCCGTGTAATTATTGGTACTATGTACCCCGTGGATATTCTTACTACTTTTGCCTGCAGACATAACTTGCAGTTAAGCTCTAATGATCTACTCCTTTGGGTCATAAGTTACCTTCTGGGGGGTGTGCACACTTAAGGACGTAGAGTGAGGTGGGATTCTTATTATTGCGACCCGGATTGGGGTCGTCCGTGTAAACCATTGATTTGATTCTTGGAAAGTTCTCCCCCGAAACATTTTTCTAATGGTGATTTGGTGTTGGTAAAGCTGGTTAATATTATGGTGTGAGTTAATGTTTTACAAATGTAAATTGGGTTTCAAAATGTATTTTACAGGTTGAGACAATGTTTACTCAGTTTCACTGATTTGCGCGATCCCTTCGCGTTTTCCATTGTTGTTTTATGATCGCAGGTACTCATGGCTGAATTAGGGATTGGGGACACGCTGTCACATAGCTTAGGATGACTGAATAATTGCTACGTTTGGAACAAGTTGAGTTATGTTTTGGAATTGTTATGTTTTACAAGTTTTGGAAACGTTTTGGTTTTGGTTAGTGGTTTAAGCCTGAGCACTCTTTGCTAGAGTGTGGCGGTAACGCCCTTAAGGATTTTGCTATTCCGCTGCTATCTAGTTGATGTGTTTTACTCGAATAATTCTTTAAGAAGTCTTGGATTTGATGAAGAGATACTTATTGTGTATGAGATCTTGCGATGGTATATTTTGCTATCATTTGAGGTACTAAGTTATTGGAATGATTCTCCTTTGATTGCTGAGTTTTATGGTTGATTTTGACGTTAATCTGGTTCTGTTTGCGCTGGAAAGGATGCCCATCAGGACTTGTCCGAACGGTCCGGACATCCATGTTCGGACAGGTCCCGAATGTTTCAGAGGCTCTCTGTTTTGGTGTGTCCGAACTTCGGTCCGAACGTCGATGTTCGGACACGCCACGTTAGATTTCTCGGACTTTTCAAACTTACTTGTGTCCGAACTTCCAAGTCCGGACACAAGTTCGGACGCCTTTGGTTTTCAGACCTTTTAACTTTCGACTTGTGTCCGAACATCAATGTCCGGACACAAGTTCGGACAAATGGATTTCTGTGGTTTAGCTTTCTCGACTTGTGTCCGAACTTCCCATGTCCGGACACAAGTTCGGACCAAGCTTGTTTTGCACCTTTAGGGCTCGTTTGGAGTCCGTTTTCGAAGCCGTTTTCACCGTTAGCTTTGTTGTTTTTATTCCTATGTTTTAAGGCAAAATCCAGGGTGTTACAAGGTGGTATCAGAGCTAGGTTGGTAAATAAGATAAAATTGGATTATAAAGGAACTAAAATGTGGGGTAAGCCGTTTGGGGAATTGTGGTGCCTGCGATGCTGTGTAAGTGATATTATACTGTATGGATATTGAAGTTCATTTCCTGTTTGTGTACTACCATGATTGTGATGATGTTAGCATGACTGATTGGGTGTTGTGTACTAGTATTGGAGCTATTAGGGTGTGTTAACCTAATATGGGGTAGAGACTAACATATGGGGATATGGGTGGATGTTGCTTACCTTGCTTAGTATATGTAATCAGGAGTTCGCATAGAGCTCTAGGGAGTGCAGGACTGGCTGACAGACTGAGTTTTCAATACACACACCAGAAGCAGGAGTCGCCAAACTCAGATGGCCGCCAACGACCCGATGAGGCAGTTGCAGGAGTTGGCTCTCAACCTGGGACAGATAGTCCAGAGGCAGGCTCAGAGGGATAATGTGCCGGAGGACTACACTAAGAGAATTGCCCATCTGAAGCCCACATCCTTCAAGGGAGAAGAGGACCCGGTGCTACTTGAGGACTGGATAAGGGAATTTGACAAGATCTTTGAGGCAGTCAATTGCCCAGCTGACCGGAGGGTAAACGCAGCAGTTTACTATTTCAAGAGTGAGGCAGACATCTGGTGGTCCGCCAACAGGGATGTGCTACTAGCTGGACCTGATTTTTGGTTGGGATGGCCTGAAGGAGGCCATGAGGAGGCGCTTCTACCCGAGCATGTAAGAATGCAGAAGTATTTGGAGTTCTCAGAGCTTAAGCAGTTATCTCTGAGTGTCAAGGAGTACCATTCGAAGTTCCTGGAGCTGGCCAGGTTCGCTCCTACGATGGTTCCCGACGAGGCGTCGAAGGTGCAGAGGTTTGTGGGCGGGCTAAACGGAGTCTGCAGGAGGCCCTCAGTGTACTGACTATCCCGACGCTCCAGGATGCGTACGGGAAAGCTGCTAACCTGTACAGGGTGCAGCAGAAGAGGAAGGAGGTCCTGGCTGGTAATAAGAGGAAGATGGAAGGAGGAGATGAGCCCCGAGGACGGGAGGACCAGTCCCACAGACATCATCAGCAGGAGAAAAGGTGGAAGCCTTACTCGGACCGCAGAGATGGGAGGCCGAGACATGGGGGAGATCACAGGGGTGACCAGAGACGAGGTGACCAGCCCCAGCACCAGACTCAGAGAGGAGAGACTAGACCGGAGAGGCACTTCTACTACAAGAGGTGCAATAAGGATCACCCAGGGAAGGATTGTGAGGGGAACTTGGTCACCTGCTTTCGTTGCGGAAGGCGGGGACACCGGTTGTTCGAGTGTCTTCAGAGTCCCCAGGGAGGCAGTCAGCAGAGAAGTTATAGTGGCGACCGCTCATCCAGGCAGCCCGACCAGCAGGGTAGAGGCCCGAATCAGAGTCAGCGCGGGGACGCTCCTCAGCGCGGTAATGGAGAGGGTGGCAATGGTGGCAATAGAGGCCAAGGGGAGTACCGAAGCAACCAGCAGCGGGCTCCAGGAAGATCAATGTGATGAGTCGGGCCGAAGCCGAGGCCGAGGCGGACGTGTTAGCAGGTACCTTTACTGTTCTTGGTACACCTGCGCGTATTCTTTTGACACTGGGGCTACTTATTCTTTCATATCTGATAGTCTAGTTGGGAAATTGGGAATAGAGACTAGTGAGACTTCCCCTATAGCTGTATCTATACCATCGGGACGGGTGATCACTTGTAAGAATGTAATGAAAGACGTAGGCATAGATATCAAAGGGGAGCAACATTTGTAATAGATTTGATCCAATTCGCCTTGACCGACTTCGATATAATCCTGGGGATGGATTGGCTGAGTAAATAAAAGGGAAGGATAGACTGCAGCGAGCAGAAAATTATTCTCAGAGGACCGTCGGGACGAAGAGTCTCGTACAGAAACGTGGAGGAGAAGCCCGGAGTGAAGCTCGTATCAGCAATGACCATTCTCTCCAAAGTAAAGAAGGGACAGCAAGCATACCTTTGCTATGTCCAAGATCTAAGCCAGGAGCCAGATGACGAAAAGAAGGAGATCCGAGTAGTAAGCGAGTTCCCAGACGTGTTCCCAGACGAGATTCCGGGTATGCCGCCAGACCGAGAAGTGGAATTCAGCGTCGACCTTGTGCCAGGCTCAGCACTGATTTCGAAGGCTCCTTACCGGATGACATCCTTATATATTCCAAGGACGAACGGGAACATGAAGAGCATTTGAGGCTAGTATTACAGACATTGAGGGAGCAGCAGCTGTACGCGAAGCTGTCCAAGTGTGATTTTTGGTTAGACCGAGTGGCATTTCTGGGCCACGTCATCACTAGTGAAGGCATCTCAGTAGACCCATCGAAGATTCAGGCCGTAAAGGAATGGCCAAGGCCCAGTAGCCTGACTGAAGTGCGAAGCTTTCTGGGCTTGGCAGGGTATTACAGACGTTTCGTGAAGGACTTTTCGAAGATAGCGAGACCTCTCACCAATCTTATGAAGAAAGTGATCAAGTTCCAGTGGGACAGCGACTGCGAGAAGGCGTTCCAGACGTTGAAAGAGAGACTGACCACAGCTCCAATCTTGACCTTGCCCTCAGGGACAGATGGGTTTGAAGTTTTCAGCGATGCTTCCAAATATGGCTTAGGGTGCGTTCTGATGCAGCACGGGAAGGTCATAGCTTACGCGTCGAGACAGTTGAAAGAGTATGAGACCAGATATCCGACGCATGACTTGGAGTTAGCAGCCGTGGTTTTTGCACTCAAGATCTGGAGACACTACCTCTATGGTGTCTCGTGCAAGATCTTCACCGACCACAAAAGCCTCAAGTATATTTTCACCCAAAAGGATTTGATATGAGGCAGAGAGACGATGGCTAGAGCTGATTAAGGACTATGATTTGGAGATTCTATATCATGAAGGGAAGTCCAATTTAGTAGCAGATGCGTTAAGCAGGAAGAGGAGTCATTAAGTGAATTCCATGTGGGTCCTTCCTGATGAGCTAGCTCGGGAGTTTCAGAGGCTGAATTTGGAGGTGATGGAGTCTGGAGGAGTAGACTACGAGGTGAAGCTGTACCATATGAGTGCCTCTTCCGACATCTATGGGGAGATACTCAAGGGACAGCCGGATGATGTTAAATTGGAACGAATCAGAGAGAAGTTAAAGGAAGGGAAGGCAGAAGGATTCGAAATCCACGCTGATGGCAGTCTGAGATTTAGAGGCCGTTGGTGCGTCCCTCAGAGTTGTGCAGATGTGAAGGAGAGACTGATGAAGGAGGCTCATAATACTCCCTATTCAGTCCACCCAGGCGGAGATAAATTGTACAAGGATCTGAAGAAGCTGTGTTCTGTGGCCGAAGATGAAGCGGGAGGAGGTAGCAGAATTTGTATCTAAATGCCTCACCTGTCAGAAGGTGAAGTTCGAGCACAAGAGGATGGGAGGATTGTTGCAGCCCTTGGAAGTACCCAAATGGAAGTGGGACTCTATTTCTATGGATTTCGTAGTCGGACTACCGCCAGCGAAGGGTGGAGTCAACCAGATATGGGTGATCGTGGACCGACTCACCAAGTCCGCTCGATTCATACCTATGAAGAGCACTTGGTCTATGAGTCAGTTAGTGGATGCATACATTAAAAATGTGGTCAGATACCATGGCGTGCCTCAGACGATAGTATCTGATCGGGACTCGAGATTCTTAGCACATTTCTGGCAGCAGTTTCAGAAAAGCTATGGGTACTAAATTGAAGTTGGGCACTGCTTTTCACCCGGCGACAGATGGTCAGACGGAGAGGACTATCCAGACCTTGGAGGACATGCTTCGGGCATGTGTCATGGATTTTCAGGGGACTTGGGCAGATAGACTTCACCTAGTAGAATTCTCATACAATAATAGTTACCACTCTAGTATTAAGATGGCTCCCTATGAAGCCTTGTATGGGAGGAAATGCAGAACCCCTTTATACTGGAGCGACATCAGTGAGACAGTGATATTGGGACCCCAGCTGATAGAGGAGACGATGGAGCAGGTCCGAATCATCCAGAGCGAATGAATGAAAGCAGCCCAGGACAGGCAGAAGTCCTATGCCGACTTAAAGAGGAGACCGGTTGAATTCGAAGTTGGTGATAGAGTCTTCCTGAAGGTGTCTCCTGTGAGAGGAGTAACCAGATTTGGGAAGAAGGGGAAATTAAGCCCCAAATTCGTGGGTCCTTACGAGGTCCTGGAGAGAGTTGGAGAGGTGGCCTACAGGTTGGCACTACCTGGTGAGCTGGAGAGGGTCCATAATGTTTTCCATGTCTCTCAGCTGAAGCGTTACGTTCCCGACCCATCCCACGTTCTACAGCCTGAGGTGCTGGAGTTGGAGCAGAACCTATCATATGAGGAGTACCCTATTAAAGTATTGGACACCAAGACTAGAGAAACCCGATCGAAGTCCACCCGGATGGTTAAGGTGTTGTGGTCGAATCATGGGACTGAGGAGGCAACGTGGGAGGTCGAAGAGGAAATGAAGAAGAAATACCCACAACTTTTCGAGCAGGTAACCGTTTAAGACTTATGTCAAGTTCAGTCGGATTCAGCTTTCAGAGTCAGTCTTTTGGTTGGGATATCACCTAGGCTTAGCTTCGAGGGCGAAGCTTTCTTTTAAGGGGGATGAGATGAAATACCGTGAATTCTGGCTTAGGATTAAATTAGTATATAGTCGAGAATGTTATTGGTAAGAGTAATTAAGGCCCAGAGAAGCAATATAATATATATATATATATATATTACGTTCATTTCAGATAACTTTATTATGTTCAAGAATACAAATTTGATTTTACTTCTCTCTAAAATAATTTCCTCTTCCTAATTTATTCAGCTACTATGTATTTATTCTTTTATCTGATTGTTGAGATAATTCTTCTCATCCTTCCCCAGCGTTAAATCAGCCTTCTTCTATTCTATTTTAACTAAATAATATTTAATTATCTCTTTAATCTCGAATCTAGATCCTTCCAGATTTTGACGTTATTCAATGGCTTTTAAATTGGGAACTTATTTGAAAACTCATTTCAAGTTATTTTACAACATTTATTTATAAATTTTCCTCTCACTAATCTAAATACATTTATTAGTTAAAGACTAATCCTTTAATTATTTCCATATTGTTTCTATTTAATACCACGATCGCTATCACGATCGCTTCCATCTTCAACCTACTGCCTCCACTCTTCTCTCTTTCTTCAAGCTCTCAACCTCTTTTGAATTCACACTCTTATTCTCCATCGTCGTTAGGCCGCTTCTCTGGTGCCGGTTCGTGTAGAAGGGTAAGGGGAATCCATTGGTAAGGTTAGGTTATTAATTCTTTGTTTGAGTAGATCCTGATTGTATTTCTGCTTGCGATTCTAGACACCGAGTTCCCTGACGAACGCTACTGCTGACCTTGCTGAGTAATTCGGTGGCTGTGAGCGTATCCAGGTAAATGTTGTGCTCAACATCCTTACCTCTGTGTTTTGTGGATATCAATGATTTGGATTTACTGTGGTTTTGAGATTGTGGAAGTTTGGGATTTATTTCCCCGTGTGTTTTCTGGTGTGATGTTTTGCGAAAGGGTTGATTAACATTTTGGGAGACTTTCTTTGAATTGGTTATTGGATTGATTGGTACCTTCTGGTGCTCCGTGTAAATTATTGGTGCCTTGTGGCGCTCCGTGTAATTATTGGTACTATGTACCCCGTGGATATTCTTACTACTTTTGCCTGCAGACATAACTTGCAGTTAAGCTCTAATGATCTACTCCTTTGGGTCATAAGTTACCTTCTGGGGGGTGTGCACACTTAAGGACGTAGAGTGAGGTGGGATTCTTATTATTGCGACCCGGATTGGGGTCGTCCGTGTAAACCATTGATTTGATTCTTGGAAAGTTCTCCCCCGAAACATTTTTCTAATGGTGATTTGGTGTTGGTAAAGCTGGTTAATATTATGGTGTGAGTTAATGTTTTACAAATGTAAATTGGGTTTCAAAATGTATTTTACAGGTTGAGACAATGTTTACTCAGTTTCACTGATTTGCGCGATCCCTTCGCGTTTTCCATTGTTGTTTTATGATCGCAGGTACTCATGGCTGAATTAGGGATTGGGGACACGCTGTCACATAGCTTAGGATGACTGAATAATTGCTACGTTTGGAACAAGTTGAGTTATGTTTTACAAGTTTTGGAAACGTTTTGGTTTTGGTTAGTGGTTTAAGCCTGAGCACTCTTTGCTAGAGTGTGGCGGTAACGCCCTTAAGGATTTTGCTATTCCGCTGCTATCTAGTTGATGTGTTTTACTCGAATAATTCTTTAAGAAGTCTTGGATTTGATGAAGAGATACTTATTGTGTATGAGATCTTGCGATGGTATATTTTGCTATCATTTGAGGTACTAAGTTATTGGAATGATTCTCCTTTGATTGCTGAGTTTTATGGTTGATTTTGACGTTAATCTGGTTCTGTTTGCGCTGGAAAGGATGCCCATCAGGACTTGTCCGAACGTCCGTCCGGACATCCATGTTCGGACAGGTCCGAATGTTAGAGGATGTTTTGGTGTCTCTGTTTTGGTTGTGTCGAACTTCGGTCCGAACGTCGATGTTCGGACACGCCACGTTAGATTTCTCGGACTTTTCAAACTTACTTGTGTCCGAACTTCCAAGTCCGGACACAAGTTCGGACGCCTTTGGTTTTCAGACCTTTTAACTTTCGACTTGTGTCCGAACATCAATGTCCGGACACAAGTTCGGACAAATGGATTTCTGTGGTTTAGCTTTCTCGACTTGTGTCCGAACTTCCCATGTCCGGACACAAGTTCGGACCAAGCTTGTTTTGCACCTTTAGGGCTCGTTTGGAGTCCGTTTTCGAAGCCGTTTTCACCGTTAGCTTTGTTGTTTTATTTCCTATGTTTTAAGGCAAAATCCAGGGTGTTACAGTTTGAAACTGATATGGGAGGTGGAACTTGATCTGCTAGCGATCAAGGAAGACGAACACAAATTGGGGTGGAAGGATAGCTCAACACCGATGCTGATCACATTGGGGTTGAGTGATTCTTGAATCTCCCTATAAGTGGTCACAAGTAATCACGCTAAGTAAAGAGGAAACTACCATAAAGTTTGATTTGGAGTTGTGTGTTGTTTTAAAAAGAATTTTCAAACAGAATTTGAAAAAGGATTTTCTTCAAGTATGAAGATGGAAACGAAAACTGGTTTTGAAACCGCTATCACCCGCCGATGGCTGAGCCTTAAGTCTTGATGACCGGTAGAACGGTGGGCGTGTGTGTATTAGTTTTGAAACCATTACACCGTACGTGCGGCGGTCCTAAAGTGACCGGTTGGGGCGGTGACAGTGTGTGATTTTTCCAAAGGCAGCGGGACAGGGAGAGTACCCTGAGACGATCCTGTGTTGAGTGAGTCAACCAGAGTGCCTGAGGATATGTATATGTGTAACGTTTTGATTAGAACCGAAGGGACCGTGGGCCAGAGAGAGTAAGTGCCCATTTGTCATGAAACGGCCGTGGACCAGAGAGTGTAAGTGTCCAACGTTACCGGTACCTGAGGGATCAGTAGTATATTACTCAATATGGATTCGAGGACTGTAGTGCCTTCTTGTCTTCAGACCGATTCCATGGAGAGAGTATAAAGAGTATTTTTGATTGCTATACATGCTGTGATATGTGTGTGGTATGTGTAGTGTGAAATGAGACTGACTTGTGGAGTCTGTAAGGTTATACATGTATTATAACCTTGGCATAGCGTGCCCATGAGTGTAGCGATATAAGATTCACCAACTTTGAGGACAAAGTTCCTAAGGGGGTAGATTTTAATACCTCGGATCTAAAAATGGTGATTAAATTACTCTAATATGATTATTAAAGGCCTAGTAGTGCCTAGAGAGTATTGGTAAGAGAAAAAACCAAAAGAAAAGAGAAAATGCGTAAAACGCGAAAAACGTTTAAAACACGCATTAAATGAATAAAGGAGAAATATGATCCTGTTAGGGTCCGAGATGGACTCCTAAGGCTTAATTATGCCTAATGAATATGTGGGAATAATTCCCGAAGAAAATGGATCCAGGTAATGGGTCAAAACACTAATTAAGCATAAAAGCACGTTTTTCGAGAAAACCCGAAAACGTGACTTTAAGTCGTCAAATAGACCCGTAAAAATTATAGTTGATTATAATAACTATAATTAAGTATTAATGGGAGCTTAATAACCATTAAAAATAAAGAAACGAGAAAAATCCGAAAAACGGGCCCAGTTAGTGAATAGTGTCGAAACCGGTAATTAAAACGAGCGTTATTCGAAAAGATGAAAAACGACCCGGGCTGAAATACCCCTAAATTAATTTAAATTAATTTAGGGGATTTCTTTTATTAAAAATTAGATTATTATATGGAATTATGAATATTAAATTATTATATGGAATTGTGAAATTTATTTAGGGGTTTTCTCTATTTAACCCTAATTATTATACATTATTATATAGTATTATGAATTTAATAATAAGATTTCTAAGTCAATAAATATAGGGAAAATTTATAAACACTCCAACTATGTTATAAAGATTTTAGGAAGTGTTGGAACATTGTTTTGAAACATAAAAGTCAATATAAAATTCTAGAAACCTTAAAGCTTATTAAGCCTTGCTAGAGTTGACTTTTTGAGAATGGTCAAACGAGGCCATGAAACCTATACCAATAAATAGGTTATGGAAAACCATGAAGATCGATAAAAAGAACGTCAAAAAACGGATCATCCTAGCCAAAGTTATGCTAGATTGAAGTTTTGAGTCAAAATTTTTAAATCTGCCACGGTCAAGCTCACACGCGCCCACACTTAGATTTTATCTCCACGATTTTCGGAACCGACTTTGCCCTAACTTGTGACCTCCATAACTTTCTCATCTTTTGGAATTTTTGAGTGCCGTCTTTTGTATTCTCTTCTCCTTAATCTTCTCTTTGCAACCATAACTCACACTAACCCTAACTCATCCTAAATCAACCGGAAATTCGATCCAAAGTAGCCACCCTGCAAAACCGTAACTGCAGTTTCCAGTTTTTCCCTTCGAATCAGGTAACTTCGTCTAGCCATAACTTCTTCGTTTCTCATCCAATTTCATGTTCTTTAGCTCGTTTTAAAGAGCTCTAATCCCTCTACAACTTTCATGTTGATGACCAAATCTAATTCTCAATCATATGGAAGATATAGGCGTCTAAAGTTCCGACCCCGATCTGGTCGCGTTTTGCCCAGAATTTTCCAGAAACGAGAAGGTAAACTCGTAAGTTCGGGTTCGATTTCTTTCTGTGTGTTGCGAGTTAGGATGAGTTCTTGCTATCATTGTGTAGAGCTAAGTTTCCTCTTTAGATTAAGCCCAAGAAATAGTTCTAACTCCCTCTGTACTGTAAATTATAGTGTTGCAAAGTAGGCTACTCAATCGAGTTGTAAAGGGGGCATTTTTCCGGAAACCGAAAAACAATTCCTTTCGATTCGAGCAATTCCGGTAAGTTTTCTTCAAATTCCTTCAACCTTGCTAAACTATGTTACATTATCGGTCAAAACCATGATTCAATTGCATCAATTACGCTTTAGATTGAGTGAATTTGGGAGAATCGAATTCGAAAACTCTTAAGAACCCTAACCTCGAAATCGAATTCGAAAACCATTGAATACTGCATTATAATTGGGGAAATTGGTATCATTAGAACCGTAATTGAATTTCGAAACCATAGAAACAAGAATCACTCAATTTGGTTCTGTAGATTGTGAGAAAAACGGGATTTAGTACTCGGTTTGGTAATTGAGTTCGCTGATGAACTCGATGCACAGGGGCCGTCCGATCTCGTTTTAAGAGATTGGACGGCCGAGATTAAAACATACCAGAATTAGTTTATAAGGGTTTTAGTAAATTCCAGTAAATAGTCTAACTTGTTGGGTTAATTTAAATATCTTCCCGAATGTATTTTGACTTGAAATTTTAACCATAGATTCCTTTTTATCTAGTTTATTTTGATGTAAATTAATATGATTTTGGAGTTTTTAAAACATAAGTTATGATTTTTACAAGTTACGGGTTTTCTGGAATTATTGGCTAATTTAAAAGATATTTTATGAAATAAATTTTTTTATAATATGTCTAAAATGTTATAGTTACTGTATATTAAATTTGGGAATTTTTGGGCAATGGTAAAAGGTTTTAAAAATTGTGTTTATGAGTTTTTCATAAGAATAAACCTATAATATAAGGTTTTAATGTAATCAAAAATTAAAGGGTAGTTGATTAATGAACTTTATAGGTTGGGGAAAATATAATAAGACTAATTAACATATAATACAGTATGTTTATAAATATTTTGGGTATTAACTTTAAGTGAGGTAAAAATTGTTACATATATTTATATATGTTTATATGAGAGAAATAAAATAGAAACTTATATTAAATCAAGGAATTTAACTAACTACATTTTATTTATTATATAATATGGAAGCTAATATGTTTAACTAAAACTAAGGAAATACTTTATTTTGTAAACCATAAATCAGTGTGGATATGTCTAAAAGATATTAAATATAATTAAATACAATAGAATTTCTTAAAGAATGTTATGGATAAATCTTAATATATGTAGATATATATATTATATATATATAATACAATAAAAATAGATAAAGGAAATAACATTCCTTGTGAGAAATATAATAGGAAGGATATATACATATACGATAAATTAATAAATAAAAGGAATAAAATACCTTATAGAAAATATAATATGAAGGAATTAATGAGTTAAACTAAACCTCTACATAATACTAATAATAGAATACTATATGAGGTGGTATTATTTTATGGTTATGAATTGAGTTTTTAGTTACCTTTGAATTTCTAGGATTTATATAAACAGTATTAAAATACATGTATATATTTAGTCAGTGACCACAATGTAAATCTATAATTGGGTTAAGAAATTAATAAGTTGAAATTTAGGAATATTTGTAATTAGTTTACATAAAGTGTTACACAAATAGATCTTATTATTTAATTGATAATAAAATGAATGAAATACTTTTACATTTAAATGTTCTTATTATATAAACAATAATAAAGTAAATGAGTTACTTTTACATCTAAATGTGAAGAGGATAAATAAGTCTAGATTTAATCATTTCTTAATATTTATAGTATTGAGTAATAACTTAATATCTTGTGATAAAATCATTAAAAGGATTATGATATAAAACTATATTAAACTATGATTGGGGAATTAATCTAAATAATAATCCTTACGTTCTTAGAATTTGATAAGCCATATAAAATACATTTAATACCAATGTTCAGGATGTGAGTTTATAATTAAGTAATGTATGTAGTAGTTAGAATTTATAAGAAGGTTTATAAATAGAAATTAGATACTTAAAATCTTTAAACCTTTAATTAGATGAAACTAGGTTACGTAAGATATTATTTGATTTACCTTTTTTGACACTGGGAATATTAATGTGTCATTTGAATATAAGGTATGGGGATTTTCAGAATAGATTATCTTATTACATAATTAACAATTTCAATTATGAATCAGAATTTAGTTCTTAGATAAATTTTACTTATGTCAAGATATAATGTTTATCCTAAAATACAATAAAGGAAATTAATTTATTAAGTTATTCCTTTGAAACCTTTGGTCTTGTAAGTAATAAAATGTATTTAAGACATAAGTTTATTAAAATTTAGTACAAAAGGATTATACATACTCTATGGAGAGAATGTGTGTAAAAAATTAAATACTTGGGAAATTAAAATGTAAGTAAGGATACATAAAAGGGTTATCTTAAAACACCTTATTATATAGGTAATAATTAAGCGAATAATATACTTTGTGGATACTAAGTAAAAGAGTTGGAAGGGTTTGAGTTAATTAAAATATAGTTGTTTCAGGATGAAAGTAATTGAACATCTTAAGACAAGATAATTAAATGGTTATAATATTAAGTCATTCTAAAGTAGAGATAAAATAATTGAGTCTAGTAGTTGTCTCTAAATTCTAAGATTGATTGAATAACGTATAATGCACTTATGTTAAAAGGTCTTTAATGTGAGAATTATGGTTAGGTATGGGTAAAGTGGATAAGGGTGGAACAATTAACAAGTGTTAATAAAATACATCCTTGGTCTTACAACCTTGAGTTATACAACATTCTAAGACAAGTCAAAGGTTATTCATAGCATTTAAGTGAGGGCTTAAAAGACAATTGAGATTAGAAAATAACAGTGGGGAGGTTTATTTAAGTTAACGTGGCTACAAGTGATGATGATAGACTACCTTTAATATTCTTCAGAGTACTGTTGATTGTTTGCGCAAGTAGATTAGAACTGCTACAACGTTACCCAGGTACGATTTCTCGTACTCAGCTTGACGTGTTTTGGACTTTATGGAATGTTTGTACGATTTCTCGTACTCAGCTTGACATGTTTTGGACTTTATGGAATGGTTGTACGATTTCTCGTACTCAGCTTGTTGTGTTTTGGACTCTATGGAATGTTTTGTACGATTCTCGTACTCAGCTTGTTGTGTTTTGGACCTTATGGAATGTTTTATACGATTTCTCGTACTCCGATATTTTGCCGATTGACTTGTGGAATGTTTTGGAAAACGCTAACTGGCTTTAAGAGGAATTTCTAAAAAGGAATTGGTGTGTGACTAACTCAGCTTGTGTGACTAACTGAGCCTTGGATGTGAAACTTACTTGGGTATTGGTTCCTTCTATTGGTACCCCGTTAGACATTGGCTGCTTAGGGTTTACGCTTCTGCACTCTGTAGGACTGAGTGTTTTGGTATTGCTCTAGGTAGTTAGTGATCTAATGGGAATATGGGAAAGTGTTATTCTTGGTATGGAGTATGGATTATTTCTATTAAGTGGTGCACACACTTTTCACCGATGACCGAGAACGGGTCGGTGGCAGCGGAGGTCTGCTATACCTCGTCCATCTGGGACAACTGACAGCGGAGGTATGTTTACCTCGTCCTTGTGACAACTGACAGCAGAGGTCTGTTTACCTCGTCCTTGTGACAAATGACTGGCGGTGGGGGCCATCTCTCCCAATTGGTTTATTCCACTCTTGAGTATATATGGTCTATGGGAATCATCTTCTGAAATGGTGGAGACATAAACTGTCTACCACGGGTTATGGATATTATGTCACTCCTGGTCCTGTGACTATTGAGTCTTTCTCTTCTAACCAGGATTGGTTCTAACGTCAACAATGGATGCTTACTAACTATGTGGTGTGAATACTTAAGTGGATGACTTGGTTTGGAAGTTCTCTATCTCTATCTTTGTCTTGTTTTCTTTTCTTCTTTAACTTGATTGTTTTGAAGTGCTTTATCTCTGTTTTACTTTAAGAGTTTGTTTTCATGTTACTGTTTATTTGAAGAGTTATGTTTTATAAGTTTCTTTTGGAGAATTGTACCAGTTCCATTCCAGGGAACTGACCCGCCCTCTCGGGGGGGCTGCTTGGTTTCATCTTGCAGGTACAAATGACTTACAGGTGGCCACGACGAGCATGAGTGATTGGGATGAGATTAGGTCTATGGAGAGCGAATGTGTTTTATTGTTGTTATGTTTTTGTTAAGTTTTCTCGAAGTTCAGACCGTAACTTAGTTAATTGTAAGGTTGTAATTGGTGAGGTTGGTACCGGGTGTTTGGAGCCCGATGGTCTAGTTTATGTAGCACCGCTAGTTATTTTCCGCTGTTTATTATTATAGGGGTGTTACAAGGGCTATTAATATATATGGGCCGGTTTAAATTAGTATACACACACATTAATAAGCTAGTTAGTTTATTAAGTCACAAGAAGACAAGAAAAATAAAGCAAGAGGGGAGGGAATAGTAAAAAAGAGGTAATATACTCTCTCACCTCCTTTCCTTTGCCAAGTCACAAGTTTTTTTCCCCTCCTCTCAGACAGAGCCTTCTTCTTCCTTTGCACACAAATGGTGATTTCAACTCTTCCTCTCAGCGCCTCTTCTTCTTGCTTGATTTGAACACCCAAATCAACTCCAAATCACTCAAAAATGCCACCGTTGAATTCCTCTCATCTTGGGCAACAATTTCCACCCTTCAAAAGCTTGAAACCCTCTTCTTCATTTCCATGGCAGCAGTAGGCTCGTTTGAAGCTTGAAGAGGAGCTTTTGGCTCTCTTTCACTCCTTAACATTCTAAGGTAAAAATAAGCTCAAGTCTTCCATCTTTCTAGCTTAGTCTTGCTAAATAAAAAAAATGCCCACGTTGAACTTGGCTCCATTTTTCAGCCGGTCTTGAACTTCAACAGAGGGGTGAGATTTTGCTAGGCTTTCTGTTCAAAGATCGCAATCAAGAGAGCAAGGTAACTCCTTAGTGTTAAAGCCCTAAAACTAGTTCTTGAAATACTTGTTTGTGAGGTACGTGGGAATTAAACTAGCTTGTTTGGTATGGAATGGGATGTGATGTTGTAGCTAGCAATCTAAACTCCATTGGTTGGTGAGGAAACAAGAAGAGAAAGAGAGAAACAAGAGAAGGAGGAAGAAAAGAAAAGAAAACATAAAACTAGCAAGGTAATGAACTTACCTTGGGTTGTTTTGTTCTCTGTAAACATATTTTTGAAGGTAAATAAATGACCTTGTTAGTGTAGTTGTGATGCTACAATATTGACTGATGAGTGGAGCTGTTTAATGAGGTTTTTAGTGTGGGAAATAAGTCTTGGGATTAAACTGGTGCATAAGTGATAACAAGGTGGAAGTAGTGTGCTGCTGTCATGATATTGAGGCTTATTTAACAGGGATGAAAAAAAAACAGATTTTTGTGAGCTGATTAGTGTGTGGAGAGTGCTTAGGAATGTAGACAAGTGCTGTCCAAATTTGGCTAGGAAACTAGGGCTTGAGTGTGTTAAGGCGTGGAGTTAGAATGGTAAGAAAGAAAGGATTGAAATTGCATCAGAGACAAGGTAACAGATGAAAAATTACAGTGAAATGGGTTAGTTGACAGTTGAGTATAGAGATTAGATTAGGTTAGTTTTGAATGCCTAATCAATGTCAAAACATGCTAAAATATATGTAGGAAGATTGAGGAAGAAGTTGGTATAAGTTTGAAGTTGTAACATAATCAAAACAGGAGAAACTTCACTTCTGCAAGTGGTCCGGGTCTGTAAACAAGTACAGAAACCCGGACCAGGGCTAAAACACGACAGATTGTTGTAACAGAGGAGTGGTCTGGGTTTACAAACCAGGACACAAACCCGGACCACCCTAAAATGCACCCGAGAGTGACCAGAAGTATTGGTCCGGGTTTGTAAACCCGGACACAAACCCGGACCACCCCATTTTCTTCACAGAAACCATTTAAAGCCATTCTAAGGTAGGGGCTTGATGGGTAATGATAGTATAAGGTAATTATGACTTGATTATGATGTTTAAAGGTCATTAAGAGTGTAAACAAGTTTGAGAAGTGAATGAGAAAGATGTGAACTTAAGAACACATGAACTAAACTAGGAATAACGGGATAACGGGGTTAAGTACGGGAGTAGCATTTAATTTTGTTCCGTATGAACTTAGTATTAATAATAATGTTTCGAACATTATCAGAGAATCGTGCAAGAGCCGAGCATGGGTGAGAGACACGGTAAAAAGTAAAACCCGGTCGGTGAAAGGTATGATTTTCTCATACTCCGCGTGCTAACCGAGTTACGTTGATTTGTTTGTGTGTGCCGGCTTAATCAAGACTAAAGCATGAAAATAATCCATTGTTGATATGTATGTCTTGTTGTATGTTGAATGAGCTAACATACTTGCATGCCGGTGTGGTCTAACATAGAGTAAAGACCGACTCATAGTGAGTAACGTTTGGCTAGAGACCCATAGATCGGGTCGATGCTTATGATAACAAAAACGTGCAAACACACAAACTATCCGTTAAAGTATAACGATAACACAAACATATGAACTCCCTAGAATGTGAGGAGATGTGCGGGTTGAGTAGTAATTACCTGATAACGGTTAGTAAACCATAATGACACAATCCACGAAACAAATGAGAGTGGAAAGATAAGTGAACCTCCTTCAAGAGGATTAAAGATAGTTTGAAGATGTGAACTAGTAAAGAAGGTAAAAGAGACCTAAGGGATTAGTAGCTCCCTTGAGACATGGTTGACCTCCTATATGAGGATTTTACCCGATATAATAAAATAACCGAAAGTATGAGTAAGTGAAATGTATGGGTAAACTCTTAAAACCTAAGATTAACCGAACTTAAGTAATGTTCCCAAAGTCATTAGAAACATCGAGAGTGATGCTTAGACTAATATACATACATATATTATTATAACTCCGAGAGAGGAGTGTATGGGAATGTAAGTAGTCCGAGAGTAGTCGGACCTAAGTAAAAAGAGATAGGAACTAAGAGAGAGTCCGTGAGCTAGTTGAACCTTCCCACCATGCTAGACCCAGAGTAGGGTTGAAACCGGGGAAGTAAGACTATGCTTGAGAGCCATGAGTTTGGCCTAAGTATGTATTAAGAGTAACAAGCGTGACGTAGGAGACCCGTAGTGTCTTGAGAATCTACAAGAGCTTGAGTATAATTTACCAAGAGTGTGGGTGAGATAATGAGTATAAATAACCCAAGAGTGTGGGGTGAGATAATGAGATAAAAACCCAAGAGTGTGGGTGAGATAATGAGTATAAGTAACCCGAGAGAATGGGTGAGTATAGTACGAGTAACCAAAGAGAATGGGTGAGTATATGAATAAGTAACTAGGACTCGAGAGAGCGGGTGAGTATTGAATGAATAACCACGACATAGTGAGGTATAACCCTCATGGCCTAAGAGTATTGATACCTAACAACCTTGCTATGTTAGTTAGGGATTGTATCCCATGATTGATTTTCAAATCCTTGTGTAGTGTACATGTATATGTATTACTATATGCATGTTGGTTGAATTAAAATGAACTCCATGCTCTCGACAAAAGTAGTCGGCGTACCCCAGTTAGCGCTCGGGGTATGCGAATTTCATATGCAGCGTTAAGCTGAGCCCCTAGGGGCAACGTTTTTATTTTTCAGGTACACAAAGATGTTACCGTTCGAGAGTAGGCCGGGGTCGGTGGGTTGCATGGGTAGTTAGATTTAATTACTTATGTATTGAAAGAGGTGTAAGACCGAATATGCTGTCGGCATCCATATATTGTAGACTCGGTATAGTAAAGAAATGATTTGAGTAAAGTATTTGTATTGTGTTGTTTTGTGTACTCGGTTGTTCCAGTTCATTAGACCGTTACGGTATGTAAGTTAAGCCTGGTTAGCCAATGGGTGACTAACGGCGTTGTTTCACCCCTCGTTGTATTTAGAGTTCCGCTGCGTGAGTAAGAGTAATTAGTAACGGTTTAAGAGGTAATGACGAGATTAACGGTTGGGGTGTTACAAACTAGTTTTTCTTTAACTTAGTTGTTGTAACTTAGTTTTTCTATAAATTAGTTGTTGTAACCTAGTTTTCTTTAACTTAATGTTGTTTTTAATCATATTGACTTAAATTGGTTCATTCAATTGTATTATTTCAAAAAAAAGTGTCTCTTCGTAACATTCAAACTTATTCAATAAGTTTGGTGAAAAAAAATTGTACTGCAAATAGTAAAGTATTTTGCTATTCGCAGTACAAATTAATTTTAAGTCAAATTAATAATATAAACACATAAAAATGTAATCCAACACTTTTTTTAAAAAAGGTTCCTGTATTGATTCCAACAAAAAAAGTAACTAGTAAAATTCGCTACCAATCAACTACAAACTACTTCGGTAAATTTTCTTTCAGATATCATTTTTTGAAAAAAAAAACACAGCGACACATTATTACATGTGTACAACGTCAATATGAATTTAAAAAATTTTTGTACTGCGGTGATTAGTAATTTTGTACTGCGAATATTATAAAATTTTACTGATTCCCCCAAAATCCTAGGGAATGGTATTCCCTTTCCTCCCTTTACCCATCATCATCCTTAACATAAACAAATATTAATATATATAGTATATAATTTATATAAATACTAATACATAATTTTTATAAATAATAATAACAATATTTATATCTAATAGAAATAGAAATATATTTTATTCTACTTTATATAAATATAAAATGGATATGAATATAATATATATTATATAAATGTTTAATATTATCATTTATATTTAAAAAATATTAATGTATAATTTATAATAATGGTAATATATATTATTTATATTTGAAAAAATGAAAAAATACTACATATAATATATATATAAATATTATTATAATTTAACTACAATAAATTCTGAAAATAATAATATATATTTTAATAAATTATATAAAAATTAATATATAATCATTTATACATATTAGTTACAATATAAATAAATATGAACAAATGTTTATATATATATAATATATATAATATTAATAAATATTATTTACATTTTAAATTAGGGCGTTGCTATTCGCAGTACAAAATTACTAATCACCGCAGTACAAATTTTTTTAAAATCATTTTAGCGTTGTAATATGTAACAAAGTGTGGGTACAACTTTTTTTCTTTAATTGACATCCACTTGTGATTTAATTAAAGAAGTTTATACATGATGAATAGTGATTTTACTAAGTGCAGTACATTTTTTTTTGCCAAAGTATCGAGAATACATTGTAATGTGTTGGGGCGCCCGTTTTTCTTCAAAAAAATAAAAATCGATACATGAAACAGTTTTTACAATCATTTCTGTTACTAAAATGCCAAAAAACGTGTCAAAAAATCACACTACATTAATCAACTCGTGTCAAATAATGACACTACATTGATCAACTCGTGTCAAATAATGACACTACATTGATCAACTCGTGTCAAATAATGACACTACATTGATCAACTCGTCTCAAATAATGACACTACATGATCAACTCGTGTTCGTGTCAAATAATGACACTACATTGATCAACTCGTGTCAAATGATGACACTATGTTGATCAACTCGTTTTTTAATTTGACACGAGTTGAGCAATGTAGTGTCATTATTTGACACGAGTTGATTAATGTAGTGTCATTATTGACACGAGTTGAGCAATAGTGTTTTATTTGACACGTTTTTTGACATTTTTGTATTTCCAATGGTTGAGTGATTTTGGGATCTAAGAAACCTCATAACCAATCAAAATATATATTTACGTTCGTGATCATTTTCTCATAGACAATGTAACTTAGGATTAAAAAAGCGTTTAAATGACTGCTGCTCGGAATGAACCATAACTTTCAATTGTGTGATGCATGGGGTTTGAATTGTAGGACTTTTGTTAAGAATTTTTACATATATTTCAGTTCTCGTGACGTAAACATTAAATTGGTTCCGCTTGGTAGACTGCATTAAACAAGTATGCTGCATTAAACAAGTTCAATAGCGACAATACAAGATTCGTATGAGTGTGAAATATCCCCGAAAGTAGACTGCATTAAACAAGTTCAATAGCGACAATACAAGATTCGTTTTCTACTCGATACACGTGTTTGCTCTCCAATCATTAAGCTACAATCTTGATGATGGTTGATAGTTCACCAAAGCGGGTTCGGCCATAATTCATAAAAGTGTTGTTATACTTTTCTAGATTTATAATCTTTAGTATATGTTTGGACGTGGAATAAACGTGTGATTATACTTTTCTGGATTTATAATCTTTGGTAGATGTTTGGACACTTTCAATTGTGTGATGCGTGGGATTTGAATTCTAGGACTTTGTTAGGAATTTTACATATATTTCAGTTCTCGTGACATAAACATTAGGTTGGTTCCGCTTGGTAGACTGCATTAAACAAGTAGGCTGCATTAAGTTTTCATTCATTCCTCTCATTGTTGTTCTCATGATTTAGGTTAATTTGCTGAAGAAAATTTAGAATATTAGCTTCTCAACCTTTGAATCCTGAGTTTTTCTCATCTTGTTTGATTTGTAGTTATCACAAGTTGTTAATGTTATACGATGGCTTTAACTTTCATAGATATTTGAAATTGTTGTATATTATCACTTCGCTTAGGTGTACCTCTTATTGAATTGTGTATTTGGTGCTAGCATTTTTAACTTTGATTGGGTAATAACAATTTAACTTGATTAGATGCTAGCATTTTGCCAAACGATTGTGTTTGGGTGACAAAAAGTGACGTGTTTGAATTTAAAGAGAGATAACATAACATAAGTGATTGGACAGAGAATTAACATTTAAGAGCAATGAGAGCAAAAGAAACGGGCATTTATAGGAAAATTTTGGCATAGTCTCCCCTGTTTTTCTTCTCTCCCCGGTTCTAAGAACCTCCACAAAATCAACCAGAAGGTCATCAATAAGATCACCAGAAATTTCAGCAATAATTTCACCATGACCAAGTCCACTAGAGAATAACTACATCAATACTCTATCTTAAAGCAACAAAAACATAAAACCCTAAACTATGGCACATCATACTGGTGATAGTACGAATCCCATATAGATAAGGTACTGAAGACCTCATCTATCCCCTGTTCAATTTGCCTTTGTTCTTCGGATGGCATCTCCTCACGGTAGTATCACCAGTCCCAGCTACGATTCCCAGGAAAGTAAGGCCTACCAACCTCAGTTGCCTCACTCATGAGCTATAACATAATATTATAAAGTTAGCCTAGCATTCATAAAATGTTATAATCAACTGAAATTATACAAAGGAAGAGATAAATTACTAAGGCAGGATCCGGCCGGTGAATGAAGGTGTTTTTTTACATGTCAGGATTCATGATCTTTGGATGGGTGTGTTTGACATACCAATCCAGATAATCTCCGTCACATGCATGCAGCGCTGCCCGTGTCTTAGTGAACCCCGGAGTAGGACCACACTCACGTGTGGTGTCCCACACTATACATGGGGGGTACACACATCTCATAGGGTTCTCTTTCTCCCTCTTTTTCGGATCTATGGTTCGGTCAATAGGGGGAGGTGGGATACACTAAACGTACCCGAATTGGTGAAGACAACGCTCCGGCATATATGGCTCATTCACGCTCATGTAATGCAAGGTACCCCTGTACCAAGAGCGACCCCTGTTCTCATTCACCTTCTCGAGAGCGTAGGGCAACCAATCAATCTACATGGATCACAGAGAAACATAATCATCAATAATAAACAATAATGTAAATATACAAATTGAAATTGTTGTACCACTTACATTCTTGCTGTCAGAGCATCTAGATGCTTGCGGTAGTTCTCCAGTGAAGCTTTATTTTTCTACTGGGAGGTGGACCTAACCCATCTCATAGCCCACGGTCTATCATCCCCATCACGCCAGTCAGCACTAACTGTTGGTCTAAGAGTGGGGAAGTACGCATATATCCAGCACTACATAAATTTTTTAAAAATTATGCCACAAATAATGTGAATTCATGAAAATTATTACACAGTTGTTGTACATTAAAAAACACTTACCTCGAGAAGGGTCAAAGAGCTAGCAATGCTATTGCAGTCAGCACGAGATGTTATCCCCAGTTGGTGAGATAAACACGCAAGAGTAACCTGCCCATGCGTACCTATTTAGCTTCGTATGTTTACCCATGGGTGTGAATAACCAGAACGGTAGAGGACTATGCGTGAATGCCCCTTGTTAGCAAAGATGGTAGTAGCGAGAGCATAATAGAGCCAACCGCACGCCTGCTTCATAGGTACCTTCGGGCTGGTCGAACACCACTATATAGTGGACATGTCTGAATAGCACCAGTATGTCCTATGCGTTTTTTTGTCATCTGCTCAACGCCGTTTTCAAAATCTAACAATGTAGCCATCGACTGCCTAAGCTCACTGTTTGACGGATTCCCCACAAGCGAATGACCAACGATTGGGATCCTCAGTATCTGCCACACATCATGAAGTGTGATCGGCATCTCTCCAAAAGGCATGTGGACAGAATTGGTGTCCGGCTGCCACCTCTCCACAAAGGCCGAGATCAATGACATGTTGTTGAAACCCCATGTGACATCTAGCAGATGACAAAACCCTGAGTACGAAATCATATTCCTTGCCCTTTTGCAAGAAACCCCGCTAAACGGCCAGTTCGTGATTATAGGGTTTCGGGGTTTAAATCCCAAAACACCCCGGTCCTAGACAATTACCACAAAATTTACACACGCATGAAGAAATAATTAAATCTACTTGCCAAAGTGAAAGATAAGATATTACATACCTTAGTCATTGACCAAAGGTCAATGGCGACATGCCCCCCGAAGCTGGTGATGACACTAGTCAGTAGTGGACCACCTGGTACTGGCACTTCAGTAGGCCTCCAGAAAGTGCGAATAACGGGCTCCATAGCGAGAGCAGCTTCCTCATCAGTCGCGCTCTCATGATCAGGTTCGTCCTTGTTCAGGCGCCGGCCCTCATCCTCATCCGTCTCCTCATCCTCCTCCTCATCGATGTCCATGTCAACGGCTGCTGCAACATCCGTAGGGGTCTGGGGGTCCTGATAGCTACCTCAGCAGAAGTCTATGCCTCCACATGCCCCACGTGGTGGTACTCTGACCCTCTATATTGTAACTGTAGCTATGGTGCTCGGCCAGATCAGTAGATGACCAACCACCTGCAGAGGATGAAGCTGCAGGCATCCTCCTCCTAGGTATGTGCGCTACTGCATGCGTCGGAATCACGGAATGACTGGGAATGGGATGGGTCCATGATGGGCTGCTGATGTGGGTAAATGAGAAGTGACGTTGCGGCTCAGCATAATCCTGTTGTGGCTGACCTGAGAGTGGCGTGCAGGCTCTCACATGACCCTATTGTGTCTGGAAAGACGAGTGCCGTGGAGGATCAACTCCGGTAGCGCGCTCACGACGGAACGAAGCAGTCATTGGCTGCTCCACATTTCTGTCCTTCTTCTTTTTCTTGGTGTAGACGTTCATCAGAACATTCTTTAACTTATCCATCACTGCACAAGTTGAAGCAACCCAGTTAAGATGAGCTACACAAGTAAGTAATAATAAATCAACAGAACAATCATAATCAACAAGTTAACCAACCAAGTAATGAATCGACGCCCAAAAACTGATCAAGATGTACACTTACATGAGCAACAGAAAATCAAACGACGGTTAATTTGTCTTAGGTAATTGTCTTACACTTAAACCAACAGATAACATAACATTATCTCTAAGAAAACACAAAACAGACCATAAAACCTCACACAAATCGGCCACAACTACGAACAAAGAATAATTTTATGTATTAACATCCTTATGTACACCTTTACACATCTTAGTTTGTAATCTTTCATCACCCAAGGTTTGCTTAATTTATCATATTAGCCAATAAGTTCTCTTAGGTAATTGTCTTACACTTACACTTCCTAACTACTTCCAATCACTTAGATATTTTTCCTAAGTCTCCCAAGATGATTTAGTTACCTAATTGATCATAATTTTCAGCCTATTACAGCTTATACCCCTAAATTTCCCCGAAATTACAATATACCCCAAACTTTCCAAACTCATCATTGTAATCCTTAACTCTTATCTAACTTAGCCAAAACTTATAATATAACATTATTATGATTTAGGTCAATATTATCTCTAAATTACTGTAGACCTTTGGACCTTTATCAACCATAACCCAACCTTTAAGAAAATTACCTTTTTGACACTTGTTTTACTGCACTTGTTACTTACTCACTTAAACTTTATTTTAAATTACAAAAACTTGTAAAATAAGTTTATAGTATATTTAGGTCATTATGAATCATTTTATACAGCAAGTACACCCTAGTTCCCTCATTTTACTCTTTAACCCCAAAATTTCACAAACTTGTCGTTTAAGTATTTAAACCTTATTTTAACTTACTCAAAGTTATAATATAAGTTCATAAACATAAATATATCATTATAAACCATTTTATACAGAAACAATTCGGCCCTATACATAACTAACCCTTTAGTTTTCAAAAATTACATTTTAGCCCCTTTTTACTTATCCTTTTGTACCTATAAGCCCTTTAACGCATATTAATGCTTTAACTTTGCTCTAAACAAATTATAAACTTAAAATACATTAAATAAAACAGCAGAGATTCAGCCTTAATTGTTACAACACCAAAACACCATTAAAATGACATTAAACACTAACTTAAGGAGTTTACCTCCTAATGCCCAAAAGATGATTTTTCAAGAGGCTTGTAGCTTGAAGTTTTCCTTGATCGTCGGCCCTATTTACAGAGGGGTTTCACTTAGATTATAGGTACAAATTTGAATCTTAACCAAATCTTTAATTTCAAGGTTTAGTTTAGAGTTTTTACCTTTACAAAGATGAACTTTTCCACACTTGTTTCGCTTGTTTTTCTTGGAAATTTCAAAGGGTTCCCAAGCTCCAATTTCCTGCCATAATACAAGGAAAAAGAAAGTTCAAAAAATAGAACTATAACTTAGTAAAATGACTAGGTCATTTATGATTAATAACTATTCTATATAATTGTAACTCTTGACTTTAATGCCGTCTACTTTCGGGAGGATATTTCACACTCATACGAATCTTGTATTGTCGCTATTGAACTTGTTTAATGCAGCCTACTTGTTTAATGCAGTCTACCAAGCGGAACCAACCTAATGTTTACGTCACGAGAACTGAAATATATGTAAAAATTCCTAACAAAAGTCCTAGAATTCAAACCCCATGCCTCACACAATTGAAAGTTAGGGTTCATTCTGAGCAGCAGTCATTTAAACGCTTTTTTAATCCTAAGTTACATTGTCTATGAGAAAATGATCACGAACGTAAACATATATTTTGATTGGTTATGAGGTTTCTTAGATCCCAAAATCACTCAACTATTGGAAATACAAAATGTCAAAAAACGTGTCAAATAAAGACACTATGTTGCTCAACTCGTGTCAAATAATGACACTACATTAATCAACTCGTGTCAAATAATGACACTACATTGCTCAACTCGTGTCAAATTAAAAAACGAGTTGATCAACATAGTGTCATTATTTGACACGAGTTGACCAATGTAGTGTCATTATTTGACACGAACACGAGTTGATCAATGTAGTGTCATTATTTGACACGAGTTGATCAATATAGTGTCATTATTTGACACGAGTTGATCAATGTAGTGTCATTTTTTGACACATTTTTTTGGCATTTTAGTAACAAAGAAATGACAGTAAAAACTGTTTCATGTATTGATTTTTATTTTTTTTGAAGAAAAACGGGCGCCCCAACACATTACAATGTATTCTCGATACTTTGGCAAAAAAAAATAAAATTGTACTGCACTTAGTAAAATCACTATTCATCAAGTATAAACTTCTTTAATTAAATCACAAGTGGATGTCAATTAAAGAAAAAAAAAGTTGTACCCACACTTTGTTACATATTACAACGCTAAAATGATTTAAAAAAAAATTTGTACTGCGGTGATTAGTAATTTTGTACTGCGAATAGCAACCCAGTTTAAATTATATAAAAATTTAAAATATTCATATATATTATTTATAAATTTAAATAAATGTATTATAATCATTAGTATATATAAAAGTATTTATATATACTATTTAAAATTTAAATATATTATTTAATATATATATTAATAAATATTATTTATAACTTAAATACAAAAAAATTATAAAGAAAATATTATATATATATAGATAAATTTTAAAAAATGTTATATATAATATATATATTATTAATATATATTGTATATATAATCTATATAAATATTAATATATATTTTTATAACACTTCTCTATTTAGAACCAAACAACGACAAAGACAATCATTAAGAATTTCATTCCGTTTTCGTGTAGAATCAAACAGACTTCTTGATTCGGGGGAATCTCTTTCCTTTCCTTTCCATTCTTTTTCCTGATTTCATTCTGTTTCCTCGTCTCGAAGTGAACACACCCTAATAGAAATCAAAGTCAAGCGGCAAGAAGCATCGGTCTTTACTTAAAGTTTTTTTGAGAGTAAGAGTTTATTAAATCGCAATACTTATTAAACTAACTTTGGTGGTGTTAGAAGATTGTGTGCGATCTTTCAATGTGTTTGTGGGAACTTAGCAAGCTTCTATGTTTGTTAATTCTTACCATCATTTTTAACAATTAGCAAAATTCATACATGCGTTTGTAAGGATTTTTGCAACCATAGAATCAGCATTAAAAGATATTCAAATTAAATTTACTCCACGTTTTGATTATTCAATCGCACAAACTAACTTTGAATTCGTCATTATTAAGTTCCTAGAGTTAGATCCCGACAATCCTCTATTCATGCTATATTAAAATTTGGTGGAATAGATGGGATTAAGGGCTTGTTCATTCACCCGTGACGTGAGTGAATTTTTCTCAAATGCAAGTCGTTTCAAACATTTATGATAAAATTCTTGTAAGCTCCTATGAACTTAAATAACAGCAATCAAATACAGTTAACTATTAATCGATTCAGAGTATAAAAATATAACATCTTTAATTGAAGATCTTCACAAACTAACTTTACTAGTTTGAATGAGAACTTCACCGTGAATTGCTTACACTTATACGTTAGGAATTCAACAAGCACACGTATCACAACTTCAAAAACCTCTCAAACACGTGAACAATCCGTCTATAATACAACGTTTATAATCTCTCTGAAAGCACACAATTATTGTAACTATGTCCTTTATCTATATACATAAAAAATCAAGTTTAAGTTTGAAGAGAAAGGGCCTAGCTAGTCCGTTTAGCAATCCCTAAACGTAAGATCCGGTGAACTATGACTCAGTCAATCAATTGAGATTCTCCTACAAAAAAGAATTGAGTTATTCCGTCTCACTAATAGAAAAAGGACCTATATCGGCGGTTGTTGAAGAAACTGTCGAGATAGGTCCTCCGTACTTTTTTTAATTAAAAAAGTAACATCTATGTCGGCGGTTCCTAATTACAACTGCCAAAATAGATAAACTTGGTAGTCTATTTCGGCGGTTGTGACTAGGAACCGTCGAAATCGATGTTACTTTTTTATTAAAAAAATACGAAGGACCTACTTCGGCGGTTTCTTTAAAAGAACTGTTGAAATAAGTCATTTAATAAGACCCCCACTAGGGTTGTCAATTTCGGGTTTCGGGTCGGGTTGACTTCAACCCGAGCCTGACCTGCCCATGTTTAACCTTAACCCGAAACCAACCTGAACCCGAAACGCGTTGTGTTATGTCAACCCAAAACCGATCTGATGACCCGAAATTAACCCGCCATCCAAAATTGACTCGAAATCAACCCAAAATTGACCTGAAATCGACCCGAATTCAACCCAATATTAAAATATTGTACTATCAATACAAATTCTACAAAATTCACCAAGACAATATAACATAACATATTAAACCATTAAACGTAAATGGTAACTTGTTTGATATATTTTGGGTTATGTCCAATAACTATAAGAATATATATATATTTTTCTTTTTCTTTTTCAAAATGTTTTTGGGTTGCGGGTTAAGATCGGGTTGGCAGCTCAAACCCAAAACCAACCCGGGTTTTTAGCAACCCAACCCTGAAATACCCCGAGTAATTACCACTTTAAGTTAGTGAAGATTAAATTAAATTATGTGCAAAAATATATGTACGTAACGTTATGATACCGTAACGCTGAAACAAAGATGATAACGTCGCATAACTTCGTTACAAAAAAAATATAATAACACGATATAATATATAGCCGTATATATATCGTAACGTTGTAAATAAATGTCAACAACACTGCATAATTGCGTTACCAAAAAAAAATATATAGAATCACATGATATAATATATAGTCGTACATGTATAAATAATAATGTGTAACTCATATAAAAAAAAGAGAAAAAAATAGGAGCAAAGACACTCCCGCTGAGGTTCGAACCCAAGACCTCTCGTATACCTTATAAACACTGTACCGGTTGAGCTATGCTCGTATTCGGTATCTAACCCACACGAATTAGATCTAGTACCGACTCAGCTAAGGTAAAGGAAAAACAATTAAAAACAGACACGCACTCTCTTCACAGTGCTGGTCGCCTTTTTTCTTCTTCCTTGATCAAGAACCAGATTGAACCGAGTAAAAAAAACAGAAGACAGAAATCCAAACTTCCAGGCGACAGAACGGTTGTTTATTCAGCGCCCATGACTTGCCTTGTAATCTGAGCACCCTGTCTTCCCTCGTGGATCTGTCGCCCTCATAATGCCGCAGTGCTATCACCTGAATCAACAAGAAAAAAAAAGAAGAAGAGAAATCTCAGAACAAATGGACACACGAGATCCGCACCTGGAGAACTCCGACAGAAACAAAAGAAAACAGACACATATGATCCGTTGTGAATTTCAGTTTCCCAGTCCCAACACACACCCTCACACAGAGAATCTATCAAACGAAACAAATTGTAAGACCCAGGCCATACCCCGCTGCTGCTGACTTCCCTGCCTACTGAGTTGTCTAACTAAACTACCCTTTCATGCCCATAACGTCTTGTTTCAATTTCAAACACTCACACACCTGAGTGGTCCTCCTGGTTGTTGTTCAGACTTCCACGAACCTTTTTGAAGTTCCACCCCACTAGCAGAGAGTTGCTCCCTGCATGCAGTCCTTCCCCCTTGATGCCATGATCTGATTAATACCCTCACCACAGTCATCTTTCTTTTCCCTGACTTGCTTGCTCACAGCAACTCCAAGCCCAGAGCCTCTGTTGATTCACTCATGCGTGTAGGTAAGTCCCAGCTGGTGAAACTATTTTCTTTCTGTTTGCCCTGACCTTTCTTTCCTGATCACAAATATAATCGTCTCTATTTCTTTAGTATAGCTAAGGCCCTGTTGCAATCCACTGCATTATCATTTGAAGACAGGAAGGATAAGGGCCAAAACCCTACGAGTTTAGTGATCAGCTTAAGGTAAGATCAAAACAGCAAATGCCACTCGAAACTCCTTGTTACTGTTCTGATAACCGAAATATTGGGAGCAACTCACCTAATATTCTCATGTCTGTTACCATGCTTGACTCCCCCATGCAGTTCCTATAAACTTGGTTCAAAATATCCCTGAGGAGAACCGCAACACCTTTTTCTGGAAGTTTGACTCAAGGTGAAATTCTGAAACAACTCCACCCTTGTTTCTGTTATACTCCCTCTGATTGATCAAGCTTGACCCCTAGGAGTTCTTTTCCTCAGCTGCGTAAGAACCAAGGTGCAAGGAGCCTGCTAGAGTGGCTGGATCAGCGAGAAAACAAAGGAAGAACAACTAAACTATCTCTGGTGAGTAATCTTGAACTGGGTTCAGAATCAGAAAACAAAAGAAAAGAGATCAAATCTGTCAAAAACTGTTAGTAGTACTCCAAATCTGTAACATTATATATATATAGATATCTTGTGCTGTAGCTTATAAGTGAGGGTGAGAGTGGTACCTGCCTAGTATCCAACACCCCTGATCAATCAGTAACGTAACTGGGTTGAAACAAAAGAAATTGAAAAAAAAAGAACAGATCTGTAACAGAAAGGAAACCAGAGGGAGATGTAACAGTTGGATCCTGTTTTCTGAAACCTGCTGTTCCTGTTTTAATAACTTCCCTGAGTGTAGTTGTGTTGTGATGGGTCACTCTCGAGAATAAAATCACCTTAAACTAGCTAGTTAAAAACTAAGGAACTCTAGGAGGAAAGAGGGAGAAACAGAAACGGATGACAACTTAGTAGAACAATGAAGAAGTGTGACAGTTCATACATATGTACATCTCATATTTCTGTTGTGGCTTCAGTAAGTCTAATCTTGTGTCTTAGGTTTTGTTCTTGAAGTAAGGACGTGATTAACCATCTAACTGAGTGAGGAAAAATGGGAAACTAAGAATCAAATTAAAGTAACAGAAGAAGCAATGACAGAAGAAGAAGAAACCGTGTCAGTTTCTGTTTTCAGTCTTGCACCCTATCCGTTTTCTAAATCGTAGCATTTCAGATTGTGTGAGGAATCACGGCTACACAATATTGTTTTGGGTTGGTTTAGAGATTAAAAACTGTATCAAGACATTAACTAAGTAGCTAGGTTAGCAAGTGAGAGAGAAAAACAAAGAAGACACCGATCTGTAACAGAAGAAAAATAATGACAGAAAGGGGATGTATCAGTCATGTTCAGTTCTGGAGTTGTCACCTCAGTAGCAGCTCCTGTAAGTCTAACAGTTTATTGGGTTGCTTGAGATTAAGACTGAACTAAACACTCAACTAGTAGTAGTCGGGTAATTTGTGAAGAAACAGAAGAGAACAATGTAAAAAAAAACAAAAGGAGGAAGGTATATCAGTTTCAGTTAGCTTCGTTCCAGTATATGGGAATTCAGTGGAGCCATCAATGATATTGTGGATCTGTTTTGGAGTTAAAAGTATATAAAACACTTAACTAACTAAGTGAGCATGTTGGGAAAGATTGAGTGTCAGATTCGTGAACACAGAGAAGAAAAAGAAATAAATAGCAGAATTGAAGGTTCCAGTTTTATGTTTTCTTTTCTTTCTGAAAACTTGCCTTAGGTATAACCCGGTACAGAGGGGATTTGAAGGGGTTGCAGGGAATTGCTAATACACCTGAAATACAGATAAAACACTTTAGTAAGTATGTAAGTACATTGGGTAAATTAAAAACCAGATAGAAAGCAGACAGAGAACATATTAAGAGAATGTTCAGTGGCTAACCATTTCGAATTCAGCAACTGTTGCTTTCTGTATAACTGACTTCCAGGGGAGTTGTAATGGGTCTATTAGTTAAATCATGAACCTCATACATTGCTAATACACCTACTAGTTTATAAACCCTTGGAGTAATTCAAAAAAAAAAAACCAGCCTGATGCACTAAGAGTGGGGGGAGTAAAACTGAAATTTGTGTTTCAGTTTTTGGCTTAAAGGTTTTGTGTAAGTGACTGTCAGAAGTGTAGTCCCTGCTGCCATGGGTTGTTTAAAGCTAAAACTGTATTAAAGCACGTGAATGAGTAACTAAACGAGTTTGGGAAAAGGAAACTAGAAGATCAGATTAGTAAGCACAGAAATCAGATAAGGGAAGGTGTGTCAGTTTCTTTCCCAGTTCAGACTTTGTGTAATAACCTCTCAGAGGTGTACCATGGGTTCGTTGGATTAGTTCTGGAAACTATAAACTGTACTAAGATGTTAACCAAGCAACTAAACCTTTGATGGGAGTAGGAAACAAGGACCACACACGAAACAGAAAGAAAAGATAACCTAGTCATGTAATAGTGTATAGCAGTTTCACAGTTTCAATTTGCAGGTTTTGCATTTGTATAGTTGAGTACAGAAGTTATACGGGTGTGTTACTGGATTGAGGATGAACTTAGAATCCTGCCAAGTGACTTAGCTAAGCATGTAAACACTTGGGAGAAACAGGAAGTTGGATGAGTGAGCAAACAGAAAAGCTAGAAGAGAAGATAACAGAAAATTAGCTTCTGATTTCAGTTTCTTTCCTGAAATCAATGCTCTCTGTGTAACC
The DNA here is from genome assembly GCA_023374045.1 of Limonium bicolor. NCBI lineage: Eukaryota > Viridiplantae > Streptophyta > Magnoliopsida > Caryophyllales > Plumbaginaceae > Limonium > Limonium bicolor. Next base: position 275,341,745 of record CM041778.1, read on the forward strand.
CCATTACAGAGGGCTTACAAGGGTGGTATTAAATGATAAATGAACCTAGAACATATCTAATATACTTGAGTAAAGTATAAACACCTTGGGGAAACAAAAATAAACCAGTTAGGGACTTGACATAGCAGCTGCTGTTTCAGATTTATATATGTTCTGGAAGTTTGTTTCTGTTTCTGTAACAGATTTACTGGGATATTAGGAGGGTTATAGTGTCTTGGGTATGAGTTAGGAAGTTATTAGAGAGGTGAGTTAAGTTGACAGAACCACGTGAGAGTTAGGAACCAAGCAACTGATGAAAAACATAAAGGAAGGGAATAAAAGAAAATCTAGCAAAAAACCCAACACTTCAGTTTTGATGTCTTGTTTCTGAGGAATTGCTTCTGTTTCTGTATAAAGACTAGGTGAATATTATTGGTGACATTTTGAGGTTTAAAACAGAAGGGAAACACTTAACTAATTAAGGGGTACATAGGGGAGAGATTTGAAGGAAAGAAATAACACTACACAGAAAAGAATCAAGGAGTAGACACCCAGTCTCATAACCTTCAGTTTCAGTTTTCTTAATTTGTTTTCTGTGTCTGTTCTGTGTAAGTGGTTGCAGATGAACTGTGGGTGTCCTATGAGTATGGTCTTGAACTTAAAACAAGGTTAACACCTATGATTAGTTATGTAAGCAATACAGGAAAGAAACGAACGTAACCTAAACTAACTAGCAACGGGAACCAAGGGGAAATATTTGGGTTGTACTTCAGTTTCAATAACATTATAGTTTCTGTATAACAAAGTTCCAGAGGTACTAGAGAAGGGATGTTAGCTTTATAACGGACCCAAACCAGTGCTAATGTACCTAGTTAGTTGATGAAACATTTTGGGGTAAAATAAGCCACCTTTGATGTATTAAATGAGAGGTAAGTGTGATCCAAAACTGAAACTACGTGACTAGTTCACGAGCTTGGGACTTCTATATATATATAGGTTTAGGAATATTCTATGATCCATATTATCATTAGACAAGGGTAATGTGTTACTCACCTATATATTCATCTAAGGTAAAAAAAAAAATACCCATTGGATAAGTCGTATCTATATTATACAACTTGTTACATAATTACTTTAAAAACGCCCCAAAACATTACCTAAGGGAAAGGGCTTGGTTAGCATGTAAATAAAGATATGAAATATCCTAGGAGTAAGTTAAGCCTAGGATGAATGCATGAGGAATTCTAAGAGTCAATCTAAACTAAGCGTGTAACAACTTACCTAAGGAATAACATACGATATAAAGTGTCGTCACATAAAATAATAAACTGACCCCTTTGTTTTTAATTAACGTTAGGGCCGTAGTGAACCCCGACCGGGACTTCGAGTGTAAGACGACTTGCGCTTCAAATAAGGTATGGACATGTGTGGTTCGTATGTTGCCGTGTTACACGGCTTGTGTGCTGCGTGCCTTGTTTGACAATGACCTTAAGACTAGCATGAAATTGGATTGCTTGCTATGACTTGTTTATATGCTTGTTACATATATCATTGCTGCATCTTACTTGCGCGCACACAGTAGTGTAGTCCCTTCTCGCGATGAAACCTTGAGGTGAAACACAACGAATTACGTGAACAAACAGGAACTATATATAAGGAACACTCCTCTTAAATTATAGAGGACTCCTAACGATACCCACTATGGTGTCGAACTTATAACGATAATGAATAGTAAACTACCAGCTGAAGTTACCCGTACGGGGGTATTGAAGTGACCCCACGTTCTCGACGCATGACACCGGAAATGGAGGATTGGCTATGGAGGAGACGCTCTTCAATACGTGGTAATAATAGAATTCTCAAATAAACCTTAACTAATCAAGGAAAGATTGACACCTACATGATATGGTCAAGGGACCTAACTACATCCCCAGACCTGGTGCAAGAGAGAGAAAGAGAACACACCTTATGAAAACAAGAGTAAAAGAAATGAAAACACACAACGCTCGAATGATCCCTTAGTGAGGATCGTTGGTATGATATACCTATGCACACGTTTGATTAGTTACATGATTACTGTCGCTATGCTAGCAACTTGTTGTGCTTGGTTGCTTGTTTTCAAATGCTTTGCTACCTTGCAGTGTGTATGATATTATGTGTGTTGTGGTATGCTTTCCTGCTTTGTTATAGCATGTAATATGACTTAATAATATTCGACCAAGTAGTCGTGTGGCCCGGTAACATGCGGGCTTCACACGTTCATACTCGGCATAGTTTTGCTGAGTCCTTTATTTTTACAGGTATGAGACGAGAGGCAGACGGAGAGTAGGCATGGGTGACTACCTTAGGGGTAGTCCGTACGGGCAAGACTTTTTAGTAGTGTGTTGTTAATGTATGGGTTATGACCTTGTATTACCAAACCCTAGTGGTACTTTCGGATTATGTTGTTGAACTAAGAACTTATGTTGTAGATGCTCGGTACTTGGTCTGTAATTTCTGTTGTACTGGATTTGATTGAGGTTTAATTCCAGTCATTTGGACCGCAGCTTGGTATTGATGTTGTTGTTGTGTCAACCGCGTGGGTGGTTGGCGTCTGTGACACCCGAGTAGAAGTTGTGAATCCGCTGTGTAGACTTGCTAGGTCATCGTTGGCGCATCGTTCGGACTATTGATTGGTTAAATCGGGGTGTTACAACCCGAACCCAACCCGTAAATATTTTCGGGTTGAAAATTGTGACCCAAACCCGCGTTTTAGCGTGACGATTTCGGATCGGATTTCGGGTTCGTGTCAAGATTGACAGCCCTAACCCCCACCCAGCCCCGCTTTCAATCCCTACACCCCCCTCTTTTTCCCTCTATTTACCTGTGATTATAGAGCGATTTCGACCACCATCACCCGGCCGGCACCGCTTCGACGTCGCCCGCCCTTTGCCTATTGTCGCCGGCCGTCACCGCCATCGCCTGCAGTCTTTGTGCCCTATATAGTTACAAAAGCAATTTTTTAACTATAAAGAGGTAATGTTCAATTTTCAATTCAAATTTTTTCATTCTTTTGTAATAATGATAGATTTAGGGTTTAATGTGATTGTGGATATTAAACTTAGTTGTGTGTGCAAATGTGTATATAAAAGTGTGTATTGATTTAATATTTTTACTAGTGCATTCAACATGCTCAATAAAATGTTTGTGTGTATATAATGTTTTTTGCTGATTTTGTGTGTTTGTGCCACTATAGACAAAAGAACAAGCAAACTACTGCACCACATTGAAGACGTACGGGCTGAAAATAGTTCATTCGAGAACCTATAATATACTTCAACTTAATTATTTCTTCATTCTTTTTGCTCACTATTATATTGTATTCCTAACGGCGTTAGTTTCTCTTCATTCTCTACTTGTGTTTGTGCCTCTGCACAGTAGATTGAAGACGTTAGTTTCTCTTCATTGTACGGTAGATTGAAGATGGATCAGAAACAATTCATTTAGGAATCGGTAATATAATATAACTTATTTTCTTCTCTTTTATGGTTGACTTTGTATTTAGTTGTTGAAATTTGGTTTGATAGATGAATTTAGTTAAATTCTGATGTGTGTCAACTGTTGAAACTTTGTGTGGTGGAATGAATTGGTGAATGCCTAATAATAAGCATGAGATGGGTATAATTATGCAAAGGTTATGCCGGGTTTTTTTAAATGTATTAGTATTAATTGCTTATCGTTTGTGTATACGTATAACGATAACTGAAATTTTTCTTTACTCCAGAGACCCAAATTTTCTCTCACGCTCTCGATTTCTCTTTAATCTTTCTACACGACGTGACCCAGGTGATTCTCCAGTGCATCAACTGCTGTCGCCCACCGTCACTCGCCATCGTCTGCCGTCGCCAGCTGTGACCCGCTGAAACCTAGAAAAAACCCTATATTTGTAAGTTTGAATTTCAGTATAAAAGTAGTTAATTTTTTGCTATAATGCTCTGGTTTAGGGTTGAATGTGATTGTGTGTGTATAATTTAATTGTCTGTGGACAATGTGTGTATAAAAATGGTGTAAATCTAGTGTAATTTGTTGTGCACACAAGGTGTTGATGTATGGCTGAATGAAAAAATGTACTGTTTGTGTTCTTTGCAGCAATAATTTAGGAGTGTATGCGTCTCTCTTATTATCTAGATTGTAAACGGGGCTAAAAGTAGTTCATTTTCTGTCCGGTAATACACTTTAACTTATATATTTATTCTCTCATTCACTATAATTTTGCAAGCCTAATTATGAACAATTAACATACATGTTGTTGCGTTTTCTTTCTAATTTTTTTTTTTTGCGCATTTGTATAGATATATCAAAAGTGGTACTGCTGCATCTCTCGCACTCCAGCCTACCTCTCGGACACATATTCCCTTCTCTCTATAAATAAAAAACAAGTATTTTTACTTCGGATTTTGTTTTAATATCTGAAATAATTTATTAAAATTAAAATGCTAGTTTATTTTGTGTTTGGAACCTTAGAGTTAGGCTAGACTACTTGACAATCATCCCAGTCAGGCTCTATTAGGAAATAAACATGTGCAACTAAATACAAACCATATTACATAAACATTTTAGTTTTACATAGGATAACTCACACCTGTGATCTGTTGCACATATAGTATGGAGCGTGAATGGATGTATGGTGATCGAGGGGAACACTTTGACAAGATGTTGAAAGAGTTTTGCAAAGCCGTAGTGCAACACAATGACAGGACAAATGCGGTGAAAATTTCATGTCCTTGTGTTAATTGTGGTGTGGTCAGAAAATTTCAAGCATCACCGTCATACAATTCCATCTGAAGACCCGTGGTTTCATGCAACATTAGAAAATATGGACGTTTCATGGAGAATCTGTTCAAGATAATGCTTCAACATCCTACAGTCATGATCGGTGTCACTCAAGAACCGAACAGACCTTCGATACTACCAACGAGTCGGATTGATTCCCGAGTAATTCAAGAGTCAATGTTGACAGTGAGACGACTTACCATGATGAGCGAATGGATGATATGCTTGATAATGTTAAGGACAATTTCGTTGATAGGCCGGAGGAGTATCAAAGGATGTTGGATGCGTCCAAGACAGCCTTGTACCCTACGTGCATTAAGTACATTGACAGTTGTTCTGAATTTGTTCAACTTGAAGGGGAGATATGGATGGAGTGACAAGAGTTTCATGACACTTCTCTAGCTGCTTTATGATATGCTTTCAGATGGGAACGGTCTCCCTACCACCACTTATGAGGTGAAGAAATATTGGATGTGTCCAATGGGGATTGAGTATAAGAAGATACATGCATGTCCCAACAATTGTGTGTTGTATTAGGGTGATTACGAACACCTAGACAACTATTCGAATGCTCATTGTCTCGATACAAGCTCAAGGATGGTGACTCCTCATCCCCTCAGAAAAAAGTCCTTCGGCTAAACTTGTGGTATTTACCGATCATACCTAGGTTCAAAATAGGGTTGTCAATTTTGGGTTTCGGATTGGGTTGACTTCAACCCAAACCCGACCTGCTCATGTTTCACCTCAACCTAAAACCGACCCAAACCCGAAACGGGTTATGTTATGTCAACCCGAAATGGGTTATGTTATGTCAACCTGAAACGGGTTGTGTTATGTCAACCCGAAACCGACATGATGACCCGAAATCAACCTGAAATTGACCTGGCACCTGAAATCAACCCGAAACTGACCCAAAATTGACCCGAAATCAACCCAAAATTAACCCAAAATCAACATAAAATCGACCCAAAATCAACCCAATATTAAAATATTGTACTATCAATACAAATTCTATAAAAAAATCACCAAGACAATATAACATAACATATAAAACCATTAAACGTAAATGGTAACATGATTGATATATTTTAGGGTTATGTCACATAACTATAAGAATATGTATTTTCTTTTCTTTTTCAAAAAAAATTTGGGTGCGGGTTGAAATCGGGTTGGCAGCTCAAACCCAAAACTGACCTGGGTTTTTAGCAACCGAACCTGACCCAAAAATGTTTTCAGGTTTAAATTTGCAACCCAAACCCGTGTTTTAGCGTGTCAGTTTTGAGTCAGATTTCAGGTTCGTGTCAAGATTGACATCCCTAGTTCAAAAGGTTGTATGCCAATCTGAAAGATGCAAAGAACTTACGGTGGCACGCAAAGGTAGAAAAATTTATGAGAAACTAAGACATCCAGTAGATGGGCCTCAGTGGAGAAACATCAACAGACGGTACAAAGAACATTTCGAACATGAAGATAGGAATATGAGGCTTGGGTTATGTACTGATGGAGTGAACCCGTACGACACGTTGAGTAGTCAACACAAACATGGCCTGTTCTGCTAGTGATCTACAATTTACCCTCATGGGTGTTTTGAAATGAAAGTACACCATGTTATCGCTCCTAATATCTGGTCCCAAGCATCCAAGTAATAACATTGATGTGTATCTTGCCCCACTAATTGATGATCTGAAGCTACAGTGGAATGAGGGGACCGTGGTATATGATGCTTATGCAAGAGAAAACTTCACGCTCAAGGCTTTGTTCTTCTATACTGTCAACGACTTCCCTGCATATGGGAACTTGTCCGGTTACATGGTGAAAGGAACATTTGCATGTCCCGTATGCGAGGAAGACACTGTTCACACCGTTTAAAACATTGTGGGAAGAATGTTTATATGTGTCATCGACGTCTTCTGCCTAAAGATCACCCTTATCGAGTAACGAAGAGAAAGCTATTTAATGGCGAGGAAGTGTATGAAAAGGTTAATGACAATGTAAATGTATTGGGAAACACATCAAAACTGGCAAAACATTTGGAAAAAGTTTTATATCTTTTGGGATCTATCTTATTGGCGCCATCTTCCTGTGAGACACTGCCTAAACATCAATATTATGAAGAATGTCGGTGAGGCAGTGAGTGGGACTTTGCTCAACATACCCAGGAAAACAAAAGATGGACTGAAAGTCAGAAAATATACAAACCATGGGTATAGGAAAGGAGTTGCACCCACAAGAGAATGGGAAACGAATATACCTACCTCCTGCATGCTACATGCTCTCAAAGGCTGAAAAGATTATTTTCTGTAAATGTTTGCACTCTATAAAGTACCATCTGGGTACTCTTCAAACTGGAAGAACATTGTATCGATGAAGGATTTGAAACTGTTAGACATGAAATCTCACGATTATCATGTACTAATGTTACATCTTCTTCTAGTTGCAATCCGAGGGATATTGTCATCTGATGTCAAAAATGCTTTAACTCGGTTATGTTTCTTCTTCAATGCTGTTTGCTCCAAGGCAATTGACGTGACCTCTCTGGATGATCTACAACGTGAAATTTTTGTTACATTATGTCAACTTGAGATGTATTTTTCACCATCTTTCTTTGACAAAATAGTGTACCTAATTGTGCATATCGTTCGACAGATACAATTTTATGGTCCAGTATACTTACGGTACATGTACCCTTTTGAACGGTACATGGGTATTCTGAAAAGTAGAATGAAGAATAGGTATTGACCAGAAGAGAAAATTATTGAAGCAATGGTGACTGAGGATGTCACAAAATTTATGACCGATTATTTGAGTGAGGCGGAGTCAATTGGTATCCCAAAACCATGACACTGTAGACACTAAAAATTCTCACCCTATAAAGAAAAATCCAAAAGATAAATAAAATAAGAGGGTCGTCGCCTTTCTTTTCAAAACTTGTTCATGTGTATACCAAATGAAACTATCATTTTATGACCATTTATTTAAATCAATTTTCACAGCATCTATTCAAAACCTGTTCCCTTTTGTTACTTACTCATCTTACCATTTTTATTTGCAATTTATTTCGTGTTAGTCGGTTATGCTTACTCGCTTATTTATTTATCAATTCGCTTTTATTTGGTTCAAGCTATTTGTAACTTGTTTATTTTATCTCATTTCCTTGCATTGATACTTTTACTTGTATTTTCTTTATTAGTATTTGCTTCTACTTTGTCTTTATCATTATTACTTTTAGCATCATCTTCATCATTTTATATACATATTTCGTTATGTCGCCAATTCGATTTAACTCACTCTCATCTCATCTTATTTTGTTTTCTTCTTATATCTATCTTATTTACTGCTATTCATACATATCTAATTCGATTTCCATTTTTATGACGTTCACTTATACTTTTACTTCCATCATGCAGTACTATTTCATTATTTCATGTACCTATTATATGCAATTCTATTTATTTTATTTTTCATTATGATTTGTATTCCTTTCCATAATTCATGACTCTTACAAACGAAACAATTCATTCTACTAGATTAAATTCTTTCGTCTTGCTGTACAAATACTTGTGTAAACGCTAGGTGTTTTTAGGAATTATTCAGTTTCGAAATAGAGCTTTTTTAGTATTATCCGTGTTATTTATATATTGAGTTCTTAGTTAGCTTAGCTAGTTAATGTGTTCATTAAGGATGCTACTGTTCGTGTTCGAATTGACAAGAACATAGTGGTTTCCTTTTTCATGTACAGTCTATACTACTATAGCTTAGGTTTTATTTCCATTAGTTGTAGTACTAAGTTTTGTCCAGCTTGGCTGGTTAGTGTGGGGAAGCATAGCATCTGGTCTTAGGTTTGAATCTTAGCAAGAACTTGGGGCTCGATTTTTTTATTTTTCGGTCAAACCCTCACTAAACTTGACTCAATCCCAAAACCGTTTGACCACGGGTCAAACACGATTTAAACCATGACAAACTCGGCCGAAAAACCCTACTCATTCTCTTCTTAAGGAACAGTAGCCGTCTCTCTCGACATAGAGGTTGTCTTCCTCCTTTGAAATACCCCGTAATTAAAAATAGTGATTAATTAGGCAAATAAGTATTTTAGAGCTTAATTACGTCTAAATAATCATGAGGGAACAAGTCCCGAAGAAAACGGATCCTTAAAACGGATTAAAAACATAAACGAACCTTAAAGCGCGTTTTTTGAGGAAACCGGGAAAACACGACTTTAAGCGGGTCAAATAGACTCGTAATAATTTTGGCCAACCAAATAGTCATTTTTAAACATTAATTAAGGTCTAGAACCAATAAAATTAATTAAACGAGAAAATCCCGGAAAACAGGTCCTGGAAGTGAATAGTGCAAAAATTAGGAAGTTATGGGGTGTAAATGTAATAAAGCAAAAATGTGACCCTTCTTTGTAATATAGCAGCCGGTTCTTTAATTGACAGAGGGGGCACGTTTTGTTAGCCCACACCCCTCTTCTATTCTCCCTCTTATGTGCTAAAGGACAAATGAATAAAGTAACAAAAGTAAAATACACTCTCTCTCCTCCCTCACACAATACTCTCACGTTCTTTCCTTGCCCAGCACTCTCTCTTCTTCCTTTCTCCAGTAATGGCGATTTGAAGAATCCACACACAGCAACTCACTTCCTTCTCATTTTGAATCCCTAAATCACCTCCAAATGCTACAAAAATTATACCGTTGAATTCGTCTCACTTTGGAGATCGTTCTACACCTTTCAAAAATAAAAAACCTCCAACTTCATTTCCATGTGGTGAAGCTTTTTTGAAGCCTAAGGAACACCATTTGAAGCTCCATCTTCTTCTTCATGTTCTAAGGTAAGAGAAGGACCAAAGCTCTTCTCTTTTCCATTTTTCCTTGCAAAAATCAAAACTCACGTGAACACCATTGTTCCCCATCCAGCCGTTTTTGGTGTTCTACCTTGAGAGCTGAAGCATTGTCATTTTCTACTAAAAAACTCCACTAGAAGCTCAAGGTAAGACTTCCTAAGAGTTTTAAATGGTTTCTCACAAGTTAGGGTTTAAAACCTACGTTAGAAATTTACTAGTTTTGTGTGTGTGTGTATGCCTTGTTACATGGTGTAGCTTGGCTTAAGTAAAATCAAGAAAACAAAGAAACAAGAACAATAAGGAAAGAGGAGCAAGAAAGGAGAAGGAGAGAAAGGAAAAATAATCAAGAAACCCAAGGTAATGAGGACCCTCTGTACAGTTTTAATGCTTGTGTATGTATAAGTATATTGCTTTAGCATTGGTTTAAAACCACCGTAACAGTAGGAAGGGAATGAGTATATGATGTCAACTATAATTGTAGTTTGAAGCTTTTGAAGGCAAATAAACAAAATGCTAAGTGTGAGTTTTAAGTGTGCAGTAAGTGTTAGAAGTAGTGTGGAAATAATGCATATATTGAACAGGTTGTGAACTGTATTGAGTGAGCAAAATTATGTGGTGAGAACACTTAGAAATGTAGGGAAACTCTGTCAAAATTTGGTTAGGAATTTAGAGACTTGAGTGCTGTTAGAAAAGAAAGAACAGAGAGGTTTGCAGAGAAGGAAAAATGAAGTTTTCACTTTGGTTTGTAACAGGAGGAAGAAATGTAGTGGAGTAGAGTTGGAAATGGTGTAATGGGAAGTGTTTAACTAAGTTAGGCTAGTTTGAGAGTCATTTAATGAGTGGGAAGAAGAATAGGAAAATCTGTAGTATTAGTAGAAGAACCAAAAATTGTAACAGGAGAAAATTAGCAGTAAAAATCTGTAAGTTGACAGATAATGATATAGGTTGGATTAGGATAGTTTAAAGTGCTTAATCAATGTCAAAACATGCTAGATTATATGTAGGAATATTGGGGAAGAGATTGGTAGAAGTTTGGAGTTGAAACAAGATAAAAAACATAAATATTTTTCAATTCTGTAGTTGGTCCGGGTCTGTAAACCGGTACAGAAACCCGGACCATACAGAAAACACGGCAGATTGGTATATCAATGGAGTGGTCCGAGTTTACAAACCAGGACACTAACCCGGACCACCCCTAAATCACACCCGTAACTTCTCTACACTTGAGGTCCAGGCTTGTAAAGTAGTACACAAACCCGGACCAGACATAAAACATACCCGAGACTTTTACAAAGTGGTGGTCCGGGTTGTAAACCCGGACAGTAACCCGGAACACTTCAATTTCTTCACATAATTCATTTTAAAGCTAATCTAAGGTAGGGTAATGATAGGTAATGATAGTATAAGATAATTAAGACATGATTAATGATGTTTAAAGGTCACTAAGGTCATAAACAAGCTTAGAAAATAATTTTAAGTAAATAACCTAAGTACATGTATTGGAATAACAATGAATTAGTAAGTATAAACCAGGAAATGTTAGGAAAGTGAATAGTAAGGTTAATTATGGATAATTAACCACCCAACTGTATGTATGTGATAGGACTTGAATTGTGAGCACCGAAGGAAAGTCGGTTACAAGTACAACGGTGAACAGTATGAACTTCTCATGCCCCGTATGCTACCTTAGTTACTCTGATTTGTGTGTTGGGTTCTAATTGATCACCTAAATAAGATAAACGCACGAATCGGAACTAGTATGCTTACTTGTGAATATATGTAACACCCCTACCATTAAATACAGTGCTTACCGTCCAATCTCCTTACATATCAGATACACGCAGCGGATATACTCTTACATACAATGGGTGATACAATGCCGTTAGTCACCCACGTGACTACCAAGGCTACTACTTCTACATACAGCATCGGTCTGATGGACCGGAATCCCGAGTACTACGAATATACAATACATTCTCCATTCACCAAATACTACTACAATCTCCATTCAATACAATACTCCAAGTACAATACAATACGATCCACATACCGAGTTTACTAGGATCCTTATACAAGTATAATACCTCTTCTAAGTTCATACATACCCACTAAGAGACTACTTACTACCCATTCCGCACTACTACCTTACTTTCTAAATACTAGGGTGTGCCTCCGGTCTCTTCCTTGACCATATTCTCTTCGGATACCTGCACACTAAAAAAATGTCCCCCGAAGGGGTCAGCTTTCGCCGAGCATGATAACCGCATACCCCGCGTACTAGTGAGGGTACGCCGACCACTTGGTCGAATACAAGCGGTTCATTTTCATACAAGCATACATGCATACATGCTCTTACACACAGTACAATAATACTTACACAACATACATACATACAATTCATTACATACAAGGATTACGATATAACCATTCAATACTCACTTACCTTCTTCCGAATACACATACTTACTACATACACAAGTACAGTTCTTGTTAGCTTCATTGTTCCACCCGGGTTAATCGGGTGGAGATTACTCTTTTACTCGTTACTTCATACATACGCATACATACTCATACATACTTACGGATCCATACTTACTTACTCTTACTCTTACTCAAGTTAAGTCATCGGGACCTCCGGTCCTGGGGACTACACCGTCCCACCTCCGGGATTTACTTGACTCACCAATCCGGGATGCTACCCATTTAAGGGATTTGGGCCGCGGACCAGTTTAAGAGTCAGGAATTGTAGCCAACCTCTTGTGACTCCGCATCCTCACGCGTGGCCGAAGCTATATCGGACTTGTACTCATTCCAATTTACTCACTTAAGTTAGGAGTTAGATAGTTAGGAATTAGCACAAGTCAACACCCAAGCCACAATAATACAATACACATACACATACATACGAGGTACAATACATTACACGAGTACGATACGAGGTTCGAATACCATTCATCATCATTCATATATTTCATGAATTATACAAACTAGTGCTCAAGACAATAAATATCAAGCACAACATAAGTCAAGCACAGGTAAGTGCAATATAGTCCGATTCATGCATTTATCTTATTTAGGTGGTCAAATAAGCACACAATCGGGGTAACCAGATTAGGATACAGGGCATGAAGAAATCATACCTTTCACCATTGTACTTGTATCCCAACGTTCCTCCGGTATTCACAATTCAAATCCTATGATATACATACAACCGAATAATTAATCTAACTATCATTAACTTAATTCGGTTACCCTTACGCTCCCTGACTCATACTTACTAGGTCTTCACATTCCTATACTTTCATTTTATTTACTTACTTTGAATTACTTAACAATGGTTTACTTACACATATACGCACGTATGTATAGGTGGGTATACATATACATACATACATATACTAACCATAGTCTTATAGTTTTTTTTTTTGTAAGTTTGACCCAACCGAACTTGCGACCGACCTTGCAAGTTCGGTCCGAGTCAGTAGGTTACATCGGGTGAAAATTCCAGGGCCGACCGACCTTGCAAGTCCGGTCCCAAGGTCGGTCCATTCCAGTAAGTTACTTAACGGAAAAATTTTAGCCCGACCGACCTTGCAAGTCCGGTCGCAAGGTCGGTCCATTCCAGTAGCTTACTCGACGGAAATTTTTCTGGCCGACCGAACTTGCATGTCCGGTTGCAAGTCCGGTCGATTCCAGTAGGTTACAGACGGGAGAATTTTTCTGGTCCGACCGAACTTGCAAGTCCGGTCGCAAGTCCGGTCGATTCCAGAAGCTTTCCCGTCTTTGTAAATCTGGGCTCGACCGAACTTGCAAGTCCGGTCGCAAGTTCGGTCCGGCCCAGTATTTGCATTTTTACTTCTGTTTTCAGTCCCATACTTTACCCATTGTTTCTCCAATCTTCTTACATGTAATCTCACATGTTTAAACACTACCTAGGCCTTTCAAATTGCCTTAGTTCATCCACCAAATGCTTTACTAAATCCATCAATCCACTTACTCAATTTCATCACTTCCCTTCCACACTTATAGCAGTTTTTCATCCTCCAATGCTACAGATTTTTGCTCCTACTTCCCCCATGCATATTCTCATCTCCTAATGCCATCTCCAAAGCCTACAATGTATTATCTTACCCTAATTCATTCCCAAGCCACTACAATACCTATACCCAAGTCCAACACTCTTGTCACCAATTCTTCTACACTAATTCTTCCTAACTTCTCCAATGTATCTCTATACACTTTGTTACAGATTTTGGTTCTTATTTCCTCCATTACTTCCTCAACTAATGCTGCTCTAGTATCCCAAAATACATCCATTCACTTCCTAGTTACATCCCATTAAAAATCATACCCAAATCTGTTACAAGCTACTAAACTCCCATTATACTCTCCACATACACCTAGTCACCACCTAGGTTGTTTTCTCATCTTGAACACTTAAGTCCTCAAATTCCTAGATAAAATTTGACATAGTCTCCCCTATATTATTAACATTCTCCACATGGTTTCTCTCACACATTAACATCATCTCACCTGTTTATACACAACATCAATATACAAGCTCCCATACACATTTACCAATACTAAGACAACACTTAAAATTTCCTGCACTCAACAACTCAATCCCAATCTGTTTTCAATAAGTTTCACACATCTTTTAAAGCTTCAAAATACTTATATTCTCCTACACATTACACTACTACTACATTACCATTCCATTACTCATTTCAAACTTCCAAAAATTGTTACATACATATATATACCAAGTTACACAAAAGAGTATTCTTACCTTGTTTTTCTTCTAGATTTTCTTTCTTCTTCTTTCTCCTTCTCTCTCTCTCTCTAACGGTTTGTAGTCTCAATTCCACTAACACTACCAACATTTATATACATGCTTCAATACTAAAACCAACACTAAATCTTATTTAAGCTTTTAATACATTCTAGGGTTTAGGAGTTTCATTACCTTGCAAGGGTTTATAAAACACTTGGAGTAGCTCAAGAATGATCTTTCCACCCTTTCAAAGATGCCTAAACCGGCTGGGCACAAGAGGAGCACACAAGAGTTTTAGCTCAAATTTCGTTTTGCCTTTGAGGCTAGAAAGAGATGGAGAGTTTTTGAAGATATTTTTACCTTACAAGAACAAGGAGAAGGAGGGCCTTTTAATGGTGGTGTTGAAGCTCCAAATGGGGTATACCCATAAAAATGAAAATGGGTGTTTTCGAATTTTGGAAAGATAGAAACGTAGCTCTTGGTGAGAGGAACACAATGGTGTAGTTTTTACAATTTTGGAGAAGGTTTGATGGAGTTTCAAGGGAGAGAAGTGAGTTTTTGTGTGAGTTCTCTTATTCTTCCATGGCCATCGGTTGCTTGGAGGAGAAGAGGGGAAAATCAGAGAAAAGAGAGGGAGTGGGTACGTGAGAGAAGAGAGAATAGGGAGGAGGAGAGAGAGTAGAAAGTGAGAGTGAGGGTTACTTTTGTGTTTTTAATTGTTTTGTCTTTAGTTAATAAGGGGGAGAGTAGAGTGTGTGTGTGTATGGGGTAAAAATCGGACAGCATACAGAACCCACATGGGTTTTAAAATTCTTTTTGCAATATTGGACACATAAGTTTGTGTTATTTATGTTTTTACCCCACAACTTCCCGTTTTTGACAGTTTTCACTAAACTCTCATTTTATTGATTTTATTGGTCCTAAAGTTTCACTATATTTATTAATGATTATTTAGTTGACCAAAATTGTTACGAGTCTATCTATTTGACCCGCTTAAAGTCACGTTTTCCCGGTTACCTCGAAAAACGCGCTTTAATGTTCATTAGTGTTTTTAATCCATTTTGAGGATCCGTTTTCTTCGGGATTTGTTCCCTCATATTTATTTAGACTTAATTAAGCCTTTAGAATCCTTATAATACGCTAACCGAGGTCTCATACCTCCTATGGTTAGTTAACGCTTATTTAGCGTTTTTCGCTTTTTGAGCGTTTTTTATTATTTCTTTGCATTTATTTTCCCTTACCAATATTTAGTAATCATTATTAGGCTCTTAATACCTATTAGGATAATTTAATCGCCATATTTAAGGTCGGGGTATTTCAATCTACCCCCCTTAAGAACTTTGTCCTCAAAGTTGTTCGAGGGTTATAGGTTTACAATGCTTACTCATCCTTACATGTCTAATACCAAAAGCACACATTCTTCCTCCTTACAGTTCCCAAATCCACTACTCACAAGTCTCTACATTCCATACCCTACCAATGTACTATAATTACTCCAATCCACACTAATACTAACCATCCGGTTCCTCATTACCAAATTTATAATACGTACAGATGCAAAGCTATCCCCAAAGCTATGCAATAACATTTACAATCCCACAGGCACTCAGGTCATCTCGACACAGGACTCCTCTATGTCCTGCTGCCCTTGGAATAATACCATATGCTACACTACTATCTTCTCCGGTATAAGCTTCTAGCCAAATCCTTATTCTCAGTCTAAGGAAAATCCTTCCCAACTGCTAATTAGAAATCTTTCTAAAGCATCCAACTCCAAGTTCCAATTTATATTCATTACTTCTATCCTATGTGTGATTCTTGTGACCACTTGAGGGGAGCTTCGAGAATCATTCGACCCTGATGTGATCAGCATCAGTGTTGAACTATCTTTCCACCCCAATTTGTGTTCGGTTTCCCTTGATCTGATCAGGATCAAGTTCGACTTCCCACATCAGGTTCAACCAAACAATAATTTAATTGTTTTCATTTTCTATCTTTTTATTCTTTCTAGTCGTAGTTGCGAATTCATACATCTCCAAGGGATGGAATCAATCCATCAATCGTCCTCACTCTACTTCCTAAATGCTTTACTCCATGGTTCGATCCTAATGCTCATTTCGTCAACCCTCACTACTCTTCCATCCATTACTCACCATCATCTCCTATATTCTAACTACGGAATACTACACTTATAAGATTTAGTTGGCTTCAATTGTTTCAAATATTTTACTTACGATTCCACTACTCATAAACTTCATTTATCTACTATCCTATCATTTCATTACACTACTTCTTCAAGGCTACAATACTTGTGGAGCTCCGTCCACTACTCATTACTTTTCTTTTACTAATACTCTTACATTGTGTTACAAGATGGGTATACTCCTCCTATGGTATTTGCATGTCTAATGCCTAATTACCATAATTACAATGTGAATGAGTACTTATGTTTATTTAACATAGTATCAATCATCAATTTGGTTCTCATTTGTGCTATGCACATTATGGTTTATGTGTTTTATTCACAAAACATACATTAAGCGGTTTTCGCTCTACCCCCCTTAAAAGGGATTACGCCCACGTAATCTACCATATGTTATTATTATTAACATTGGTTTTAATCAGTTTGGGCAAACTGAAGCATTTAGCTTCACTACGGTATACTATAGAATATGCTCTGGTCAAAGGGTCTTAACCATACCAACGGTTTAGTCTTTGCACCAAGAGTTCCTATATGAGTTTATTTAACTCATCGTTAATTCGGTTCTAGCCTATCAGGCTTCAAGGCATTAACAGCCATTGTATTATACTCACTAGGTATATTGTCTCCTAGCTAGAGCCCACTAGCTTCTGCTACGCGACCCTGATAGCTTGGGTTACTTACCCTTCGTGTTATCATTAATGTGCTATACATCACCTTCTCATCCGTCTATTATGGGAATAAGGTTTACTAAACAACTGCGGTATTCTTTTACCGTGTTTGAACTCAACGCGTTAAGATTTATAACCAGCTCTCTGGTAATCTACTGCACATGCTATTCGTGCTTCCACGATTATTCGTTAAGTTCCTCCGACTTATTTTCGGGCGAGGTTAAGTCACTACTTAGTTGTAGTACTTCCTCTGTTGTCATTAGCTTCTAAATCATACCAGTTCTCCTGGTTCAGTACAAGTGTTCTTTACTTGTATGACCTTGCATTTCTATGCGTCGGTCCTAGTGACTTTCCTGTATCTCCTTTCACCTTACATTCCAATGGAATTCACATCTTGTGATTACTAGTGTGTTGTGCACTCTTCGTGCTTCTTTGGCCTTAGGCCGCACTGTATGTTGCTAAGCTTGCTTGACTGGCTTATGCCATGTTTGCGGTGAAAGGAAAGATTTACTACGGTTTACATTCTCCATATCCCTAGCCATCTCATTAGATCATTAGCTGAACAAGTGCAATGCCAAAACACTCAGTCATACAGAGTGCAGAGGCGTAAACGCTTGGCAGTAAGTCACTTATGTGATAGGAAAGAATATATGCCTGTCATCTCGTACTTATACTCCGTGTCATTATCTGCTACTTCCTCATATCGATCGCTTGTTGCGCACCGTATTCTTACTCATTATACAACATCGTTTTTACTGTTTCTGTTACTGTGATAGTTCCTTTTTACTTAGTGACATTGTCATTGGCACCATTTCCTTATGGTGTAAATACACTAGGAGTTCCCTGTGTTTGTGTGTATGACGGTTGTCGTAGCATACGGCAATCTTATTATCTTCCCAATGTGGAGATGTCTTATTCCACTTAGGTTTTATGTGTAGGTTAACTTACCTCACATTCTATCATCATTTGTGATACAATTTACCAAGTATCTTGGTTGACCAAGGATGAGATAACTCATCGGGTCGTAAGCTCTCTTGAGCGTTAGTCATTCATGGTGTTCAATGTGTGTTCACATTAATTGCTTTGATAATTATTGCCTTTCAGTGCTGAGCATTGGTTTAGGCTTTGGCTGTGTAGTTTTGCTTGTATGTATATTACCACCAGGACATCCCATGAACTTCAAGGGTTTTCTGGTCCCGTTCTCCAATTGGAGGGTATTCCATCACTGACAAGTGAAGGTTCTTATTGAGGGTTTGTCTCCACTCATAGGTCTAATGACAAGGTTTGCTATGTTGGTGTTTACACAATGGTTCACCACATGCTTGAGTACATCTGGAGTATGCTTACTCCTTTAAGTCGTAATGGTTCGGAAATCTGATTTCCTTATTCCATCACCCCTTGGCAATCTCCATTGCGTGGGCTTTATCGTTATAGTAGATGGAAGCCTTTCCAAGGGTTCACATCTTCACCACATTGGTGTCTTTGGCTAACGAGGGGTACCTTCCCTTGGGTTTCTTGTAGTGTCCAAATGTGGACTAGGCCAATTTGGCGTTATCCTGATTCTTATGCCTCCGTGTTATTGTTGCTACAGTAGGCATGAAGGGTAATTAAGAGCTTGTCAACTGTATGCTAGGCTGGTGCCCTAGTGACAGTGACATTGAGTTGGCCATTACTCCAAGCCACTCAGGATGTTGGGTTTGGAATTGATGGTCCAGTTGTTGATTTCTTGTCATGTGAGGCAATATTTCTTGCAAGTCTTGTTAGTAATGGTGTGGGTTTTACAACCGTTTTAAGGTTACACAACGCATCAGGTTTATGGCTTTAGAGCCATATTGCTGCAAGCTATGCTCTTTGCAAGCTGCTCATACATGTTTCCACTCCATGTATACTGTCACATGTTGGAGATATTATTGGGCTCCATGGTAAGTCGTGGCATCACGCTTCCGTTCATAGGAGACCTTCTTAGGCAAATGGTGTTAATAAGTGTCTCTCATATCTTAGGGCATTTCCTGTTAAGTGAAATCCCTTTGGGTCCTAACCGAGTGTTCGTTCTAACTTTCGTGCTTTTATCATGTCGCTGTTGTTCGACTGTTGCAATGCAGACACCCTTCAAGGATTGCTCCTGAGTGCTGTTGAAGCATGCCGTTACATCCGGCTAATGTTGATGACATGTTGTCCACTGTACCTTCTTGTGGTGTTGTACTTGAGTTTTCCCCTTTTGGGTCATGACGTCTCCCGTCCTTGGTAGACTGTTTATGCTTGTTCCTAGTGTTTAAGACTAGGTTTGGTATTCCCTTCAATGATGGAGTATACTTGTTGGTAATCTTGGGGTTGCTCTTGAGAATTCCGCCTCGTTTGTTGAGCATTGTTAGGTTCACGTTAGGCATTCGCCTCACTATGTTTAGGCTGGGTATTCCATCCAGCTGTCAGGTAGTTGCTTGGGTTATTTGAGACATATCCAATGTCTATACTTATTAATCTGTGCTTTTTGCACTTCCTAGTTCTTATTCCTCATCTTCAGATGGATTCTCTGAGTTCCTTGATACTTGATCGTCTGAGGTGTCCAGCTGTTCTGATTGAACTCACTCATGGTCCGTAGAATGGAGTTGACTACTTCCCGTGTGTCGCACACTACATGTATACATACGTGGGGTACCATATTGATACGTTACCACTTACCCAACTATGTCGGGCCCGCAAGCTCCTTCGGAGTGCGGTTGTCCCACATCCCGTAACGGGTACACTCGTAGTGTTCGCCACACGCCTAGGTGAAGTATTCTATTGCCAACTCCTCTTGTATCATTCTATGATACTCACCATAATCATGTTGGTTCGGTTTTAAAATCCAAGGTTTATAAAAGAAGGTTGTGGTTTTGAAAGGAAAATTTTGGGTTTTTAAAACAATGGTTCGGTGTTAAAAGAAATCTCTCATGGCATAGCCATGTTTGAGGTCTTGACCAAGTCTAGCCTCTCGCTGACTGGTATGTTCTAAATACAGTGGTCGGGCCGTTAGGCCTTTCCAAGGTTCCATTCCTTCATTTTAGGATGTTTATTCCTGTGGTTGATTCGTTACGGTCACCGTACATTACTATGTACTTGTGACATGTTAGTGTTCCTTTACATATCTCTGTCTTTACTGCACTTGCCTTGGCAAGTGCGTGGAATCGGTGGTTTTTGGATAATCCTATACCAATCTGGGTATGGCTTCTGCTTGTATTTAATAGTCTTGTTAACCTTTCCTTGATCTTATTGATCCACAATTGGTATACTCGCCCCTTTAGGTAGCTTCTTGGTGGTCTAGACATGGCTGTCGTAGATCTGGGTACTCCTCCAATCCTTGGAGATTCCCGCTCTATTTGGTTTAGTGTCGTTCCTTGTGGCTCGTTCCCACACATCTGTGGCGGTTACTGAGCCTTCCTCGTTTAGGCACTACTCTTGTAGTCCTATTGGATTATATCTCATGGTTGTGCTTGTAGTTGTCTGAGCTATATTGGCCAGGTACTGCAACCTTAATGGTATTATAGTTTTGGAGTTAACCGCTTCCGACTATGTCCTTAGTCGGCTAGCATACCGCTGGTGGCATTATTCAAGTATCACTATCCCGTAGACTTGTGTCTCGGTTCCGTTACTGCTCCCCTTTTCCATTCCGTTGCACGGTGAGTGCTTCTTTCCTGCTCTTGGTTTACTAGCTAGGTGTCGCGACTGCTAAGCACGTCGCCCCATGCTGTTGTAAGTTGTAGCCTCCTCGTGGTTGGAGTGTCCATCCTACCGCTATTACGTGCGGTGTTGTGGTTCAACCGGGATCCATCTTCGGGATTCCAGTTCTTGGAATCTACCATGTGTCGGTTCTTGTTTACCGTGTGATTGCTTCACAATTGCCAGATCGGGTTTCCCCGAGTATGAGAAGACTTTTCTTCTCTCTGGCGTCCTTTCCCAAGTTATACAGTGGGGTTTGCGGCGGGCGGGACTGGTATTGTAGGTATCCGGTACTCACCGGGAGTTCCTAACTAGCATCTCTCTAATGCTATCACTCAGCCCATAGCCCTAAGCTTCTAATTCCTAACTCGGTATTCCTAAGCTCGGTATTTCCAGTCATC
The DNA here is from genome assembly GCA_023374045.1 of Limonium bicolor. Lineage (NCBI taxonomy): Eukaryota > Viridiplantae > Streptophyta > Magnoliopsida > Caryophyllales > Plumbaginaceae > Limonium > Limonium bicolor. The sequence goes on from CM041778.1 coordinate 275,363,122, forward strand.
AGAGCGATATTCGCTCTGATACCACTTTTTGTAACACCCCCTACCATTAAATACAGTGCTTACCGTCCAATCTCCTTACATATCAGATACACGCAGCGGATATACTCTTACATACAATGGGTGATACAATGCCGTTAGTCACCCACGTGACCACCAAGGCTACTACTTCTACATACACAGCATCGGTCTGTTGGACCGGAATCCCGAGTACTACGAATACAATACATTCTCCATTCACCAAATACTACTACAATCTCCATTCAATACAATACTCCAAGTACAATACAATACGATCCACATACCGAGTTTACTAGGATCCTTATACAAGTATAATACCTCTTCTAAGTTCATACATACCCACTAAGAGACTACTTACTACCCATTCCGCACTACTACCTTACTTTCTAAATACTAGGGTGTGCCTCCGGTCTCTTCCTTGACCATATTCTCTTCGGATACCTGCACACTAAAAAAATGTCCCCCGAAGGGGTCAGCTTTCGCCGAGCATGATAACCGCATACCCCGCGTACTAGTGAGGGTACGCCGACCACTTGGTCGAATACATGCGGTTCATTTTCATACAAGCATACATGCATACATGCTCTTACACACAGTACAATAATACTTACACAACATACATACATACAATTCATTACATACAAGGATTACGATATAACCATTCAATACTCACTTACCTTCTTCCGAATACACATACTTACTACATACACAAGTACAGTTCTTGTTAGCTTCATTGTTCCACCCCCGGGTTAATCGGGTGGAGATTACTCTTTTACTCGTTACTTCATACATACGCATACATACTCATACATACTTACGGATCCATACTTACTTACTCTTACTCAAGTTAAGTCGTCGGGACCTCTGGCCCTGGGGACTACACCGTCCCACCTCGGGATTTACTTGACTCACCAATCCGGGATGCTACCCATTTAAGGGATTTGGGCCGCGGACCAGTTTAAGAGTCAGGAATTGTAGCCAACCTCTTGTGACTCCGCATCCTCACGCGTGGCCGAAGCTATATCGGACTTGTACTCATTCCAATTTACTCACTTAAGTTAGGAGTTAGATAGTTAGGAATTAGCACAAGTCAACACCCAAGCCACAATAATACAATACACATATACACATACATACGAGGTACAATACATTACACGAGTACGATACGAGGTTCGAATACCATTCATCATCATTCATATATTTCATGAATTATACAAACTATTGCTCAAGACAATAAATATCAAGCACAACATAAGTCAAGCACAGGTAAGTGCAATATAGTCCGATTCATGCATTTATCTTATTTAGGTGGTCAAATAAGCACACAAATCGGGGTAACCAGATTAGGATACAGGGCATGAAGAAATCATACCTTTCACCGTTGTACTTGTATCCCAACGTTCCTCCGGTATTCACAATTCAAATCCTATGATATACGTACAACCGAATAATTAATCTAACTATCATTAACTTAATTCGGTTACCCTTACGCTCCCTGACTCATACTTACTAGGTCTTCACATTCCTATACTTTCATTTTATTTACTTACTTTGAATTACTTAACAATGGTTTACTTACACATATACGCACGTATGTATAGGTGGGTATAATATACATACATACATATACTAACCATAGTCTTATAGTTTTTTTTTTGTAAGTTTTGACCCGACCGAACTTGCGACCAACCTTGCAAGTTCGGTCCGAGTCAGTAGGTTACATCGGGTGAAAATTCCAGGGCCGACCGACCTTGCAAGTCCGGTCCCAAGGTTGGTCCATTCCAGTAAGTTACTTAACGGAAAAATTTTAGCCCGACCGACCTTGCAAGTCCGGTCGCAAGGTCGGTCCATTCCAGTAGCTTACTCGACGGAAATTTTTCTGGCCGACCGAACTTGCATGTCCGGTCGCAAGTCCGGTCGATTCCAGTAGGTTACAGACGGGAGAATTTTTCTGGTCTGACCGAACTTGCAAGTCCGGTCGCAAGTCCGGTCGATTCCAGAAGCTTTCCCGTCTTTGTAAATCTGGGCTCGACCGAACTTGCAAGTCCGGTCGCAAGTTCGGTCCGGCCCAGTATTTGCATTTTTACTTCTGTTTTCAGTCCCATACTTTACCCATTGTTTCTCCAATCTTCTTACATGTAATCTCACATGTTTAAACACTACCTAGGCCTTTCAAATTGCCTTAGTTCATCCACCAAATTCTTTACTAAATCCATCAATCCACTTACTCAATTTCATCACTTCCCTTCCACACTTACAGCAGTTTTTCTTCCTCCAATGCTACAGATTTTTGCTCCTACTACTTCCCCCATGCATATTTTCATCTCCTAATGCCATCTCCAAAGCCTACAATGTATTATCTTACCCTCCAATTCATTCCCAAGCCACTACAATACCTATACCCAAGTCCAACACTCTTGTCACCAATTCTTCTACACTAATTCTTCCTAACTTCTCCAATGTATCTCTATACACTTTGTTACAGATTTTGGTTCTTATTTCCTCCATTACTTCCTCAACTAATGCTGCTCCTAGTATCCCAAAATACATCCATTCACTTCCTAGTTACATCCCATTAACAAATCATACCCAAATCTGTTACAAGCTACTAAACGCTCCCATTATACTCTCCATACACCTAGTCACCACCTAGGTTGTTTTCTCATCTTGAACACTTAAGTCCTCAAATTCCTAGATAAAATTTGACATAGTCTCCCCTATATTATTAACATTCTCCACATGGTTTCTCTCACACATTAACATCATCTCATCTGTTTATACACAACATCAATATACAAGCTCCCATACACATTTACCAATACTAAGACAACACTTAAAATTTCCTGCACTCAACAACTCAATCCCAATCTGTTTTCAATAAGTTTCACACACATCTTTTAAAGCTTCAAAATACTTATATTCTCCTACACATTACACTACTACTACATTACCATTCCATTACTCATTTCAAACTTCCAAAAACTGTTACATACATATATATACCAAGTTACACAAAGAGTATTCTTACCTTGTTTTTCTTCTAGATTTTCTTTCTTCTTCTTCTCTCCTTCCTTCTCTCTCTCTACCGGTTTTGTAGTCTCAATTCCACTAACACTACCAACATTTATATACATGCTTCAATACTAAAACCAACACTAAATCTTATTTAAGCTTTTAATGTACATTCTAGGGTTTAGGAGTTTCATTACCTTGCAAGGGTTTATAAAACACTTGGAGTAGCTCAAGAATGATATTTCCACCCTTTTCAAAGATGCCTAAACCGGCTGGGCACAAGAGGAGCACACAAGTTTTTAGCTCAAATTTCGTTTTGCCTTTGAGGCTAGAAAGAGATGGAGTTTTTGAAGATATTTTTACCTTACAAGAACAAGGAGAAGGAGGGCCTTCTAATGGTGGTGTTGAAGCTCCAAATGGGGTATACCCATAAAAATGAAAATGGGTGTTTTCGAATTTTGGAAAGATAAAACATAGCTCTTGGTGAGAGGAACACAATGGTGTAGTTTTTACAATTTTTGGAGAAGGTTTGATGGAGTTTCAAGGGAGAGAAGTGAGTTTTTGTGTGAGTTCTCTTATTCTTCCATGGCCATCGGTTGCTTGGAGGAGAAGAGGGGAAATCAGAGAAAAGAGAGGGAGTGGGTACGTGAGAGAAGAGAGAATAGGGAGGAGAGAGAGTAGAGTGAGAGAGAGGGTTACTTTTGTGTTTTTAATTGTTTTTGTCTTTAGTTAATAAGGGGAGAGTAGAGTGTGTGTGTGTATGGGGTAAAATCGGACAGCATACAGAACCCCATGGGTTTTAAAATTCTTTTTGCAATATTGGACACATAAGTTTGTGTTATTTATGTTTTACCCCACAACTTCCGTTGTTTTTCAGTTTTCACTAAACTCTTTTTTTTTATTTTATTCTTATTTCATTATTTATTAATTTATTATTTATTAATGATTGTTTGACCAAAATTTTTACGAGTCTATTTGACCCGCTTAAAGTCACGTTTTTCCGGTTACCTCGAAAAACGCGCTTTAATGTTCATTAGTGTTTTTAATCCATTTTGAGGATCCGTTTTCTTCGGGATTTGTTCCCTCATATTTATTTAGACTTAATTAAGCCTTTAGAATCCTTATAATACGCTAACCGAGGTCTCATACCTCCTATGGTTATTTAACGCTTATTTAGCGTTTTTCGCTTTTTGAGCGTTTCTTTATTTCTTTTGCATTTATTTTCCCTTACCAATATTTCTTAATCATTATTAGGCTCTTAAATACCTATTAGGATAATTTAATCGTCATATTTAAGGTCGGGTATTTCAATATATGATATTGTTCCTTGTTGAATATTCTCTTAAATCATAGTTTGTATAATTCATGAAATGTATGGATGATAATGAATGTGTGTATGCTTGATGTATTGTGTTGTGACCGAATACAATTGTGATGGACTTCTAACTAATTCCTAACAAGCTAATCAATCTAACTTAATAAATTGGTAAATTGGATGAGTAGAAGTCCGATATAGTTTCGGCCACGCGTGAGGAGGCGGAGTCACAAGAGGTTGGCTCCAATCCTGGCTCTTAAACTTTTCCACGGCCCAAACCCCTTAAATGGGTAGCATCCTGGATTGGTGAGCCAAGTAAAACCCGGTGGTGGGACGGTGTAGTCCCTGTCCGGAGGTCATACCGACTTAACATGAGTAAAAGTAAGTAAGTAATGAAGTAGTATAAAGAAGTAAAAGTAAAGTAAAGTAAGTAGGTAAGAGTTTGTGTACGTATTGTGTATGAGTAAAGAGTAATAAGCATCCGATTAACCCGGATGTGTAATTTGGCTAACCCTTGTGAAGGTAAGTATTGCGTATGCTATTGTATTGCTGTTGTGGTTATGAATTGCATTGTATATAATTGTGTGGTGTATGTAAAGCATGTATGTATGATAATAATGAACCGCATGTACAGTCGACCTTAAATAGTCGGCGTACCCTAGTTAGCACGCGGTATATGCGAAGTTTTATGTAGCTTTTTGCTGAGCCCCTTGGGGCACTGTTTTTAATATATTGCAGGTCCTCGTGAATGGTGAAGACTATGAGGAGATTAAGTTTGATTTCTTTTTGTGTATTAGTGGATTGTGAATGGTGTACCAAGTTTGTACATGGCTGTAAGCCTTTTTGTTTAGCCGGTGTACCATGGGGTACACCCTTTTGGATATTGTGGAATTGTGAATTGGTATAGATGAGTAGATTATGTAAACTCATTACTTTTGGGAAGCTAGTGAAGGGTTGTATTTGAATACACTTAGATACTCGGTAATCCAGCATTGTAAGTATACGATATTTTGTAAGTAGAATGTAATGTAGTAGCTCGGAAATATTTAGACATCAGGCCGTGACTGTATGTAGTGTAGCCTAGCTAGCCGTATGGGCGGTTAGCGGCGTTGTATCACCCGCCGTAGTAGTGGTAATTCCGTTGCGAGTAGTAGAATAATTAGGACGATTAGACGGTAAGTAAAGGATTAGCGGTAGGGGTGTTACAAAAAGTGGTATCAGAGCGTAGTTACTCTCTGATGACCTAAGTTACCGAGCATAGGGATTACCAAGTTAGGATTTCAACCGTTCTAAAACGGATACTTAGAAACCTAACTAGGAACTACCGTTGTTAACAACGGATACCCTTGACGTTCTTATGAACGATACCATGCTTAAATTCCAAGACCCATTGGTCACATGTTACAAGCCTAATGTAAATGCTAAATGTTCAGATGTCAGGATGAGGCCGAACTAGAGGGGAGACCTCAGATGGACCAGGCGCGCAGACGATAGCAGAGATCGTCGCCGCCACGGTAGCACAGATGCTACCTCAAGTAATCACAGCTATGCAGCAAACACAACAAAACCAACAAAACCAAACAGAACCAATCCCTCCCCCTCCACCCAGAGAAGCAAACTGGGTAAAAGCTGTAGTGGAACTCCGACCTCCATGCTTTAGAGGCGAGAGTGATCCGGCTAAGCTAGAAGCCTACATCTCCGAGATGGAGACGACATTTGAAACCCTCGAAGCTCCTACTGGAGTTCGAGTTAGAGTAGCGGCTTATTACCTTAAGGATGCAGCCATGGATTGGTGGAAATTAATCAAGAATGAGCATGCCGATGACCCCACCTTCGACTGGGAGTCCTTCACAGCCCTCCTCCGATCCAAATACTACCCTGAACATGTCAAAACAAGGAAAATAATAGAGCTTGAGCTTTGAAGATGATAGAGAAGATGTCTGTCGATGAGTACTACCGCACCTTCACCTCCCTCCTTCGTCTATTACTCGACCTTGGGTACACCGGCCAGGTGTTGGTCGATCGCTTCTATGGCGGTCTGAGCCATCGCCTTCGGTACGGCATGGGCTACACCAGATTTACCTCCCTCCAGGTAAATATCGGTTAAACCCTTAGTACCCTTGTAAATACCTTACCTTTGTTTTTCTAAATAAGAATCCTGGCTAATACCTGAAACTTCAGGAGTGCTATCACGCGACATCTCGTGTTAAGATCACTTGCCAATTGAGGGATGAAGAAACCGCGCTTAAGCGCAAGGCCAATAGCAAAAACACCAGTTATGAGGAGCAAAACCAGGGCAAGAGCTGGAAGAAGAAGAAAAGGAAGTTTCTTTCAGCAAACCCAAAAGAACTCCCCAAGTGAGAGCAGTGCCCATGAGAAGGGCAAACCAGTTGAGCTTCTTCAGCTTGGTTCTTCTGCGCCGGTGGCTGCGAAGCCACTGAGATCACACCCACCTAAGGGTAAACTTCTATTCCTAATTCGTATTTGTATAAGTATCATAGCTAGTATTCCCGCACCAATGTGCTAACACTCTAAGCCTTAGGTTCTGGCTCCGGTTACACCAAGAACTACTCCGACACAGCCGCACCTACGTGTGCAGGAAATGTAACCAAGACCATCCCGGCATGGATTGCCATGGGAGAGAAATCAGGTGCTACAACTGTCAGAAACCGGGACATAGAGCTAATATGTGCCCAGAAAACGCCAAGCTAAAAGGGAACTTCCAGAGCTACAAGCAGAGAGAAGGCAAGGAGGTTGCATCTGGCGATGCACCAGCCCAGCAGGCACCGCAGGGACAGGGATCCCGAGGTCCTCAGAAGGGCGCACCCTAGAGGCATCCCCGCCTTGCACATTATCGACCGAGATGGGACCGGTTCTAAGTCCGGCCTAGGTAATTAACTAAACCTTGAATCCTTGAGAAGCATGCCTAAGTATTGGAGTAATTGTTTGAATGAATGCATGAGTGAATGAATTGAGGTATGTATTGAGCATGAAATGAAGTAGTTGAGACTAGTACTCATCGTAGATGAAATTTGCAACCATAGGCAGTTTTAATATTTGCTACCCGATACCTTCAAAACCAAATCAAGAAGAGACCGACATCACCAATCACTATTACACCAACGAACAGTGTCAGGTCATCCGACCAGGTATGATTTTTTAAAGGAATACCTAACACCCGAAGCCCAGATTTCAATCATCCGACGATGCAACGAACTAGGAACGGGTCCAGGAGGATTTTATACACCCGAATTCCCCGGTGGAGCGAAGATGAAGCTGAAGATGATGTGCTTGGGAAGGATTGGAATCCTTATACCAAGACATACCAAAAGACATGAATACAAGATGGAGCGACGCCACCGACAATACCCCCAAGAATTTCAAACACTTGTTACACAAGTAGTAGAATTCGCACAACAATGTGAAAATGATCCGATCCCCGTAATCGAAGCGGACCTTTGTATCGTCAACTTCTATGAGGAAGAAGGACGAATTGGGTTACACTAAGAACGGATGAGACAGCGGAATCTCTTGAACAAGGAGTGCCCGTAGTGTCTTGGTCCATTAGTGATGATGCCGTATTTTTGTATAGCGAGCAGAAGCGTGTGGACCGCGCAGAGAAATTCGTATTGAGATCGGAGATGTCCTAATTATGAGTGGAAAATCTAGGATGCTGTATCACGGGATCAACAAGATCAAGTTGACTACTGCACGCACCGCCGACAATAATCAATGCCACACACATGAAACCATGACGCCTGAACCTTACCTTTAGGAAGTATTAAATTCATAGTATCGTGTAATGTATTAGTAACGTGTATTAGAGACACGGTATGTATGATGGATGGTTTATCAATAAAGAGTAGTGTTGATTTAAATTCTACTTGTGTTCACCATCATTACTTATGAACTTGTGACTTCAATAGGTTGTGGACTCGGTACCGAAGGTAACCTGAGTATCCTCACCGAAGCACAAGTCGGTAAAAGCGGCACCATCTTAACGGGAACCTTCCCAGTGAACGGAATTGAAGCCTCAGTGTTATTTGACTCCGGCGCCTCTCACACCTTCGTATCACCATCTTTCGCGAAGAGGTTGGGGCTAGATGCGGATGAGTTGCCAAACTTCTTGGTTACTCTCCCGTCGAAGGAGCGAATACGATGTACCAAATACTATAAATCAGCCACGATCCAAATCAAAGGTGAAACGTTTCCCATCTCCTTCATCGAGTTTAATGGGTTGGGATTCGACGTAATAGTCGGAATGAATTGGTTGGAGTGGCACAAGGGGCGAATCCTCTACGCCGAGCATTGATTGCTGCTCAAGAGTCCTTCTAGGGTTGCCGTATCTTACCGCTAGAGACCGAGAGAGCCTTCGACCACAATCATCTCCGCTATGGCCATGTACCGGGAGCTCAGAAGGGCCATGAAGTGTATTTGTGTTATGTACAAGACCTGGAGAGAGATCCAGAGTTGAATCCCGAAGCACCAATTGTATCTGAATTCTCTGACGTATTCCCTAAGGAGCTACCTGGTATGCCACCTCGAAGAGCAGTAGAGTTTGAGATTGACCTCTTGCCAGGTACTGGTCCCATTGCTAGGGCACCGTACCGTATGACACCTGCAGAAATAACAGAGTTGAAAGAGCAGTTACGTGACCTACTCGACAAAGGGTTCATACGCCCGAGCGTATCACCCTGGGGAGCACCGGTCCTCTTCATGAAGAAGAAGACGGTAGCCTCCGACTTGTATTGACTACCGTGAGTTGAATGCGGTTATAGTCAAGAATACATACCCATTTCACGCATCGCGACCTATTTGACCAGCTGAAAGGAGCCTCAGTCTTCTCCAAGATCGATCTCCATTCTGGGTATCATCAGATTGCCATCAGAGAGCAAGACATTGAGAAAATGGCATTCCGCACCAGATATGGCCATTATGAATTCACAGTCATGCCATTCGGTTTGTCAAACGCACCAGCAAAGTTCATGGACTTAATGAATCGACTATTCAGTGAACAGTTAGACACTTCAGTTGTTGTATTTATCGACGATATCCTTGTGTACTCCAAATCAGCAGAAACATGAAATTCATTTGAGGAAAGTACTTGAGACACTACGCGAGAACCAGCTGTATGCGAAGTTCTCCAAATGCGAGTTCTGGCTAGATCAAGTATCATTCCTTGGTCATGTCATCTCGAGCGCAGGCATTTCAGTTGACCCTTCTAAGATAGAAGCTGTACGATCATGGCCTAGACCAAGACTGTTACCGACATTAGGAGCTTTCTTGGTCTAGTCGGTTACTACCGGAGATTTGTAAAGGACTTCTCGAAAGTCGCTAAGCCCATGAATACACTGATGAAGAAAGATGCACCATTTGTATGGACAGACGAGTGCGAAGTATCATTCCAGAGCCTAAAGGACTCATTGACCTCAGCGCCCATCCTTACTCTTCCAGAGGGTACAGAGGGATTTGAGGTATATTGTGATGCATCAGGCAAGAGAATGGGATGCGTACTCATGCAGCATGGCAAGGTTGTAGCTTACGCCTCCTACTAGCTGAAAAAGCATGAGGAGAATTACCTGACTCACGACTTAGAGCTAGGAGCCATTGTCTTCGCCTTGAAGATATAGCGACACTATCTCTATGGGGTAAGCATCACCATCTACTTCGACCACAAGAGCTTACAGTATGTATTTACGCAGAAAGAGTTGAATTTGAGACAGAGAAGGTGGATGGAGTTTCTTTCAGACTACGACATCAACCTGCAGTATAAAGAAGGGAAGGCAAACATTGTAGCCGACGCCTTGAGTCGTCGAGCACACTCGCTCCATTCGCTACTCGCTTCTTCTAGCTTGATTGACGAGGTGCGAGACGCTCAGTTGAGCGACCCTTACCTGACCGAAATCAGATAGAAGATCACAGATGGTACATTTGAGAAGAAGAAATACGATTTTAAGTTGCATGAAGATGGTCTGATTCGGCTAAATGGCAGGCTATGCGTCCCCCGAAGCAATGTTGAGCTAAGGGATCACATCCTGCGAGAGTCACACAGTTCTACATTGTCAGTTCACCCAGGAGCCTCCAAGATGTACAAAGACATGAAGAGGTACTTCTGGTGGTCTGGAATGAAATCAGATGTGATGGAGTATGTATTGAGATGCTTAACATGCCAGAAAGTGAAGTTTGAACATCGTAGACCGGGCAGAATGGTACAATCGATGCCAATTCCGGAGTGGAAATTTCACGATATCTCCATGGATTTTGTTGTAGGACTCCCACCTGCCAGGGGAGGACTCAACATGATCTGGGTTGTAGTCGATCGCCTCACCAAGGTTGCCAGATTCATACCGATGAAGGACACCTGGAAGGTAGCGAAGCTCGCAGAGCTATTCGACAAGAGATTATCAGACACCACGGAGTCCCGAAGACCATAGAATTGACCGCGACACCAGATTTCTTTCGAGATACTGGAGAGCTACACGGGAAGCGTTGGGTATAGAATTGAAGTTGAGTACCGCCTTCCATCCACAGACCGACGGTCAGACAGAAAGGACCATCCGGACACTGGAGGACATGCTTAGGGCATGTGCCTTAGATTTTCAGGGGAGTTGGTTAGATAAGCTTCATCTTATCGAGTTTTCATACAATAATAGCTATCATGCTTCGATTAAGATGTCGCCTTTCCAAGCCCTATACGGTAGACCTTGCCGTACACCGTTGTGTTAGGATGAGTCAAGTGAAGCGGTTATCATAGAACCGGAGTATTTAGAACAAGTCCAAGCGGAAGTGCAACAAATCCGAGCCAATATGAAGGTAGCCCAAGATAGATAGAAATCCTATGCGGATGTGCGACGACGCGACCTTGAGTTTGCCGTGGGCGACCAAGTTTTCCTGCGCGTTTCTCCTATGAAGGGTGTATTCCGTTTTGGCCAGATGGGCAAGCTGAGCCCAAAGTTTGTAGGTCCGTACACTATCACCGAGAGAGTTGGATCTGTAGCCTATAGGTTAGCTTTACCTGAGGACTAGGGGCGTGTCCATAATGTCTTTCATGTGTCACAACTGAAGAAGTACATCGCCGATCCTTCTCTTGTTGAAATACCCTAAATCTAATTAATACCTTAAACTATTAAATAATGGAGAATTGATCTAGAAACAGATCATTTTAGTTAAGCATGCTAAGCTATGCATTCAAACGTTACGTAAATTAATAGTACTACGCGTGCACATGCAAACCCACGCATGCAAATGCCACGTAAAAATAGTCGTTTTACCATAAACGCTAACTGGCATAATTTTACTAAACATATTCGTACAAATGTTCATGTACGATTATTAACAAGGATCAAACTTCATGCATAACTAGCTCGATAGAAAGAGCGTCAACAAGAAAAGAACAATACCAACGTGTATACAAACGAGCAACGTAAATACTTTACGAATGCCTAAGCATCTATAAATGCTACAATAAATTGAAATACACATTTAGATAAATGTAACAACTTATGTTACACCTATTGTATATATTATGAGGATATAATAACTCATCAAAGGTCAAAGATGCGCACTAAACATCTTGACAAGAAGAACGTTCGTAAAACGCCTTAGAAACATGCGATTAAGCATGACCTTGTATGACCTTCTAAAACTCAAACCAAATGGTCATACCCTCATTATATGACTATACAAACATAGTCCCTAGGCTATATCTAGTCAGAAACGCAAAACGCTCGGGAGTGCTCACGCACGCCCCTTAAAGCACGAAAAGCCCGGAGAGGTGCCGAGGCGGCACGAACTCCTATAAAATTCATTCCTAGAGTTCCTAACATCATTAATAATCATTCTAAAGAGAACCCAAGAGCTAGTTTCTCAAAATTCAACAAAATCCTCGGGGAGTTTCCTTAACGCTCCTTTTTGCCTCGGGAGTGTCCCGATAGCCCGAAAATTATGTCATGAGTTGATGTAACCTCATATAACTCAATGTAACACCTTAATATATCATTATTTACTATAATAAATGTTTATAAACACTTGGAACTCATAAGGATAACTTATTTCTTAAAATATCCTTAGAGCACAAAAACGCACCTTCGGGTGTCACTAAAACGCGTTTTACGCAATTACCTTGTAGTTTTTGACATGCCACGAATTGGGAATCTTAAATGGGGATGAATTGACCCTCTAAATCAATTAAAGGCAGTGTCAAACAAGGAGCTCTATAGGGGCCGATTTTCTACCTAAAAACTTGTATAAAATTTGCATTTAAAACTTGTAAAAGGCATAGAACATGGTGACTCACCTTCCCATGTGCTATAATACTTAATGGAAAAAGAATTTAGGTCTCATTTTACCTCCATGCTGTCGAAATTCTGCAAGGAAACAAGGCCATGTTAGCTAGACAAGAATAAAAATGATTGAAGCAAAAAGTAGATCTAGAATCTACTTTTTGATTTCTAAATGTCAAGTGACAACTCCATGCTTGTCTAAGCCATGTTAGTGCCGATTGAAGAGGCCTAAAGACAGCTCCAATTCGTGGGTAACCAAGGGGGAAAGAAGACAACATTCAAACATTGAAAAATCAAAAGAATAAAGCCTTACCTACCTTACCTTGTCATTTAGCTTCCAGAATTTCTTCCACCTTGCATCTCCTTGTAACATGGACGATTGGGTACCTTAATTTAGGGAATTTGGAGCCTAATAAACTAAAGGAAAACAATTAACAAATCATGACCTAACATGCCATATGATAATGTCTAGAATAAACAAGTCAAATTACCAAAATTCAAGCTTAACCATACAGTTGCATCTCCATTCCTTTCACACATTGCAACCGGTTGGTAAGGCTCCTCTCCTCTCCTCTCTTCTCCTTCATCTTCTTCCTTTGAAGCTCCTAAGTCTATTAATGGAGTTTTAACTTCTGTCTTCATCGTTAAGGTAATTTCCTAGCATTTCTTTGTCAAGCCTTGAAGCAAAACTTTCCTAGCATAACAACAAGGGCTCGGCATCAACTAATACTCCAAGGAGGTTATCTAAATCAACATTAATCCAAGGAGCATCTCAAGGTTACCTTAAGGTATTTTTCATGCTTGAAAATCCTTAAAGCACATTTTTATGTGTAACCGATTTCTACCTCTTCTAAGGTTCTTTTCTTCTTCATTTTCATGAAGGAAAGTTTGTTCTTCATCATCTTAAGTGAGCCGAAATTCTAGGAGAAAAGCTTAAGGTAAATTCTTGGAAAACTACTTACAAATCTACTTAAGATCTTTGTTAAAGATCTAATTCCTAAACTCCTTCACTTGTTGCATAAGAACCGAAGTGGAGCATCAAAATTCCTTTGGAGAAAGCTTGGAGATTCAAGAAGTTCAAGCACTTAACCACCTTTATTAAGAAGTAAGTTTACTAAGCTAATCTTTATGTTTTAAGCTTGGTTAAGCTTCTAAAAAAATTATACAAAAATTATGTACATCTCCTAGGGTATCTAAAACCGAAACCATATGGTATAATATATCAAAAATATAATCTATAACATATATGGAAAATATTTACCTTAAGACACATTTTTGTGTCACAAAATTTATCTATGTAAGTACAAATGCAAGCCGAATTGTCAAGGGCAAATATGCTCTATTTTGAGCTAAGAATCAATATAAGACATTACAATAATTTTACATGAGTTATATGACTCATATGAATTTATGTATAATTATTTTGACATATAAATCCACTTTTATATACTATATGGTAACTATTTAATTATGGCCGAATGGTCTAAGTGAAAAATAGGTTTTAATGAGCTACTTATGTATATAAACTTATATTATAAAGTTTGGAGAGTTAAAAATATTTTATTAGTGCTTAAATGGCTAATTAATTAATTATGTGGCTTAAATGAAATTTTACAAAGTTGGTGTATATACCATAAAAGCGCTTCCTTGGGATAATTATGACATAATATAAGGTTAGGAATTAGGTTTATGAATTTTAGATAATTTAAACAAGTGTTAAAATAACAATTTATAAAGTTTTGGGCAATTTTGTAATTTATAAAACTTATTATGAAAAGTTGGAGTTTACTAAGGGGCGAATCCATAATTAAGAGAATTATAAAGTACACTTCCAAAATTTAGAGGAATTAAATATTTAAACTATAGTTTATAAGATTAAGTAACTATTATAAAGTTTTGGGGCTAAGTTGTAATTTTTGGAAAGAATGGTGTAAAGCTGAGATTTATATAAGTTTACGGGTAAATTAATGTATTAAGTATAAAATTTGACCTTGGTCAAAATGTTGACTGAAAACTTTGGGTTAAAATGATTTATGACATGAAATATTAAGTTTATAAAAGTTTTGGGGTGATTATGTGATTTATAAGAGTTTAACTATAAAACCGGATCTGATATGGGGCGAAAGCATAATTTGTAGAAATATAAATGTCCACTTGGTAATTAAGGAAATTAAGTATTAAAACTATAGTTTATAAGTTAATATGTAACTCATATAAAGTTTTTGAGGTAAAGATGTAATTATAAGAAACTACATGGCATAGCCGAAAATAAATGTGACTAATTGGTGACTTATTAAAGTTATGGTGTTCCAATAATAATTACCAAATTTATAGTGGTAGTTTAGTGAACTAATTAATTAAGAAAATAAAACTACGTATTATAATGTATTTTGGAGTATAATGTAAAGTTTATGAAATAAAAAAAAAGGTTATAATATAATAACCGAAAAGTATGATGTATCTATGGGATTAAAAATATTTGTAGGACCTATATGGATATTTAAGGAATTTAGAAAAGAAAATTATGATTTAAGGATTTATGGAATTAAAACTATACAATATACAAGTACAAGTAATTTACTTGTAAAAAAATATTATTTGGGGTTAGATTGTGACTAATAAAAGATATGGGAATAATATGTCCATGTGTGACAGGTGAATATAATTTGAGGATTGATTAAGTGGATATGCCATTTAGGAAATTATATATAAGTATCATAAACAATACATGTGTATAAAATATATACATTTTAGATTTCCAAGTAAATCGGAAGGAAATGAATATAAGGAATTTAATGTGGAAACGCCAAATAAAATTTGGAGTTATAGATATTTAAAAGCAAAGTTAAGAGGAGAATTAATTAACAAACGACCAATAAATGTCATTGATAAAATTATAAATTATTATGTCACTTGGACAATGGTAAAACATGTAACATAAATGGTACATGAATATATAGTTAAATACATTAAAGGATTTAAAGATAAGTCAAAAGAAATAACAAATAAGTTATACATCCAATCATGAGGTAATTAAAAGAAATTACCACACAATATAAGTCTTATAAATTAGGACTACATGTTTTGGAAATATATAAATACCTTAATTAATAATAAGGGTAAGAGGTTAAAGAAACTACTAAGTATAAAGAAATAAACCTCATAGGAAATAACGAATATGAAGTCGTTTCATGAATCAATAAAATTATTATACGAGAGTTACATAAATTAAACTCTCAGATTAATCCTATTCTAGGACATTGTTTGACCAGACGTTGACCGGGAACTAAACAAGTACAGTCTACGGTGAACAGTATGGGATTCTTGCAACCTATTTGCTACCGGATTACACCGGCTTGTGTGCTATCTGTTGTTTGAAATAATGACCAAGATAATTGCATGTAAGATGTTGTATTACTCTTGTGCACTGTTGTGTTGCTTTACTTGCGTGAATGATACTAACTATAACGTGTATGTCCCACGCATACAACACTACATTACCAGTGGATTAAATACCTGCGTTTTATCATACCGAGAACTTGCACTCAAGTTTCTCACTAACTTCACTTTATAACAAACGTCGTTATCCTAAACGTGATAATCGATAATACACATTGTGTTCTTGATTAACGTCCTTATGTGACATCTTACAAATTCTATACTACGTGAAGCGAGGAGCCCAGTTGGATCTGGCCATGCATGCTACTGGAGCTGTACCTGTCACAGGTCGTCTCCTATACAATTTACATCGCGACGGGAGTTTTGGGTGCACTATGTCACTCACTGGCAGCGTACCGGAATAGTTCAAGTGGGGAGGAAGACTTTATTCCTCTCGAGGGTTCGATTCCCACCTCTTTTAAGTGCAGGAGTTAACTACGTTATCTTCTGAGGGACTAATTACCCACCTTTCTTTTTTAACGAGGTCACTATACCTCCACTATATTGACATACTCATATACACCTGTCAGTCCCACTGTGTGGACCCGACAACTATTAAAAGATTACAGATCACCTAACTCGACCTTCTGAAGTCTTGTTCTGTGTGACATTGTTGTCCTTGTATGGATACTTGTTATGATTATGGCATGATGCTTGTTTACAGCTTTATAAAAATGAACTGCATGTATTCGACAATGTAGTTGGTATGGCCCAGTAGTCGATGGGCTGCACGTTTTCCATACCAGCGTTGTTTGCTGAGCCCCTTTGGGGGCACCCCCATTTTTCAGGTACCTGAAGTTGAAGAGATTACCCGACCGAGTGTAGGTGGGGTAGAATTAAGACAGGGGATTATTATTACCGGAAGCAATTTACAGTACTGTATCTTTACTATTGGTTTTGTTATTTTAAAAGGTTTGTTTTCTGCGCTCAGACCGCATCATTTGTAAGTTATGTTGGAGTTAGCCTTGTTAGTCACATGGGTGACTAGCGGCGTTGTAGCACCACCCGTTGTTATGTATATATTTTCCGCTGCATTCCCAGTTATCTTTGGGAGCTATCATTGTACAGGTTATTGGATTTCGGGTTGGGGTGTTACAAAAAGTGGTATCAGAGCGTAGTTGCGCTCTGAGATCTGATGTAACACCCCAACCCGAAATCCAACAATCTGAACGGCGATCACTCCCAAATAAAATACAACTGCAGCGGAAATAAATACAACAACCGGGCGGTATTACAATGCCGTTGGCCACCCTTGTGACCAACAAGGCTAAGTCCAAATACAATCTCCAAAGTCACGGTCTGAATACGTATACAATCCGAGATACTAGGAATCAAACTCTAATGTAAAATACTTAAGTAAAAATAAGTAACTATAAGAAGACTCCCATAGCTTGAATCTACCCCACCTACACTCGGTGTGGTAATCTTCTCAACTTCAGGTACCTGAAAAATGGGGGTGCCCCCAAAGGGGCTCAGCAAACAATGCTGGTATGGAAAACGTGCAGCCCATCGTCTACCGGGCCACACCAACTACTTTGTCGAACACATGCAGTTCATTTTTATAAAGCTGTAAACAAGCATAGTCTGATAATAACAAGTATCCATACAAGGACAATAATGTCACATAGAACAAGACTCAGAAGGTCGAGTTAGCTGAACTGAATTATCTGATAGCTGTCGGGTCCACACAGTGGGACTGACAGATGTATAAAAGTATATCAATATAGTGGAGGTATAGTGACCTCGTTAAGATTGAAAGGTTGGGTATAAAAACCCCAGGAGATAACGTAGTTAAACCCTGAACTGAGAGGCGTGGGGAATAGAATCCCACTAGAGGAATGAAGTCTTCCTCAAACTGAAGGGCATTAGAAACCCGGAAGGAATAGAGTCTTCCTCCCAACTGAAAGTTCCGTCGCGACGTAGATAGGAGACGACTGAGACAGGTACAGCCTGTAGCATGCATGGCCAGATCCAACTGGGCTCCTCGTTCTCGTAGTATAGAATTGTTAATGTCATATAAAGACGTTAAACAAGAACACAATGTGTATTGTCAATTATCACGTTTAGGATAATGACGTTTGTTATAAAGTGAAGTTAGTGAGAGACTCGAGTACAAGTCCTTGGTATACTGAAGCGCAGGTATTTAATCCACTAGTATAGTAGTGTTTGTATGCGTGGGACATACACGTAGTAGTCAGCATCATTCACGCACACAAAATAATACAACAGCGCACAAGAGTAAACAACATTTTACATTAATTATCTTGGTCGTTAATTCAAACAACAGATAGCACACAAGCCGGTGTAATCCGGTAGAAAACAGGTTGCGAGAATCCCATACCGTTCACCGTAGACTGGACTTGTTTAACTCCCGGTCAACGTCTGGTCAAACAAAGTCCTAGATTAGGATTAACTGAGAGGGTTAATTTATGTTACCCTTATATAATAATTCTATTGGATCTTTCAACAAATCTCGTATTTGTTATTTCATGTGAGGTTTATTTCTTTTAATTACCCCATGATTTAATGTATAACTTATTTGTTATTCCTTTTTGATTTATTTATAAATCCTTTAATGTACATATATGTATTCATATATTCATGTACTATATTTGTTGTTTATTTTAATTGTCTAAGTGACGTAACAACTTATAATTTTCTTAACTATATTTAAATGTCTTACAATGACATGATATCCTTATAATCTCATTATTCTCCTTTTTGTCATGAATATTTATTGTTTTCCTTTAACTTCCTTATAACTATATAAGCCATAGTTCTAATTCCATAATTCCTTTAATTAAAATTCTTTCTTCTAATTCCTCAAAATATCCATATGGGACTTATATTTATTTAAATCTAAATTCTTACCCTTATATTTCGGTTATTTACAAAACAGCCACATTAATTCATGAACTTTATATTTAAATCCTAATCTCATTATATTATAGAGTTTTAACTTCTTATTTAGCTAAATTACATAGTCACACTAATATTTTAGTATATAGCTTTTAAGTACTATAACTTTCAAAAATAACAACCTAGCCCCTTAAATTCTCGGCAATAATATTTTATTTCCCATAATTACAATTTAACCACAAAACCTTATAAACTTTGCATAATGCCTTATAAACTATAGTTTTAATTTTAATTCTCCATAAATGCCGAATATATATATACAAATTCTTAAATTACCAAACTAACCCCAAGTAATTCGGCTTTGGTCTTGAACTCTCCATTAATTACATTTTCACCCCAAAATTTTATAATAACTTCTTAATGACCTATAAACTAAAGTCTAAATATATAATTCCTCAAAATTTCAAAGGTGAGCCTAATAAATCTCTTAATTATGAATTCGCCCCTTTTTATGTCTAAACTTTTCATAACAACTTTTATAAATTCATAATGCCCAAAACTTAATAAAATGTTATTTTAACACTTGTTTAAATTATCTAAAATTCATAAACTTAATTCCTAACCTTATATTATATTATAATTTCACCAAATACCCCTTAGCTCTCGGCTTTCACAATATATACACTAAATTTGTAAAATTACATTTAAGCCACTTAACTTAATTAATTTGCCATTTAAGCACTAATGAAAATATTTTTAGCTCACCAAACTTTGGATATAAGTTTTATATACCTAAGTAGGTCATTAATACCTATTTATCAATTAGTACATTCGGCCATATTTATTTGGTGACCATATAGTATATAAAAGTGGACTTATATGTCATAATAATTATACATAAATTCATAGGAGTTATAAACTCATGTAAAAATTATTGTAATGTCTTATATAAATTCTTAGCTCAAAAATAAGCATTTTTGCCCTTGATAATTCGGCTTGAATTAATATGTAACATGACTAAATTTTGTGACACAAAAATGTGTCTTAAGGTAAATATTTTCTATATAAGTTATAGATTGTATTTTTGGCATATAATACCATATAGTTTCGGTCTTAATAAACCTAGGAGATGTACATAATTTTTGTATAATTTTTAGAAGATTATCAAAGCTTATAACATAAAGATTTACTTAATAAACTTACTTCTTAACAAAGGTGGTTAAGTGCTTGAACTCCTCTTGAATCTCCAAGCTTTCTCCAAGGAAATTTTGATGCTCCACTTCGGTTATATGCAAGTGGTGTAGGAGTTTTAGGAGTTAGATCTTGAATAAAGATCTTAAGTAGATTTGTAAGTAGTTTTACAAGGATTTACCTTAGACTTTTCTCCTTATGAATTCGGCACTCCTAAGGTGAATGAAGAACAAATTTTCCTTCATCAAAATGAAGAAGAAAGGAACCTTAGAAGAAGTAGAACTTGGTTACACATAAAAATGTGCTTTAAGGATTTTCAAGCATTAAAACTACCTTAAGATAACCTTGAGATGCTCCTTGGATTAATGTTGGTTTGAACAACCTCCTTGGTGAACTAAGTGAGGCCGAACTCTTGTTGTTATGCTAGGAAGAGTTTTGCTTCAAGGTTTGACAAGAAATGCTAGGAAATTACCTTAAAGATGAAGATAGAAGTTAAAACTCCATTAATGGACTTAAGAGCTTCAAAGGAAGAAGATGAAGCAAGAAGAGAGAGCTAGGTAGCTTACCAATTCGTGGATGAAGAGGGCAAGGAGAAGAATGAGACTCACGAATTGTATAAGGTAAGAAAATGCATTTGGAATTTGATTTTGCTTTGTCAATTTTTTAATGTCAAATGACTTTACTTTTCCTTAGTTTATTACATGGTTATTGGCTCAATAAATGCCCATGTTCTCTGCATAATTTCGTGCATGTGGTGTGTGACAAGGCAAGAGTTGGAAAACATGATTGTGAGCTAGAAGACAAGGAAATTTAGGTAAGTTTGTTCTTTTGATTTTTCTATGTTAGGCTTGTCTTCTTCCTCCCTTGTAGACTCACGAATTGAAGGGTCAAATGGGTGTCTTAATAGACATTGAAGAGCCAAGGACAAGCATGTTAGGTCACATGGAAAAGAAGGAATCAAGAAAAGTGAATCCTAGATCTACTTTTTGCCTTTTCCCATTTGTTTTTGTTCTAGCTCACATGGCCTTATTCCATGGCCTAATTTCGACAGCTTGATGGTCAAATGAGACCTACATACTTTGACATTAAGTAATATAACACATGGGAAGGTGAGTCACCATGTTCTATGCCTTTTATAAACTTTTAATGCAATTTTTATACTAGTTTTTGCTCTCAAAATCGGCCCCTATAGAGAGTCTTGTTGACTAGTCACACCAACTGATTTAGAAGGTCATTTTAACCCTATTTAATATTACCAATTCGTGGCATGTCAAAAACTACAAGGCAATTGCGTAAAACGCGTTTTCGTGACACCC
This sequence comes from Limonium bicolor, assembly GCA_023374045.1. Classification (NCBI taxonomy): domain Eukaryota; kingdom Viridiplantae; phylum Streptophyta; class Magnoliopsida; order Caryophyllales; family Plumbaginaceae; genus Limonium; species Limonium bicolor. Next base: position 275,384,553 of record CM041778.1, read on the forward strand.
GAAGGTGTGTTTTTGTGCTCTAAGGAAATTTTGGGAACAAATTGTTTTTATGAGTTCCAAGTGTTTTTAAACACTTATTATAGTAAATAAACATATATTAAGATGTTAAATTGGGTTATATGGGGTTATATCAACCCATGACATAATTTACGGGCCATCGGGACACACCCGGGCAAAAGGAGCGCTAAGAAATCCTCCTGTTGTTTTTGCTGAATTTTGAGAAACCACTTCGTGGGTTCTCTTTATAATGGTTAATAATGATGTTAGGAACTCAAGTAATTAATTTTATAGGAGTTCGTGCCACCTCGGCACTCCTCCGGACTTTTCGTGCTTTAAGGGGGCGTGCGTGAGCACTCCCGAGCGTTTTGCGTTTTTGACTGAATATAGCTTCGGGAATATCTTTATATATTCATATAATAATTGTATGACCATTTGGTTTGAATATTAGAGGGTCATACAAGGTCATGTTTGACCATATGCTTCTAAGGCGTTTTAGCGTTTATGGAGAAACGACTGTTTTTACGTAACGTTCTCATGCGTACGTGAAATGATTTATAATAGGATTATTTTCCATTAAATAATGGTTTAATAATATTAATTTGATTTGGGGTATTTCATCTGAATACAACCGAAATTAACATTGGGTTACAGGGTGTGTGATAGAACAGTGAGGAGTAGAAAGTTATTTTTACTTGGTCCGCCGAAGGGCGTTAATAACTGTTCAAACTTACAGTAACTACAAACTATGACCTGCCTAAATAACGAGCAGATGTCATGAAAAGGAATACATTAATTAAAACAAATACTTAAGACTACTTGAACTGGCGAAAGGGTTGTGGAAGACCGTACGACGCCAACTGTCATCTACACGAGAGCTGACAACAAATAACAGTGACACTATGCCGATGATAACCAGAAAGACTGACAATACCGCCAAGTATACAGTGATGATGGAGGAAAAGTATATCTCAATGGACATAAATTGCATGATGATCCAACCTGCATGGCGCACTTGCTACAACAAGTGCTACTCCAGTAAACCAAATAAAAGAGAACGAAGACCTGCGCGGAGAAAGAAAACACTGAAATTTATGGGATACCCAGGCACTGTGCTTGCTGCCCAGTGCAGGACTGGAAGATCTTACAATTCCTTATTAACCTCACAAGAAAATCGTGCGAAACCCTGAAATATGACTATAAAGTGTAGTCCTACAAAAATAACCAATGACAAGAAAAGCATAACAGAATCTCAACATATATAAACATCCAAAATAAATAAACATGGGATGTAATACCTGCTCAATTACCAAGGGTCTCAGCTAGTGTCATTACAGTGACAATGCTGGGCTCCTAATAAACAGTGAGAAAAGAACAAACTTTAAATCTATATTTTCAGAAGTCAGGAAAAATACTTCCTTAGTAATGCCAAGTGCTACATATATATATATACATATAATTGGGAGGTTATTAACCTAAGACTTTTGAGGGATATTGATATATTTTCAGAGGGATAAGTATCATAAAATATACCTACCCTATTTTGAGGCACATGTCCTACTCTATCCTTATGGATTTATACGAGCATATGTCTTTTATGATAGCTCCATTTGGGAATGTAAGTAAAGAACGCATGAGAACAAATAAAGTTACCTCCCAAAGTAATATAAATTTTTATATGATTATAGTAACAAATAACTCTCTATGGAGTAAGCTATACTAAGAGTTTGAATTGGATATGCACCAAGGGTGAGTGGAAGTTAAACTTTTAAGGGGGGAGAACATACCCCTTGACTTGTAACAAGCGTATTACACGTGAACTTTCCTAACAAATATATCAATCTCTATGATTAAAATCCTCTATTTTATACACCTAAGCAACCTATTTTTGGAAGCCATTGAGTTTGTGGATTAACCACGTTTCTAATTGAGAGAAACAAACAATAAGTTTTGATTGTCTTGTCACCAAACCGTAGGATTCAAACTGGGAACCCCTAGTTTGGAATGGTACTAATATTAAAAGATATTTAACCTAGGTTGAACATATGATTCACCTGATCCATGGAGTTTAAATGTAACAAGAAAAGGCCAAGCTTTAAGGCGGAGGGATTAATACTTTATGGAACCCTAACTGTAGAATGAGTTATAAAAACTTTTCTCGGAGTCTTATTCCAGATTTAGTAATAACTATAACTGTCTTTGTTCCAAGCAGTGATAACCAAAGTGTATGCAATAAACAAGCCCTGATGAGTTAAATACTAGATAAAGCCTTTTAAAGAGAAGAGTATGTCTCAAGGTATCCAAGTCCACAACTGAATTTATTGCTTTTATGATGGGTCCCAGGGTCAAATGATTGCTGAATATAATTAATAGACAATATGTGTCTAGATGTTTAATAAGAATTTATCTTTTGTGCCAAGAGGAAAAACTGGCTTCCCCGCTTGATGATTCGATCAAAGGGATTTAATTCCGAGGACTAAGGAATACACTAGTTTCAAGTGTAAGTTACAACAGTTACTAGGGTAGTTGTATAATAGTCAAGGAAGAATGTTGTAAACACATCATCACAAAGTCTTGATAAGATAAAATTTGGAAACTTGCAATTATGTGGTTGTTTGATATTTGACGTGGGAGGTCGAACTTGATCCTGGTCAGGTCAAGGGAAAACGAAACACAAAATGGGGTGGAGGGATAGTTCAACACTGACGCTGACCCCGTCAGAGTTGGATGATTCCTGAGACTCCCTACAAGTGGTCACAAATATCTCTATGATAGTAAGTATTTGTCCTTAATTTTAATATAAAAATTTGACTAATAAGTATTTGAGATGTGGAAGGTTTAAGTTAAGAGTTAAGTGGTCCAGGTTATCCTGAAGAGATTAAATACCTAAAACGACTCCGTGTTTGTCGGAAAAATAGTCAACTATGAAGGAAATACTAATTGTTATTATACCATAAGTCATGATAATAAGTTAAATATGAGATCAAGAGACATCTACCTATAATGTGAGTATTTACAAGCTACCTTCTAAGTTATGGCCTTATTGCCATCTGAAGGGAAGGATCGACTTTAAGTCTTTCTTTATAAATTCAAACCCAGTATATTAATGGGAACCCACCTATAAGAAACTTTATACTAATACTCACATGAGTTATTTTATAAACCGCAAGAACATGCGGAATTGTGAGAAAATTATACCTTGTTAGAAACCTTAACGGGAACCCTACTGTGGTATACTTAATGAAAAGACAATAAAGGATCGGGTATGTTCTACCGACAATTGGCGAATCGATAATAACAGGAAATCATCTATACTATAAACAAGATGCACGACTTGACCGTAGCTCATACTCTATATTGAGAATGGAAACCGAATATGGTGACAGTAAACTAAAATACCAGGATCACATGATGACGACCTGAAGACCAAGGAGTGGAACTTTAATATACCCTAGTATTTATACAGGACTCGAACGCCGATGGCTATAACTATAAGAGGTGACAAATAGAAGACAAACTCAAGACCAACAAGAATACTACAACTGTACATTTACAACGACTGAACCACTGAATGCATCAGCAACACCGACGAAGATGATGAACCCCACTATCAATGGAGAATTTACAATAGTAATCCAATCGGGTGAGAACCCATGGATGGAAGAATGCTTCAACTAAAACGTGCGAGATCTTATGGACTTGACAAGGAATAATCCTAAATTGGACAGGTAAGTAGTAATATATATCAAGAAGATACCCCATATGCGAAAGCAACTAGCGGGAGGAACACGAGAAAAGAATCAACTCTAATAAAGAGCAAGACGCCTCAGTAATATTGACGAGAAGAATCTTGGTGGAATCACCATCATGGGCAACTATCAGAAATAAGCATACAGGCACAAGCAATCAAGTGAAACTCGTGAAGAACTCAACGATGAAAAATCAAATGGAAAGTGAACTGTATTACAGTATATGCCACATGGAGGAAGAACCTCGTAGTAAATTTGCCCAAAAAGGACAATGGAAGATACATGACATGCGCTTGAGCATCACAGGATGGGTAAACTTTACAATATTATTGGAAGCCGACGTACAGTAATAAGATATACAATGAGGAATACCAACTATGCTGCAACTAACAGTTACTTAGAGACAAGATAATCGGGGGCAGTGGCATAACGCAGCACATCGATCCGACAGTCTAAACAAGACATGGAATAATATCGGCAACAACCAAGATGGTAAATCACCTTCACCCATACATACGGGATTCAAATATAAAAGCATGATAATGCATAGATTCTTAGGGGCAATACCCCGTAAACGGACAGAAGTCCAGTCAAGATCAACAATGACAATCAAACGAAAATAATGGTGAACACAACTCATCAACTCTACATGTGAACATAAAGAAACTTAAATATACCACCTATGAAGCGCATCTAAGACTATTTCAAAATGATTGAACATTACTTAATCAGAGTCGCGCAACGGAAGCGGGTGGTCCCATCAGTTAAAATTATTTATTGAGCTCTAGGGAAATGCAAAACGTATTTCACGTATCTTAACCAAAATATGTGCCATACCCACCTAGAATCTCACAGCCGAGAGGCTATCTTTTAAACTAATCATAAGTTTAAATAAGGGTGAAGATTGCACACTATTTACAGACAAGTTATGCTAGTCTAGGGTACGTGGGCGTACCCCTCTTTTAAGGGGGGGGGGGGGGGAGAGCCTACTGCGTTTTAGCATTTTTAGCATGGAAGTACACTTTCATTGTACTGTTGCACTGTGATTTGTTGTGAACAAGTATGACTTTGTGATTCTATGAACTCTTACTTGATGATGTGTACTACGTTACACTAGCGTGAATGGATTATGTGTACTACGTTACACTATATTGAAGCTACTTTGTTTTACATGATGATGTGTACTACGTTACGCTATATTGGAATGACTCCGTGTTTTGCATGATCTGTACTATGCTACACTACTATGAATGAATTACGTGCACTACGTTGCACTGCACTAAAGTTATTTTTGGTGATGACCTTTCATGCTCATTACACAGTATGTTATGATTGAATATATACTACGAACTTAAAAGTAGTGAAACTTGGGACTTGATCCCTAAAATAGAATTGAGTTGTGGATGCTTAGTGGAACATGATTCCCCACAACCATTTGAACTTAGATACGAGACTTCGGGGCGAAGTCCTTTTTAAGGGGGGTAGAACTATTAAATAATGGAGAATTGATCTAGAAACAGATCATTTTAGTTAAGCATGCTAATCTATGCATGCAAACGTTACGTAAATTAATAGTACTACGCGTGCACATGCAAACCCACGCATGCAAATGCCACGTAAAAATAGTCATTTTACCATAAACGCTAACTGGCATAATTTTACTAAACATATTCGTACAAACGTTCATGTACTATTATTAACAAGGATCAAACTTCATGCATAACTAGCTCGATAGAAAGAGCGTCAACAAGAAAAGAACAATACCAACGTGTATACAAACGAGCAACGTAAATACTTTACGAATGCCTAAGCATCTATAAATGCTACAATAAATTGAAATACACATTTAGATAAATGTAACAACTTATGTTACACCTATTGTATATATTATGAGGATATAATAACTCATCAAAGGTCAAAGATGCGCACTAAACATCTTGACAAGAAGAACGTTCGTAAAACGCCTTAGAAACATGCGATTAAGCATGACCTTCTAAAACTCAAACCAAATGGTCATATACTCATATATGACTATACAAACATAGTCCCTAGGCTATATCTAGTCAGAAACGCAAAACGCTCGAGAGTGCTCACGCACGCCCCTTAAAGCACGAAAAGCCCGGAGAGGTGCCGAGGCGGCACTAACTCCTATAAAATTCATTCCTAGAGTTCCTAACATCATTAATAATCATTCTAAAGAGAACCCAAGAGCTAGTTTCTTAAAATTCAACAAAATCCTCGGGGAGTTTCCTTAATGCTCCTTTTTGCCTCGGGAGTGTCCCAATAGCCCGAAAATTATGTCATGAGTTGATGTAACCTCATATAACTCAATGTAACACCTTAATATATCATTATTTACTATAAAATGTTTATAAACACTTGGAACTCATAAGGATAACTTATTTCTTAAAATATCCTTAGAGCACAAAAACGCACCTTCGGGTGTCACTAAAACGCGTTTTACGCAATTACCTTGTAGGTTTTGACATGCCACGAATTGGGAATCTTAAATAGGGATGAATTGAACCTCTAAATCAATTAAAGGCAGTGTCAAAAAGGAAGCTCTATAGGGGCCGATTTTCTACCTAAAAACTTGTATAAAATTTGCATTTAAAACTTGTAAAAGGCATAGAACATGGTGATTCACCTTCCCATGTGCTATAATACTTAATGGAAAAAGAATGTAGGTCTCATTTGACCTCCATGCTGTCGAAATTCTGCAAGGAAACAAGGCCATGTTAGCTAGACAAGAATAAAAATGATTAAAGCAAAAAGTAGATCTAGAATCTACTTTTTGATTTCTTAATGTCAAGTGACAACTCCATGCTTGTCTAAGCCATGTTAGTTCCGATTGAAGAGGCCTAAAGACAGCTCCAATTCGTGGGTAACCAAGGGGGAAAGAAGACAACATTCAAACATTGAAAAATCAAAAGAATAAAGCCTTACCTAACTTACCTTGTCATTTAGCTTCCATAATTTCTTCCACCTTGCATCTCCTTGTAACATGGCAGATTGGGTACCTTAATTTAGGGACTTTGGAGCCTAATAAACTAAAGGAAAACAATTAAAAAATCATGACCTAACATGCCATATGATAATGTCTAGAATAAACAAGTCAAATTACCAAAATTCAAGCTTAACCATACAGTTGCATCTCCATTCCTTTCACACATTGCAACCGGTTGGTAAGGCTCCTCTCCTCTCCTCTCCTCTCTTCTCCTTCATCTTCTTCCTTTGAAGCTCCTAAGTACATTAATGGAGTTTTAACTTCTATCTTCATCTTTAAGGTAATTTCCTAGCATTTCTTGTCAAGCCTTGAAGCAAAACTCTTCCTAGCATAACAACAAGGGCTCGGCATCAACTAATACTCCAAGGAGGTTATCTAAATCAACATTAATCCAAGGAGCATCTCAAGGTTACCTTAAGGTATTTTTCATGCTTGAAAATCCTTAAAGCACATTTTTATGTGTAACCGATTTCTACCTCTTCTAAGGTTCTTTTCTTCTTCATTTTCATGAAGGAAAGTTTGTTCTTCATCCATCTTAAGTGAGCCGAAATTATAAGGAGAAAAGCTTAAGGTAAATTCTTGGAAAACTACTTACAAATCTACTTAAGATCTTTGTTAAAGATCTAATTCCTAAACTCCTTCACTTCTTGCATAAGAACCGAAGTGGAGCATCAAAATTCCTTTGGAGAAAGCTTGGAGATTCAAGAAGAGTTCAAGCACTTAACCACCTTTATTAAGAAGTAAGTTTACTAAGCTAATCTTTATATTTTAAGCTTGGTTAAGCTTCTAAAAAATTATACAAAAATTATGTACATATCCTAGGGTATCTAAAACCGAAACCATATGGTATAGTATATCAAAAATATAAAATCTATAACATATATGGAAAATATTTACCTTAAGACACATTTTTGTGTCACAAAATTTATCTATGTTAAGTACAAATGCAAGCCGAATTGTCAAGGGCAAATATGCTCTATTTTGAGCTAAGAATCAATATAAGACATTACAATAATTTTTACATGAGTTATATGACTCATATGAATTTATGAATAATTATTTTGACATATAAATCCACTTTTATATACTATATGGTAACTATTTAATTATGGCCGAATGGTCTAAGTGAAAAATAGGTTTTAATGAGCTACTTATGTATATAAACTTATATTATAAAGTTTGGAGAGTTAAAAATATTTTATTAGTGCTTAAATGGCTAATTAATTAATTTATGTGGCTTAAATGTAAATTTTACAAAGTTTGGTGTATATACCATAAAAGCCGAGAGTAAAAGGCTTCCTTGGGATAATTATGACATAATATAAGGTTAGGAATTAGGTTTATGAATTTTAGATAATTTAAACAAGTGTTAAAATAACAATTTATAAAGTTTTGGGCTATTTTGTAATTTATAAACTTATTATGAAAAGTTGGAGTTTACTAAGGGGCGAATCCATAATTAAGAGAATTATAAAGTACACTTCCGAAATTTAGAGGAATTAAATATTTAAACTATAGTTTATAAGTTATTAAGTAACAATTATAAAGTTTTGGGGCTAAGTTGTAATTTTTGGAAAGAATGGTGTAAAGCTGAGATTTATATAAGTTTACGGGTATATTAATGTATTAAGTATAAAATTTGACCTTGGTCAAAATGTTGACCGAAAACTTTGGGTTAAAATGATTTATGACATGAAATATTAAGTTTATAAAAGTTTTGGGGTGATTATGTGATTTATAAGAGTTTAACTATAAAACCGGATCTGATATGGGGCGAAAGCATAATTTGTAGAAATATAAATGTCCACTTGGTAATTAAGGAAATTAAGTATTAAAACTATAGTTTATAAGTTAATATATAACTTATATAAAGTTTTTGAGGTAAAGATGTAATTATAAGAAACTACATGGCATAGCCGAAAATAAATGTGACTAATTGGTGACTTATTAAAGTTATGGTGTTCAAATAATAATTACCAAATTTATAGTGGTAGTTTAGTGAACTAATTAATTAAGAAAATAAAACTACGTATTATAATGTATTTTGGAGTATAATGTAAAGTTTATGAAATAAAAAAAAGGTTATAATATAATAACCGAAAAGTATGATGTATCTATGGGATTAAAAATATTTGTAGGACCTATATGGATATTTAGGGAATTTAGAAAAGAAAATTATGATTTAAGGATTTATGGAATTAAAACTATACAATATACAAGTACAAGTAATTTACTTGTAAAAGAAATAATATTATTTGGCGTTAGATTGTGACTAATAAAAGATATGGGAATAATATGTCCATGTGTGACAGGTGAATATAATTTGAGGATTTATTAAGTGGATATGCCATTTAGGAAATTATATATAAGTATCATAAACAATACATGTGTATAAATATATACATTTTAGATTTCCAAGTAAATCGGAAGGAAATGAATATAAGGAATTTAATGTGGAAACGCCAAATAAAATTTGGAGTTATAGTATATTTAAAAGCAAAGTTAAGAGGAGAATTAATTAACAAACGACCAATAAATGTCATTGATAAAATTATAAATTATTATGTCACTTGGACAATGGTAAAACATGTAACATAAATGGTACATGAATATATAGTTAAATACATTAAAGGATTTAAAGATAAGTCAAAAGAAATAACAAATAAGTTATACATCCAATCATGAGGTAATTAAAAGAAATTACCACACAATATAAGTCTTATAAATTAGGACTACATGTTTTGGAAATATATAAATACCTTAATTAATAATAAGGGTAAGAGGTTAAAGAAACTACTAAGTATAAAGAAATAAACCTCACAGGAAATAACGAATATGAAGTCGTTTCATGAATCAATAAAATTATTATACGAGAGTTACATAAATTAACACTCTCAGATTAATCCTATTCTAGGACATTGTTTGACCAGACGTTGACCGGGAACTAAACAAGTACAGTCTACGGTGAACGGTATGGGATTCTTGCAACCTATTTGCTACCGGATTACACCGGCTTGGGTGCTATCTGTTGTTTGAAATAATGACCAAGATAATTGCATGTAAGATGTTGTATTACTCTTGTGCACTGTTATGTTGCTTTACTTGCGTGAATGATACTAACTATAACGTGTATGTCCCACGCATACAACACTACATTACCAGTGGATTAAATACCTGCATTTTATCATACCGAGAACTTGCACTCAAGTTTCTCACTAACTTCACTTTATAACAAACGTCGTTTTCCTAAACGTGATAATCGACAATACACATTGTGTTCTTGATTAACGTCCTTATGTGACATCTAACAAATTCTATACTACGTGAAGCGAGGAGCCCAGTTGGATCTGGCCATGCATGCTACTGGAGCTGTACCTGTCACAGGTTGTCTCCTATACAATTTACGTCGCAACGGGAGTTTTGGGTGCACTATGTCACTCACCGGCGGCGTACCGGAACAATTCAAGTGGGGAGGAAGACTTTATTCCTCTCGAGGGTTCGATTCCCACCTCTTTTAAGTGCAGGAGTTAACTACGTTATCTTCTGAGGGACTAATTACCCACCTTTCCTTTTTAACGAGGTCACTATACCTCCACTATATTGACATACTCATATACACCTGTCAGTCCCACTGTGTGGACCCGACAACTATTAAAAGATTACAGATCACCTAACTCGACCTTCTGAAGTCTTGTTCTGTGTGACATTGTTGTCCTTGTATGGATACTTGTTATGATTATGGCATGATGCTTGTTTACAGCTTTATAAAAATGAACTGCATGTATTTGACAAAGTAGTTGGTGTGGCCCAGTAGCCGATGGGCTGCACGTTTTCCATACCAGCGTTGTTTGCTGAGCCCCTTTGGGGGCACCCCCATTTTTCAGGTACCTGAAGTTGAAGAGATTACCCGACCGAGTGTAGGTGGGGTAGAATTAAGACAGGGGATTATTATTACCGGAAGCAATTTACAGTACTGTATCTTTACTATTGGTTTTGTTATTTTAAGAGGTTTGTTTTCAGCGCTCAGACCGCATCATTTGTAAGTTATGTTGGAGTTAGCCTTGTTAGTCACATGGGTGACTAGCGGCGTTGTAGCACCACCCGTTGTTATGTATATATTTTCCGCTGCATTCCCAGTTATCTTTGGGAGCTATCATTGTACAGGTTATTGGATTTCAGGTTGGGGTGTTACACATGTCCTAGAGCCCGAGAGACTATCCATTGAGCCGACCCTGAGATATGTCGAAACTCCTGTGAGAATCCTTGATAGGAAGACCAGAGACACTCGCCATAAGTCCATACGAATGGTGAAGGTCCTATGGTCAAACCATGATGTCGAAGAAGCGACATGGGAGTTAGAAGACGCCATGAAGGCGAAGTACCCACAGTTATTCATAGACTAGATAGTCTAGCACTTACGGGTACGGGTACGGGTACGGGGCGTACCCCTTTTAAGGGGGGTAGAGCCTTTTTGCTTTTGCATTGCTTCGGGTTAGCATTGCATAGTTTGTGTGTACTGTAGTATGTTTTGATGGCACATGTAGTGCAGAATGTATTTGGTATGTATGTGTAATGTGTAGTGTATGGATGTGTATGTACAATGTGTAATGTATTGGTGTAATGTGTATTGTGAATTGCAGTTGTGTATTGTGTGATGGTATGAATTGGAAATGATGGATTGTGTATGTGGATTGTGTATGGTGCTTGAATTGTGTATGCTTGCAATGTGGAAGAAGTAAACACCTCATAGGTGGTAGTAAGACACATTATGGCAATTGGTTTGCCTAATGAGTAGAATTATTAAACCATTAACCTTGAGCAACTTTGAGGGCAAAGTTCCTTAAGGGGGTAGATTGAAATACCTCGTAATTAAAAATAGTGATTAATTAGGCTAATAAGTATTTTAGAAGCTTATCTACGTCTAAATAATCATGAGGGAACAAATCTCGAAGAAAACGGATCCTTAAAACGGATTAAAAACATAAATGAACCTTAAAGCACGTTTTTCGAGGAAACCAGGAAAACACAACTTTAAGCTGGTCAAATAGACTCGTAATAATCCAAATAGTCATTTTTAAACATTAATTAAGGTCTAGAACCAATAAAATTAATTAAACGAGAAAATTTCGAAAAACGGGTCCCGGAAGTGAGTAGTGCAAAAATTAGGAAGTTATGGGGTGTAAATGTAATAAAGCAAAAATGTGACCCTCCTTTGTAATATAGCAGCCGGTTCTTTAATTGACAGAGGGGGCACGTTTTGTTAGTGTAACACCCCATCTCAATCCAATCGTGGTTATCACAAACTTAACAACATATATACAAACATTGCAGCGGAATTAAATACACTCCAGGACCTTGCCACGGTCTGACTAACAGAAGATACCGAACATTAGTACTTACAATCCTTATTCATTTACATATCAATCTTACAATCTCCTTACATCCTATACAACTTACTAACATCTCATATCATTCACTAAACAAGTGTACAGACACTACTCGTACAACTAAAAGAAGACAACCCGAAGTAAATTCTACCCGATCCTACTCTCAGGATTGTCGCCTTCTGTCATTCACCTGCGAAATAAAAACAGCCCCCAAAGGGGGTCAGCAAAATTGCTGGTACGATCCTCTCATGGCCCCCAAGCTAACGTGGCTACGACGACTAATTGTCGATAGCATGGAGGTTGATTAGATGCACAACATAATAGAAAGTGCAATAAACAACAAGCCAAATATGAACAATTAAAGTTCAAACACAATGAATGACTTAAATGCGTTCCCTTAATTAGTGAGTCAATTATTTAACTCCTTAAGTTATGTTCCCTCTTAATCTCAGTCCAACCTTATCTTACCTCAATCTTATTCCTTATCTTAGTCTTAGAAAACAAACCATTCTTTAAATAGAAATGGTTGTACCTTATCTCAAACTTTATCTCAATTCTTAGGATGCAACCATTCTTTAAATAGAAATGGTTGTATCTTATCTCAAATCTTATCTCAGTTCTTATCTCAATTAAGTCAACCGTTCTTTAATTAGAATGGTTGTTCCTTAATTCATTGTTTACCTGTCGGGTCACACAACCCTAGCCAATGAGTTATCAGCTCCATTGGTTTACATAAACAATATTTGTTAGAATTAGTTGGGCATTTAGGTAGATCCCACCACATCATCTTAATTCTTCCTACCTTGGACTGGAAGTCCAATGTAGCTAAGCCGACAATCGACCCTAGGCAACAAGTTCGAAGACAAGTCCTTAAACGGAAGTCGGAACTGAATCAGGTACCGACCCCCTTTTCTTAACATGCATGACCGGAGTCAGTCCCGGATTCCTCACTTCCCCCAAGTTCCGGTTAGTAGAAAGTCTCAAGTCATTGTTTGATAGTTTGCCTCTTTCGGTTACTAAGAAAACAATACTGGGAGTGTACCTTAATCTCACACAATCCTTTACTAAACATTAGTTAGAAAGTTCTCATGGTAAGTTGTGTTAGTTTTCAAACAGCACACAACAATACAATAAACATAATATTCCGGTTGCATGCTTTATCTTGTTTAGTCGACACACATAAACAATTAGCACACAAGCCGAGGGACACCTCATTAGCAAGCAGGTCACAAGAAAGACTGTACCGTTCACCGTTGGTCGTTCGGTTGCTTACTCTCATCCGGAGTCCAAATTCTCAAACCCTAAAACATTGATCGAATTGGGTGGTTAATTACTTTTAATTAATCTAGCTTACTTAATCACTAATGATTCCCAACTAAATACCACTAAGTCATTGTAGTTTAAACTTAACCACTTATGTTACTTACTCCTCATTTTACCTCACACTTGTTCACACCTCCAATGGCCTTAAAACCCCACCAAACAACTCTTAACAACCTTATAATAACATTACCCAACAAGCCCCCTCCATTTACCACCTTAAAAACACATTTCATTTGTAAATTGGTCTGGTTTGGGACATGGTCCGGACCTAAGGTCCCGGACCAATGTCTGTTCTTACTCTCGGCCACATTTTAGCTATGGTCCGGGACTTGGTACTTACCCAAGGTCCCGGACCAGTCCCTGGGTACATTCTCGACCTGTTTTTTGTGCTGGTCCAGGACTTTATCCAAGGACCAAGTCCCGAACCACACTTTAAACTGTCAAATTTTACAGTTTTGAACCTCTTTCCATACTTGTTCTTTTGTCCAATCTTCTTCTAATCTTTCCCCATGTATTCACATATGTTCTAACACCATTTTAGCATTTAAAATCCTCCTAACTCATGGATCAACTCACCTCAAAGTTCCTTGATCATCATTCAAGTTCTTACTAAATTCTTAACACTTATAACTTAATTCCTTACACTTCCAGCATGTAAATTTTTGTCTAAGACTTCAACTAACCAAAGTGTTTCCTTTCCACCAATATAACTACTCCTCAAACATCATAATTCATCCATCTTTCCTTTGCTAAACCTTCCAAGGTTATCTTGCATCTCCATGCACAAATCTCTCTCCTTTCCATTTGTTACACATCATTCATAAACTCATAAACATACGTATACATTTCTTTTCATCCTCTTAGCACCTTAGCATTATTCTTCATTCTCCTTGACCATGCTACACCCCCCCTAGACATTTCCATCTCATTTACTCAATTTACTCACCATTCTCATGATCATACCCTCTTATACATTCCTAGTCATTTTCCTTGACAATTTCCAACATTCTCTTACAATCTTCTCTTCCATCACCCAAGTCCACTCCTTACCATCAAGACTAGAACCTTATTAATCCACCACTTGCATATTCACCACTTACACAAGCTATCCAAAATTCTCATCGTTATATTCTCTAGTTCATACCTAAATCATCTCAAAGCATTGTACACCATTTCCTCCAGATTTTTGCTCAAGTATTAACATTCCTTATACCATGACTTTGGTGTGTCTAACACACCCTCTTAACCTCTAATTCCTCCTAGACAACTCTAGGCCATTCTAAACCTCAAGAACTCCTTAATTAACTCATTTCCACTCAAATTCCTTTTTAATGTCTCCTAGTAAACCTAGGTCATATTAATTCATAACCATCGCTTAAACACTTGTTTTCTACTCAAATTTCGCCATAGCTTCTCTAGTATATTTTCATAGCCAAATGCATTGTTTTTCTCATTCAATCATCCCACACACATCAAATCCTTTCTCATCATATTTCCTCACCCAAATCAACTCATTCATAAAAAACTCAATATAATGCAATAATCTTAAATTGCATAGCACTAAGGCTCTTAAATGACATGGCTCTTAGGCCCTTAAATGACTTAAACTTAAACACTGAATTTCCCACATTAATAGCTTTCAACCTGCAAATACACACAACAATGCTCCCATAGCAATATAGGTGTTCTCTTAATTCACCTTATACTTATCTTACTAACTCATTTCCATTGGCTCCTTAGTCACAAGTTCACAAGCTTGTTTAAATTCTTTTTCCTAGGTTATATAACCCATTACATAATGTAAGCTTTAAGCTACATTAGTACTTATCTAAATCTCACCCCTTAAACCTTAAACCACCATTAGGTAAGACATTTACCTTGCTTTTCCAAGCTTTTCACACTTTTCGCCTTTGGCTTCCTTGATTGAATTTTCGGCAATGACTTTAATTCCCTTGCCAATGTTCTAATTCACATTCAAATAATCTAATGAGCACTAAGCAATATGCCTAAACTCATAGAATTCAATCTTAGGTTAAAATTGTGTTTTAAAGCTTAAAAGTGTATATTTACCTTTGAATTTTGGAATGGCTTTCATAATGAAGCAAAGCAAGACCTCCTCAAGTCTTTGAAGAATAGAATCAAGCTAGAACAAGGGATAAAACAAGGTATATCTTAAGAGGCAAATTTTTGGCCATATAGAAGAAATGATGGAAAGTTAATTTTTCTTTCACTTTCATTACCTTGGATGAATGGAGAACCAAAAGAGCTCTTCAAACTTGATTTTCCTCCATCAATGGAGTTTTCTCATGGCACCAAACTTGAGCTTTGAAGGATTTGAAAAGATAGAAAGGAAGGCCTTGGTCTAACTAAGAGAAATCTATGCTTAGTTTTGGATTTGGTGCTAAGATGAACATTTGGTGGACAAATGAAGGTGGTGGTGCCATGGGTGCTGCTTGGATGGCTTTAGAACAGAGAAGAAGAAGAATAAAACGTTGGTGAAGAAGAGAAATGAAGAAGAGAGGAGAGAGGTAGGCTAGTATAAGATATTTTGCTTTTAAAAAGGTAATAGTACTATTCTCTCTTTTACTCTTCTTTTCCTTTAATTTTCTGGCTCCTCATGGTGACTCACCATGTAAAACCGCCCCCCTCATTAATGAGGTATTATGGTCTTGGTTGACCAACTTATTGACTTATGTTGACTAAAGCTTAAACTAGTCACTATTTGGCACTATTCACAAATTAGTGCACAAATTTGTGAAAATTTTGGTTTCCCATTGATTTAGGCTTCCTAATGTGATACTAATTAGTACACATGTTGATTAAGGTGTAATCATGGGCATTTAGCCACTCAAAACCCATTTCTAAGACAATTTCTCAAAAAGGTTCTTTAAGGAGTCTTAAAGCACATTTTGTGTTTAAGCTTGTTTTTGAGCTTGGTTTTCTTTGGTAATTGATTTAACATGTCCATTAGTATGTTAATAAGGTCTTATAATGATATTTGGGTGCTAATCAAAGTCACTCCAAGCTTAGAGCACATTTTTGCTTAAATTGCCCTTATGACGTTTTCTTGTGTTTTCCTTGGTTTAAATTGTCTACCAATGTTTCTAAGGCATGTTTTAGCCTTATTACATCATAAATTGATGTTTACTTAGCATGCTTAGGTTTGGGGTATTTCAGTTAGCCCACACCCCTCTTCTATTCTCCCTCTTATGTGCTAAAGGACAAATGAATAAAGTAACAAAAGTAAAATACACTCTCTCTCCTCCCTCACACAATACTCTCACTTTCTTTTCCTTGCCCAACACTCTCTCGTCTTCCTTTCTCCTAGTAATGGCGATTTAAAGAATCCACACACAGCAGCTCATTTCCTTCTCATTTTTGAATCCCTAAATCACCTCGAAATGCTACAAAAACTTATACCGTTGAATTCGTCTCGCTTTGGAGATCGTTCTACACCTTTCAAAAATCAAAAACCTCCAACTTCATTTCCATGGGTGAAGCTGTTTTTGAAGCCAAGGAACACCATTTGAAGCTCCATCTTCTTCTTCATGTTCTAAGGTAAGAGAAGGACCAAAGCTCTTCTCTTTTCCATTTTCCTTGCAAAAATCAAAACTCACGTGAACACCATTGTTCCCTATCCAGCCGTTTTTGGTGTTCCACCTTGAGAGCTGAAGCATTGTCATTTTCTACTCAAAAACTCCATTAGAAGCTCAAGGTAAGACTTCCTAAGAGTTTTAAATGGTTTCTCACAAGTTAGGGTTTAAAACCTACGTTAGAAATTTACTAGTTTTGTGTGGGTGTGTATGCCTTGTTACATGGTGTAGCTTGGCTTAAGTAAAATCAAGAAAACAAAGAAACAAGAACAAGAAGGAAAGAGGAGCATGAAAGGAGAAGGAGAGAAAGGAAAAAGAATCAAGAAACCTAAGGTAATGAGGAGCCTCTGTACAGTTTTAATGCTTGTGTATGTATAAGTATATTGCTTTAGCAATGGTTTAAAACCACCGTAACAGTAGGAAGAGAATGAGTATCTTGATGTCAACTATAATTGTAGTTTGAAGCTTTTGAAGACAAATAAACAAAATGCTAAGTGTGAGTTTTAAGTGTGCAGAAAGTGTTAGAAGTTATGTGGAAATAATGCATATATTGAACAGGTTGTGAACTGTATTGAGTGAGCAAAATTATGTGGTGAGAACACTTAGAAATGTAGGGAAACTCTATCAAAATTTGGTTAGGAATTTAGAGACTTGAGTGCTGTTAGAAAAGAAAGAACATAGATGTTTGCAGAGAAGGAAAAATCAAGTTTTCCCTTTGGTTTGTAGCAGGAGGAAGAAATGTAGTGGAGTAGAGTTGGAAATGGTGTAATGGGAAGTGTTTAACTAAGTTAGGTTAGTTTGAGAGTCATTTAATGAGTGGGAAGAAGAATAGGAAAATCTGTAGCATTAGTAGAAGAACCAAAAACTGTAACAGGAGAAAATTAGCAGTAAAAATCTGTAAGTTGACAGATAATGATATAGGTTGGATTAGGATAGTTTAAAGTGCTTAATCAATATCAAAACATGCTAGACTATATGTAGGAATATTGGGGAAGAGATTGGTAAAAGTTTGGAGTTGAAACAAGTTCAAAAACATAAATATTTTTCAATTCTGTAGTTGGTCCAGGTCTGTAAACCGGTACAGAAACCTGGACCATACAGAAAACACGGCAGATTGGTATATCAATGGAGTGGTCCGGGTTTACAAACCATGACACTAACCTGGACCACCCCTAAATCACACCCGTAACTTCTCTACACTTGAGGTCCGGGTTTGTAAAGTAGTACACAAACCCGGACCAGACATAAAACATACCCGAGACTTTTACAAAGTGGTGGTCTGGGTTTGTAAACCCGGATAGTAACCCGGACCATAATGGTGGCCACGGGTCCTGTTCCACCGGTTCCGGTTCCGGAAAATGTGTATTCGTATTCGGAACCGGTCTGGGCAGTTCCGGTTCCGGTTCTGAAATCTGGATTCGCTTCGGATTCGGTCAAAAAACTGGTTCCGGCCGGTTCCGGTTCTGATCGGTTCCGACCGGTTCCGGAGCGGTTCCGGAAAGATTCAACCGGCTCCAGTTGCTTCGTTTTAGCTCTGATTTGAGATCCGTTTGAGCGCACACGTTGCTCTTTTCATCCACTTATTCTTCAAGTTTATAATCTTAAATGTGTAAGAAACATAGACTTAGGAATTTTTATTGAATTTACAAAAAATAAGGAACAAAGAGAATTTTATTATATGATTCACGGCCTCATTAAAACCTTATTAGGTAAAAACCCATTGGGAAAACCCTAATAAGGAAAAAGAGTACATCTACTAAGAGGTTACATGATTTCAATTTGCAAGTCTTAAAAAAAGATTACATGGAAAGAAATTAATACTAAATTACTAATACATTCTAAAATATTACAAGATAGAAGTCCTAAGTGGTGTTATCCCCATTCATCTCATACCAATCATCATGTTGGCCTTCATATTGCAATGCGCGTGCTTGGGATCTAACGGCTATTTTCTTCAGAGGAGCGCGCGCCCGAGACCCAAAATGACATTGTTTTGGCCCGATTCCAACGGTAACTTCAACTGGTTCCGGGGCGGTTCCGATTCCACCAGTTCCAGTTCCGGTTCCGAATCCGATGACGGTTCTAGGCGGTTCCAGGCGGTTCCGGTTCCGAGCCCTAATCTCAAAACATATATTCGTATTCGGAACCGGCTGAGGCGGTTTGGTTCCGGTTCCCACCGGTTCCTGGCCGGTTCCGGTTCCCACCGGTTCCCGGCCAGTTCCGGTTCCAATCGGTTCCAGGTAGAACCGCCGGTTCCGGGTAGAACCGGACCCAATGGCCACCATTACCGGACCACTTCAATTTCTTCACAGAATTCATTTTAAAGCTAATCTAAGGTAGGGTAATGATAGTATAAGATAATTAAGACATGATTAATGATGTTTAAAGGTCATTAAGGTCATAAACAAGCTTAGAAAATAATTTTAAGTAAATAACCTAAGTACATGTATTGGAATAACAATGAATTAGTAAGTATAAACCAGGAAATGTTAGGAAAGTGAATAGTAAGGTTAATTATGGATAATTAACCACCCAACTGTATGTATGTGATAGGACTTGAATTGTGAGCACCGAAGGAAAGTCGGTTACAAGTACAACGGTGAACGGTATGAACTTCTCATGCCCCGTATGCTACCTTGGTTACTCTGATTTGTGTGTTGGGTGCTAATTGATCACCTAAATAAGATAAACGCACGAATCGGAACTAGTATGCTTACTTGTGAATATATGATATTATTCCTTGTTGAATATTCTCTTAAATCATAGTTTGTATAATTCATGAAATGTATGGATGATAATGAATGTGTGTATGCTTGATGTATTGTGTTGTGACCGAATACAATTGTGATGGACTTCTAACTAATTCCTAACAAGCTAACCAATCTAACTTAATAAATTGGTAAATTGGAATGAGTAGAAGTCCGATATAGTTTCGGCCACGCGTGAGGAGGCGGAGTCACAAGAGGTTGGCTCCAATTCTTGGCTCTTAAACTTTTTCACGGCCCAAACACCTTAAATGGGTAGCATCCTGGATTGGTGAGCCAAGTAAAACCCGGTGGTGGGACGGTGTAGTCCCTGCCCGGAGGTCATACCGACTTAACATGAGTAAAAGTAAGTAAGTAAGAATGAGTAAACGAGTATGGAAAAGTAAGTAAGTAAAGTAAGAGAAAGTTTGTGTAAGTATTGTGTATGAGTAAAAGAGTAACAAGCATCTGATTAACCCGGATGTGTAATTTGGCTAACCCTTGTGAAGGCAAGTATTGCGTATGCTATTGTATTGCTGTTTTGGTTATGAATTGCATTGTATATAATTGTGTGGTGTATGTAAAGCATGTATATATGATAATAATGAACCGCATGTACAGCCGACCTTAAATAGTCGGCGTACCCTAGTTAGCATGCGGTATATGCGAAGTTTATATGCAGCTTTTTGCTGAGCCCCTTGGGGCACTATTTTTAATATATTGTAGGTCCTCGTGAAGAGTGAAGACTATGAGGAGATTAAGTTTGATTTCTTTTTGTGTATTAGTGGATTGTGAATGGTGTACCAAGTTGTACATGGCTGTAAGCCTTTTTGTTTAGCCGGTGTACCATGGGGTACACGCTTTTGGATATTGTGGAATTATGAATTGGTATAGATGTGTAGATTGTGTAAACTCATTACTTTTGGGAAGCTAGTGAAAGGTTGTATTTGAATACACTTAGATACTCGGTAATCCAGCATTGTAAGTATACGATATTTTGTAAGTAGAATGTAATGTAGTATCTTGGTAATATTTAGACATCAGACCGTGACTGTATGTAGTGTAAGCCTAGCTAGCCGTATGGGCGGTTAGCGGCGTTGTATCACCCGCCGTAGTAGTGGTAATTCCGCTACGAGTAGTAGAATAATTAGGACGATTAGACGGTAAGTAAAGGATTAGCGGTAGGGGTGTTACATCCTTCATCAACCCTAACTCCCACACTGTAGCCGCCTCCTCCATCTTCGTCAACCGATCAACATTTCTTCACCAAAAACATCAAGTAGAACAGAAGCTCTGCTCTCTCTTTCTTCGATCAACCAGCCACTCCCCTCACTCAGTTCTTCTCCTTTCTCATTCTCTGTCGATCGAAATATTGCAACCCAACTGACCAACGAAAACACCCATGAAAACATCTATTCTCTGCTTCTCATCCTCTTCATTTTTTTCGGTAATTTTGCAAACCAACTTGGGAGCAAGGGACATCGTGCTCTGTCCTCCATTCTCATTGCTTTCGAAAATTTTGCCACTCAACTGAAGAACTCATACATGCTCCGCCATCTTTCATCTCCACACTCACGGTAATTTTGCTCACAAACTGGCGAAACAAGAAGATACATGCTCTGCCCTTCTTTCTTCTCCACACTCACGAACATACACACTCTGCCTTTCTTCTGTCTCTCTCTCCAGCTAATTTTGCACCAACCTAGAGAACGAAGAAGATACATGCTCTACCCCTCATCATCTTCGCTCCGATAATTTTGCAAACCGAACTGGCGAACAAGATGAACAAGGAGCATATATACTCCGCCCCTGCCATTCTCCGTCACAGCGCCTCTCTATTGTTCAAATGAACAACGTAATGTCTCTGATCCAGTCATTCTGAATTTCTTTAAGCTACTGCTTTGCTTCTTTTTTGTTTCTTCTTTTTCTTTTCGATTTGGTCCGCATCGGACATCTGATTTAGGATGAATTGATTTTCAACTAAACATTGTGTAACCCCTCTCTGCGAATCCTGATTTCGTTTACAATAAGCGTGATGGTAGTGTGCTATGTCATGTCTCTTTATCCCTTGTTTTGTCCATCAGATTATGTTTACTAACCTAACCGAGTTTGATTCTTCTGTAAGTGTTTTCATTTGATCTGCAGGAAACCTTCTATCCATCCTCTTTCGGTATTTATCCGAAATCTGTTATAGTCTCTAATTCTCTTTGTTTAATGACATGAACTGATGTATTGTTCATAGTGTACGTTGTTTCCGTACGCCTTTGCTTCTTGATTCTCAAAAGAGCTTTCATGCTCATATTTTCTGTTTGAAGCAACCGTATATGAGTAAGATGGCCTCGACTATTGTTGTCCATGCACAAGAATGAACGATTGGAGTACTTCGGGTTTAATCAGTAGCAATTCATCTTATTCGTTTGTCGTTGGTGTTTGGATTAATGGTTGTTCGAAGAGGAAATTAACTTAAAAAATCTGTTGTATGTACAACACTGTTATACCTTGTTTTCTTAGCTCACAACCGAAAAAAGAAGAAGATAAAAAGAGCACATTTGCTGCATTTTTTGTTTTGATAACACTAGGTTGCTGCATTTTTGTTTCGATGACGGTAGGTTCATTCGGACAGATTTAGGTGTTTTTTCCAGTGATTTTTATGACCTGATTTAAAATGAAATTTATGCTAAAAGAGAGATAAGGGTGGAATTGATTTGTATTTCATGCGCCCTTAGTCATATGGTCTTTATTTATAGATAGTATGCACGCGATATGTTGGTCGGTATGTTTTATTTCTTCAACGCGTAATTGGCTTAATTGATCCATCTTTTTTATCTTGTTAGTGAATGAATTGGGCTCGTTTGATTAAGCTATTCTTGGTCCAACTTAAAACTTACTTTGGGCTTTGATCAAGCCTTACGGGCTAGGCCTTAGAAGCCCATAGGTTACCTGCTTGTTTTGAGAAATGATTCATCAGTTAGGCCCATAAATTTCTGTGGATCATTTTAGAAAAACCCTAGGACTATTCAAAGGTGTTACTCACATTAAGGTCATAGTACCCGAGGGTCGTAGTACCTGTTTGTGAGGGACATCTCTCCTAGCAAAAAGAAAATGTTCCAAACTACCCATAATTTTCAGATTAAAACTCAAAATCAATTCAAATCCAATAAGTCACATGCTACTTTAACATCAATCAAATTCCAATTGGCCCATTTTGACCCCAAATTCATTAGGCCCGTTTCTACCCAATCTAATAAACCCATCTCAGCCTAATGTAAGGCCCAAATTGAATCCCCAATTCCAAGGCCCAATCCGAGGCCCAATTGAGGGCCAAATCTAGCCCATCTTCCAAGGCCCAACTCGGCCCATCTTTCAAGGCCCAATTCGGCCCATCTTCCAAGGCCCAACTCAGCCCATCTTCCAAGGCCCAACTCGGCCCTTTTTCATGGTCCAACCCGGCCCGCTTATGAGGCCCAAACCAGACCCATCCCAATTCTTCTCAACTCCGATCCAAAATCGATTTAATTTCAATTCAAATCCAATTCCGATTTCAATCAAATTCAAATCCAATTCCAATGCAATACAAACACTCACTTCAATCCAAAATAATTTCAATCTCAATTCCAATTCAAATCAAAATTCATTCATTCCAATTCGATTAAAACTCATTCATTCAATTTCAATCCAAATTCATTCAACCATATTTCAATAAAAAAATTCATTCAATTTCAGTCAATTCCAATTTCATTCAAATTCAAATTCATTTCAATTCCAAGTCAAATAATTATTCATTCAACGCCGATTCAACTTCGATTTCAATTCCATTCCAATTTCTCCTACACTCCGAATGTCTCATAGACCCGAGCGTCTCACAGACTTTGTCATCCCAATGATTCGAATGTCTCACAGACCTGAGCATCTCACAGACCCGAGCATCTCACAGACTCGAGCGTCTCACAGACTCGAGCGTCTCACAGACTCAAGCGTCTTATAGACTTCGACATCTCCGGGTTTCAAACGTCTTACAGACCCGAGTGTCTCACAGACTAACATTCAAAACCCAAAAACTTCTCGAACTCCAAAATCCTTAAAAGCTCGAATCCCTCAAAACTCTTCAACAACCCCAAAATCCCAAACACACCTGAACTACGTAAGGTTTGATCTCAACAGGGAGTTGAGTACGTAGGCAGCCCATCTAGGGTGCGACCCCGTTCCAAATAAAAAACCCCTTTTCCCACTGTAAAGCGGTATTTATACCTCTCAAAGCATTCAAATCTCTTCCGATGTACATTTAACCCTCATGCCTCTAGACTTCGGATCTTCTTCATCCAGTTAACCCTTAAACCTTTCCTCAATCTTCTATTCTACATTCGATCAACTCTCAATCTGTCAATCATTTCATTTGGCGCTAGCTTGGCAGAAAAGCTCGCCTCACCATCCACTCTCTTTTTCTCTTCCTGTCCTAATCCTAGTCTTAGCTCTTAAACGAATCTCTTTAATAAGGTTTTGAAAGAAGGCAATCCCAACAATTGGAGATCGAGGTTTCCTCGGGCACCAATCCAAAGTCGTGGTCGTTGTCACTGCTAAGGGGTGTAACCCAGTACGAACCCACACAGAATCTCTGAAATGACCAGATAAGTCCTATCCATAGGCAACAAATCATCAGAGTTAATTAACGGTTCATAGAACCCTTCTTCCCTTCCTTCCTAGTATCTTAGGTCAAACTAGGTGGCGACTCTAGTCAATTCCGCCCTTAGGGTATAAGTCCGCGTGGAGCCCATAGAGAGCGAGTGTAGTGCACACTTGCACTCCCCTTTATGCTTTCTGGGAAAGACGGACGATTTAGTAGGTATTTGAGGGCTGCCGGAATAACGGGTTTTCACCCTCCACAGAGTGACAAATTTTTAGGATCTAGGCTTCTTAGTCAGGATCTGAATTAGATAGACCCCCCCTCATACCGAAAAATCACCCTCCACAGACACTATGGCAGGTTTAAGGGTAAATGTGTCATTGGCAGAAATATTATGCAAGTTCCGCGACATCTTATTCATCAAGCACATTTATTTATCTTACAACACCTTGAGGTTGTTGAACCTTATCTTGAAGCCCATATGGTTGAGTTAAGACATCAAAATCCAACGAAAGACCACATTTGGCTGACAAAGGAAAAAAAATCAAGTTTTTATCCAATGGTTTAAAGATCATGCGTTTTCATTAGCATCATCGGATCCTGAAGCTGCAAGTGAAGAGATCAGATGTTTGGCAATCAGACCTGAACCTAATATTACATCATTTGAGGGGTATGATATTAGTGGGTATATGTATTACACTGCACACCAAGATGCCAAATCGATAAATTAGAATAGTGGGGTAAAAATTGAAACTACAGCCACTGAGTACCACAGCGGTAACCGATGTCAACCGATTAGGAACTCTAGTTGGTATTATGGTGTCATCGAGGACATATGGGAACTAGACTACCACATTGATTCCTTTCTGTTGTTTCGACGCAAATGGGTAGACAACCGACGTGGATAGCAAAATGATGGAGGGCTTACGTTGGTTGATCTTTCACATGTTGGTTATAAGGATGATCAATTTGTTATGGGAAAATATTGCAAACAAGTGTGGTACATTGAGGATTTGAAGGACTGTAGATGGTTTGTTGTTCTTCCGGGAAGAAGGCCGGTTGTAATCGAAAATGAAAATGATGATGACGTTGACAATGAGACTGTAGAGGAAACACCCTTGTTTCTTACTGGATTACCATATTTGATTGATGTTACTGAAAACAATTTACTTTACGCATGATCAGACCATGATGAGGGTGTTTGGGTTGAAAATATGAAATGATTTATGTTTTAGTGTCAGGTAATGTTGTTAGTAGAATGTAGACTATAATGTTATCTTAAGTGTTATTGTTGTTATATATGCTTTATAGTATTTATGTTAATTTGTATAATGACTTTATCTGATGAGAATGATTTATATTTTTCACAATGAATGATCACCCTATGGATGACCTTGTTAGAAAGTTTCTCATGATTGGAGACGCTGAGCCACAGCAGAAGAGACCAAGTAAGCGGGTCACAAGAGGCAGGAAGAAAAAGAAGAGCAATCAGTTAGCTCATGCGAGATTGAGGCTGGCCGTCACATCAAACTGAAGAGCCGCCAGTTGCCCCACCAGAGGCTAAGAAGCCAAAGAAAAGAGGTCTCACGCGTACTCTAAAGGCTAACAAGGGTCCTCCTATAAAACCGGTGCAATTCAATGAGTACAACCAACCTCACGGTAAGTGAAAGAATGACTTCACCGCTTACAGTATCTATTTGGTGAAGACATATTGTAACATAAACCACAATTGGAAACAAGTGCCTCAAGCGTTGAAAGATACCATGTTTGAGCGTCTTCAGGTAAATCTCTACGTTATTAGTGAAATACCCCAAACCTTGATATGTTTTTGAAATGTTAAACTATGGTATAATAAGGCTAAAAAGTGCCTTAGAAACATTAATGAACAATTTAAACCGTAGTAAAAACCATAAAGTACCATAAAGACAATTTGAGCAAAAACATGCTCTAAGCTTGGAATCAACTTGGCTAGGACCCAAAGAGCCTACCAAGACTTAGTAATGTGAAATTATGATTTAATAAGTCTAATTAAGTCCTTAAGAAACATTTTTAGACAATTAAACTAAAAGAAATCACTATAAAGTCAATTTAAGTAAATACTTGCTCTAGACTTGGTGTAACCTTGTATAAGACCTAAAGGTCATTCATATACTTATTTAAATGTTAATGAACATGTTAAATCAATTACTAAAGAAAACCAAGCTTGAAAACAAGTTAAAACACAAAATGTGCTTTAAGGAGCCTTAAAGCACATTTTTGAAAAATTGTCTTAGAAATGGGTTTTGAGTGGATAAATGTCCATCATTACTCTTTAATCAACATGTGTACTACTTAGTATCATATTAGGAAGCCTAAATCAAAGGGAAACAAAAAATTTCACAAATATGTGCACTAATTAGTGAATAGTGCTTAAATAGTGCTAGTTTTGACTTAAGTCAACCTTAATTAGTTAAATGGTCAAACAAGGCCATATATAAGTTAATTTTGAAGGGGGGGGGGGACGGTTTTTTATGTGTGAGTCATCACACATGGCCAGCAAATAAAGAAAAGAAGAAGGAATAAAGTAAAAGTTACTATTTACCTTTTATAACATAATATCTTTAAAGTGCACTCTCTCACCTCATTCTCTTCATTTCTCTCATCCCCACCGTATTCATCTTCATCCTCCCTTCTCCATTTCGTTTTTGCTACAGCAACTATACCTTCTCCATCTTCAAATCCTTGTAGCTCTTAGCTCCATGATCCAAATTCAATTTCAAGACTACCATTCTTCTAGTTGGAGCAAGCTCTTCATTTCTCTCTTTTCAAATCCTCAAGAACTCCATTTTGGTGCCATGAAGAATCTCCATTGAAGGAGCTTGAGCTCATCTTTCCATGCCTTGTCATTCTCCTTTGCTTCAAGGTAAGGAAAACCAAAGAAAAACTTCATTTCCCCTTGTTTTTATATATGACCGAGAATCACCCATTGATGGTGTGTTCTTTTGATCTTTCATAGCCTCATTTCAAACTTCAATGGACTAGGAGGAGTCCTCTCTTGTTACTTATTCAAGTTCTCTTTCAAATTCCAAGGTAAACATCAATTTTAGTGTTTTAAAACACTTATGTAAAACTAGGGTTTATATATGAGTTTAGGTATGAATCTTAAAGCTCATTATCCTTATATGTGTGTATGGATAGAAGGTTGACAAGTGATCAAGTCCTTGCTAATTTTAAATCCAAGGAAACAAGAAAGAAGTTTGGAAGGAAAAGAGGTAAATAACCTAACCTAATGTGGTTTGATGTGTCTTAGAAAATTGAGCTTTAAAATGCTTAATAAACTACCTAAGGAGCCAATTGTAAATGAGCTAGAAAACTATCCTCAAGGAGGTTATTAAGGGCATATATAATGTTGTGTGTATTTGCAGGTTAAAGGCAATTATTATGTTGGAAATTCAGTGTTTAAGATTAATGCAATATAAGGGCCTAAGAGCCATGTCATTTAAGGGCCTAAGTGCCAAGCAATTTATGTTTATGCACTATATTGTGATATAGTGTAGTTTAAAGGTTTAGTTGTGTGTAAAGAACATTTCTTGTGAAAATGAGTGTCTTTGATGGTTAAAGGATGAAAAACCATGTATTTGTGTGTAAAAATGTGTATTAAGAGATTGAGTGTTCTTGTTTGTCTAAAGGTGAAAACCTAAGTGTTTTGGTGTAAGGTGATACAAGAGAAACTATGTCAAAACTTGGTGAGTAAACAAGGTGTTTTAGGTGATTAAATGAAGTTTGGTGACCTAGATTATTCTAGGAATCGTTAAGTATTAAATTGGTGAAAGAAAGTGAGTTAAGGTGTTAAGATGCCTTGGGCATAGTCTTGGAGGGTTTGAGAACAAATGGATGATTTCTATATACACCAAGGTCATGGTAGAAATTTGGTAAAGTCTTGTGCAAAGTTTGGTGAACAATGGAAGTGTAATGCCTTGTGAAGGTTTAATTATGAACTTGTGGGAAAGACTTGAGGAGTGTGTGTAAAGGGGGATAAATGTGATACAAAATGATGATTTAGGAGTGGCTACCTTGTTGTGGAAGAACACTTTGGTTAGTGGAAGTCTTAGGCAAAATTACAAGTGTAAGGAAAGATGTTCTAAGTGTTAAGGATTTAGTAGAAGTTTGAGTAAATGTTTAAGGAGTTTGTGGGATGATTAGAGAGGGTTTTAGTGTGCCAAAAAGATGTTAAAACATGTGGGAAAACATGTGGAATGCTTAGGAAAAGATTGGGGTGAATTTGGAGTGAAATAAGCACTTAAAAACAAGTTTCTGGTTTCGGCCTACCTTAGGACAGACCTTGGCAAAGTAGGTCGGGCCCAGAATACCCTCCAAGAAGCTTTCTGCCTTCGACCTACCTTAGGACCAACCTTGGCAAGGTTGGTCGAGCTAAAATTTTTCAGACGGGAATGTTTCTGGTTCCGACCGACCTTGGGACCTACCCTGCAAGGTCGGTCGGCCACTTATATAATTTTTTTAAGGCTTCTAATGATGGGGATTGGTATGTAATGATGTAATAAGGTTGTTTAAGACAAGTTATATGAGTTATAATGACAATTAAGTGGGTGAAAAGTTGTAGTAAAATGTGAAAGTAAAACAAGTTAAGAATGTGAAGTTATTTAACTAGTTAACGGGGTTAACTATGGGCATTAGACGTTAAACAATCATGTTACCCCAATGTTAATGAAAGTAATTGTAATGTTACCAGTTATACGAGAATTGTTCGAGGAACATAAGAGGACACAATAGAGTGGACCTTGGTGACAGGTATGGTTTTCTTGCAACCTGTGTCCTACCGGATTACACCGGCTTGTATGCCAACTTGTTTTTCGGTGTGTTTGCCACCTTGCAAGAATAAGCATGAAATGAGTTTATAGTAATTCATTTATGTGGCATGTTTAGTTCCAATTCCGTTTAACCTCAAATATGTGTTAAACTTAACTAACCGACTCTAGGATCACATAAGAGATCGGTATTCGGATTTAACGACCCAAACCATGGGAACGTTCTAACCATGGCTATGCGTGAGTTAGTTGTATGTTGTTTGTGTGTGTAAGTATGCTTACCTCCCCTGTGTGTGTTTAACCTGGTTGTAACACCATATGGTGCATGGATGTGACAAGTACCGTAATGGATATCTTAACTATATATATATAAATATATTAATGGGGGGTGAGGAATCCGGTCGTTCCGGTCGCGCGTTTGTTTGGGAGTTGATATCTATATTTGATTTAACTTCCTCTCTGTTATGTTATGGTTGTTTTTCCTTCTTGGATTACAATCACCCGCAAGCTTAACCAAAGCTTACCTACCTCGATTATTGTTCGGGCTAAGGGGATATATGTACGGTGTGTTCGGTTCTATATTGGGACCGACACATCTCAGTAAAGTTAATATGTACGGTGTGTTCGGAACTATATTATATCCGGCGCGTCTTAAGTGAATATATGTTCTTCATGTAGAACAATAAGTTATTGTATAACGAGCTTAACATGGGAATAAAAAGATTCTCTAGGCTCTAATGAGATTACTAACTCACATCTCGGGGTACGTGTCCTCACGTGACCCTCCCCAAGTTATGTTGTATGTACGTTTAAATGTGATATGGAGTATGTGGATCATG
This sequence comes from Limonium bicolor, assembly GCA_023374045.1. Lineage (NCBI taxonomy): Eukaryota > Viridiplantae > Streptophyta > Magnoliopsida > Caryophyllales > Plumbaginaceae > Limonium > Limonium bicolor. Next base: position 275,414,618 of record CM041778.1, read on the forward strand.
AGTACCAATCCCAGGTTATAACAAGAGGAATTTAAGTATAACTCGACTAATGGGTAATTGTTGTCTAATAAGGAATTAGCTCCATTAAAGGAGAAACCCTCAAGGGTTAAGGAACACAATGAGTGATCTAACGAGTATGGATGTGTTGACTGATTTATTGAGCCCCGTTGTTGTGGGTATGTAATGTGTTGTGGGTATACAACGTAGTACCCAAACCAGAGACAAGTCTCAGTAACCACGACAAATGCATTGAACGGGCTACGAAGAAGATACAATACTAAGTGAAAAGGTGGCTCCAAGAATAGGGAACACCCTAGTTAATGATTATCATGTGAAGGCGGTGAGAAGTCGCCCAGAAGATTTATTGTCAAGACTATAAGATCAAAGTAAGGGCCAACAAGGCCACTGTATACGGTACGGGTAAAAACAATACCGTGACCAGTGAATGTTCAACCGATAAGCCAGTTAACATGGCGCACTTGCCATGGCAAGTGCTGCTATAACAGGGCTGTTCGGGGAAAATTTTCAACTACTACAAAGTACTTAGCAAAGTACCACGAATTTAAGTGAGATCATCATAACCGTGGAGGGGCTTAACAGCATAACCTCTGTAATTGGAAATACACCAGTCAGCAAGAAGCTAGACTTGGTTAAGGCAAGAAGACGTTGTGAACCCACGAGAATTTTTCTTTCAAACTCAGATTTATTTCAAACTCTTTTCTTTCAAAACCAAATTTTCTTTCAAACCAATACTTATTTCCAACCTTCTTTTAAACCAAACCAGAGGACCTACACCGGCCTTAACGCCACATGGTAGGTAAATTACACCTAGTTCACTTCTGAACAACCGGACGAAAATTGGATGACCCAAGGGTAGTGACCCGAGGGAATGGATTGAGTTCATAATAATACAACAATGGATAAACTTTTCCTTGATTGAGTTCGGGAACCACGGAATGCATATTATCACAGGATGATATAAGGGGGTTGACAACAGAATACTTTGGACACTACAAGTGTACAAAAACGAAATATGGGATGACCGCACTCCGATAGGAGCTTGTGGGCCTGACAGACCTACTTATGGGTTAGTCGGGTAAGTAGCAATGTATCAGCAGGGTACCCCACATATGTATACGAGTAGAGTCCAAAACACGGGAAGTAGTCGACTCCATACTACGGTCAACAGTGAAAGTCAAGCAAGAGCAATGGATTACCAAGAATGGTTGGAGTAAAATAACTCAGTTAAGTCAACAAGACTAAATGAATTAGTGAATTCATTTCAAGGAAATGTTTAAGAGTTAGGGAATACGAAGTGCACTGACTGTTATGTGAAGACATCGCATATGTCTTAAGGATCCTTAGGGATAAACATGATAGCTTTAACGGTGACCCAGCCTGTACGTGGCAAGGCGCCTAATCTGGGCACACTAATGTGTAACAAACGGGATGAAACTCCCGGAATGATCACCTAGACTACCGGGGAATATCGACCTTTACAGAAGAGGATACTAAACCCAGCTAAGAATGCAAAAAGGCGTAGTTTACTAAATGTACCCATAAGTGCAAGCAAGATGTAATGGCATACCTTGGCAACACCCAGGAACAATCCTTGAGGGGTGTTTGGATCAATAATTGTTGGATGAAACAATGTGACCGAAACGTAAGAGTAGAAACAATTACGCGGTTTAAACACCGAAGGGAACCCACTTAACAGTAGGACCCTAAGTTGTCAAATAGACAACTTGGAAGGAATCTTGATGCAACGACCTTGTCGTGGAGTCAATACAACCTCCAAATCATGAAATGTTGTACAGAGAAGTAAATGAGTGTGAACAACCTAAAATGAGTAGAGCTCGAGGCAGTAAGGCTTATAAGCCACAAGTAAAATGTGTTAAGTAAATTTTATTGATTACAAAAGTTTATGTTATACAAGTGAATAGAGCGGAGAACGAACCACTACCTTAAAAGTGGGGATACCTCTCGATATTGTGAGACCACAGGAGTGGTAGTTATGTAAACCAAGTTCAAGAAATATGTTAGGGATTGAATAAGAATAATACAAAAAGAAGTGTTTGTACCAGTTGTGGAGACCAGAAGAGTAATAAGTTTAATTGCAACCACCATAGGTGTGTGATGCTAAATGTAGAGTGAACAACGCTTAAGGATCACAAAGACTCGAAAAATAGTGTATTCAGTAGTCATCCAAGTGAATGGAGAACCATGATACGAATGATGGAAGTACATGTGCGGAAGCTAATATGATAGTGGATGCCATATAAGTTAGTGTTGTGCAAGAAGTAAGATTATGGTGCGCAATAAGCGACCGTTGTATAAGTATTGTTAAATGATAATATGGCAACTAAGCACAGTTGTGAGTTAAACTTAGCGGAGATACAACGGTAAGTGATAGCAAGTAAACCAGGTAGTAAGCCAGTTGCCAGTACTATGTGATAAGGATCTCAGTGAAACACAGTGTGAATTCCTATTGCAATCGCATAAGAGATTTACTGCCAAGAGTTTATACCTCTGCACTCTATATGACTGAGTGTTTTGCTATTGCACTTGTGCAGTAATGATTGAGTGAGATAACTAGGAATTTGGGAAAATGTAAATTGTGGTAGAAGAACAAAAAGACTTATAACACTATAAGACCGAGGCATAGGAAATGCAAGGTTGTACCAATGAAAGAGTACTTGTACGAAACCAAATGTAAAGGCATGATTAGGAATAAGTCACTACAGTAACACGTAATACTAGATACCGGTATGGAATATACCTCAAGTGTGGGAAATAACCGAGAGAGCACTACACATTAGGTAGTAGCTCAACCTCAACCGACAGTGAGTCGGAAGGAATCAAGTCAATCATTGTAAAATACATAGCAGAATACACAGTAAATTATCGTGGAGGTGGATAGAAAGTTTAATAACTCACCGAATTCACACATGGTAAGAGATACCATGCGTCGGTTGAGAAACCGTAATTCACAAGATAAAGGTGATGAATCAGAGATGTACAATACATTAAGAATAACGATTGGGGCAAACTAAGCTCTAAAGTTGTCAGAGTTGCGCAGCATAAGATAGTGAACTAATGATTCAGATGTCGAATGTGCATAGTGAATATGAGTAAATGGCTAATTATCAACGCCTAGAAGCCTCACAGGCCAGAACCGAAACCGGTTATGAGTTAAACAAACTCCAATGAGAATTCTTGGTTTAGGGACTAAACCGCCAATATGGTTAAGATCCTCTAACCAGAACGCATTGTATAACAGACCGCGTGGAAGTTAAAACACTTCACAACGGCAGAACATTGTAAACTAATGTTCAGTGATTGATTACGTGGGCTTAATCCCTTTTAAGGGGGGGGGGGGGTAGAGCGCAAAACCGTTTAGTATGTTTTACCGTACAAGTGTACGTGAACTATGTTGTGCATAGCACAAAATAATTTGTTTGGATGATTGGTGCGTGCGTTACATAAACATACGCATTCATTCATGGTTTAATTATGGTGATTACACACAGAAGATGCGAATACCATTGTGATAAGTGTGTATACTTTGTTAACTGTTGTGTGTGAGAGTACAAGTGTAGGGGAGTAAAGAAACTCCCAGGGAACTAAAACCCCGACAGTATATGTTCACATAATACTAATTGTAAAACCGTGTATTGTATTTTGATAAAAATATATATATATATATATACAGTATTGTGATATATGAAGAGGTAAGAAACCGACATAGAACCTAGTGAGAAATAATTCCCTAGGTAACTTGAGTAAAAGTGAGTGGAGATAACTGATAGACGGAGTTCTATCCCTTGGAGATGTAATGATTATGACTAGAAGGATTAAAAGATAGAAAATGGTATATGCTTGAATTAGTTGTTGTTTGAAATGGAAGTGGGAGGTGAAACTTGATTTTCATGAGATCAAGGGAAGCCGAACACAAATTAGGGTGGAAGGATAGTTCAACATTGATGCTGATCACATCAGGGTTGGATGATTCTTGAAGCTCCCTATAAGTGGTCACAAATAACCACGCTAAGGAAAGATGCAAAGAGCATAAATTGGACTTGGAGCTTTATTGCGTTTTCAAAAAGGATTTTCAATTGGTATTTTCAAAACCTTCAATGGATACTTTAATTAAAAGAAAGTTCTTATACTTAACCTCATAAAGAATATTTTTGTAGTACTTGCTCACGAGCTGAGGACGTATGAGCCTTTGTCTTCGGACCAGTGACATGAGAAGTATATATTACAAAAAAATTAAGTGATTGTTTTGATCTCCCAAAGGAACGGGGACCCGAAGGTGTCCATTGCGGCCGGGTTCTGCGGGATCACAATGTATATAAAAAGGTATTTTTGGTTGCTATACATGCTAAGACATGTTGTGTGGTATGTGTAATAAATATTATCCTGACCTATGAGTCTTAATGTTGTTATGTGACCCAGACCTATGAGTCTAAATGTTGTTATGTTACCCAGACCTAAGAGTCTGAGGGTTGTTATGTAAGTACAAATGTTGTTAAGATACCCGGACCGTTGAGTCCGAGGTTATTATGTAAGAATGTTTGGTTATGGAAGTTCTATTTTGCAAGTAATCCCCGTGTTCTATTCCAAATGATGCGTGGGTAGACCTGGCAATTTGGGTCGCTGGGTCGGGTTGATATCAATCCTAACCCAACCCATTTAAAATATCATCAACCCCAACCCAACCCAAAAATGGATGGGTCAGAAAATCATGACCCTAACCCAACCCGTTTAAAATCCTTCAACCCTAACCCAACCCACCCAACCCATTTTTTATGCATACAATAATTTAGATGGATTAGGATGAGAAATTAATAAAAAATCTAATTAGGATGACACAAAAGGAAGAGAATTAATCTTGCTTGATCGACTGAACTTTAAACAAATTCTATGTTATATAAAGAATGTAAAAGTACTGCACCAATTTCCCATGAATAGAATAACACGTCCTTTTTCCATAAGTTTATATTTATCAATCTGAGCCTAAAGCTCTACCACTGTTGGGGAGGAATCCTATCTAGACATGCACATAATCCTATTGCCCTTAATAAAAAGGGGGAATGAAAATGAAAATCTTCATTATGCATTAGAGAATATACTAAAGACAAATCTTCTAAAGTTAGAAATAATTTATAAACTGAGAGCTCAAAGCCTCAAACTATGACTGATAGTTTAAAATAATTACACTTGTTAAAAGTACAATCACAATAACTTAATCGTTACCAACCAAAAATTAAGAAATTTTATACAGCACACTATCTGTATTGTTGGCTTCAGAATTCACTAAGAGGTCTACAATCAAGATCCTACTTACAAAAAATACATATCACCTACTATTGTTCACCCTTCTAGATAATCTAAACGTACATATGTTCTCAAGAACAACTAAGGTAGTGAGAATTAGAAAAACAAACCTTGGGCAGAGATGAAGAGCGACATAGACATGAACAACGACATAGAGAAGAAAAACGGATGTGAGTCTTGGGTTTTCAACATTATGTTAAGGTCTGCTTGGACCCTTTGTTTGATATGCAGCAGGTTAGGCCATTTGTTTAGTTAAGATTATGTGATATTATTAAAGGTGGAATAGTCCAACTGCACTTGGGCTTAAGGCTAAGGTATAGCTTGATCTGAAAATAATATATATAATTGTGAATTAATATTTTTATTTTTCATTATTAATAAATATATTTTCGGGTTTCGGGTTGGGTCATGGGTTAAGATCTCTACCCTAACCCAACCCATAAAATTAGCTATTACCCTAACCCAACCCAAAAAATAGATGGGTCAATAATCAAGACCCTAACCCGCAAAAATATGGGTTGGGTTCGGGTTGGGTTTTGGGTCGGGTCAAAATTGCCAGGTCTATGCGTGGGAAGTGTGAACTTCGAGGACGAAGTTCTTTTAAGGGGGGTAGATTGAAATACCCCAAACCTTAATATGTTGTTTAAATGTTAAACTATGGTATATGAAGGCTAAAAAGTGCCTTAGAAACATTAATGAACAATTTAAACTGTAGTAAAAACCATAAAGTACCATAAAGACAATTTGAGCAAAAACATGCTCTAAGCTTGGAATGAACTTGGCTAGGACCCAAAGAGCCTACCAAGACTTAGTAATGTGCAATTATGATTTAAGAAGGCTAATTAAGTCCTTAAGAAACATTGGTAGACAATTAAACTAAAAGAAATCACAAGAAAACACCATAAAGTCAATTTAAGCAAATACTGGCTCTAGACTTGGTGTAACCTTGTATAAGACCTAAAGGTCATTCCTATACCTTATATACATGTTAATGAACATGTTAAATCAATTACTAATAAAACCATGCTTGAAAACAAGTTAAAACACAAAATGTGCTTTAAGGAGCCTTAAAGCACATTTTTCAAAAACTTGTCTTGGAAATGGGTTTTGAGTGGCTAAATGTCCATCATTACTATTTAATAAACATTTGTACTACTTAGTATCACATTAGGAAGCCTAAATCAATGGGAAACAAAAACTTTCACAAATATGTGCACTAATTAGTGAATAGGGCTCAAATAGTGCTAGTTTTGACTTAAGTCAACCTTAATTGGTAAAATGGTCAAACAAGGCCATATATAAGTTAATTGTTGAAGGGGACAGTTTTTGATGTGTGAGTCTGAAATACCCCAAACTTAGATATGGTGTTTAAGTGATAAACTAAGATATAAGAAGGCTAAATAATGCCTTAGAAACATTAAGAAACCATTTTAATCAAAGAAAACATAAGGAAACACCAAAAGAGCAGTTTAAGCAAAAACGTGCTCTAAGCTTGGAGAGACTTGGGTGAGCACCCAAATATCATTCTTAGACCTTAGTAATATCCTAATGGTCATTTTAAACCAATTACCAAGGAAAACCAAGCTTGAAAACAAGTTAAAACACAAAATGTGCTTTAAGGAGTATTAAAGCACATTTTTGAAAAATTGTCTTGTAAATGGGTTTTGAGTGGCTAAATGTCCATCATTACTCTTTAATTAACATGTGTACTAATTAGTATCACATTAGGAAGTCTAAATCAATGGGAAATCAAAAATTTCACAATTATGTGCCTAGTTTAGTGAATAGTAACCAAATAGTGCTAGTTTAAGACATTAGTCAAAGTAAGTCAATTAAATGGTCAACAAAGACCACAATATACCTTATTTGACCAAGGGGCCGGTTTTTAAGTGTGACTCACCATACTTATCTAACTAAGTAACGAAGAAAGCAAAAGTAAGTAAATTCACTATTCACCTTTTAACATAAATATCTTACCTTAGTAGACCTCTCTCCTCACTTCTTCATTCTCCTCTCTCACCACCGATTTCTCTTGCTTTCTCTCTTCTCCATTGACCTGAAGAACAGCCCCCATGTAAGTTCCATCTTCCTTTGATTACTACTTACTCATTTTAGCTCCAAAACCTAAACAAATTACATATTCTTCTTAGTTAGCTCAAGCTCTTCCTTTCTATCTTTCCAAAACTTCAAGAGCTCTATTTTGGTGCCAAGCCAAACCACCATATAAGGAGGGAATTCAAGTTTGGAGAGTTCATTGGCTTCTCCATTCTCTTAAGGTAAAGAATATGCAAGAAAAATCAAGTTTCCACCATTCCTTCACATAACAGAAAATCTATACTCATGGGGCTCCATTTTTATGCCTTGTTCTAGCTTGTTTCCTATTCTCCAAGGGCAAGAGGAGGTCCTTCTTGATTCATATCCAAGCTTGTCTTGAGAAACCAAGGTAAAACAATCAATTTAATACCTTAAAACACATTTTTAACCTAGGTTTTATTCCTTAAGGTTAGTGTGTTGTTTAGTACTCATTGGAGTCATTGAATGTTGGTTAGAACATTGGCAAGGAGAACTTGATTTGGTGACCGAGATTGAGCAAGGAAAAACCTATGGAAGAAAGTTTGTGAAGCTTGAAAAAGAACAAGGTAAATGTCTTACCTTAAGGTGTTTAATGCATTAAGGGATGGGACTTAGGTATATGATGAGTGTAGCTTAGGGTTTACATTAGAAAAGGGCTATATATAACCTAGGAGAAACAATGACTATGTTTGAGAACTTGTGACTAAGGAGCCAATGGGAAAAGCGATAGTTAAACAATGTTGAGGTGAATTACAAGAAGCATTTTATTTCAATGGGAGCCTTGTTGTGTGTATTCGCAGGTCAAAGGCAAATATATGTGGAAATTCAGTGGTTAAGATTATTGTCATTTAAGGGCCTAAGTGCCAAGCATTTTAAGTTTATACACTATATGATGATGTGGTGTAGTTTTGGTGAAAATTGTGTGTTAATATGATGTAATGAGAATTTGAGTGATCTTGGTTGTTTGATGGTGAAAAACCAAGTGTTTAGGTGTAGCAATATACTAGAGAACCCAGGTCAAAATTTGATGGAGAACTTAGTGTATAAGATAATCTAAGGAGATTTTATGAATAAAGAAGTACTAGGAATTTAGGAGTTGTTTTGGTTAAAAAGGAATGAGTCTAAGATGTTCTAGTGAACTAGGATGGCTTAGGTATGTCTAGGAGAAACTAGGGGCTACAATGGTGAATTTTAGGCACCAAGACCATGATAAAAGAAGTTAGGAAACTTGTGCAAGCTTGATGGGAATAAGGTGTAAGACTTTGAAATGATTTAGGTGAGGACTAGAGTATTGAATCTAAGGAAGGTTTGGTAAATGCAATAAGGGTGGAAAGTGGTGTATAAGGTGTAATCAAGTTCTTAATGAGGGAGCATTTGGTTAGTGAAAATTCTAGGTGAATTGCATGTTAGAAATGTAGGAAAATAAGTGCTAAGTGTTGGGAGCGTTTGTAAGAATTGAGTAAATGGTTGATAAGATCTTTGGAAGTTGTTTTAATAAGTTTGGTGGATGATTTAAGGTGGGTTTAAGTGCCTAAATGATGTTAGAGCACATGGGGGAACTTGTGGAAGAGTTTGGAATTGAAAGAACAATTTAAGAGAAAAATCTGTAGTGGACCGACCCAGGGTCCGACCTAGTTCTGGGTCGGTCGGACCATGTTAAGCCAGCCAGAATCTCTCTGGACTGGACCGACCCAGAGGGTTTTGGGTCGGTCGGCTTAGTTTTGGGTTGGTCGGGTAACAAATCAACGTAGGAAACGGGTTCTGTAACGGACCGACCCAGAAGGTTTGGGTCGGACGGACCGGCTATGGGTCGGACGGGTAGTTTTCAAAAGACAGAAAAATTTCTGAGATGGACCGACCCATAAGGTTGGGTCGGTCATGGGTCGGTCTAAGAGAATTGTTCGAACCAGAAAGTTACTGGAACGGACCGACCCACGGGTTGGGTCGGTCGGTGGGTCGGTCGACCCTTAACACTTAAAAAAAAAGAAATTTTAAGGATGCTTAATGGTATTAGTGGTACACCATTAAGAGGACAATGATGATTAGAAACCTAAAGACCTAGGGGATTAAGTTAAGTATAAACTTACATGTTTAAGGTTAAGTTGTAAGATTAAGAATAACACTTGAGAGGTGTTAGGTGGGGATCATTAAGGGTTAAGTAAGTTAAATAAGTTAAGAAATGTGTAAATAATTAATAATCTAAGTTGGGTGAATATTTTAAGATTTGAAAGTTTGGAAACCCGAAGAGAATTAAACAACGAGTACAAACGACGGTGAACGGTACAGTCTTTCTTGTGACCTGCTTGCTAACGAGGTGTCCCTCGGCTTGTGTGCTATTTGTTTATGTGTGCCGACTAAACAAGATAAAGCATGCAACTGGATTTATTGTACTTATTGTGTGTGTTACATTTACACTAACACATGAGGCTTGAGGTAGTTACTAACAAGGTTTAGTACGGATTGGATTAAGATGAGGTGTTATATTGTCTAACAGTTGGTTAATACCCGAGAAGGTTTAACTAACACTTGGTTGTAAGATTATCACTAACTGAAACTTAAGGGGGGAGTGAGGAATCCGGGACTGACTCCGGTCATGCATGCTAAGGAAAAAGGGGGTCGGTATCTGAATTAGATCCGCCCTCCACTTAAGGACTTGTCTTCGGACTTGTTGCCTAGGGTCGGTTGCCGGCTCAGCTACTCTGGACTCCCGTCCAAGGTAGGTGGCATTAAGATGGTGCGGTAGGATCACCTAAATCCTAAGTTTAAGTTAAGCTACAACCATTCCCATTCTAGGAACGGTTTGTATACTGAGGTTAAGATAAGGTTAAGACTGAGGTAAGTTAAGGAGAACTGAGGGTAAGAGGAATCAGATTTGGAGGAGGTTATTACTAACCCATTTGTTAAGGGAACGCTTGTGTCGTTCATTTGTTGTGGACTATGTATGTTCATTTGTGGATGGTTGTTTATTGCACTTCATATTATGCTTGTGTATCTAATCAACTTCCATGCTATCGACAATTAGTCGTCGTAGCCCCGTTAGCTTGGGGGCCACGAGAGGGTCGTACCAGCATTCGTGCTGACCCTCTTTGGGGGCTGTTTTTACACTTGCAGGTAAGAGGCCCATGAAGTCACACCACAAGAGTAGGAGCGGTTAGACTTAGGATGGGTCTATTCATTTTGAGCACGGGTCGCGCTTGTGCGCCCGTCTGTTTATATTTAAACTAATGTAAGTTGGTGTTTATGACTTAGATACTTAAACTCGGTTGGTTGGTGGCATTTTGGTCGGTTGTATATTTTTGGATAAGTGTTGTAAATCGGTAAGGTTCGGTATATTCTAATGATCAGACCGTGGCAAGGTCCCGGTGTTTGTTATTTCCGCTGCGACGTTTTTGATTAAGTTTTTAGTTTTGTGATAACCACGATTGGCTTTGGACGGGGTGTTACAAAAAGTGGTATCAGAGCGTAGTTACGCTCTGATCAAGAAATACCGGACATGAGTAACCACCGAGTTAGAATATAAGTTAAGATATAAGTAATGGGTTAAGGGTGTGAGAAGTTAGTGTGAGAAGAGTTAGATGACCACTATTAAGTGTGGATCGTCCTTACCGTCTACGGACGTTATAAATTCGTTAACCGAAACGGTGGTGGATACGAATCTAATGTGAGTTGTGATTGTTCAGATGTCAGGAAGGAGAAGCCGAGGCCGTGGTAGGGGCGACGATGCTTCAGAGATACCAGAAGGGCAGACGATCGCAGAGATCGTAGGTGCCGCATTAGGGCACATGGGCTATCAGCCCGGCGTGGGTGCACCACCTCCACCGCCACAACCCCGGGAACCGAATTGGGTGAAGAGCCTTGCAAACCTTCGACCCGCACATTTTAAGAAGGAGACTGATCCCGCCAAGCTTGAGGCGTACATCTCCGAGCTAGAGACCGCCTTCGAGACCCTTGACGTCCCTACTGGGATCAAGGTGCGTCTAGCTGCATTCTACCTGAAGGGGGCAGCAGACGATTGGTGGAAGCTGGTGAGGGCCGAGCATGTGGCCAATCCAGACTTCGGTTGGGACCAGTACACAGCATTGCTAGGAGCAAAGTACTATCCCGCCCATGTCCAGACGAAGAAGCGCCTACAGTTGGATGCGCTCAAGCAGACCGACAAGATGACGGTGGACGAGTATTACTCAGAGTTCACCGCCTTGCTCCGTCTTCTGCCAGGTCTTGGATATTCAGACCAGATACTGGTGGACCGCTTCTATGGCGGGCTTAGCCATCGACTCCGCTACGGCATGGGGCCGACGAGTTATACTACCTTGCAGGTAATAAGAATGATTAAGATATGATTAAGAGAATAAGATTGAGATTGTGAAAAATAAGAGTAACTAATACTTTGGAAAGCAGGAGTGCTATCATGCCGCTGCTAAGGTTAAAATAACCGTCCAGCTGAGGGACGAGGACAATGCTAAGAGGAAGAGTGCCGGTAAGAACACGGAGAACCAAGGGCAAGGTGGGTACAAGAAACAGAAGTACCAGCCTCAAGCCCAGAAAAATCTGAACCAAAAAGGGAAGGAGGAAAAGGAGAAGGCTCCAGAAGAGCCACTGAAGTTGACATATGCATACGCAGCTAAGCCCCTGCACTCAAGGGCACCAAAGGGTAAAGGAGTTAAAAAATTGAGTGAGTTAAGAGACAATTAGTAACCATTTGAGATATGAGTACTAATATTGTGAATGATCAGGATCTGAGACTGATAAGGGAGCCGGTGGTGGCTACCAGTGACACTACATCTGCTAGTGGTGTCACAAGGACCACCCCGTGCTCGATTACAAGGGGAACAGGTGGAGTGCAATTATTTGGGGTATGGACAACCGAGCATACGAGTGCTTCCGGAACCCCGCTAGCAGAGCCTTTAGGCCTGAGACTAGGGGCAAGGGCAAGACTGATCAGGGAGCTGGATCTGACAGTCAGAAGAGAGTGCAGCAAGCTATAGACAAGAACCCACGGGTAGCCCAGAAGTCGGGACCCACACTACACATGGTGGACCGGGACGATGAGCCTTAACCCTCATCGAGACCAGGTACCGCTGAAACCGTTAAGTGATATAATTACCTGCTTACCGCATTATCATGCATGTTTGGTGAATAATTGAGTTAAGTGAGAATGAGATAAGATTAGAACTTAAGTAAGATATAACCTACTACCACCTTTGGAAACTTCAACATCTGCTATCCAATGCCTTTAACACCTAACCCGGAGTACACCGACATCGAAACCCTAGACTTTCCAACCGAACAATGTCAGGTTATCCGCCCAGGTATGACACCAGCAGCGCAAATAGCTATCATTAGGAAATGCAATCAACTAGGAATGGGACCGGGAGGTTTTTATACACCAGAGTACCCAGGGGGAGCAAGAATGAAGCTAAGGATGATGAGCTTAGGCAAGGATTGGAATCCGTATGCCAAGACCTACCAAACCACAAGGATACAAGATGGAGTCTCACCACCGGGAATACCCGAAGAGTTCCATCCGGTAAATACACAAGTCATGGAAGTCGCTCAGCAGTTGGAAGCTGAACCGATTCCAGACATACGAGCAGACATTTGCATTGTAAACTTCAACGAGAAAGATGGACGACTTGGACTACATCAGGATAAGGACGAGACAATGGAGTCTCTCGAACGAGGGATACCCGTAGTGTCTTGGTCCATTGGAGATGATGCAGAATTTTTATACGGCGAGCAGAAGCGTGCGGACCGTGCAAATAAGTTAATACTTAAGTCAGGGGATGCATTAGTTATGGGAGGAGAATCAAGGATGTTGTACCATGGGATTAAGAGAATCAAGCTGAATACAGCACCGTCAGCAGTAATCAATGCGACACATATGAGACCAGGACGGTTAAACCTAACCTTTAGACAATATTAGCCATGTAATGCTTTAGTATGGGATAAGAAATGAGATGTAAGATTAAAGCACATGTTGTAAATTGGGTGGTTATGAATAAAATAACAGTGTTGTTCATATAATTGTTACGACTCTTGTTATACCATCATTACTCATGAAGCTTGTGAATACATTAGGTCATGGACTCGGTACGGAAGGTGCGCTAAGCATACTTACAGAGGCACAGGCCGACGCCAGTGGTACTATCCTCACCGGCACCTTTTCGATTAATGGGATTGAGGCATCAGTTCTCTTCGACTCAGGGGCCTCGCATACCTTGTCTGGCATCTTTCGCGAGAAGGTTGGGGCTAGACGCTGATGAGCTACCCAACTTCACGGTTACACTCCCGTCCAAGGAGAAGGTTCGTTGTACTCGCTACTACCGAGGAGCCATCGTCAGAATTAAGGGGGAGGACTTTCCAGTTAGTTTTATTGAGTTCAGGGAAATGGGATTTGATGTTATTTTCAGGATGAACTGGTTGGAGCGGCACAAGGGATGTATCCTCTGCGCCGAGCATAGACTGCTGCTCAGGAGTCCGTCTGGGGTAACAATATCGTACTGCCAAAGGCCCAGAGAGCCTTCGACTAAGATCATCACCGCCATGGCAATGTATAAGGAGTTGAGGAGAAAGGAAGAAGTGTACCTCTGCTATGTACAGGACAGAGAGAGACCCCGAGTTCAACCCCGACTTACCGGTAGTGTCGGAGTTCCCTGACCTCTTTCCACGGGAATTGCCCAGCATGCCACCCACTCGGGAGGTAGAGTTCACCATCGAGCTGCTACCTGGTACCGGACCGATATCCAAGGCACCATACCGTATGGCTCCGGCAGAAATGAATGAGTTAAAGGATCAGTTGAAAGACTTGTTAGATAAGGGATTTATCAGACCAAGTGTATCACCATGGGGAGCGCGCAGTTCTCTTCGTGAAGAAGAAGGATGGTAGTCTCCGCCTCTGCATCGACTACAGAGAGTTGAATGCAGTGACAGTGAAGAATAAGTACCCACTACCCCGCACTGACGATTTGTTCGATCAGTTGAAGGGAGCATCTGGTATTTCCAAGATTGATCTCAGATCGGGGTATCATCAGATAGCCATTAAGGAGGGAGATATTGAGAAGACGGCATTCCGGACACGATACGGCCACTACGAGTTTACAGTGATGCCGTTCGGTTTGTCGAACGCACCGGCGAAGTTTATGGACCTGATGAACCGCTTGTTTCGGGAGCAGCTGGACAAGTCGGTTGTGGTGTTTATTATTGATATTTTGATATACTCAAAATCGAAGACTGAGCATGAGGAACATCTGAGGAGGGTATTAGAGATACTGAGGGAGAACCAGCTATATGCTAAGTTCTCCAAATGTGAGTTTTGGCTTGACCAGGTCTCTTTCCTAGGTCATGTCATTTCGGATGCTGGGATCTCAGTGGATCCAGCAAGATTGATGCCGTGCGTACTTGGCCAAGACCGAAGACTGTTACGACATCCGGAGCTTTCTCGGTCTGGCAGGTTACTACCGGAGGTTTGTTAAGGATTTCAGCAAGGTCGCGAAGCCGATGACCAGTCTGATGAAGAAAGATGCACCGTTCTTATGGACGACTGACTGTGAGAGATCATTTCAGAGTTTAAAGGACTCACTGACCACTGCACCAGTTCTGACCATTCCAGACGGTACGGAGGGCTTTGAGGTCTACTGTGATGCATCCGGCAGAGGGCTGGGTTGCGTGCTCATGCAACATGGCAAGGTGGTGGCATATGCCCCGCACCAGTTGAAGAAACATGAGGAAAACTACCCCACACATGATTTAGAGCTGGGAGTGTAGTCTTCGCTTTGAAGATATGGCGCCATTACTTATACGGGGTTAGTGTGACGATCTACACCGATCACAAGAGCTTGAAATACATATTCACTCAGAGGGAGTTGAATCTCAGACAAAGGAGATGGTTAGAATTTCTGAAAGACTATGACATTGATCTCCAATACAAAGAAGGGAAGGCCAATGTTGTAGCAGACGCCCTGAGCCGTCGAGCACACTCACTCCATTCGCTAGTCTCCTTCTCCAGCTTGGTTGATGAGGTGTGAGAGGCTCAGAGGGCAGATGAGTATATGAGAGAGGTCAGACAGAAGCTGACAGATGGTACCTTTGAGAGTCAGAAATATGACTTCAGACTTCACGACGATGATCTGATCAGACTTAAGGGCAGGTTATGCATACCACGGGGCAACACGGATTTGAAAGACTGCATACTTAGGGAATCACACTGTTCTTCAGTTTCCATCCATCCGGGAGCCTCTAAGAGGTATAAAGACATGAAGAGATACTTCTGGTGGTCGGGGATGAAGACAGATGCTACCGAGTTCGTCTTGAGGTGTCTCACTTGGCAGAAGGTGAAATTCGAGCACCGACGATCGGGTGGAATGGTACAGTCGATGCCAGTTCCGGAATGGAAGTTCCATGATATCTCCATGGACTTTGTAGTTGGACTCCCACCTGCTAGGGGAGGTCTCAACATGATATGGGTGGTGGTGGATCGCCTTACCAAAGTAGCCCGATTCATACCGATGAAGGATACTTGGAAGGTGACCAAATTAGCTGAGTTATTTGAAAAAGAAATCATGAGACATCACGGGATACCGAAGACCATAGTGTCAGATAGAGATACCAGATTCCTTTCGAGGTACTGGAGAGCTACCAGAGAAGCGTTGGGTACAGAATTGAAGCTGAGTACTGCGTTCCATACTCAGACAGATGGTCAGACTGAGCGTATTATTTAGACACTCGAGGAAATGTTGAGGGCATGTGCCTTAGACTTCCAGGGCAGTTGGATTGACAAATTATATCTGATCGAGTTTTCATACAACAACAGCTATCACGCTTCGATCAAGATGGCACCTTTTCAAGCGTTGTACGGTAGACCATGTCGTACACCGCTCTGCTGGGATGCGTCGAGTGAGACGGTCATTATAGGACCAGAATATCTAGAACAAGTTAAGGCTGAAGTTCAGCAAATCAGGGAGAATATGAAAGGTGCTCAGGATAGGCAGAAGTCGTATGCTGACGTTCGACGACGAGACCTGGAATTCGCAGTGGGCGACCGGGTATTTCTGTGGGTATCACCGATGAAGGGTGTGTTTAGATTCGGGCAGAAGGGCAAGCTGAGCCCTAAGTTTGTTGGTCCTTATGAGATTACCGAGCGGGTGGGCCCGGTTGCTTACAGGTTGAACTTACCTGCTGAGCTGGGTAAAGTGCATGATGTTTTTCACATTTCACAGCTAAAGAAATACATGCACCACCCCTCCCATGTGTTAGTACCTGAGAGGTTGACATTAGAACCGAATATGACATCAGTGGAGCTTCCTCAGAGAATCTTGGATAGTAAGACTAGGGACACTCGCCATAAGTCAGTGCGACTGGTGAAGGTTCTCTAGTCTAACCAAGATGTCGAAGAGGCCACGTGGGAATTAGAGGATAAGATGAGGGCGAAGTACCCTTCTTTGTTTACCGACTAGATCGTCTGTATAGGGTACAGGGCGTACCCCTTTTTAAGGGGGGTAGAGCTTCCTCGCTTTTGAGTTAGGAAACGAACATGTTTGCCGTTTGTTTGGTTGTGTAAGATATGATTTTGTGTAAGTTGCTACACTTTGGTGATAAGTTCGAGATATGTATAATACTTATGTATTGTATTTGTGATTGACCTTTGAGTCTTGAGATGTGTGAATGAGAATATAAGATGTGGTATTAAGATTAAGAAATTGAGTACCGTGAATGATTTAGTACACGTGTGAACTTTGGGGACAAAGTTCTTTTAAGGGGGGTAGATTGAAATACCCCAAACTTAGATATGGTGTTTAAGTGAGAAACTAAGATATAATAAGGCTAAATAATTCCTTAGAAACATTAAGAAACCATTTTAATCAAAGAAAACATAAGGAAACACCAAAAGAGCAGTTTGAGCAAAAATGTGTTCTAAGCTTGGAGAGACTTGGGTGAGCACCCAAATATCATTCTTAGACCTTAGAAATATCCTAATGGTCATTTTAAACCAATTACCAAGGAAAACTAAGCTTGAAAACAAGTTAAAACACAAAATGTGCTTTAAGGAGTCTTAAAGCACATTTTTGAAAAAGTTTCTTGTAAATGGGTTTTAAGTGGCTAAATGTCCATCATTACTCTTTAATTAACATGTGTACTAATTAGTATCACATTAGGAAGTCTAAATCAATGGGAAATCAAAAATTTCACAATTATGTGCCTTGTTTAGTGAATAGTAACCAAATAGTGCTAGTTTAAGACATTAGTCAAAGTAAGTCAATTAAATGGTCAACAAAGACCACAATATACCTTATTTGACCAAGGGGGCCGGTTTTTAAGTGTGACTCACCACACTTATCTAACTAAGTAAAGAAGAAAGCAAAAGTAAGTAAATTCACTATTCACCTTTTAACATAAATATCTTACCTTAGTAGACCTCTCTCCTCACTTCTTCATTCTCCTCTCTCACCACCGATTTCTCTTGCTTTCTCTCTTCTCCATTGATGTGAAGAACAGCCCCCATGTAAGTTCCATCTTCCTTTGATTACTACTTACTCATTTTAGCTCCAAAACCTAAACAAATTACATATTCTTCTTAGTTAGCTCAAGCTCATCCTTTCTATCTTTCCAAAACTTCAAGAGCTCTATTTTGGTGCCAAGCCAAACCACCATATAAGGAGGGAATTCAAGTTTGGAGAGTTCATTGGCTTCTCCATTCTCTTAAGGTAAAGAATATGAAAGAAAAATCAAGTTTCCACCATTCCTTCACATAACCGAAAATCTATACTCATGGGGCTCCATTTTTATGCCTTGTCCTAGCTTGTTTCCTATTCTCCAAGGGCAAGAGGAGGTCCTTCTTGATTCATATCCAATCTTGTCTTGAGAAACCAAGGTAAAACAATCAATTTAATACCTTAAAACACATTGAAATACCCCAAATCTAAATAATATTATTAAACCATCATTTATTGGAATATAATCCAAATATGAATCTTTTCACGTACGCATGCAAACCCATGCATGAGAACGTTACGTAAAAATAGTCGTTTCTCCATAAACGCTAAAACGCCTTAGAAGCATATGGTCAAACATGACCTTGTATGACCCTCTAATATTCAAACCAAATGGTCATACAATTAATATGAATATACAAATATATTCCCTAAGCTAAATTCAGTCAAAAACGCAAAACGCTCGGGAGTGCTCACGCCCGCTCCTTAAAGCACGAAAAGTCCGGAGGAGTGCCGAGGTGGCACGAACTCCTATAAAATTAATTCCTTGAGTTCCTAACATCATTATTAACCAATAAAGAGAACCCACGAAGTGGTTTCTCAAAATTCAGCAAAAACCACAGGAGGATTTCTTAGCGCTCCTTTTTGCCCGGGTGTGTCCCGATGGCCCGTAAATTATGTCGGGTTGATATAACCCATATAACCCAATGTAACATCTTATATATGTTTATTTACTATAATAAGTGTTTACAAACACTTGGAACTCATAAAAACAATTGTTTCCCAAAATTTCCTTAGAGCACAAAAACACACCTTCGGGTGTCACGAAAACGCGTTTTACGCAATTGCCTTGTAGTTTTTGACATACCACGAATTGGTAATCTTAAAAAGGGTTAAAATGACCTTCTAAATCAGTTGGTGTGACTAGTCAACAAGGTGCTCTATAGGGGCCGATTTTAAGAGCAAAAACTAGTATAAAAATTGCATTAAAAGTTTGTAAAAGGCATAGAACATGGTGACTCACCTTCCCATGTGTATATTACTTAATGCCAAAGTATGTAGGTCTCATTTGACCAGAGAGCTGTCGAAATTAGGTCATGGAACAAGGCCATGTGAGCTAGATACAAAACAAATGCTAAAAGCAAAAAGTAGATTCCTTTTCTTTTTGCCTTTTGATTTCTTAAGCAAGTAACCTTCCTTGCTTGTTCCTTAGCTCATGAATGCCGATCTAATGAGCTCCATTCAGACCCTAAACCGTGCTATACAAGAGAGGAAGAAGACAAGTTATAACATAGAAAAATCAAAAGAAGATACCTTACCTTTTCTCACCTTGTCTTCTAGTTTGCATTATTTTTTCCACCTTGCCTTGTCCTCCACATGGCCGATTTCAATGCTGGAAAAGAGGGCATTTATTGAGCCAATAACTCATGAATAAACTAAGGAAAAGTATAGTCATTTGACATTAAAATTGACAAAAAAAATCAATTCCAAGTCCTCTCTTTCATTTACGTGAGCTAGGTCTCATTTCCTCCTTGCACTTTCATTCACGAATTGGTAAGGTTCTCCTCTCTCTTCTGCTTCATCTTCTTCCTTTGAAGCTCTTAAGTCCATTAATGGAGTTTTAACTTCTATCTTCATCTTTAAGGTAATTTCCTAGCATTTCTTGCAACCTTGAAGCAAAACTCTTCCTAGCATAACAACAAGTGTTCGGCATCATTAGTTCTCCAAGGAGGTTGTCCAAACCAACATTAACCAAGGAGCATCTCAAGGTTATCTTAAGGTAGTTTTAAGCTTGAAAATCCTTAAAGCACATTTTTATGTGTAACCAAGTTCTCTTCTTCTAAGTTCTTTTCTTCTTCATTTTGATGAAGGAAAACTTGTTCTTCATACCTTAGGAGTGCCGAATTATAAGGAGAAAAGTCTAAGGTAAAGTCTTGTAAAACTACTTACAAATCTACTTAAGATCTTTATTCAAGATCTAACTCCTAAAACCTTCACCACTTGCATAAACCGAAGTGGAGCATCAAGTTTACCTAGGAGAAAGCTTGGAGATTCAAGAAGAAGTTCAAGCACTTAACCACCTTTGTTAAGAAGTAAGTTTACTAAGTAAATCTTTATGTTATAAGCTTTGTTAAGCTTCTAAAAATTGTACAAAAATTATGTACATCTCCTAGGCTAATAATACCGAAACTATATGGTTTATATGCCAAAAATATAATCTATAACATATATAGAAAATATTTACCTTAAGACACATTTTTGTGTCACAAAATTTATTTATGTTACAAATAAAATAAGGCCGAAATGTCTAGGGCAAAAATGTTTATTTTGAGCTAAGAATCAATATAAGACTTACAATAATTTATACATGAGTTATATGACTCCTATGAATTTATGTATAATTATTATGACATATAAATCCACTTTTATATACTATATGGTCACTAAATATTATGGCCGAATGCTCTAATTGATAAATAGGTTTTAATGACCTACTTAGGTATATAAACTTATTATAAAGTTTGGAGAGTTAAAAATATTTATTAGTGCTTAAATGGGCTAATTAATGTGGTGTGGTTAAATGTAATTTTTACAAAGTTTAGTGGATTTATTGTGAAAGCCGAGATTAAAGGGGTATTTGGTGTAATTAATAAATATAAGGTTAGGAATTAAGTTTAGAATTTTAGATAATTTAAACAAGCTTAAAATAACTTTTATAAGTTTTGGGCTATTATGTAATTTATAAAAGTTGTTATGAAAGTTTAGAATTATTAGTGGGCGAATTCATAATTAAAGATTTATTAGGCTCACTTTCGAAATTTTGAGGAATTAAATATTTAGACTTTAGTTTATAAGTTATTAAGAACTATTATAAAGTTTTGGTGAGTGAAATGTAATTAAGGAAGAATAAATGACAAAGCCGAATTACTTTGGGGTTAGTTTGGTAATTTAAGAATTTATATATATAAATTCGGCATTTATGGAGAATTAAAATTAAAACTATAGTTTATAAGGCATTATGCAAAGTTATAAGTTTTGTGGTTAAATGTAATTATAGGAAATAATTATTATTGCCGAGAATTTAAGGGGCTAAGTTGTATTTTTGAAGTTATAGTTATATATTAAAGCTATACCAAAATATTAGTGTGATATGTAATTTAGCTAAATAAGAAGTTAAAACTCTATAATATAAGAGATTAGAATTTAATGTAAAGTTTATGAATTAATGTGGTTGATTTATAAATAACCGAAATATAAGGGAATAATTTAGATTTAAATAAATATAGGTCCTATATGGATATTTGGAGGATTAGAAGAAAGAATTTTAATTAAAGGAATTATGGAATTAGAACTATGGCTTATATAGTTATAAGGAAGTTAAAGAAACAAAAATATTATTTATGACTAAAAGGAGAATAATGAGATTATAAGAATATTATGTCATTGTAGACATTTAAATATAGTTAAGAAAATTATAAGTTGTTATGTCACTTAGACAATTAAAATAAAACAAATATAGTACATGAATATATGAATACATATATGTACATTAAAGGATTTATAAATAAATCAAAAGGAATAACAAATAAGTTATACATTAAATCATGAGGTAATTAAAAGAAATAAACCTCACATGAAATAACAAATACGAGATTTGTTAAAGATCCAATAGAATTATTATATAAGGGTAACATAAATTAACCCTCTCAGTTAATCCTATTCTAGGACTTTGTTTGACCAGACGTTGACCGGGAATAAAGCAACCTACGGTGAACGGTATGGGATTCTTGCAACCTGTTTTCTACCGGATTACACCGGCTTGTGTGCTATCTGTTGTTTGAAATAACGACCAAGATAATTAATGTAAAATGTTGTTTTACTCTTGTGCACTGTTGTATTATTTTATGTGCGTGAATGTTGCTGACTACAACGTGTATGTCCCACGCATACAAACACTACTATACCAGTGGATTAAATACCTGCGTTTCAGTATACCGAGGACTTGTACTCAAGTCTCTCACTAACTTCACTTTATAACAAACGTCATTATCCTAAACGTGATAATTGACAATACACATTGTTTTTGTTTAACGTCTTTATATGACACTTAACAATATATACTTCGAGAATGAGGAGCCCAGTTGGATCTGGCCATGCATGCTACAGGAGTTGTACCTGTCTCAGGTCGTCTCCTACTACGTCGCGACGGAACATTCAGTTGGGAGGAAGACTCTATTCCTCCGGGATTCAAATGCCCATCAGTTCAGTTTGAGGAAGACTTCTTTCCTCTAGTGGGATTCATTTCCCACGCCTCTCAGTTCAGGGTTTAACTACGTTATCTCCTGGGGTTTTTATACCCAACCTTTCTCTATAACGAGGTCACTATACCTCCACTATATTGATATACTTTATAATCTGTCAGTCCCATGTGTGGACCCGACAGCTATCAGATTTCAGTTCAGCTAACTTGACCTTCTGTGTCTTGTTCTATGTGACATTATTGTCCTTGTTGGATACTTGTTATCATCAGATTATGCTTGTTTACAGCTTTATAAAAATGAACTGCATGTGTTCGACAAAGTAGTTGGTGTGGCCCGGTAGACGATGGGCTGCACGTTTTCCATACCAGCATTGTTTGCTGAGCCCCTTTGGGGGCACCCCCATTTTTCAGGTACCTGAAGTTAAGAAGATCACCACACTGAGTGTAGGTGGGGTAGACCAAGCTTGGGAGTCTACTATTAGTTAATTATTTTATTTCAGTATTTTACTTTGAGTTTGATTCCTAGTATCTCGGGTTGTATCTGTATTCCAGACCGTGACATTTGAGGATTGTATTTGGACTTAGCCTTGTTGGTCACAAGGGTGGCCAACGGCATTGTAATACCGCCCGGTTGTTGTATTTATTTCCGCTGCAGTTGTATTTTATTTGGGAGTGATCGCCGTTCAGTTTATTGGATTTCGGGTTGGGGTATTACAAAAAGTGGTATCAGAGCGTAGTTACGCTCTGGATACAAGGATACACCGAGATTAGGATATCTAAGACTTAGGTTAAGGGTTGAGAGATAGTATTGAAAGGAGTTTAAGTTAGTTTTACTTAGACTACTATCCAAGACCAAGATTTGACAGTGCCTAATATACCTCAACATCCTGCAGATGTCAGGAAGAGGAGGACGACGTGGACAGGCGATGAGGAGCCACATCAGGCTGGCAGACATTGCCACCTTAATGCTCAGGCATTGCACAGGCGGGGGTTGACAGCAGCAGCAGCTACCTCCACCACCACCACCCAGGGAGAGAGAGTTGGGTGAAGAGTTTGGCTGATCTGAGGCCAACTGCATTCAAGGGGCAGACTGACCCTGCTCACTTGGAGACCTACATCATGGAGATGGAGACAGCGTTCGAGACGCTTGCAGTCCCAGCTAGGGAAAAAGTAAGACTTGCTGCCTTTTATCTGAAGGATGCAGCTAGAGATTGGTGGAACATGGTGAAAGCCGACCACCTGGATGACCCAGCTTTTACTTGGGGACATTACACTGCACTACTTAGGGGCAAATACTACCCGGCCCACACCAGGATGGTGAAGACTAGGGAGTTTGACGCCTTGGAGCAGACGGGGAAGATGTCAGTGGATGAGTACTATGCGAAGTTACTTCGCTACTCCGACTACTACCCGGTATAGGATACTCGGACCAGGTGTTGGTCGACCGGTTCTACGGGGGACTGAGCCCTCGACTTCAGTTTGGGATGGGACCAATCATCCCACCAGTTTGCAGGTAAAACAGGAAGACATAAACCAGTTGAAATTTATTACATACTATACCCCATCATGGGAGATTTGGAGATTAATACCTTGAGATTTCAGGAATGCTATCATGCTGCCTCCGTGTGGAGATCACTTGTAAGAGAAGGGATGCTTTGAGCTCCCAAAAGAGGAAGGACGGACCTGGTGGCGAAGATGCCAAGCAGGGGAACTCCAACAAAGAAACAAACCCTATCAGAAAGGACAGGGGTCCTATCAAGGGAAGGGGAACCAAACTACTGGGAACCCCCAGTCAGGAACCACGGGAGCAGCAACTTCACAGAAAACCTACCCATCTAAGGGTAGGCACTCTAATCAGACAGTTAGATTTGAACTTTTGTGATTACTTCAGTACCGTTGGAATGTATAATTGACCTTGATTGTATTAGGTTCTGGATGGCTCAAACACGGGCCAGAAGTATCCGCCGTTTCAACTGTAAACAGTGTGGAAAGGATCACCCCGGCGTGGACTGCCAAGGGGAGAAAGTCATGTGCCGCTACTGTCAGATACTCGGGCATCGTGCCTTCGAGTGTATCCGAAACCCGGAGAGCAGGAACTACCGCCCGGGAGCAAAGCCAAACCAGGCCAAAGAATGGAGCTAGCGATACTCGCCCTCCACCAACAAACCAGGCTCAGGGGTATAAGGGCAAAGGCCCAGCATCGGGACCCGCCCTGCATGTCATGGACCGCTCAGATGAGGCTGGTCCTTCTACCAACCCAGGTATTTCTAAACCATGTGAACCTGTTATGAGCAATGGATGATGTGAATGAGTGCTTGCATGCCTTGATTGCCTAATTGAGTAGGAAAGAATTAGTAAGACTCACTAGTAAAATTTAAACCACGTAGGAAGCTATAAGATATGCTTTCCTATCCCCTCACCGCCCTCCCTGGAGGAAAACATTATCAAAGTACAAGAACCAGGGAACGAACAATGTAAGGTTATCCAACCAGGTTTGATATTACTCAAAGGATACCTAACACCGGAGACACAAATTGCAATCATTAGAAAATGTCAAGAATTGGGAGCAGGACCAGGAGGGTTCTACACTCCAGAATTTCCAGGAGGATCAAAAATGAAGCTGAAAATGATGTGCTTAGGAAAGGATTGGAATCCTTACTCAAAGACCTACCAAGATACAAGAAATGGAGATGGAGCACAAGTGCCAAAAATCCCAGAAGAATTTTTACAATTGTGGAACAAGCAGTTAATACAGCTCACAGATAGAAGAAGATCCAGTTCCCAATTAAGGGCTGATCTATGTATCATCAACTTCTATGAAGAAGGAGGCCGTTTAGGACTACACCAGGACAATGATGAAACAAAGGGTCCCTTGAACAGGGGATACCAGTATCTTTGTCAATTGGAGATGACGCAGAGTTCCTTTATGGCGAGCAGAAGCGTGTGGACCTTGCAAAGAAAATCATATTGAGTTCAGGAGATGTTTTAATAATGGGTGGAAAGTCAAGGTTGCTATACCATGGAATTAAAAGGATTAAAAACACAGCACCTTCGACAGTGATAAACACCACTCACATGAACCAGGAAGATTAAGTTTGACTTTTAGAAAGTACTAGTATTGTAATTGTTTGGACATCTGAAAGGAGATCATCTCATCAGTGAAGCATTATTGTTATAAAAGTGAATGTCTTTAGACCCCATCATATATCAAAGTACTTACTCAGATTCTGTTATTAGGTTGTGCTAAGGAGACGGAAGGTGCCTTAAGTATACTTACTGAGGAGGAGGCCAGCAAGGGCGGCGCGATCCTCACTGGTACCTTTCCGGTTAATGGAGTGGATGCATTAGTACTGTTCGACTCCGGAGCCTCACATACTTTCGTTTCGCCTCGCTTGCGGGGAAGTTGGGGCTAGACGCTGTAGAGTTACCTGATTTTAAGGTGGCACTCCCGTCTAAGGAGAAGATCAGTTGCACTCGTCTTTATAGAGGAGCCACTATCAGTATTAAGGAGGAGGAATTTCCTATTGACCTTATTGAGTTCAGAGGTCTAGGATTCGATGTTATAGCCGGGATGGACTGGCTGGGGCGGCACAGAGGCCGCATTCTTTGTGCAGAGCGCAGACTGTTGCTTAAGAGCCCATCAGGAGTGACAGTATCTTACCGTCAGAGCCCTAGGGCACCATCGATAAAAGTTATATCTGCTATGTCCATGTACAAGCACGTCAGGAAGCAGAAGGAAGGATATTATGCTATGTTCAGGATGTAGAGCATGACCCTGATTTTGATCCAGCTATGCCAGTGGTGTCGGAATTTCCAGATATTTTTCCAAAGGAACTTCCAGGCTTACCGCCATCCAGAGAGGTAGAGTTCTCCATCGAATTACTACCAGGTACCGGTCCCATAGCTAAGGCACCGTACCGTATGGCACCAGCAGAGATGGCTGAGCTGAAGGAGCAGCTGAAAGATTTATTGGACAAGGGATACATACGACCTAGCGTATCTCCTTGGGGAGCACCAGTCCTATTTGTGAAGAAGAAGGATGGAAGCCTTCGTTTATGTATTGATTACAGAGAGCTTAATGCAGTATCGGTGAAAAAAATATCCACTACCACGGATTGATGATTTGTTTGATCAGTTGAGAGGAGCAAAAGTGTTTTCGAAGATCGATTTGAGATCAGGCTACCATCAGATACCCATCAGGGAGCAAGACATAGAAAAGACATTCAGAACACGGTATGGCCACTATGAGTTTACGGTTATGCCTTTTGGCTTGTCAAATGCACCTGCAGTCTTCATGGATTTGATGAACAGATTATTCAGAGAGCAGTTGGATAAGACCGTGGTTGTATTCATCGATGACATCCTCATCTATTCAAAGTCTAAGGAAGAGCACGAGAGTCACCTCCGACATGTACTTGAGATCTAAGGGAGAACCAGCTTTATGCTAAGTTCTCCAAATGTGAGTTTTGGTTAGACAGAGTTTCCTTTCTAGGACATGTCATCTCAGATGCTGGGATCGCGGTGGATCCAGCAAAGATAGAAGCAGTTCGCACTTGGCCTAGGCCAAAGACCGTTACGGACATCAGGAGTTTCCTTGGTTTAGCAGGATACTACAGAAGGTTTGTCAGAGACTTCTCCAAAATAGCCAAACCTATGACCAGCTTAATGAAGAAGGACGCACCTTTCACATGGACTACTGAATGTGAGACCTCATTCGAGCTTTTGAAGAATGCTTTGACATCAGCACCAGTTTTGACTATACCTGAAGGCACAGAGGGTTATGAAGTTTACTGTGATGCATCAGGCAGGATTAGGGTGTGTACTCATGCAGAATGGGAAGGTAGTCGCCTACGCTTCCCGACAGTTGAAGAAACATGAGGAAAACTATCCCACACATGACTTGGAGCTTGGAGCTATTGTTTTTGCATTGAAGATCTGGCGCCACTACCTGTATGGTGTCCAGATGACCGTATATTCGGATCACAAGAGTTTGAAGTATGTATTCACCCAGAAGGAGTTAAACATGAGACAAAGAAGATGGGTTGAATTTCTTAAGGACTATGACATTGATTTGCAGTACAAGGAAGGGAAAGCTAATGTTGTAGCAGACGCACTGAGTCGACGAGCACATTCTCTAAATGCCATTGTGGCTAGCTCGAGTCTTATGGACGACATACGTAGAGCACAGCAGAGTGATCAGCGAATGATGGAGATCAGTCAGAAGTTGTCTGACGGTACATTTGAGGGTGGAAATATGAGTTCAGCTACATGATGATGGACTCATCAGATTGAAGGGAAGATTGTGTATTCCCAGAGACAGCACAGATATAAGGAGCATATTCTTCGAGAGTCCCACACTTCTTCCACATCTGTCCATCCAGGAGCTTCTAAGATGTACAAAGATCTAAAGAGGTATTTCTGGTGGAGTGGTATGAAGGGCGACGTGACAGAGTATGTGATTCGATGTCTCACTTGTCAGAAAGTGAAATTCGAACATAGACGACCAGGAGGTATGGTACAGTCTATGCCAGTTCCAGAGTGGAAGTTTTATGATATCTCCATGGACTTCGTGGTGGGACTACCACCTACGAGAGGAGGCCTTAATATGATTTGGGTTGTTGTTGATCGACTGACTAAGGTTGCTAGGTTTATTCCGATGAAAGACACTTGGAAAGTGCCAAAGTTAGCAGAACTATTTGAGCAGGAGATTATCAGACATCATGGAGTACCTAAGACTATTGTTTCAGATCGAGACACTAGATTTCTCTCACGATACTGGCGAGCTACTCGCGAGGCACTTGGCACTGAGTTGAAGCTTAGCACAGCATTTCATCCTCAGACAGATGGTCAGTCAGAGAGGACTATTCAGACCTTAGAGGACATGCTACGAGCATGTGCCTTGGATTTCCAGGGCAGCTGGATAGATAGATTACATCTCATCGAGTTTGCATACAATAACAGCTATCACGCCTCTATACAGATGTCACCTTTCCAAGCCTTATATGGCAGACCATGTCGCACACCATTGTGCTGGGACGAGTCTAGTGAGACCGTCATCATTGGGCCTGAGTACTTAGAGCAAGTCCAGGCAGAAGTACAACAAATCAGAAGTAACATGAAAGCAGCACAAGACAGACAGAAATCATATGCTGATGAGAGGCGACGAGACCTTGAGTTCGGTTGGCGACCAGGTATTTCTACGAGTATCACCCATGAAGGGTGTATTCAGATTTGGGCAAAGGGCAAGCTAAGCCCGAAATTTGTAGGACCCTACGCTATCATAGAGCGGGTGGGCCTTGTGGCATATCGACTTGATTTGCCAGCGAGTTGGGCAAAGTACACAATGTTTTTCATGTGTCTCAGCTTAAGAAATACATGCCTCATCCTTCTCATGTTCTACAACCTGAGACACTCTCATTAGAACCAACAATGCGGTATGTGGAAACACCGCAACGAATCTTAGACAGAAAGACACGAGATACTCGAAACAAATCTGTGAGTCTCGTAAAGTTCTTTGGTCAAACCACGATGTGGAAGAGGCCACATGGGAACTAGAAGCTGATATGCGAGCGAAGTTTCCCTCATTATTACCGACTAGACACTTTAGTCTAGGGTACGGGGGCGTACCCCTCTTTTTTGGGGGGTAGAGCCTTTTTCATTTGTGAATTTAGTATGCATTTTGTTGCACTTTGTGCATTTCAGTTGTTGCACTTTGTGCATTTCAGTGACACTTTGTCTTATGTGTTCTTGTGTAACACTGTTCAGTATATTTCAGTGACACTTTGTCTTGTATGTGTTCTTGTGTAACACTGTATCTGAATGTACTTTGTACTTCTACTTGATTGTGTGTACTTTATTACACTACAATGGAAAGTTTATGTGCACTACTGCACTATTGACATGAAAAGTGACTGTGTTATTACATTACACTATATGTTCCAAAGTATTCCATTGTGTTTGATGTACACTGTGAACTTAGGAATATAGAGACTTGGGACTTGATCCCTAAAAACTAGATTGAGTTGTGGATACTTAGTGGAACTTGATTCCCCACAACCTTATAATTTAGATATGAGACTTCGGGGCGAAGTCCTTTTTAAGGGGGGTAGATTGAAATACCCCAAATCTAAATAATATTATTAAATCATCATTTATTGGAATATAATCCAAATATGAATCATTTCACGTACGCATGCAAACCCATGCATGAGAACGTTACGTAAAAATAGTCATTTCTCCATAAACGCTAAAACGCCTTAGAAGCATATGGTCAAACATGACCTTGTATGACCCTCTAATATTCAAACCAAATGGTCATACAATTATTATATGAATATACAAATATATTCCCTAAGCTAAATTCAGTCAAAAACGCAAAACGCTCGGGAGTGCTCACGCCGCTCCTTAAAGCACGAAAAGTCCGGAGGAGTGCCGAGGTGGCACGAACTCCTATAAAATTAATTCCTTGAGTTCCTAACATCATTATTAACCATAATAAAGAGAACCCACGAAGTGGTTTCTCAAAATTCAGCAAAAACCACAGGAGGATTTCTTAGCGCTCCTTTTTGCCCGGGTGTGTCCCGATGGCCCGTAAATTATGTCAGGGTTGATATAACCCATATAACCAATGTAACATCTTATATATGTTTATTTACTATAATAAGTGTTTACAAACACTTGGAACTCATAAAAACAATTGTTTCCCAAAATTTCCTTAGAGCACAAAAACACACCTTCGGGTGTCACGAAAACGCGTTTTACGCAATTGCCTTGTAGTTTTTGACATGCCACGAATTGGTAATCTTAAAAGGGTTAAAATGACCTTCTAAATCAGTTGGTGTGACTAGTCAACAAGGTGCTCTATAGGGGCCGATTTTAAGAGCAAAAACTAGTATAAAATTGCATTAAAAGTTTAAAAGGCATAGAACATGGTGACTCACCTTCCCATGTGATATTACTTAATGCCAAAGTATGTAGGTCTCATTTGACCAGAGAGCTGTCGAAATTAGGTCATGGAACAAGGCCATGTGAGCTAGATACAAAACAAATGCTAAAAGCAAAAAGTAGATTCCTTTTTTTTTGCCTTTTGATTTCTTAAGCAAGTAACCTTCCTTGCTTGTTCTTAGCTCTATGCCGATTAATGAGCTCCATTCAGACCCTAAACCGTGCATATACAAGAGAGAAGAAGACAAGTTATAACATTAGAAAAATCAAAAGAAGATACCTTACCTTTTCTCACCTTGTCTTCTAGTTCATTATTTTTCTCCAACCTTGCCTTGTCCTCACATGGCCGATTTCATGCTGGAAAGAGGGCATTTATTGAGCCAATAACCATGAATAAACTAAGGAAAAGTAAGTCATTTGACATTAAAAATTAAAAACAAAAATCAATTCCAAGCATCTCTCTTCATTTACGTGAGCTAGGTCTCATTTCCTCCTTGCACTCTTCATCACGTTTGGTAAGGCTCTCCTCTCTTCTTGCTTCATCTTCTTCCTTTGAAGCTCTTAAGTCCATTAATGGAGTTTTAACTTCTATCTTCATCTTTAAGGTAATTTCCTAGCATTTCTTGGCAAGTCTTGAAGCAAAACTCTTCCTAGCACAACAAGTTCGGCATCATTAGTTCTCCAAGGAGGTTGTCCAAACCAACATTAACCAAGGAGCATCTCAAGGTTATCTTAAGGTAGTTTTAAAGCTTGAAAATCCTTAAAGCACATTTTATGTGTAACCAAGTTCTACTTCTTCTAAGTCTCTTTCTTCTTCATTTTGATGAAGGAAAACTTGTTCTTCATCCTACCTTAGGAGTGCCGAATTATAAGGAGAAAAGTCTAAGGTAAAGTCTTGTAAAACTACTTACAAATCTACTTAAGATCTTTATTCAAGATCTAACTCCTAAACACCTTCACCTCTTGCATAAACCGAAGAGGAGCATCAAGTTTACCTAGGAGAAAGCTTGGAGATTCAAGAAGAAGTTCAAGCACTTAACCACCTTTGTTAAGAAGTAAGTTTACTAAGTAAATCTTTATGTTATAAGCTTTGTTAAGCTTCTAAAAATTGTACAAAAATTATGTACATCTCCTAGGCTAATAATACCGAAACTATATGGTTTATATGCCAAAAATATAATCTATAACATATATAGAAAATATTTACCTTAAGACACATTTTTGTGTCACAAAATTTATTTATGTTACAAATAAATAAGGCCGAAATGTCTAGGGCAAAAATGTTTATTTTGAGCTAAGAATCAATATAAGACTTACAATAATTTATACATGAGTTATATGACTCCTATGAATTTATGTATAATTATTATGACATATAAATCCACTTTTATATACTATATGGTCACTAAATATATGGCCGAATGCTCTAATTGATAAATGGTTTAATGACCTACTTAGGTATATAAACTTATATATAAAGTTTGAGTTAAAAATATTTATTAGTGCTTAAATGGCTAATTAATTAAGTTATGTGGCTTAAATGTAATTTTTACAAAGTTTAGTGATTTATTGTGAAAGCCGAGAGCTAAAGGGGTATTTGGTGTAATTAAATAATATAAGGTTAGGAATTAAGTTTAGAATTTTAGATAATTTAAACAAGCTTAAAATAACTTTTATAAGTTTTGGGCTATTATGTAATTTATAAAAGTTGTTATGAAAGTTTAGAATTATTAGTGGGCGAATTCATAATTAAGAGATTTATTAGGCTCACTTTCGAAATTTTGAGGAATTAAATATTTAGACTTTAGTTTATAAGTTATTAAGAAATTATAAAGTTTTGGGTGAAAATGTAATTAAGGAAGAATAAATGACAAAGCCGAATTACTTTGGGGTTAGTTTGGTAATTTAAGAATTTATATATATAATTCGGCATTTATGGAGAATTAAAATTAAAACTATAGTTTATAAGGCATTAAGAAGTTTATAAGTTTTGTGGTAAATTGTAATTATAGGAAATAAATTATATTGCCGAATTTAAGGGGCTAAGTTGTATTTTTGAAGTTATAATATTTAAAAGCTATATACCAAAATATTAGTGTGATATGTAATTTAGCTAAATAAGAAGTTAAAACTCTATATAAAGAGATTAGAATTTAAATAAAGTTTATGAATTAATGTGGTTGATTTATAAATAACCGAAATAAATAAGAATAATTTAGATTTAAATAAATATAGGTCCTATATGGATATTTGGAGGATTTAGAAGAAAGAATTTTAATTAAAGGAATTATGGAATTAGAACTATGGCTTATATAGTTAAAAGGAAGTTAAAGGAAAACAAAAGATATTATTTATGACTAAAAGGAGAATAATGAGATTTTAAGAATATTATGTCATTGTAAGACATTTAAATATAAGAAAATTATAAGTTGTTATGTCACTTAGACAATTAAAATAAACGACAAATATAGTACATGAATATATGAATACATATATGTACATTAAAGGATTTATAAATAAATCAAAAAGGAATAACAAATAAGTTATACATTAAGTCAGGAGGTAAATAAAAGAAATAAACCTCACATGAAATAACAAATACGAGATTTGTTAAAAGATCCAATAGAATTATTATCTAAGGGTAACCTAAATTAACCCTCTCAGTTAATCCTATTCTAGGACTTTTGTTTGACCAGACGTTGACCAGGGTATAATCAACTGCAACCTACGGTGAACGGTATGGGATTCTTGCAACCTGTTTTCTAACGGATTACACCGGCTTGTGTGCTATCTGTTGTTTGAAATAACGACCAAGATAATTAATGTAAAATGTTGTTTTACTCTTGTGCACTGTTGTATTATTTTATGTGCGTGATTGTTGCTGACTACAACGTGTATGTCCCACGCATACAAACACTACTATACCAGTGGATTAAATACCTGCGTTTCAGTATACCGAGGACTTGTACTCAAGTCTCTCACTAACTACACTTTATAACAAACGTCATTATCCTAAATGATAATTGACAATACACATTGTGTTTTTGTTTAATGTCTTTATATGACACTTAACAAATATATACTTCGAGAATGAGGAGCCCAGTTGGATCTGGCCATGCATGCTACGGGAGTTGTACCTGTCTCAGGTCGTCTCCTACTACGTCACGACGGAACATTCAGTTGGGAGGAAGACTCTATTCCTTCCGGGATTCAAATGCCCATCAGTTCAGTTTGAGGAAGACTTCTTTCCTCTAGTGGGATTCATTTTCCCACGCCTCTCAGTTCAGGGTTTAACTACGTTATCTCCTAGGGTTTTTATACCCAACCTTTCTCTATAACGAGGTCACTATACCTCCACTATATTGATATACTTTTATAAATCTGTCAGTCCCACTGTGTGGACCCGACAGCTATCAGACATTTCAGTTCAGCTAACTTGACCTTCTGTGTCTTGTTCACGTGACATTATTGTCCTTGTTTGGATACTTGTTATCATCAGATTATGCTTGTTTACAGCTTTATAAAAATGAACTGCATGTGTTCGACAAAGTAGTTGGTGTGGCCCGGTAGACGATGGGCTGCACGTTTTCCATACCAGCATTGTTTGCTGAGCCCCTTTGGGGGCACCCCCATTTTTCAAGTACCTGAAGTTTAAGAAGATCACCACACTGAGTGTAGGTGGGGTAGACCAAGCTTTGGGAGTCTACTATTAGTTAATTATTTTATTTCAGTATTTTACTTTGAGTTTGATTCCTAGTATCTCGGGTTGTATCTGTATTCCAGACCGTGACATTTGAGGATTGTATTTGGACTTAGCCTAGTTGGTCACAAGGGTGGCCAACGGCATTGTAATACCGCCCGGTTGTTGTATTTATTTCCGCTGCAGTTGTATTTTATTTGGGAGTGATCGCCGTTCAGTTTATTGGATTTCGGGTTGGGGTATTACACACATTTTTAACCTAGGTTTTATTCCTTAAGGTTAGTGTGTGTTTAGTACTCATTGGAGTCATTGAATGTTGGTTAGAACATTGGCAAGGAGAACTTGATTTGGTGACCGAGATTGAGCAAGGAAAACCTAAGGAAGAAAGTTTGTGAAGCTTGAAAAAGAACAAGGTAAATGTCTTACCTTAAGGTGTTTAATGCATTAAGGGATGGGACTTAGGTATATGATGAGTGTAGCTTAGGGTTTACATTAGAAAAGGGCTATATATAACCTAGGAGAAACAATGACTATGTTTGAGAACTTGTGACTAAGGAGCCAATGAGAAAAGAGATAGTTAAACAATGTTGAGGTGAATTACAAGAAGCATTTTATTTCAATGGGAGTCTTGTTGTGTGTATTCGCAGGTCAAAGGCAAATATATGTGGAAATTCAGTGGTTAAGATTATTGTCATTTAAGGGCCTAAGTGCCAAGCATTTTAAGTTTATACACTATAAGATGATGTGGTGTAGTTTTGGTGAAAATTGTGTGTTAATATGATGTAATGAGAATTTGAGTGATCTTGGTTGTTTGATGGTGAAAAACCAAGTGTTTAGGTGTAGCAATATACTAGAGAACCCAGGTCAAAATTTGATGGAGAAACTTAGTGTTTAAGATAATCTAAGGAGATTTTATGAATAAAGAAGTACTAGGAATTTAGGAGTTGTTTTGGTTAAAAAGGAATGGGTCTAAGATGTTCTAGTGAACTAGGATGGCTTAGGTATGTCTAGGAGAAACTAGGGGCTACAATGGTGAATTTTAGGCACCAAGACCATGATAAAAGAAGTTAGGAAACTTGTGCAAGCTTGATGGGAATAAGGTGTAAGACTTTGAAATGATTTAGGTGAGGACTAGAGTATTGAATCTAAGGAAGGTTTGGTAAATGAAATAAGGGTGGAAAGTGGTGTATACGGTGTAATCAAGTTCTTAAGGAGGGAGCATTTGGTTAGTGAAAATTCTAGGTGAATTGCATGTTAGAAATGTAGGAAAATAAGTGCTAAGTGTTGGGAGTGTTTGTAAGAATTGAGTAAATGGTTGAGAAGATCTTTGGAAGTTGTTTTAATAAGTTTGGTGGATGATTTAAGGTGGGTTTAAGTGCCTAAATGGTGTTAGAGCACATAGGGGAACTTGTGGAAGAGTTTGGAATTGAAAGAACAATTTAAGAGAAAAAACTGTAGTGGACCGACCCAGGGTCCGACCTAGTTCTGGGTCGGTCGGACCATGTTAAGCCAGCCAGAATCTATCTGGACTGGACCGACCCAGAGGGTTTTGGGTCGGTCGGGCAAAAATTCAACGTAGGAAACGGGTTCTGTAACGGACCGACCCAGAAGGTTTGGGTCGGACGGACAGGCTATGGGTCGGACGGGTAGTTTTCAAAAGACAGAAAAATTTCTGAGAAGGACCGACCCATAAGGTTGGGTCGGTCGTGGGTCGGTCTAAGAGAATTGTTCGAACCAGAAAGTTAGTGGAACAGACCGACCCAGGGGTTGGGTCAGTCGGTGGGTCGGTCGACCCTTAACACTTAAAAAAAAGAAATTTTAAGGATGCTTAATGGTATTAGTGGTACACCATTAAAAGGACAATGATGATTAGAAACCTAACGACCTAGGGGATTAAGTTAAGTATAAACTTACATGTTTAAGGTTAAGTTGTAAGATTAAGAATAACACTTGAGAGGTGTTAGGTGGGGATCATTAAGGGTTAAGTAAGTTAAATAAGTTAAGAAATGTGTAAATAATTAATAATCTAAGTTGGGTGAATATTTTAGGATTTGAAAGTTTGGAAACCCGAGGAGAATTAAACAACGAGGACAAACGACGGTGAACGGTACAATCTTTCTTGTGACCTGCTTGCTAACGAGGTGTCCCTCGGCTTGTGTGCTATTTGTTTATGTGTGCCGACTAAACAAGATAAAGCATACAACTGGATTTATTGTACTTATTGTGTGTGTTACATTTACACTAACACATGAGGCTTGAGGTAGTTACTAACAAGGCTTAGTACGGATTGGATTAAGATGAGGTGTTATATTGTCTAACAGTTGGTTAATACCCGAGAAGGTTTAACTAACACTTGGTTGTAAGATTATCACTAACTGAAACTTAAGGGGGAGTGAGGAATCCGGGACTGACTCCGGTCATGCATGCTAAGGAAAAAGGGGGTCGGTATCTGAATTAGATCCGCCCTCCACTTAAGGACTTGTCTTCGGACTTGTTGCCTAGGGTCGGTTGCCGGCTCAGCTACTCTGGACTCCCGTCCAAGGTAGGTGGCATTAAGATGGTGCGGAAGGATCACCTAAATCCTAAGTTTAAGTTAAGCTACAACCATTCCCATTCTAGGAACGGTTTGTATACTCAGGTTAAGATAAGGTTAAGACTGAGGTAAGTTAAGGAGAACTGAGGGTAAGAGGAATCAGATTTGGAGGAGGTTATTACTAACCCATTTGTTAAGGGAACGCTTGTGTCGTTCATTTGTTGTGGACTATGTATGTTCATTTGTGGATGGTTGTTTATTGCACTTCATATTATGCTTGTGTATCTAATCAACTTCCATGCTATCGACAATTAGTCGTCGTAGCCCCGTTAGCTTGGGGGCCACGAGAGGGTCGTACCAGCATTCATGCTGACCCCCTTTGGGGGCTGTTTTTACACTTGCAGGTAAGAGGCCCATGAAGTCACACCACGAGAGTAGGAGCGGTTAGACTTAGGATGGGTCTATTCATTTTGAGCACGGGTCGCGCTTGTGCGCCCGTCTGTTTATATTTAAACTAATGTAAGTTGGTGTTTATGACTTAGATACTTAAACTCGGTTGGTTGGTGGCATTTTTGTCGGTTGTATATTTTTGGATAAGTGTTGTAAATCGGTAAGGTTCGGTATATTCAAATGATCAGACCGTGGCAAGGTCCCGGTGTTTGTTATTTCCGCTGCGACATTTTTGATTAAGTGTTTAGTTTTGCAATAACCACGATTGGCTTTGGACGGGGTGTTATAGAGTCATCACACATGGCCAGCAAATAAAGAAAAGAAGAAGGGATAAAGTAAAAGTTACTATTAACCTTTTATAACATAATATCTCTTAAAATGCACTCTCTCACCTCATTCTCTTCATTTCTCTCATCCCCACTGTATTCATCTTCATCCTACCTTCCCCATTTCGTTTTTGCTACAGCAACTATACCTTCTCCATCTTCAAATCCTTGTAGCTCTTAGCTCCATGATCCGAATTCAATTTTAAGACTACCATTCTTCTAGTTGGAGCAAGCTCTTCATTTATCTCTTTTCAAATCCTCAAGAACTCCATTTTGGTGCCATGAAGAATATCCATTGAAGGAGCTTGAGCTCATCTTTCCATGCCTTGTCATTCTCCTTTGCTTCAAGGTAAGGAAAACCAAAGAAAAACTTCATTTCCTCTTGTTTTTATATATGACCCAGAATCACCCATTGATGGTGTGTTCTTTTGATCTTTCATAGCCTCATTTCAAACTTCAATGGACTAGGAGGAGTCCTCTCTTGTTACTTATTCAAGTTCTCTTTCAAATTCCAAGGTAAACATCAATTTTAGTGTTTTAAAACACTTATGTAAAACTACGGTTTATATATGAGTTTAGGTATGAATCTTAAAGCTCATTACCCTTATATGTGTGTATGGATAGAAGGTTGACAAGTGATCAAGTCCTTGCTAATTTTCAATCCAAGGAAACAAGAAAGAAGTTTGGAAAGAAAAGAGGTAAATAACCTAACCTAATGTGGCTTGATGTGTCTTAAGAAATTGAGCTTTAAAATGCTTAATAAACTACCTAAGGAGCCAATGGTAAATGAGCTAGAAAACTATCCTCAAGGAGGTTATTAAGGGCATATGTAATGTTGTGTGTATTTGCAGGTTAAAGGCAATTATTATGTGGGAAATTCAGTGTTTAAGATTAATGCAATTTAAGGGCCTAAGAGCCATGTCATTTAAGGGCCTAAGTGCCAAGCAATTTAAGTTTATGCACTATATTGTGACGTAGTGTAGTTTAAAGGTTTAGTTGTGTGTAAAGACCATTTCTTGTGAAGATGAGTGTCTTTGATGGTTAAAGGATGAAAAACCATGTATTTGTGTGTAAGAATGTGTATTAAGAGATTGAGTGTTCTTGGTTGTCTAAAGGTGAAAACCTAAGTGTTTTGGTGTAAGGTGATACAAGAGAAACTATTTCAAAACTTGGTGAGTAAACAAGGTGTTTTAGGTGATTATATGAAGTTTGGTGACCTAGATTATTCTAGGAATTGTTAAGTGTTAAATTGGTGTAAGAAAGTGAGTTAAGGTGTTAAGATGCCTTGGGCATATTCTTGGAGGGTTAGAGAACAAATGGATGATTTCTATATACACCAAGGTCATGGTGGAAATGTGGTAAAGTCTTGTGCATAGTTTGGTGAACAATGAAAGTGTAATGCCTTGTGAAGGTTTAATTATGAACTTGTGGGAAAGACTTGAGGAGTGTATGTAAATGGGGATGAATGTGATACAAAATGATGATTTAGGGGTGGCTACCTTGTTGTGGAAGAACACTTTGGTTAGTGGAAGTCTTAGGCAAAATTACAAGTGTAAGGAAAGATGTT
Source organism: Limonium bicolor (assembly GCA_023374045.1). Lineage (NCBI taxonomy): Eukaryota > Viridiplantae > Streptophyta > Magnoliopsida > Caryophyllales > Plumbaginaceae > Limonium > Limonium bicolor. The sequence continues at coordinate 275,453,518 of CM041778.1, forward strand.
CTAAGTGTTAAGGATTTAGTAAAAGTTTGAGTAAATGTTTAAGGAGTTTGTGGGAAGATTAGAGAGGGTTTTAGTGTGCCAAAAAGATGTTAAAACATGTGGGAAAACATGTGGAACGCTTAGGAAAAGATTAGGGTGAATTTGGAGTAAAATAACCACTTAAAAACAAGTTTCTGGTTTCGACCTACCTTAGGACCGACCTTGGCAAGGTAGGTCGGGCCCAGAATACCCTCCAAGAAGCTTTCTGACTTCGACCTACCTTAGGACCAACCTTGGCAAGGTCGGTCGGGCTAAAATTTTTCAGACAGGAATGTTTCTGGTTCCGACCGACCTTGGGACCTACCCTGGAAGGTCGGTCGGCCACTTATATAATTTTTTTTAAGGCTTCTAATGATGGGGATTGGTATGTAATGATGTTATAAGGTTGTTTAAGACAAGTTAGGTGAGTTATAATGACAATTAAGTGGGTGAAAAGTTGTAGTAAAATGTGAAAGTAAAACAAGTTAAGAATGTGAAGTTATTTAACTAGTTAACAGGGTTAACTATGGGCATTAGACGTTAAACAATCATGTTACCCCAACGTTAATGAAAGTAATTGTAATGTTACCAGTTATACGAGAATTGTTCGAGGAATATAAGAGGACACAATAGAGTGGACCTTGGTGACAGGTATGGTTTTCTTGCAACCTGTGTCCTACCGGATTACACCGGCTTGTATGCCAACTTGTTTTTCTGTGTTTGCCACCTTGCAAGAATAAGCATGAAATGAGTTTATAGTAATTCATATATGTGGCAAGTTTAGTTCCGATACCGTTTAACCTCAAATATGTGTTAAACTTAACTAACCGACTTTAGGATCACATAAGAGATCGGTATTCGGATTTAACGACCCAAACCATGGGAACGTTCTAACCATGGCTATGCGTGAGTTAGTTGTATGTTGTTTGTGTGTGTAAGTATGCTTACCTCCCCTGTGTGTGTTTAACCTGGTTGTAACACCATATGGTGCATGGATGTGACAAGTCCCGTAATGGATATCTTAACTATATATATATATATAAATATATTAATGGGGGGGGGGGTGAGGAATCCGGTCGTTCCGGTCGCGCGTTTGTTTGGGAGTTGATATCTATATTTGATTTAACTTCCTCTCTGTTATGTTATGGTTGTTTTTCCTTCTTGGATTACATTCACCCGCAAGCTTAACCAAAGCTTACCTACCTCGATTATTGTTCGGGCTAGGGGGATATATGTACGGTGTGTTCGGTTCTATATTGGGACCGACACATCTCAGTAAAGTTAATATGTACGGTGTGTTCGGAACTATATTATATCTGACGCATCTTAAGTAAATATATGTTCTTCATGTAGAACAATAAGTTATTGTATAACGAGCTTAGCATGAGAATAAAAAGATTCTCTAGGCTCTAATGAGATTATTAACTCACATCTCGGGGTACGTGTCCTCACGTGACCCTCTCCAAGTTATGTTGTATGTACGTTTAAATGTGATATGAGTTGTTATGTGAAGTTTGTGGATCATGAGTACCAATCCCAGGTTATAACAAGAGGAATTTAAGTATAACTCGACTAATGGGTAAGTGTCGTCTAATAAGGAATTAGCTCCTTCAAAGGAGAAACCCTCAAGGGTTAAGGAACACAATGAGTGATCTAACGAGTATGGATGTGTTGATTGATTTGTTGAGCCCCGTTGTTGTGGGTATGTAATGTGTTGTGTGTTTATAGTTTTCCATGCATGATTTAAATATAATCAACCGCATGCTTAGATGACAATTAGTTGTGCGTGGCCCTATAGTATGCGGGCTGCACGATTACCATACCAGCAAAGGTGCTGAGCCCCCTAGGGGGCCACCCTTTCTTTCCTATTTCAGGAAAAAGGAGCTGGAAGCCGTTCGAGAGTAGGACGGGGTAGTTATTTGTACATGGGTAGCTATTTTATTACTTATATATTGTAGGTGTAGTAAGACCGAAACTGTTATCGACATTAGTTTGTAAATACTCGGTACAGTTGGAATGTAAATGTATGTTGATTATTGGATATGGAACGGGATTGTAATGTGTAGTTGCTCGAGAATCTAGTCCATCAGACAGATACAATGTATATGTATTAGCCTTGTTAGCCACGTGGGTGGTTAACGGCGTGTAACACCAATAAATTACGTAATATGATGAGTTATGTTTTCCGCTGCAAATGGTTGTTAAGTGTATTGTTGTAGTTATGGTGTTACAATTAGTATGATGTTATAAAAGAACAAAATATTTATGTTCATTTTGCTAACTGATTAATCATTTATGTAGGCTTGTTTCTCTGCGGATCCTACACTTAAAATGGATGTGTTGTCATCGATGTCAAAACAATTCCGGGACCACAAGAATAAGTTAGCTGACAAGTTCATTTACAAGATGCCTGCAACAGAAGATCCAGATGCTTCAGATCATGATCTCGGCGGTGAAAGGCCACCCTGGGAGATTTACAAAGGCATCACCGAAGAGAATGGGTACAATTTGTTGAGCATCATCACACACCGGAGTTCAAGGTGCATTTTATTGTCATACATACATATGTTACGCTTTCTTAAGTCTTTTTGTGTGCTAAATTCACTTAGCATTATCATATTATGCAAGCTCTCTCTGTGAGAAACAGCAAGCAAATGCTAAGAAAAATCTGTACCCTCACCGCTTAAGTGGAAAAAGTATTGCTCAACGGGTACCAGAATGGGAGCAAAAAGGATATCTGCCCACGGATGGCCCATTGGATACCAGTGGCAGAAGAATGAAAGTCTAGGAGTTAAGCCACATTCCAAAGAACTTGACTCCTAAAAATCTTCAATACGATGATGCCACGAGAGCAGTTATTGCTCAAATGGTAAGTAATATCATTTCATTTTTAGTCAAAATGGTAATTTCATTTGTATATGAACTTATGATAAATTAATAATTATATTTTTGTGTTGTATTAGGGTGACTTAAGTTCTCATCTCACCCAAGGCACTTGGACTTCATAGAGGAATGATGATCCTCTTACACGTGCTCTTGGAAAGAAGGATCATCCAGGTCATGCCATTGAGTTTGATGGGTACGTTGGTATCCACCAGGCGTTTGGTGTACCCGGGTCTAGAAAAGCACAAAGGGAGGATTATCAGCTACGAGGAGCACTTGAGAGTGATCTCTGAAATGGAGCAAAGGATACCCAAGTTGGACGACGAGACGATAGCTCATGCTATGTCTATGTAGCAGTCACGGAGGCCTAGCAGCCAAGAGGTTTCTCGACCATTAGTTGAGTCACCCATTTAGCAGCAGAGTACACAAGTATTGGGAAGTAGTGTCCACTCTGCTGAGCCGTTTCCTCATGCATCTCTAAAGGTTAGACCAACATTTAAATTGAATATATGACGATTAAGATTTTTCACTTGATCACTAATATCATCATAGAACTAGGATTTCACAATTTTCATCTAAACAAGTTCCACATAACATCTAGGCACCCACTGAGAGCACGTTGTTTTTACAATCTGGAGATGAAGAGGTCATGGTGGCATGAGGTAAACTTTTCTTCTCATCTTCAAATGATATTGTGCATGGTGAACCACTTCGACAGTACCATACACGGGTGCTTCTAGACGTGTAACACCACCCCAACCGTTAATCTCGTCATTACCTCTTAACTGTTACTAATTACTCCTACTCACGCAGCGGAACTCTAATTACAACGAGGGGTGAAACAACGCCGTTAGCCACCCATGTGGCTAACCAGGCCTTTCTTACATACCGTAACGGTCTGATGGACTGGAACAACCGAGTACTTCATACAAATACAATACTCAATTCATATCTCTACTATACCGAGTCTACAATATACGGATGCCGATAACATACTCGGACTTACACCTCCTTCAAACGCATAAGTAATTACAATCTAACTACCCATGCTCACAGCAGTCCCCGTCCTACTCTCTCGAACGGTGGTCATCTTCAAGTACCTGCACACTAAAAACGTTCCCCCTAGGGGGTCAGCTTACGCTGAATATGAAATTCGCATATACCGCGTGCTAACCGCGGTACGCCGACTACTTTGGGTCGGATATACATGGAGTTCATTTAAATCAAACAACATGCATCATGGCAATACAATATATATGTATATCACACAAGGAATCTATATCCAATCACGGAACACGATTCCTAACTAACATAACAATGTTGTTAGTGGTAACTGGTTACTCTTAGGCATTGAGGGTTATTCCTCACTATACCTTGTTTACTTATTCAATACCTCACCCCTCTCTCGGGTTACTTATTCGTATACACACCCATTCTCTTGGGCTACTCATTCTTATACTTACCCATTCTCTCGGGTTACTCATACATATACTCACCCCTTTCTCTCGGGTTATTTATACTCATTATCTCACCCACACTCTTGGGTTATTCATACTCAAGCTCTTGTAGATTCTTGAGACACTACAGGTCTCCTACGTCACGCTTGTTACTCTTAATACATACTCAAGCCAAAACTCATGGCTTTCGAGCATAGTCTTACTTCCCCGGTTTCGACCCTACTCTGGGTCTAGCATGGTGGGAAGGTTCAACTAGCTCCTGGAACTTTCTCTTAGTTCCCTTCTCTTTTACATAGGTCCGACTACTCTCGGACTACTCACTTTCCCATACACTCCTCTCTCGGAGTTATAATAATTTTATGTATATTAGTCTAGAGGCATCACTCTTGATGTTTCTAATGACTTTGGGAACTTTACTTAAATTCGGGTAATCTTAAGTTTAAGGGTTACCCTCACAATCATATACTTATACGTTCGGATATTTTCTCATACCGGGTAAAATCCTCATATAGGAGGTCGACCATGTCTCAAGGGAGTTACATAGTCCCTTAGTCTCTTTTACCTTTCTTATAAGTTCACATTATTGGACTAACTTCAATCCCCTCGATGGAGGTCATTTATCTCTCCACTCATATTTATTTCGTGGATTGTTTCAATAAGGTTCTCTAACCGTTATCGGGTATTTACTCAACCCGTACATCTCCTCACATTTTAGGGAGTTCATATGGTTGTGTTATCGTTATACTTTAATCGATAGCTTGTGTGTGTTTGCATATTACCATTGTTCATGAGACTACCGATCTACGGGTTTCTAGTCAATCACTACTCTCTATGAGTCGGTCTATGCACTATGTTAGACCACACCGGCGTACAAGTATGTTAGTTCATACAACATACAATAAGGCATCCATAATCAAACAAGGGATTATTTTCATGCTTTAATCTTGATTAAGCCGGCACACAAACACACAAATCAGAGTAACTCGGTTAGCATACGGGGCATGAGAAAATCATACCTTTCACCGGGGTTTTTACTTTTACCGAGTCATCTCACCATGCTCGGGTCACGCACGATTCTCTGATAATGTTTCAAACATTATTAATACTAAGCTCATACGGTACATTATTAAATGCTACTACTCCCGTACTTACCCCGTTATCCCGTTACTCGTCGTTTTACTCTTGTTAATTTGAGTTCTCACTTCTCAATCACTTCTAACACTTTCTTACACTTCCTAGGGCCTTTACATGTCACCAAACAAGGCCTTAACATCTTATAACATCATTAACATTCAATCCCCCATCATTTAAACCCTTTAAAACACTCTCTGTAGGTTTCTGGGGGTGGTCCGGGACTTGGTCCTTACCCTAAGTCCCGGACCAATTGCAAACTTAACTCTCGGGTGAAAATTACACATGGTCCGGGACCTTGTCCTGGAGTATAGTCCCGGACCAAAGCAGCACTTGCCCTCTCGGCCTTAATTTAGGTGTGGTCCGGGACTTTGTCCAAGGACAAGTCCCGGACCCTGTTAAAACCTGCTCCAAACTTGATTTTTCCACCCCATTTCAATCCTTAATCCACACCCAATCCTCCTCTAATCTTTCCACAAGATTCCTACATGTTAATCACCTTAAAACATGCTCTAAAACTCTTCAAATCATAGGCTCAAACCTTACTCAAACTCTTGCTCAAATTCACACATTTTCATTCTCATTTTACACTAATGCACACTTGTGCATTTTCTAACCTCTCTTGACACTTGCATTATTGTTCTCTCTTCATTTAACCATTCCAAAACTTCCAAGATAATGCACACCTCATACCAAGTTCCAAGACTCACTCTTAAAGCCTAAAATCTTCTTTGTTTTCTAAAAACTCCTAAGGCACTTACACAACCTCTTTTGCTACAGATTTTTACACATCTCACCACAAACATCCTCTCATATTCTTGGGTGATCATTTACCCAATTCAAACTCCAACAACACCTAGCTAACCCTAGGTTATTCTCCACAAAACACATCACTTAAACCACTTAGGTTTCCACATAAATTTTGCCATAACTTGGCTACTTCTCCAACATTGCCCAAAACTCATACCACCATTTAAATCATCCTAAAACTAGCCAAACCACAAGGGTTCTACCAGCACACATATAAAACCATCAACACTCATCAAATCCTCCAAATGCAACACAATACATAATTCATAAAGTGCATAACTCCTAGGCCCTTAAATCAACATTAATTTCACAATGCTATATTACTTGCATTATTTCTATACAAGCACATTATTACCACACTCTTGTGGGGTTCATTTATTTTATTAACCCATCCCAAATTCTAATACATATAGAATATACTTAAGGGTTGGTTTCTTACCTTGGATTCTCTCAAGTTTCCTTTTAATACTCTTCTCTTCTTCTCCTCTTTTCTTCACCAAAATCGGTCAAGGCAATCTCTTTGCCCATTTCTCTAGACCAATATACCAATGGGTGTAAGGAGTATTAATTAGTTCTCTAGTTGTAAAACAACTCATGAATTCAAGAGGGTTTAAGGTGTAGAATTTGAACATTACCTTTGGAAACCCTAGATTGGTTTTGCCAAAAATCGAAGGAGGAGCTCCAACCCACCATTAGAGGTTTGAATAACAGCTCAAAGCAAGGAGAAGAAAGGTATTAAAATTAGCCAAAATCGGCCACACAAGGAAGTGAAGAAAAATGTATTTTTCTTTGGATATTTTTACCTTGGATGGAAGAGGAAGCTTCAAGCTTCAAATAGTGTGCTTTTCTCTTCAAATGGCCAACACCCATCAAAATGAAATTCATCCTTTTCAAATTTTGAAAAGAGGGAAGTGTGGAGCTTGATGAGAGGAACACAAATATGTGTTTTGTTTTTGATTTGGAGCATTTATGTGGCTTAAGGAAGCAAGGGAAGAGGAGCAGCCATGGAAGCTCTTTGGTGCAGCTCAAATCGCCAGAGATGGGGAGGAGGAAGGGAACTCACGGTGGAAGAAGGAAAGGAAGGAGAGAGAAGAGGGAAAATGGGAGGAAAGAGTAAAAGGTGCTTTTATGCTTTTTCTTTACTCTCTCCTCTTTTTCTTTCTTCTTTCTTTCTTTGTGTGTGAGTGAGGGGATGACTCACTAATAAACCGGCCCCACTATATTAGTAAGCTGGAGCGTTTTTCGTTTTCTTAGAAAACGCTCGTTATTTTACCCGGTTTGGCACTATTCACTCAACCGGGCCCGTTTTTCGGATTTTTCTCTCGTTTCTTTATTTTTAATGGTTATTAAGCTTCCATTAATACTTAATTATAGTTATTTAATCAACTATAATTTTTACGGGTCCGTTTGACCACTTAAAGTCACGTTTTCGGGTTTTCTCTCGAAAAACGTGCTTTTAAACTCCGTTAGCGTTTTAATCCATTATTTGGATCCGTTTTCTTCGGGAATCATTCCCGTATACTTATTAGGCCTAACTAAGCCTTAGGAATCCATCTCGGACCCTCTCGAGATCATATCTCTCTTATACTCATTTAACGCGCATTTTAGCGTTTTTCGCTTTTCAAGCGTTTTCTCTTTTCTTTTGGTTTTATTCTTTTTACCAATACTCTTTAGGCACCATTAGGCCTTTTATAATCATATTAGAGTAATTTAATCGCCATTTTTAGATCCGGGGTATTACAATCTACCCCCCTTAGGAACTTTGTCCTCAAAGTTGATGAATCTAGGTGGTTACTCTCATGGCATTCAATGCCAAGGTTATAGTACATGTATAACCCTACTGACTCCACAAGTCAGTCTCATTTCATACTACACATACCACACACATATCACAGCATGTATAGCAATCAAAATACTCTTTTTTCTCTCCATGGAATCGGTCCGAAGACAAGAAGGCACTACAGTCCTCGAATCCATGTTGAGTGATATACTACTGATCCCTCAGGTACCGGTCACGTTGAACACTTACTCTTTCTGGTTCACGGCCGTTTCATGACAAATGGGCACTTACTCTCTCTGGCCCACGGTCCCTTCGGTTCTGATCAAAACGTTACACATATACATATCCTCAGGCACTCTGGTTGACTCACTCAACACAGGAACATCTCAGGGTACTCTCCCCGTCCCGCTGCCTTTGGAAAAATCACACACTGACACCGCCCCAACCGGTCACTTAGGACCGCCGCACGTACGGTGCAATGGTTTCAAAACTAATACACGCCCACCGTTCTACCGGTCATCAAGACTTAAGGCCAGCCATCGGCGGGTGATAGCGGTTTCAAAACCAGTTTTCATTTCCATCTTCATACTTGAAGAAATTCTTTTTCAAAATCTGTTTGAAAATTCTTTTTAAAACATCACACAACTCCAAATCAATTTATGGTAGCTGTATCTTTCTTAGCGTGATTACTTGTGACCACTATAGGGAGCTTCAGGAATCATCTAACCCTGATGTGATCAGCATCAGTGTTGAACTATCCTTCCACCCCAATTTGTGTTCGGTTTCCCTTGATCGCTAGCAGATCAAGTTCCACCTCCCACGTCAGTTTCAAACAATCAGATAGTCAAACATTTTCGTTTTCTATCTTTTACTCTTTCTAGTCATATTCATAAACAATCTGTTTCAATTAATCTCTAGTTCCTGTACTTAGGTCATTTGTCATTCTCATTGCTTCACTACTTTACCTAGGTATTCCATACTTATGGCTTCTTTACTCAAATTGTTGCTCAATTTAAAACATAACATACAACTCCAAAGGATGGAACTCACTCCATCTATCATTCTCAAATAAAATCACCTAGGGAACTCACTCCCTCTTAGGTTACACATCGGTTTCATGCCGATTCATACTCATCATAACTCATGTCTAATCTCACTAGACATATACTATAGGGATTCTCATTCCCTAGGAGTCTCTCCACTCCTCTTTTCATATTTATTACATACACATTACTTGCATCTCTCATGCACAATACTCATACTTACACATGAATGGGTACATGTTTATGTAACATAGTTCCAATCATCAAAACAATTTCTTTTTGTGCTATGCACATAGTAGTTTACGCACCAATACGTAAAACATACTCTAAGCGGTTTCTCGCCCTACCCCCCTTAAAAGGGGTTACGCCCGCGTAACCAACCATATGTTATCACTGAACATTGGTTCATTAATTCGAGTATTATGAAGTGTTTTAACTTCAGTACGGTTAATTAACTCATAACCGGGTTCGGTTCTAGCCTCTAAGGCTTCAAGGGGTTTATGACATAGGTATACTTAACCCTGAATCACGGTCCACAAGCTTCTGCTGCGTGACCTGATAACTAGAGCTTAATTCGCTCTTTGGTATTCTCCATGTATTTCAATCGTCGCTTGGTATCTCTTACCGTATGCGAATTCGATGAATTTTAGATTGTCTCTCCAGTTCTCTGGGAATCTACTTCGTATAACACTGTATACCTTTGTGATTATTCACTTATTTTTCCCGACTTGTTGTCGGTTGAGGTCAAGCTACTACTTAGCATGTAGTGCTTCCTCGTTTAATAGTGGCTCATGGATTATGTTTGTTTCTTGGTTCTGTACCAGAGTTCTTCATTCATACTACTCTGCATTTTTCCACATATCGATCTGGGCCCTGTGGGTTACTGCCCACGTTTTGTGCATCTTTGGCCAATGGCCGCACGGTCATCTTTCTAGATTCTCACTCAACAGGCTTCGTTGACATTTCTCAATTCCTGGCTCTCCCACTTGATCATTACCGCACAAGGGCAATACCAAAACACTCAGTCATACAGAGTGCAGAAGCGTAAACCCTTGACAGTAAATCTCTCATGAGATAGGAATGAACATGTCTCCTTTACCATATTTCTTCATCAACTCTAATCACTATCCGAATATACTCTTACAATGGTCGCTTACTGCGTACCTTGTTCTACTCGTTACAACATTTGTTTACATGGCATCCGCTACTACTTTAGCTTCTGCTCATGTACTCCCGCCATTTATACTATGGCTTGCCATTCACTTGGCTCAATGAAATACGTTACTCTTTAAATCTCTCTGCGCTTGCGCACTGCTTACTCTGCAGTTCATACTGTACACATACAGTGTTCACTACTCATCCGATTACTCTATCGGTTTCCTTTGTACTGCCATCAAGGTTCCTCTTTACACACTATAGTTCATATGCTCCTTGGCAATATACACATGCTCAAGTTTTACTACACCGCTCTAGCGGTTTCACATTTCATGCCTAGGTGGTAGCCTTTCTCTGGAGGATTCACGCAATTGCCGCCCTAGGCCCCACATAACAAGTGGTATCCCCACTCTAAGGTAGGGTTCGTCTCCACAATAACTCTTATGCCTTTATGCATATGTTTACAACGTTTGGATCTACGTATTGTAGTTGGTTTACCGGCTTATAAGCCACATTGCCTCGCCATGCTCCATGCGGGCTGTTTATAGGTTTCTTCTCCGTATACCATTAATGGTTGGAGGTTTACTGGGTCTTTGATATGGTTGTCTCACACCTTCCGTACATGGAAGGCCCTTTTACTAGGTATTAATTCATGCCCTCTAGCATTAGGGTATCCCGTGTTACGAGGGATCCCTTCGGGTTCTACCCGAGTGTTTGCTTAAACACTTGTGTTCTCAACACGATGTTTCGTTCAACTACTGTTGACTCCGGCACCCTTCTCGGATTGCTCCTGGGTGTTACTGAGTAATGCCATTACATCTGGCTTGTACTCATGGTTATGTTCAGTTGTGACTTCGCCTTGCGGCTATGTCCTTGACTATCCCGTTTAGGGTTGTAATGTCTCCCATTATTGGGTAGATCCTTGGTACCTTCTAATACCTTCTAGGTCTGGTCATTATTCTCTTCAGTGAGGTATAAAGTGGGAATTCTATCCCGTTTATCGTACATTAATAAGTTCATTTAGGCATTCGCCGTATTATTTACACTGGTATTCACCCAGTTATTAGGTATTTCCTGAGACATATCCAATGTCTGTACTTAATACTTTGTGCTTCTCGCACTTCTTAACGTTATGTTCTTAGTCCATCATCCTACTGGATTCTGACTCCTTAGCTTAAGCTTCTTTGTTCTTCGATCATTCGAGTGTCCAACTGTCGGTTTGAATTGGCTCTTTCGTCCGTAGTATGGAGTGGGCTACTTCCCGTGTACCGTACTCTACTTGTATACATACATGGAGTATCTTATTGATACGTTACCACTTACCCGACTAACTCATAATTGGTCTGTCAGGCCCGCAAGCTCCTTTGGAGTGCGGTGTTCCATGTCTCGTTTGTGTACACTTGTAGTGTCGGTCACGCCTAAGTGAAGTATTCTGTTGCCAACTCCTCTTATATGGTCCTAATAACTTACCGTGGTTCACTGGTTTGGTTTTAAAACTTTGGGGGTTTTTGGAAAATTTCATGTTTTGAAGAAAAGTTTGAGTCTTGAAAGTAAACTCTTTGCGGCATTTCAATGCCGGTTGCTTCTTACCAGGTCTAGCCTCTTGCTGACCGGTATTCTTTATACAGTGGTCAGGCCTTTAGGCCTTTCCAAGGTTTCATTTCAGAATTTTAGGGTTTGTGGTGCTATATTGGCTTCTCTTGCCGTCTTGGTACTTGCTAAGTACTTTATTGTCAAAGTCCTCTTATATCCCGCTATTACTGCACTTGCCGTGGCAAGTGCGGTACAGGCGGTTTTTGGGTTAACTCATACCGGTCACGGTATTGTTCACATTGTATTTGGTAGCCTCGTTGGCTCTTCCTTGATCCTTTAGTTGGATAACTACTCCTTAGAGCTGCTTTCTCATCTTGACATGACTGTCATTCATTTAGGTGCTCCTCCACTCTCGGAGTTCCTTAATTACTTTAATTTATGCTTTACCTCGTTGCTCGTTCCCACGTCTTTACTGTGGTTACCGAGGTTTAACTTATTTAGGTACTTTGTAGTCCTATTCGGGTATATCCCGTAGTTATGCTCGTAGCTGTCTAAGCTATCAGTTAGTATTGCAACCTCTTCGGGTGTGGCAGGGTGGGTGTCTACTCTGACTAGTTCTAGTCGGTTATATACCATTGTGGTAATACATGGCGGTCCGTAGACATGTGTCCCGGTTCTCGTTATTTCTCATGAGTCCGCCTTGTTGCACGGTTGGTGCTTCTTTTCTGCTGCTCGGCCAGCTAGGTTCTCGCGACTGCTAAGCATGTCGCCCCAGCTGCCACAAATTCTGGTCTCCTTGGATTAGGATGTCTCGACCTCGTCATTGCATGCGGTTATTGTCGTTCCAGCGGATCCGTCTCCGGGTTTCCGGTTCTCGGGATCACCGCATGACAGTTCTGGTTCATATTTATATTAAGTAACTGCCAGAGGGTTTCCCGTCTCTCTGGCGTTCTTTCCCGAGCTTTTAATGCGGGGGTTGTGGAGGGCGGGTCTGGTATTGTAGGTATCCAGATCATACTGGAAGTTCCTATCTAGCGCATCTCTCACGCTACCACTCAACCCATAGCCCTAAGTCTCTAATTCCTAACTCGGTATTTCCTAAGCTCGGTATTTCCAGTCATCAGAGCGATACTTCGCTCTGATACCATTTTTGTAACACCCCAACCGTTAATCTCGTCATTACCTCTTAAACTGTTACTAATTACTCCTACTCACGCAGCGGAACTCTAATTACAACGAGGGGTGAAACAACGCCGTTAGCCACCCATGTGGCTAACCAGGCCTTTCTTACATACCGTAACGGTCTGATGAACTGGAACAACCGAGTACTTCATACAAATACAATACTCAATTCATATCTCTACTATACCGAGTCTACAATATACGGATGCCGATAACATACTCGGACTTACACCTCATTCAAACGCATAAGTAATTACAATCTAACTACCCATGCTCACAGCAGTCCCCGTCCTACTCTCTCGAACGGTGGTCAGCTTCAAGTACCTGCACACTAAAAACGTTCCCCCTAGGGGGTCAGCTTACGCTGCATGAAATTCGCATATACCGCGTGCTAACCGCGGTACGCCGACTACTTGGGGTCGGATATACATGGAGTTCATTTTAATCAAACAACATGCATCATGGCAATACAATATATATGTATATCACACAAGGAATCTACATCCAATCACGGAACACGATTCCTAACTAACATAACAATGTTGTTAGTGGTAACTGGTTACTCTTAGGCATTGAGGGTTATTCCTCACTATGCCTTGTTTACTTATTCAATACCTCACCCGCTCTCTCGGGTTACTTATTCGTATACACACCCATTCTCTTGGGCTACTCATTCTTATACTTACCCATTCTCTCGGGTTACTCATACATATACTCACCCCTTTCTCTCGGGTTATTTATATTATCTCACCCACACTCTTGGGTTATTCATACTCAAGCTCTTGTAGATTCTCGAGACACTACAGGTCTCCTACGTCACGCTTGTTACTCTTATACATAAAGCCAAAACTCATGGCTCTCTAGCATAGTCTTACTTCCCCGGTTTCGACCCTACTCTGGGTCTAGCATGGTGGGAAGGTTCAACTAGCTCACGGAACTCTCTCTTAGTTCCTATCTCTTTTACTTAGGTCCGACTACTCTCGGACTACTCTCGTTCCCATACACTCCTCTCTCGGAGTTATAATAATTCATGTATATTAGTCTAGAAGCATCATTCTCGATGTTTCTAATGACTTTGGGAACTTTACTTAAATTCGGGTAATCTTAGGTTTAAGGGTTACCCTCACAATCATATGCTTATACATTCGGATATTTTTCATACCGGGTAAAATCCTCATATAGAGGTCGACCGTCTCAAGGGAGTACATAGTCCCTTAGGTCTCTTTTACCTTTCTTATAGTTACATTATTGGACTAACTTCAATCCCTCGATGGAGGTCATTTATCTCTCCACTCATATTTATTTCGTGGATTGTTTCAATAAGGTTCTCTAACCGTTATCGGGTATTACTCAACCCGTACATCTCCTCACATTTTAGGGAGTTCATATGTTTGTGTTATCGTTATACTTTAATCGATAGCTTGTGTGTGTTTGCATATTACCATTGGTTATGTGACTACCCGTTCAACGGGTTTCTAGTCAATCATACTCACTAGAGTCGGTCTATGCATGTTAGACCACACCGGCATACAAGTATGTTAGCTCATACAACATACATAAGGCATCATAATCAAACAAGGGATTATTTTCATGCTTTAATCTTGATTAAGCCGGCACACAAACACACAAATCAGAGTAACTCGGTTAGCATACGGGGCATGAGAAAATCATACCTTTCACCGGGGTTTTTACTTTTACCGTGTCATCTCACCATGCTCGGGTCACGCACGATTCTCTGATAATGTTTCAAACATTATTATTAATACTAAGCTCATACGGTACATAATTAAATGCTACTCCCGTACTTACCCCGTTATCCCGTTACTCGGTTTTACTCTTGTTAATTTGAGTTCTCACTTCTCAATCACTTCTAACACTTTCTACACTTCCTAGGGCCTTTACATGTCACCAAACAAGGCCTTAACATCTTATAACATCATTAACATTCAAACCCCCATCATTTAAACCTTTAAAACACTCTCTGTAGGTTTCTGGGGGTGGTCCGGGACTTGGTCCTTACCCTAAGTCCCGGACCAATTGCAAACTTAACTCTCGGGTGAAAATTACACATGGTCCGGGACCTTGTCCTGGAGTATAGTCCCGGACCAAAGCAGCACTTGCCTCTCGGCCTAATTTAGGTGTGGTCCGGGACTTGTCCAGGACTAGTCCCGGACCCTGCTAAAACCTGCTCCAAACTTGATTTTTCCACCCATTTCAATCCTTAATCCACACCCAATCCTCCTCTAATCTTTCCACAAGATTCCTACATGTTTAATCACCTTAAAACATGCTCTAAAACTCTTCAAATCATAGGCTCAAACCTTACTCAAACTCTTGCTCAAATTCACACATTTTCATTCTCATTTTACACACTAATGCACACTTGTGCATTTTCTAACCTCTCTTGACACTTGCATTATTGTTCTCTCTTCATTTAACCATTCCAAAACTTCCAAGATAATGCACACCTCATACCAAGTTCCAAGACTCACTCTTAAGCCTAAAATCTTCTTTGTTTTCTAAAAACTCCTAAGGCACTTACACAACCTCTTTTGCTACAGATTTTTGCACATCTCACCACAAACATCCTCTCATATTCTTGGGTGATCATTTACCCAATTCAAACTCCAACAACACCTAGCTAACCCTAGGTTATTCTCCACACAAAACATCACTTAAACCACTTAGGTTTCCACATAAATTTTGCCATAACTTGGCTACTTCTCCAACATTGCCCAAAACTCATACCACCATTTAAATCATCCTAAAACTAGCCAAACCACAAGGGTTCTACCAGCACACATATAAAACCATCAACACTCATCAAATCCTCCAAATGCAACACAATACATAATTCATAAAGTGCATAACTCCTAGGCCCTTAAATCAACATTAATTTCACAAATGCTATATTACTTGCAATTTCTATACAAGCACATTATTACCACACTCTTGTGGGGTTCATTTATTTTATTAACCCATCCCAAATTCTAATACATATAGAATATCTTAAGGGTTGGTTTCTTACCTTGGATTCTCTCAAGTTTCCTTTTAAATACTCTTCTCTTCTTCCTCTTTTCTTCACCAAAATCGGTCAGGCAATCTCTTTGCCCATTTCTCTAGACCAATATACCAATGGGTGTAAGGAGTATTAATTAGTTCTCCTAGTTGTAAAAACAACTCATGAATTCAAGAAGAGGGTTTAAGGTGTAGAATTTGAACATTACCTTTGGAAACCCTGGATTGGTTTTGCCAAAAATCGAAGGAGGAGCTCCAACCCACCATTAGAGGTTTGAATAACAGCTCAAAGCAAGGAGAAGAAAGGTATTAAAATTAGCCAAAATCGGCCACACAAGGAAGTGAAGAAAATGTATTTTCTTTGGATATTTTTACCTTGGATGGAAGAGGAAGCTTCAAGCTTCAAAATAGTGTGCTTTTCTCTTCAAATGGCCAACACCCATCAAATGAAATTCATCCTTTTCAAATTTTGAAAAGAGGGAAGTGTGGAGCTTGATGAGAGGAACACAAATATGTGTTTTGTTTTTGATTTGGAGCATTTATGTGGCTTAAGGAAGCAAGGGAAGAGGAGCAGCCATGGAAGCTCTTTGGTGCAGCTCAAATCGCCAGAGATGGGGAGGAGGAAGGGAACTCACGGTGGAAGAAGGAAAGGAAGGAGAGAAGAGGGAAAATGGGAGGAAAGAGAGTAAAAGGTGCTTTTATGCTTTTTCTTTACTTCTCTCTCCTCTTTTCTTTCTTTCTTTCTTTCTTTATTTGTGTGAGTGAGGGGGATGACTCACTAATAAAACCGGCCCCACTATATAGTAGCTGGAGCGTTTTTCGTTTTCTTATAGAAAACGCTCGTTATTTTTCCCGGTTTGGCACTATTCACTCACCGGGCCCGTTTTTCGGATTTTTCTCGTTTCTTTATTTTTATGGTTATTAACTTCCATTAATACTTGTTATAGTTATTTAATCAACTATAATTTTTACGGGTCCGTTTGACCACTTAAAGTCACGTTTTCGGGTTTTCTCGAAAAACGGCTTTAAACTCCGTTAGCGTTTTAATCCATTATTTGGATCCGTTTTCTTCGGGAATCATTCCCGTATACTTATTAGGCCTAACTAAGCCTTAGGAATCCATCTCGGACCCTCTCGAGATCATATATCTCTTATACTCATTTAACGCGCATTTTAGCGTTTTTCGCTTTTCAAGCGTTTTCTCTTTTCTTTTCTTTTGGTTTTATTCTTTTTACCTATACTCTTTAGGCACCATTAGGCCTTTTATAATCATATTAGAGTAATTTAATCGCCATTTTTAGATCCGGGGTATTACAATCTACCCCCCTTAGGAACTTTGTCCTCAAAGTTGATGAATCTAGGTGGTTACTCTCATGGCATTCAATGCCAAGGTTATAGTACATGTACAACCCTACTGACTCCACAAGTCAGTCTCATTTCATACTACACATACCACACACATATCACAGCATGTATAGCAATCAAAATACTCTTTTTACCCTCTCCATGGAATCGGTCCGAAGACAAGAAGGCACTACAGTCCTCGAATCCATGTTGAGTGATATACTACTGATCCCTCAGGTACCGGTCACGTTGAACACTTACTCTTTCTGGTTCACGGCCGTTTCATGACAAATGGGCACTTACTCTCTCTGGCCCACGGTCCCTTCGGTTCTGATCAAAACGTTACACATATACATATCCTCAGGCACTCTGGTTGACTCACTCAACACAGGAACATCTCAGGGTACTCTCCCCGTCCTGCTGCCTTTGGAAAAATCACACACTGTCACCGCCCCAACCGGTCACTTAGGACCGCCGCACGTACGGTGCAATGGTTTCAAAACTAATACTCGCCCACCGTTCTACCGGTCATCAAGACTTAAGGCCACAGCCATCGGCGGGTGATAGCGGTTTCAAAACCAGTTTTCGTTTCCATCTTCATACTTGAAGAAAATTCTTTTTCAAAATCTGTTTGAAAATTCTTTTTAAAACATCACACAACTCCAAATCAAATTTATGGTAGCTGTATCTTTTCTTAGCGTGATTACTTGTGACCACTTATAGGGAGCTTCAGGAATCATCTAACCCTGATGTGATCAGCATCAGTGTTGCACTATCCTTCCACCCCAATTTGTGTTCGGTTTCCCTTGATCGCTAGCAGATCAAGTTCCACCTCCCACATCAGTTTCAAACAATCAGATAGTCAAACATTTTCGTTTTCTATCTTTTACTCTTACTAGTCATATTCATAAAACAATCTGTTTCAATTAATCTCTAGTTCCTGGTACTAGGTCATTTGTCATTCTCATTGCTTCACTACTTTACCTAGGTATCCCATACTTATGGCTTCTTTTACCCAAATTGTTGCTCAATTTAAAACACTTAACATACAACTCCAAAGGATGGAACTCACTCCATCTATCATTCTCAAATAAAATCACATAGGGAACTCACTCCCTCTTAGGTTACACATCGGTTTCATGCCGATTCATACTCATCATAACTCATGTCTAATCTCACTAGACATATACTATAGGGATTCTCATTCCCTAGGAGTCTCTCTACTCCTCTTTTCATATTTATTACATACACATTACCGCATCTCTCATGCACAATACTCATACTTACGCGATGAATGGGTAGACATGTTTATGTAACATGAGTTCCAATCGTCAAAACAATTTCTTTTTGTGCTATGCACATAGTAGTTTACGCACCAATACGTAAAACATACTCTAAGCGGTTTCTCGCCCTACCCCCCTTAAAAGGGGTTACGCCCGCGTAACCAACCATATGTTATCACTGAACATTGGTTCATTAATTCGAGTATTATGAAGTGTTTTAACTTCAGTACGGTTAATTAACTCATAACCGGGTTCGGTTCTAGCCTCTAAGGCTTCAAGGGGTTTATGACATAGGTATACTCAACCCTGAATCACGGTCCACAAGCTTCTGCTGCGTGACCTGATAACTAGAGCTTAATTCGCTCTTTGGTATTCTCCATGTATTTCAATCGTCGCTTGGTATCTCTTACCGTATGCGAATTCGATGAATTAGATTGTCTCTCCAGTTCTCTGGAATCTACTTCGTATAACACTGTATACCTTTGTGATTATTCACTTATTTTTCCCGACTTGTTGTCGGTTGAGGTCAAGCTACTACTTAGCATGTAGTGCTTCCTCGTTTAATAGTGGCTCATGATTACGTTTGTTTCTTGGTTCTGTACCCGAGTTCTTCATTCATACTACTCTGCATTTTTCCACATATCGATCCTGGCCCTGTGGGTTACTGCCCACGTTCTTTGTGCATCTTTGGCCAATGGCCGCACGGTTATCTTTCTAGATTCTCACTCAACAGGCTTCGTTGACATTTCTCAATTCCTGGCTCTCCCACTTGATCATTACCGCACAAGTGCAATACCAAAACACTCAGTCATACAGAGTGCAGAAGCGTAAACCCTTGACAGTAAATCTCTCATGAGATAGGAATGAACATGTCTCCTTTACCACATTTCTTCATCAACTCTAATCACTATCCGAATATACTCTTACAATGGTCGCTTACTGCGTACCTTGTTCTACTCGTTACAACATTTGTTTACATGGCATCCGCTACTACTTTAGCTTCTGCTCATGTACTCCCGCCATTTATACTATGGCTTGCCATTCACTTGGCTCAATGAAATACGTTACTCTTTAAATCTCTCTGCGCGCTTGCGCACTGCTTACTCTGCAGTTCATACTGTACACATACAGTGTTCACTACTCATCCGATTGCTCTATCGGTTTCCTTTGTACTGCCATCAAGGTTCCTCTTTACACACTACTATAGTTCATATGCTCCTTGGCAATATACACATGCTCAAGTTTTACTACACCGCTCTAGCGGTTCACATTTCATGCCTACGTGGTAGCCTTTCTCTGGAGGATTCACGCAATTGCCGCTCCCTAGGCCCCACAGTAACAAGTGGTATCCCCACTCTAAGGTAGGGGTTCGTGCTCCACAATAACTCTTATGCCTTTATGCATATGTTTTACAACGTTGGATCTACGTATTGTAGTTGGTTTACCGGCTTATAAGCCACATTGCCTCGCCATGCTCCATGCGGGCTGTTTATACAGGTTTCCGCTTCTCTGTATACCATTAGATGGTTAGGAGGTTTCTCTGGGTTCTTTGACATGGTTGTCTCACCACCCTTCCGTACTTGGAAGGCCCTTATCTACTAGGTATTAATTCATGCCCTCTAGCATTTTAGGGTATCCCGTGTTACGAGGGATCCCTTCGGGTTCTACCCGAGTGTTTGCTTAAACACTTTTGTTCTCAACACGATGTTTCGTTCAACTACTGTTGACTCCGGCACCCTTCTCGGATTGCTCCTGGGTGTTACTGAGTAATGCCATTACATCTGGCTTGTACTCATGGTTATGTTGTTGTGACTTCGCCTTGCGGCTATGTCCTTGACTATCCCGTTTAGGGTTGTAATGTCTCTCATTATTGGGTAGATCCTTGGTACCTTCTAATACCTTCTAGGTATGGTCATTATTCTCTTCAGTGAGGTATAAAGTGGGAATTCTATCCCGTTTATCGTACATTAATAAGTTCATTTAGGCATTCGCCGTATTATTTACACTGGTATTCACCCAGTTATTAGGTATTTCCTGAGACATATCCAATGTCTGTACTTAATACTCTGTGCTTCTCGCACTTCTTAACGTTATGTTCTTAGCTCCATCATCCTACTGGATTCTTGACTCCTTTAGCTTAGTAAGCTTCTTTGTGTTCTTCGATCATTCGAAGTGTCCAACTGTCTCGGTTTTGAATTGGCTCTTTCGTCCGTAGTATGGAGTGGGCTACTTCCTGTGTACCGTACTCTACTTGTATACATACATGGAGTATCTTATTGATACGTTACCACTTACCCAACTAACTCATAATTGGTCTGTCAGGCCCGCAAGCTCCTTTGGAGTGCGGTCGTTCCATGTCTCATTTGTGTACACTTGTAGTGTTGGTCACGCCTAAGTGAAGTATTCTGTTGCCAACTCCTCTTATATGGTCCTATAATAACTTATCGTGGTTCACTGGTTTGGTTTTAAAACTTTGGGGGTTTTTGGAAAATTTCATGTTTTGAAGAAAAGTTTGAGTCTTGAAAGTAAACTCTTTGCGGCATTTCAATGCCGGTTGCTTCTTACCAGGTCTAGCCTCTTGCTGACCGGTATATTCTTTATACAGTGGTCAGGCCTTTAGGCCTTTCCAAGGTTTCATTTCAGAATTTTTAGGGTTTGTGGTGCTATATTGGCTTCTCTTGCCGTCTTGGTACTTGCTAAGTACTTTTTATTGCAAAGGTTCCTCTTAATAATCCCGCTATTACTGCACTTGCCGAGGCAAGTGCGCGGTACAGGCGGTTTTTAGGTTAACTCATACCGGTCACGGTATTGTTCACATTGTATTTGGTAGCCTCGTTGGCTCTTCCTTGATTCTTTAGTTGGATAACTACTCCTTAGAGCTGCTTCTCACTCATCTTGACATGACTGTCATTCATTTAGGTGCTCCTCCACTCTCGGAGTTCCTTAATTACTTTAATTTTATGCTTTACCTCGTTGCTCGTTCCCACGTCTTTACTGTGGTTACCGAGGTTTAACTCATTTAGGCACTATTTTTGTAATCCTATTCGGGTATATCACATAGTTATGCTCGTAGCTGTCTAAGCAATATCAATGAAGTATTGAAACTTCTTCGGGTGTGGCAGGGTGGGTGTACCTACTCTCAACTAGGTTCTCAGTCGGTTAATATACCATTAGTGGTATAACATATCATGGCGGTCCGTAGACATGTGTCCCGGTTCTCGTTATTTCTCATGAGTCCGCCTTGTTGCACGGTTGGTGCATTCTTTTCACTGCTGCTCGACCAGCTGGGTTCTCCGACTGCTAAGCATGTCGCCCCAGGCTGCCACAAATTCTGGTCTCCTTGGATTAGGATGTCTCGACCCTCCGTCATTGCATGCAGTTATTGTCGTTCCAGTGGCTTCCGTCTCCGGGGTTTCCGGTTCTCGGGATCCACCGCATGACAGATTCTGGTTCATATTGATACATTAATTAAGTAACTGCCAGGTCGGGTTTCCCGTCTCTCTGGCGTTCTTTCCCGAGCTTTTAATGCGGGGGTTGTGGAGGGCGGGTCTGGTATTGTAGGTATCCAGATCATACTGGAAGTTCCTATCTAGCGCATCTCTCACGCTACCACTCAACCCATAGCCCTAAGTCTCTAATTCCTAACTCGGTATTTCCTAAGCTCGGTATTTCCAGTCATCAGAGCGATACTTCGCTCTGATACCATTTTTGTAACACCCCAACCGTTAATCTCGTCATTACCTCTTAAACTGTTACTAATTACTCCTACTCACGCAGCGGAACTCTAATTACAACGAGGGTGAAACAACGCCGTTAGCCACCCATGTGGCTAACCAGGCCTTTCTTACATACCGTAACGGTCTGATGGACTGGAACAACCGAGTACTTCATACAAATACAATACTCAATTCATATCTCTACTATACCGAGTCTACAATATACGGATGCCGATAACATACTCGGACTTACACCTCATTCAAACGCATAAGTAATTACAATCTAACTACCCATGCTCACAGCAGTCCCCGTCCTACTCTCTCGAACGGTGGTCATCTTCAAGTACCTGCACACTAAAAACGTTCCCCCTAGGGGGTCAGCTTACGCTGAATATGAAATTCGCATATACCGCGTGCTAACCGCGGTACGCCGACTACTTTGGGTCGGATATACATGGAGTTCATTTAAATCAACAACATGCATCATGGCAAATCTATATGTATATCACACAAGGAATCTATATCCAATCAACACGATTCCTAACTAACATAACAATGTTGTTAGTGGTAACTGGTTACTCTTAGGCATTGAGGGTTATTCCTCACTATACCTTGTTTACTTATTCAATACCTCACCCGCTCTCTCGGGTTACTTATTCGTATACACACCCATTCTCTTGGGCTACTCATTCTTATACTTACCCATTCTCTCGGGTTACTCATACATATACTCACCCCTTTCTCTCGGGTTATTTATACTCATTATCTCACCCACACTCTTGGGTTATTCATACTCAAGCTCTTGTAGATTCTTGAGACACTACAGGTCTCCTACGTCACGCTTGTTACTCTTAATACATACTCAAGCCAAAACTCATGGCTTTCGAGCATAGTCTTACTTCCCCGGTTTCGACCCTACTCTGGGTCTAGCATGGTGGGAAGGTTCAACTAGCTCCTGGAACTTTCTCTTAGTTCCCTTCTCTTTTTACATAGGTCCGACTACTCTCGGACTACTCACTTTCCCATACACTCCTCTCTCGGAGTTATAATAATTTTATGTATATTAGTCTAGAGGCATCACTCTTGATGTTTCTAATGACTTTGGGAACTTTACTTAAATTCGGGTAATCTTAAGTTTAAGGGTTACCCTCACAATCATATACTTATACGTTCGGATATTTTCTCATACCGGGTAAAATCCTCATATAGGAGGTCGACCATGTCTCAAGGGAGTTACATAGTCCCTTAGGTCTCTTTTACCTTTCTTATAAGTTCACATTATTGGACTAACTTCAATCCCCTCGATGGAGGTCATTTATCTCTCCACTCATATTTATTTCGTGGATTGTTTCAATAAGGTTCTCTAACCGTTATCGGGTATTTACTCAACCCGTACATCTCCTCACATTTTAGGGAGTTCATATGTTTGTGTTATCGTTATACTTTAATCGAAGCTTGTGTGTGTTTGCATATTACCATTGTTCATGAGACTACCCGATCAACGGGTTTCTAGTCAATCACTACTCTCTATGAGTCGGTCTATGCACTATGTTAGACCACACCGGCGTACAAGTATGTTAGTTCATACAACATACAATAAGGCATCCATAATCAAACAAGGGATTATTTTCATGCTTTAATCTTGATTAAGCCGGCACACAAACACACAAATCAGAGTAACTCGGTTAGCATACGGGGCATGAGAAAATCATACCTTTCACCGGGGTTTTTACATTTACCGAGTCATCTCACCATGCTCGGGTCACGCACGATTCTCTGATAATGTTTCAAACATTATTATTAATACTAAGCTCATACGGTACATTATTAAATGCTATTCTCGTATTTACCCTGTTATCCCGTTTACTCGGTTTTACTCTTGTTAATTTGAGTTCTCACTTCTCAATCACTTCTAACACTTTCTTACACTTCCTAGGGCCTTTACATGTCACCAAACAAGGCCTTAACATCTTATAACATCATTAACATTCAATCCCCCATCATTTAAACCCTTTAAAACACTCTCTGTAGGTTTCTGGGGGTGGTCCGGGACTTGGTCCTTACCCTAAGTCCCGGACCAATTGCAAACTTAACTCTCGGGTGAAAATTACACATGGTCCGGGACCTTGTCCTGGAGTATAGTCCCGGACCAAAGCAGCACTTGCCCTCTCGGCCTTAATTTAGGTGTGGTCCGGGACTTTGTCCAAGGACCAAGTCCCGGACCCTGTTAAAACCTGCTCCAAACTTGATTTTTCCACCCCATTTCAATCCTTAATCCACACCCAATCCTCCTCTAATCTTTCCACAAGATTCCTACATGTTTAATCACCTTAAAACATGCTCTAAAACTCTTCAAATCATAGGCTCAAACCTTACTCAAACTCTTGCTCAAATTCACACATTTTCATTCTCATTTTGCACTAATGCACACTTGTGCATTTTCTAACCTCTCTTGATACTTGCATTATTGCTCTCTCTTCATTTAACCATTCCAAAACTTCCAAGATAATGCACACCTCATACCAAGCTCCATGACTCACTCTTAAAGCCTAAAATCTTCTTTGTTTTCTAAAAATTCCTAAGGCACTTACACAACCTCTTTTGCTACAGATTTTTGCACATCTCACCACAAACATCCTCTCATATTCTTGGGTGATCATTTACCCAATTCAAACTCCAACAACACCTAGCTAACCCTAGGTTATTCTCCACACAAAACATCACTTAAACCACTCAGGTTTCCACATAAATTTTGCCATAACTTGGCTACTTCTCCAACATTGCCCAAAACTCATACCACCATTTAAATCATCCTAAAACTAGCCAAACCACAAGGGTTCTACCAGCACACATATAAAACCATCAACACTCATCAAATCCTCCAAATGCAACACAATACATAATTCATAAAGTGCATAACTCCTAGGCCCTTAAATCAACATTAATTTCACAAATGCTATATTACTTGCATTATTTCTATACAAGCACATTATTACCACACTCTTGTGGGGTTCATTTATTTTATTAACCCATCCCAAATTCTAATACATATAGAATATACTTAAGGGTTGGTTTCTTACCTTGGATTCTCTCAAGTTTCCTTTTAAATACTCTTCTCTTCTTCTCCTCTTTTCTTCACCCAAAATCGGTCAGGCAATCTCTTTGCCCATTTCTCTAGACCAATATACCAATGGGTGTAAGGAGTATTAATTAGTTCTCCTAGTTGTAAAAACAACTCATGAATTCAAGAAGAGGGTTTAAGGTGTAGAATTTGAACATTACCTTTGGAAACCCTAGGATTGGTTTTGCCAAAAATCGAAGGAGGAGCTCCAACCCACCATTAGAGGTTTGAATAACAGCTCAAAGCAAGGAGAAGAAAGGTATTAAAATTAGCCAAAATCGGCCAACACAAGGAGGTGAAGAAAAATGTATTTTTCTTTGGATATTTTTACCTTGGATGGAAGAGGAAGCTTCAAGCTTCAAAATAGTGTGCTTTTCTCTTCAAATGGCCAACACCCATCAAAATGAAATTCATCCTTTTCAAATTTTGAAAAGAGGGAAGTGTGGAGCTTGATGAGAGGAACACAAATATGTGTTTTGTTTTTGATTTGGAGCATTTATGTGGCTTAAGGAAGCAAGGGAAGAGGAGCAGCCATGGAAGCTCTTTGGTGCAGCTCAAATCGCCAGAGATGGGGAGGAGGAAGGGAACTCACGGTGGAAGAAGGAAAGGAAGGAGAGAGAAGAGGGAAAATGGGAGGAAAGAGAGTAAAAGGTGCTTTTATGCTTTTTACTTTACTCTCTCCTCTTTTTCTTTCTTTCTTTCTTTATTTGTGTGTGAGTGAGGGGGATGACTCACTAATAAAACCGGCCCCACTATATTAGTAAGTTGGAGCGTTTTTCGTTTTCTTACAGAAAACGCTCGTTATTTTATCCGATTCGGCACTATTCATTCACCGGGCCCGTTTTTCGGATTTTTCTCGTTTCTTTATTTTTCATGGTTATTAAACTTCCATTAATACTTGTTTATAGTTATTTAATCAACTATAATTTTTACGGGTCCGTTTGACCACTTAAAGTCACGTTTTCGGGTTTTCTCGAAAAACGTGCTTTTAAACTCCGTTAGCGTTTTAATCCATTATTTGGATCCGTTTTCTTCGGGAATCATTCCCGTATACTTATTAGGCCTAACTAAGCCTTAGGAATCCATCTCGGACCCTCTCGAGATCATGTATCTCTTATACTCATTTAACGCGCATTTTAGCGTTTTTCGCTTTTCAAGCGTTTTCTTTTCTTTTGGTTTTATTCTTTTTACCATACTCTTTAGGCACCATTAGGCCTTTTATAATCATATTAGAGTAATTTAATCGCCATTTTTAGATCCGGGGTATTACAAGACGACTTTGTTACGGAGCATGGTGACATCTGTTTACCAGTGCCGATCCCATAGAGACCTATACTACGTTTTGCCCAAACTGCGACAGTGCAGTGGCTAGTTCGATTGGTCAAACTCCCTGGGCAGGTAATTACTTTTAATTGTTGCTCTAAACTATTGATAACCAATATTCTTTACACCCATATACTTAATTAGTTAATATCATAGGAAATGAGTTGACTAAAGACTGATAAGGGAAAGGGAAAAAGAATTGATGTAACTTTTCAATCGAAGGCATCCACCAATTCCGTGGTTAGACCTGATTTGGTGAAGCAAAGAATATTGGTTGGCTTGTCAACTAATATGAAGATTTTGCACTCTACGTTGTTGCTGACATCACCTCATAGTGATTCGATCACTATGAAAATGACCAGGGGATATTTCACCATCAAGTTGAAGCAGGAGATATACACTGATTTGAGATATATATGTCCGACTTCAAGGAGGTTTTCACAAGGGATTGGTTAAATGTGTCCATTCTCAAGTCAGCCGTCATGTGAGTGACTTCTACCTTTTATAATTTGAATGCATTGTTTAGTGATGAATTAGATCTTTGAATAAAAAGTAAATGGCTGATGTTATTGTCATCATGGTGTAGACATGTGCATAATAAGACGATCGAAGTCTACCAAGATCACAATTTCGGATTCTTGTGTCCTTCTATATGCTATGAAACCCAAATAAGAAGTGACATTCAAGGCCATATGCAATATCTAACAAATGCCATCTTTGAATGTGTAAACAAGTCATATATTATGCTACTGTAACACCCCTACTAATTCGGCTCCTAATTGTTGTATAAACGTCTTACTTAAAAATTAAATCACAGCGGTAAATAACAGACCGTAGTGATCACAAGAGATAGATAGCAGTTTAGATAATACCAAAATAAATACAACATAATACTGTCTTATACATAAGTCTGTACATGTGAGAATCTAAACGAATATACACCTCGGTTCACAAAACCCGAGTCCAAAATAACCACTGTATTAATCCGTACCAAAGTCTATACCAAAAGTGTCGCGCACCGCATCGACAAACAGCTTGTAACACCCCACTCTTTAAACTCGTAATAATCTCTCTCGTAGCATAATTAAAGACGTCTCACAGCGGAAGTTAAACTACACTAATCCTCACTTGAGTGTCACATGCCATCACTCGCCCATGCGAGTAAAGAAGCATTACCGTATTATAATAAATAACAACAACCACAAACCGCAGTGATGAACGAGATATTTGCTACAAATATCCTATATACAACCAATACCTATGACATGTGAGAACTTATAATATTCCCAAGGTTACAACGTATTAAATGAACTAATTCTAGAAGCATAATAAACAAAAGTCAAGGTCGTCTACCCCCGATCCCGCACTCCAGCGCCAATCATCAATCACCTGAAACATAAAATATCGGTGCCCATGGAGGGCTCAGCACTTGGTCGAGTATGTTAACTATGTTGTCCTAGACCCTTTAGGTCACTTAGGTCAATTAGTCGTCTGAACATGAGGTTGATTACATGCTGGTTCAGTTTACAGTTTATGTGAACAGCAATAAATAGCATAAATAATCATATAGCAATCCATCAATGTAACAGTCCATTCACCACATACAATTCACAACATATGATATACCACGTACTATAGACAACATACCATGTACCACATATTATAAATAACATACCACATAGCACATATTATAAATAATAATACAACGCGTAGTTACTTCCACTAGGGTATCATAGTTTTTCCTTTAATTTATGTTAGTCACAATTTAGCCTTACTCTCAGTATCAATGGGTGTCATGTTAGGACAACCCGTAAATAACCTTACTGGACAGTAGTCTTCCCGTACTGTAACACCCCAACTACTAACAACACATGTAACAGCCCAACTACCACCGTACACATAACATCAAACTGCAGCGGAAAATTCAACTCATCACATTACTTATTTCAATGGTGTTACACGCCGTTAACCACCCACGTGGCTAACAAGGCTAATACATGTACTTTGTATCGGTCTGATGGACTAGATTCCCGAGCAACAACACGTTACATTTGCTTCCCTTAACAACAACCCATATACTTTATACATTCCAACCGTACCGAGTATTTACAAACTAATGCCGATAACAATTTCGGTCTTACTACGCCTACAATGCTTACGCCATTTAAGTGGCTACCCATGTATAAACATCTACCCCGTCCTACTCTCGAACGGCTTCCAGCTCCTTGTACCTGAAATAGAAAAGAAGAGAAGGGTGGCCCCCAAGGGGCTCAGCACCTTTGCTGGTATGGTAATCCCGCAGCCCACATGCTACCGGGCCACGCACAACTAATTGTCGTCTTAGCATGCGATTGATTATATTTAAATCATGCATGCAACTGTAAACACACAACACAAAACATTTCGCCTCAATGGGCTCAACAAACGGACAATACATCCTTACTTGATGAGTCACTCATGGTATTCATTATCCCTAGAGTGTTCCTCCTCTAACAGAGCTACTTCCTTAATAGACGACACTTACCCTTAAATCAGGTTATCCTTAAACGCCTCTTGTCACAAACTGGGATTCATTTCCATGATCCACACACTCCATATCTTACAACATATCACATTCCTCACATAACAAAACATAACAACACTTTTCTCGTTTCGACGTACTCATGATAACATCGCATTCATTTTAAACATCTAACGTATACATATCATAGCATAGCAAGGGAAATTGCCTAGCACAATAACAACACAAACACCATAAGATCGGTTCACACAAGGAACCTTCCACCTTCCACCATAGTTATACATAGTGAGCCTAGAGATTATTGCCAATCTCATGCTAAGCTCGTTACCAACCTCGTTACCGTCCAGTTATATCGAACGGTTAACTTAAACCCAAGGTGTGTCGGATATAGTAATCCCAAGCACACCGAAACAACATTTGTATGCCCCTGTGGCCCGACGTGTGTCAGTAAACTAGCTTTGGATAAGCTAAGGGAAGGTTGAAACCAAATTGGAATACAACCCATACATACACCAAGAGAGTCGAACCGGATATGACATCGACTCCCGTCCTCACACGCGTGGCCGGAACATGACCGGACTCCTCACCCCCCATTAGTACATTTATACTTATAAACAAGTAGTTAGAGATCCATTATGGAGCCTACCACATCCACACACCATACGGTATCATAACCGAGTTAAGCACACAAGGGAGGTTCACACACTTGCATACAACAACAATATCCAACTAACTCACACATAGCCGTGGTTAGAACGTTCCCAAGGTTTGGGTCGTTAACTCCGAATACCGATCTCTCATGTGTTCCTGGTTCTGGTTAGCTAAGGTTTAACACTTATTTGAGGTTAAACGGTATCGGAGATTAAAAGCGCCACATAAATGAATTACTATAAACTCATTACATGTTTTTATCTTACAAGGTGGCAAACACTCAGAAAATACATTGGCATACAAGCCGGTGTAATCCGGTAGGACACAGGTTGCAAGAAAACCATACCTGTCACCGGAGTCCACTCTATCATGTCCACTTATGTTCCTCGAGCAATTCTCGAACAACTGATAATATTACATGTACTTTTATTAACATCGGGGTAACATGATTGTTTAAAGTCTAATGCTTATAACTTTTCCCCGTTAACTTAGTTAAATAACTTCACATTTTAACTTATTTTACTTTCACATTTTAATACAACTGTTCACCTACTTGATCATCATTATAACCCACCTAATATGTCTTAAACAACCTTATAACATCATTACCTAACAATCCCCTCATTACATTTCATTTTATAACCTTAAACATTTAAATCATCTTACTTAACTTAATCTCTTAAGTCCTTTTATAATTATTTTTCTAATCATCAATACTCTCTTAATGGCATACCACTAATACCACTTAACATTCTTAAAATTAATTTTTTTTTTAAGGTCCGACCGACCCACCGACCGACCCACCGACCCCACCCCCGGGTGGTGTCAGCTGCAGAGAACATCCAACTTCACAGTTTCAGCCCGACCGACCCAGACTGGGGTCGGTCCCCTGGGTAGGTCGGCTGCAGAAACTCTCCTAAAAATGCCTATCTTATTCCAAACTCCTCCACAAGTTCCCTTATATGTTCTAACACCATTTGGGCACTTAAACACCCTCTTAAATCATCCATTAAACTCATTAGTTGACCCACCATCAAGCTCCTTGATCATTCACTCAAATTCTTGCAAAACTCCTAACACTTGTAATGTTTTTCCCTAAGTTCCTAAGTGGTGGTTTATACTTATGATAACAACTAACTAAAATGTTTTCTCACCACCATCACATCTACTTCAAGCATCATTCCTCATAAACACCTCCATTACACAACTCCTTCTATATCCACAAGTTTACACTTAGACCTTCACAAGGCATCACTTTTCCATTGTTTACCTAAACTTTAACAAGACTTAATACTTCACATATCATAACTTTGGTGTGTATAAAACACTCATTTGATTTCTAAATCCTCCAAGATTATGCCCAAGGCATCTTAACACTTAAGAACACCTTAATTCACCATCTTCACACTTAACCATTCCTAGCATCCTCTAGGTCATAAAATCTCATTACAACACATGAACTCCTTTGTTCATCAACTAAATTTTGCCATGGCTTCTCTTGTATATTCTAACATCCAAACACTTAGGTTTTTACCTTATTCCATTCAAGAACACCTAAAACCACCAAGAGTATTCTCACACTCAACATTCACCAAATTTACACTACATCACAATATAGTGCATAAACTTAATTGCTTGGCACTTAGGCCCTTAAATAACATGGCTCTTAGGCCCTTAAATTGCATAAACCTTAAACACTGAATTTCCACAATATATAAGCCTTTGACCTGCAAATACACACAACAAGACATATGTCCTTTACTAGTCTCCTTGAGAACATTTTCCTAAGTCATGTACCATTAGCTCTTTAGGTAGTTTTAACAAGCATTATAAGCTCATTTCTCCTAAGGCATTAAACCACATTAGGTTAGTATATTTACCTCTTTTCCACCCAAACTTCTTTCTTGTTTCCTTATAAAACCGGTAAGGTATTTGATTCCTTGTCAACTACTAAACAATATACCAACATTGAAATGAGTATATAAGCTTTATGCTTCATCTCATTGTAAACCCTAGGTTTACATTGTTTCAAAAACATTAATGTAGTTGTTTTACCTTGGTCTTTGAAGAGAGTTTGAATATCTATCAAGAGGGACTCCACCTAGTCCATGAAAGGTTGGAATGAAGCTAGAACAAAGTCACACAAAGAGCACCATTAATGGTGATTCTCGGTCAAGATAAAAACATGAGGGAAACTTCATTTTTCTTTGAGTTTCCTTACCTTGAAGCAAAGGAGGTCAATAATATGTAGAAATATAAGCTCAAGCTCCTTCAATGGTGGAACTCCATGGCACCGAAATGGGACTCTTGAAGTTTTGAGAAGATAGACTTGAAGAGCTTGGTGAGAGGAAGAAGATGGTGGTGTTTGTTTTTTATTTGGTTAAGTGAGCTATGAATTATAGACAATGGAAGTTGGTGTTGATGGTGGTGCTGTAGCAAACCGTAGAAGAGCAGCAAGAAGGGAGGAAGAAGACGTTGGAAGTGAAGGGAAATGAGAGAATGAAGATAAAACTTGCTTTTGGAGATATTTAAGCTAAAAGCAAATAGTACTTTTGCTTTGTCATCACTTAACTTATTTATTTGTTCAATGTGGTGAGTCACACATGAAAAACCGGCCCCCTTATATCACCTAGGGGTATAATAGTCTTTGTTGACCAATTTAATTACTTATAACAACATATGTTACAAACTAGCTTATTAAAGTTACTATTCATGAAAACAAGGCACATAGAAGTGAAATTTTTGATTTCCCATTGATATAGACATCCAAATGTGATATTATATAGTACACATATATATTTAAGAGTAATGATGGACATTTAGCCACTCAAAACTCATTTACAAGACAATTTTTCAAAAACGTGCTTTAAGACTCCTTAAAGCACTTTTTGTGTCTTAGCTCGTTTTCAAGCTTGGTTTTCTTTGGTAATTGATTTAATATGTTCATTAACATATTTATAAGGTATAGGTATGACCATTAGGTCTTATACAAATTTATCCCAAGCTTAGAGCATATTTTAGCCCATATTGACCTTAAGGTATTTATTTGTGTTTTGTTTGGTTTCATTGTCTACCAAGGTTTCCTAAGGACTTAATTAGCCTTATAAAATCATAATTAAATATTATCCAGTCTTGGTAGGCTCTTTGGGTCCTAACCAAGTTCACTCCGAGCTTAGAGCACGTTTTTGCTCAAACCGTGTCTTAGTGTTTTATTGTGCTTTACTATGGTTTAAATTGTACACTGATGTTTCTAAGGCACTTTTTAGCCTTTAGATGCCATATTTTAACATTTAAACAACATACCAAGGTTTGGGGTATTTCAATCTACCCCCCTTAAAAGAACTTCGTCCTCGAAGTTCACATTTCCTCGCATCATTGGATTCGAATACGGGAATTACTTTCGAAATTAACTTCCATTACCAACCACCCTTTACATCCAACCTCGGACTTAACGGTCCGGGCAACATATCCACATTGTACATAACCATATCGTAACATACTTACATGACAACCTCGGACTCACGGTCCGGGTACCTTAATAGCATTACACTTACATAACAACCCCCAGACTCTCAGGTCTGGGTAACAATACAACAGTTAGACTCATAGGTCTGAATAACATAACACCTTCGAAACTACCACATTAGGACTCAAGGTCTAAAATAATATTTCTTACTCATACCACACAACATGTCTTAGCATGTATAACAAACAGAAATACATTTTCCATCTCTTCATGGGCTCAAGTCCCATGTCGAGTACATATACACTGTGATCCCGTAGAACCCGGTCGCGATGGACACCTTCTGGTCCCCGTTTCTTTGGGAGGTCAAAACAATCACATACATTTTTAAAATATACTTCTCATGTCACCGGTCCGAAGACAAAGGCTCATACGTCCTCAGCTCGTGAGCAAGCATTACAAAATATTCTTTACTAGGTTAAGTATATAAGAGAATCCTTTATTCAAAATATGAATCGGCTGTTTTGGAAATACCATTTGAAAATCCTTTTTGAAAACGCAATACAACTCCAAGTTCAACTCATGCTCTTTGTATCTTTCTTAACGTGGTTATTTGTGACCACTTACAGGGAGCTTCTAGAGTTATCCAACCCTGATGTGATCAGCATCAGTGTTGAACTATCTTTCCACCCCAATTTGTGTTCGGCTTCCCTTGATCTCATGATAATCAAGTTCCACCTCCCACTTCATTTTCAAGCATCAAGTAATACACGTTTCCCTTTTCTATCTTTTCAATCATTCTAATCATAATCATTACATCTCCAAGGAATAGAACTCCATCTATCAATCATCACCCAAATCCAACTTAATTCAAGTTACCTAGGGAATTTAATTCTCACTAGGTTCTATGTCGGTCTCATACCCCTTCATAAATCACAACCCTTTATATATATACATATTTTTTTATCAAAATACAATACATGGTTTACATTTATGCACCGTCGGGGTTTTAGTTCCCCGGGAGTTTCTTTACTCCCTTCCACTTGTACTCTCACACACCACTGTTAACAAAATAAACACACTTCCCACAATGGTATTCGCATCTTTTGTGCGCAATTACCACAATTTAACCATAAATGAATGCGTATGTTTGTATAACACACGCGCCAACCATCCTAACAAATTATTTTTGTGCAATGCACAACATAGTTCACGTACACTTGTACGGTAAAACACACTAAGCGGCTTTGCGCTCTACCCCCCTTAAAAGGGATTACACCCACGTAATCAATCACTGAACATTAGCTTAAAATGTTCTGCCGTCGTGAAGTGTTTTAACTTCCACGCGGTCTGTTATACAATGTGTTCTGATTAGAGGATCTTAACCATATTGGTGGTTTAGTCCCTAAACCAAGAATTCGCATTGGAGTTCTAACTCATAACCGGTTTCGGTCCTGGCCTGTGAGGCTTTTAGGCATTGATAACTAGCCATTTATTCATATTCACCATGTATATTCAGTATCTGGTGCATGGGCTCCCTGGCCTCTGTTGCGCAACTCTGGTAATTATAGATCTAGTTTGCCCCATTCGTTACTGTTACTGTATTATGCATCTCTAATGTATTACCCTTATCTTGGTAATAATGGTTTCTCTCATAACTTACTGCGTAAACTACTATGTAATTCACAATGATTGACTTGCTTCTACCGACTTACTGTCGGTTGAGATTGAGCTATTACCTAATGTGTAGTGCTCTCTCGATTATTTCCCACACCTGGGGTATATTTCATACCGACCTTTGGTATTTAGTGCCACTGTTATCACTTATTCTTAATCATACCTCCACATTTGGTTCGTACAAGTACTCTTCCATTGGTATGACCTTGCATTTCCTATGCATTGATCATTATAGTATTATAGGTTTCTTTCTACATCCACCACAATTAACATTTCCCAAATCCTAGCTACCCCACTCGATCATTACTGCGCAAGTGCAATACCAAAACACTCAGTCATACAGAGTGCAGAGGCGTAAACTCCTGACAGTAAATCTCTTATGCGATAGCAAATAGGAATTTACATTGTGTTTCACTGAAATTCTTATCACATAACACTTGCTTCCGGCTTACTGCTCGGTTCCTTTGCTATCACTTACTGTTGTACCTCCACTGGGGTTAACTCATAACTCTGCTCACTCCCATTTTACCATCTAACAATACTCACACAACGGTCGCTTATTGCGCACCGTATCCTTACTCATTATATAACATCAACTTATACTGCATCCGCTATTATATTAGCTTCCGCCATTACACTGGGTTTTGAATACACTATATTTTTTTTGAGCCTTTATGTTCCTTGAGCGTTGTTCGCTACTCATTTAGCATCACCACCTATGGTGGTTGCTATCCAACTTATCACTCTTCCTGTCTACACCACTGATACAAACATTTCCTTTCGTATTATTCTTATTCAAATCGTTCTGGGGTAATCACAACTTGGTCAATCCCTAACATATTCCTTAAACTTGGTTCATATAGCTACCGCTCCTGCGGTCTCACAATATCGAGAGGTATCCCCACTCTTAATGCAGTGGTTCGTTCTCCGCTCTATTTACTTGTGGAACATATACTTCTGCAAATGATCAAACTTACATAACACAAGCTGTTGTGGCTTATAAGCCTTACTGTCACGATTCCTTCCAAGTTGTCTCCTTGGCAACTTAGGGTCCTACGGTTAAGTGGGTTTCCTTCATTGTCTAATCCGAGTAATTGTTTCAAATCTTACGTTTCAATTATATTGCTTCATCCAACAATGTTTAATCCAAATACCCCTCAAGGGTTGCTCCTGGGTGTTATTAAAATATGCCATTACATTTGGCTTGCACTTATGGGTACATTCAGTAAACTACGCCTTCTCACTTTCTTAGCTGGGTATTCGTTCCAGCTATCATGTTTTATCCCTGAAGATTCTTAAAACATATCCGATGTCTTTACGTACCAGTTAGTGCACTTCGCACCTCTTGATTCTATACATTTCCTTGAAATAAACTCACTAGTTCCTTAGTCCTTTTTAACTTAACTAGGTTCTCTTACTTCAACCATTCGTGGTAATCCGTCACTCTTGTTTGACTTTTACTGCGGACCGTAGTATGGAGTCGACTACTTCCCGTGTTCCGGACTCTACTCGTATACATATATGGGGTATCATACTGATACATTGCTACTTACCCAACTAACCTATAAGTAGGTCTGCCAGGCCCACATGCTCCTATCGGAGTGCGGTCATCCCACAACACAGTTGGTACACTCGTAGTGTCCGTCACACGCCTAGGCGAAGTATTCTGTTGACAACTCCCTTATATTGTCTCTTGACAATATTCATTCCATGCTTCCCGAACTTAATCGAGGGAAAGTTTATCCATTGTTGAATTCTTATCAACTGCCCTTGGTTTTACTGGTTTGGCTTAGAAGAAGGTTTGAAAGAAGTATTGGTTGAAAGAAAAGAGTTTGAATAAATCTTGGTTTGAAAGAAAAGTTTCATGGTTTCACAACATCTTCTTACCTTGACAAAGTCTAGCTTCTTGCTGACTGGTGTACTTACAATTACAGTGGTTAGGCTAACAGGCCCTTCCACTGTTATGACGATCACACTTAACTTTATGGTACTTTACCAAGTACTTTGTATTTGTTAAAATTTCCCGAACAGCCCTGTTATAGCAGCACTTGCCATGGCAAGTGCGCCATGCTAACTGGCTATCGGTTCAACACTTACCGGTTGCGGTATCGTTTTTACCCGCACTGTCATCAGTGGCCTTGTTGGCCCTCACTGATCTTACTGTCTTGATAATAACTCCTCTAGGTGACTTCTCACTGTCTTCACATGATAATCATTAACTAGGGTGTTTCCCATTTTGGAAGACCCCTTTTTTTTTATTGTTTCCTCTTCGTAGCCCGTTCCACGCATTGTCGTGGTTACTGAGACTTGTCTCTTGTTTGGGCACTACATTGTAGTTCCTTTGTCGGTTGGTATACCGTTGGTGTATTACTTATCAACTGTGGTCCCGTAGACACTCGTCTCGGGTTTTATTAATCCACTTCTTGCCTTTTGCACGGTCAGTGCGTTGCAAGCTGGTTATCCTCGACTGCTCGGCATGTCGACCCAGGTTGCCGGAAATTCTATTCTTCTATACACTGATTCTTCACTTTTCGCTATTAAATGCGGTTAGCATTGTTTAGATGGGAACCGTCACCGGGATTCCCTGTTTTCGGGATCTACCGTATGACAGGTTCTCCGTACCTTAAAAGGTATTTAATAACAGCCAGATCGGGTATTCCCGAGTAAGAGAGGACTTTCGTCTCTCTGGCATTCTTTCCCAAGTTATAAAACAGGGATTATGGAGGGTGGGATGGATATTGTAGGTTTCCAGTACACACTAGTAATACCTAACTGGCGTATCTCTCACGCTATCACTCAACCCTTAACCCAAAGTACTAAAATCATATCTCGGTACTTCCTAAGCTCAGTAATTCAGTCATCAGAGCGATACTTCGCTCTGATACCACTTTTTGTAACACCCCAACTACCACCGTACACATAACATCAAACTGCAGCGGAAAATTCAACTCATCACATTACTTATTTCAATGGTGTTACACGCCGTTAACCACCCACGTGGCTAACAAGGCTAATACATGTACTTTGTATCGGTCTGATGGACTAGATTCCCGAGCAACAACACGTTACATTTGCTTCCCTTAACAACAACCCATATACTTTATACATTCCAACCGTACCGAGTATTTACAAACTAATGCCAATAACAATTTCGGTCTTACTACGCCTACAATGCTTACGCCATTTAAGTGGCTACCCATGTATAAACATCTACCCCGTCCTACTCTCGAACGGCTTCCAGCTCCTTGTACCTGAAATAGAAAAGGAGAGAAAGGGTGCCCCCCAAGGGGCTCAGCACCTTTGCTGGTATGGTAATCCCGCAGCCCACATGCTACCGGGCCATGCACAACTAATTGTCGTCTTAGCATGCGATTGATTATATTTAAATCATGCATGCAACTGTAAACACACAACACAAAACATTTCGCCTCAATGGGCTCAACAAACGGACAATACATCCTTACTTGATGAGTCACTCATGGTATTCATTATCCCTAGAGTGTTCCTCCTCTAACGAAGCTACTTCCTTAATAGACGACACTTACCCTTAAATCGGGTTATCCTTAAACGCCTCTTGTCACAAACTGGGATTCATTTCCATGATCCACACACTCCATATCTTACAACATATCACATTCCTCACATAACAAAACATAACAACACTTTTCTCGTTTGGACGTACTCATGATAACATCGCATTTATTTTAAACATCTAACGTATACATATCATAGCATAGCAAGGGAAATTGCCTAGCACAATAACAACACAAACACCATAAGATCGGTTCACACAAGGAACCTTCCACCATAGTTAGTATACATAGTGAGCCTAGAGATTATTGCCAATCTCATGCTAAGCTCGTTACCAACCTCGTTACCGTCCAGTTATATCGAACGGTTAACTTAAACCCAAGGTGTGTCAGATATAGTAATCCCAAGCACACCGAAACAACATTTGTATGCCCCTGTGGCCCGACGTGAGTCAGTAAACTAGCTTTGGATAAGCTAAGGGAAGGTTGAAACCAAATTGGAATACAACCCATACATACACCAAGAGAGTTGAACCGGATATGACATCGACTCCCGTCCTCACACGCGTGGCCGGAACATGACCGGACTCCTTTCCCCCCATTAGTACATTTATACTTATAAACAAGTAGTTAGAGATCCATTATGGAGCCTACCACATCCACACACCATACGGTATCATAACCGAGTTAAGCACACAAGGGAGGTTCACACACTTGCATACAACAACAATATCCAACTAACTCACACATAGCCGTGGTTAGAACGTTCCCAAGGTTTGGGTCGTTAACTCCGAATACCGATCTCTCATGTGTTCCTGGTTCTGGTTAGCTAAGGTTTAACACTTATTTGAGGTTAAACGGTATCAGAGATTAAAAGCGCCACATAAATGAATTACTATAAACTCATTACATGTTTTTATCTTACAAGGTGGCAAACACTCAGAAAACACATTGGCATACAAGCCGGTGTAATCCGGTAGGACACAGGTTGCAAGAAAACCATACCTGTCACCGGAGTCCACTCTATCATGTCCACTTATGTTCCTCGAGCAATTCTCGAACAACTGATAATATTACATGTACTTTTATTAACATCGGGGTAACATGATTGTTTAAAGTCTAATGCTTATAACTTTTCCCCGTTAACTTAGTTAAATAACTTCACATTTTAACTTATTTTACTTTCACATTTTAATACAACTGTTCACCTACTTGATTGTCATTATAACCCACCTAATATGTCTTAAACAACCTTATAACATCATTACCTAACAATCCCCTCATTACATTTCATTTTATAACCTTAAACATTTAAATCATCTTACTTAACTTAATCTCTTAAGTCCTTTTATAATTATTTTTCTAAGCATCAATACTCTCTTAATGGCATACCACTAATACCACTTAACATTCTTAAAATTAATTTTTTTTTTTAAGGTCCGACCGACCCACCCCCTGGGTAGGTCGGCTGCAGAGAACATCCAACTTCACAGTTTCAGCCTGACCGACCCAGACTGGGGTCGGTCCCCTGGGTAGGTCGGCTGCAGAAACTCTCCTAAAAATGCCTATCTTATTCCAAACTCCTCCACAAGTTCCCTTATATGTTCTAACACCATTTGGGCACTTAAACACCCTCTTAAATCATCCATTAAACTCATTAGTTGACCCACCATCAAGCTCCTTGATCATTCACTCAAATTCTTGCAAAACTCCTAACACTTGTAATGTTTTTCCCTAAGTTCCTAAGTGGTGGTTTATACTTATGATAACAACTAACTAAAATGTTTTCTCACCACCATCACATCTACTTCAAGCATCATTCCTCACAAACACCTCCATTACACAACTCCTTCTATATCCACAAGTTTACACTTAGACCTTCACAAGGCATCACTTTTCCTTTGTTTACCTAAACTTTAACAAGACTTAATACTTCACATATCATAACTTTGGTGTGTATAAAACACTCATTTGATTTCTAAATCCTCCAAGATTATGCCCAAGGCATCTTAACACTTAAGAACACCTTAATTCACCATCTTCACACTTAACCATTCCTAGCATCCTCTAGGTCATAAAATCTCATTACAACACATGAACTCCTTTGTTCATCAACTAAATTTTGCCATGGCTTCTCTTGTATATTCTAACATCCAAACACTTAGGTTTTTACCTTATTCCATTCAAGAACACCTAAAACCACCAAGAGTATTCTCACACACAACATTCACCAAATTTACACTACATCATAATATAGTGCATAAACTTAATTGCTTGGCACTTAGGCCCTTAAATAACATGGCTCTTAGGCCCTTAAATTGCATAAACCTTAAACACTGAATTTCCACAATATATAAGCCTTTGAACTGCAAATACACACAACAAGACATATGTCCTTTACTAGTCTCCTTGAGAACATTTTCCTAAGTCATGTACCATTAGCTCTTTAGGTAGTTTTAACAAGCATTATAAGCTCATTTCTCCTAAGGCATTAAACCACATTAGGTTAGTATATTTACCTCTTTTCCACCCAAACTTCTTTCTTGTTTCCTTATAAAACCGGTAAGGTATTTGATTCCTTGTCAACTACTAAACAATATACCAACATTGAAATGAGTATATAAGCTTGATGCTTCATCTCATTGTAAACCCTAGGTTTACATTGTTTCAAAAACATTAATGTAGTTGTTTTACCTTGGTCTTTGAAGAGAGTTTGAATATCTATCAAGAGAGGACTCAACCTAGTCCATGAAAGGTTGGAATGAAGCTAGAACAAAGTCACACAAAGAGCACCATTAATGGTGATTCTCGGTCAAGATAAAAACATGAGGGAAACTTCATTTTTCTTTGAGTTTCCTTACCTTGAAGCAAAGGAGATCAATAATATGTAGAAATATAAGCTC
Organism: Limonium bicolor; assembly: GCA_023374045.1. Lineage (NCBI taxonomy): Eukaryota > Viridiplantae > Streptophyta > Magnoliopsida > Caryophyllales > Plumbaginaceae > Limonium > Limonium bicolor. The sequence continues at coordinate 275,495,060 of CM041778.1, forward strand.
AAGCTCCTTCAATGGTGGAACTCCATGGCACCGAAATGGGACTCTTGAAGTTTTGAGAAGATAGACTTGAAGAGCTTGGTGAGAGGAAGAAGATGGTGGTGTTTGTTTTTTATTTGGTTAAGTGAGCTATGAATTATAGACAATGGAAGTTGGTGTTGATGGTGGTGCTGTAGCAAACCATAGAAGAGCAGCAAGAAGGGAGGAAGAAGACGTTGGAAGTGAAGGGAAATGAGAGAATGAAGATAAAACTTGCTTTTGGAGATATTTAAGCTAAAAACAAATAGTACTTTTGCTTTGTCATCACTTAACTTATTTATTTGTTCAATGTGGTGAGTCACACATGAAAAACCGGCCCCCTTATATCACTTAGGGGTATAATAGTCTTTGTTGACCAATTTAATTACTTATAACAACATATGTTACAAACTAGCTTATTAAAGTTACTATTCATGAAAACAAGGCACATAGAAGTGAAATTTTTGATTTCCCATTGATATAGACATCCAAATGTGATATTATATAGTACACATATATATATTTAAGAGTAATGATGGACATTTAGCCACTCAAAACTCATTTACAAGACAATTTTTCAAAAACGTGCTTTAAGACTCCTTAAAGCACTTTTTGTGTCTTAGCTCGTTTTCAAGCTTGGTTTTCTTTGGTAATTGATTTAATATGTTCATTAACATATTTATAAGGTATAGGTATGACCATTAGGTCTTATACAAATTTATCCCAAGCTTAGAGCATATTTTAGCCCATATTGACCTTAAGGTATTTATTTGTGTTTTGTTTGGTTTCATTGTCAACCAAGGTTTCCTAAGGACTTAATTAGCCTTATAAATCATAATTAAATATTATCCAGTCTTGGTAGGCTCTTTGGGTCCTAACCAAGTTCACTCCGAGCTTAGAGCACGTTTTTGCTCAAACCGTGTCTTAGTGTTTTATTGTGCTTTACTATGGTTTAAATTGTACACTGATGTTTCTAAGGCACTTTTAAGCCTTTAGATGCCATATTTTATCATTTAAACAACATACCAAGGTTTGGGGTATTTCAACACACTTAATAACGTATCGCAGCGGAAATCACAACTCACAACATCACTTAACTCTTTGGTGTTACACGCCGTTAGCCACCCTCGTGGCTAACAAGGCTAACATACATACATCGTACCGGTATGATGGACTAAACTCCCGAGCAACTACACATTAATCCCGTTCCATGTCCAACATTCATTATACACTTACATTACAACTGTGCCGAGTATTTACTAACTCACGCCGACACAATTTCGGTCTTACTACACCTACAATACCTCCACATTTCACATGACTACCACATACGAACAACTACCCCGTCCTACTCTCGAACGGCTTCAGTTCCTTGTACCTGAAACAGGAAAAGAAGAAAAGGGTGGCCCCCAAGGGGCTCAGCACCTTTGCTGGTATGGTAATCCCGCAGCCCACATGCTACCGGGCCACGCACAACTAATTGCCGTCTTAGCATGCGGTTGATTTTATTTAAAACATGCACACATTACACACATACATCATGCTTAAGAGCACACAACCGTTAACAGAACACAAACACAAGGTTATCACACACAACATAACAACACATTTCACTTAATAACCTACACAAAACTTAATTCCATTCTCTTAGAGACATAAACTTTACTTGGGGAGTGCGGGGTGATATAAGCCCGAGCACAACATACATACATTTTCTTTACTTGGGTGTGGCGGCCTCATATAGGACCGATCACACCTTACACAATTTCCCCTAGCTCCGATAATGATGAGGTAGGTAAGCCTGGTTAAGCTTGTGGGTGGTTGTATTTCAAGGAGGAAAAAAACAACCGTAACATATTAAAGAGGGAGTCGAAGCAACTTAGGCAACAACACCCTACCAACATTACACATATTTCCCTCCTAGCCCGATGTGGAGGTCGGGTAGGTAAGCTTTGGCTAAGCTAGTGGGAGGTCGAACATCCAAGAAGGATAAACAACCCTAACATAACAGTGGGAGTTAATTCACATATATACATCAACTCCCAAACAACACGCGCGACCGGAACTACCGGATTCCTCACCATACATAACATATACTTATTAGTTAGAGGTTCCTTTATGGAACTTATCACATACATACATCACATTGTGTTACTAACTCGGTTAGACACATCAGGGAAAATCACATTCCATTTCAACAACACGGATAACAGTATCCAATAACAACAACATACTGAACAAGTCACATACATCACACAAAGTCACACATACACTAGCGCACGGATAGCCGTAGTTAGAACATTCCCGTGGGTTGGGACGTTTATTCCGAACCGATCTCTTATGTGAACCTAAGGTCGGTTAACTATTATTTAACACATAATTAAGGTTAAGCGGTATCGGAATTAATTACACCACAATAATGAATTACTATAAACTCATTTCATGCTTTATCTTGCAAGGTGGCAAACACACAGAAAACACATTGGCATACAAGCCGGTGTAACCCGGTAGGGACACAGGTTGCAAGAAAACCATACCTGTCACCGAAGGTGCATTCTAATGTGCCATCACATGTTCCTTGAAAATCTTTGAACAACTGGTAACATTATAACTATCTCCATTAACATCGGGGAATATAACTATTTAACGACTAATGCGCCCATGGTTAACCTGTTAAGTAGTTTTATAACTCCACATTTTTAAACTTGTTTAACTTTCACATTTTTATTACAATTCTTCACCACTCAATTGCCATTATAACTCACTTAACATATCCTTAACAACCTTATAACATCATCACTTATCAATCCCCATCATTGGTTATCATTTCCTAACCTTAAACAAGGTTTTTGGTCATAATTACACTGTGTCCGAACTTGTGTCCGGACATCCAAGGTCGGACACAAGTCGAAGCAAATTCTGGGAAAATTTTCAAAGCGTCCGAACTTGTGTCCGGACATCTAAGGTCGGACACAAGTCGAATAGAAATCTGGAAAAATTTTTTCGACACGTCCGAACTTGTGTCCGGACGTCTAAGGTCGGACACAAGTCGAAACGAAAACCGGGGAAAATCATTCAACGCGTCCGAACTTGTGTCCGGACATCTAAGGTCGGACACAAGTCGAACGAAAATCTGGGAAAATTTCCTTCAAGCGTCCGGACTTCAAAGGTCGGACAGAAGTCCGGACACAACTCAAAACTCAGAAAAATTTTAACGCGACGGGGCATGTCCGAACTTCCAAGTCCGGACGGAAGTTCGGACGTGCCCAAAATTTCAGCTAACAGAGGCAAATTCTATCTATATTTAGACTTCCAAAAATCCATACTCACTCCTTGTTTCACAAGTGACAAACACCCATTTTTTCCTTGAAATCCCAAGTCACCAAGCACCATTATGCTATAGGTTTTGCACTCTCTTATCTTCATTATTCATCCACCATTTTCAAGGCCAACATTCCTCTCTTCTCAACATCAAACAACCCAATTAAACACCTAAGTTCTCTCATCCATCAAGCCATCCTTAAACACTCATTTCCATTAAAATTTTGCCATAACCTCCCCATAAACCTTACACATCCAATTCATAAATCCTCAATTCCATCAACAACAACATAACCACCATAAACTCCATAACTACAATATCAATCATAACTCAAAACATTGGCTCTTAAGGCCCTCAACTCAACATTAATTCACAAACCTCTCCAAAACAACTAAACACATTCTACACAGATTTTAATCCACAATTTTGGGTTCATTAATTTGTCTACCCATCCCAAACACTTAAACAATTTTAACAAGGTTTAAGGTGGATTCCTTACCTTAATTTCACAAGTCTCCTTAATTCACTCTTGCTCCTCATCTCAAAATCGGACAAGAGGGTATGGAGTTTCCAAACTCCATCCCAACATCCAATAACACAAAACATACACAATTAATTACCTATACCCTTAGAAAATTCAATCAAATCAAAGGGCTTAGAACACAAGTTAGGGTTTACCTTTTTGAAGTTTTTAAGAGGGATTCTCTCCCTTGAATCAAGAAGGGGGATTACTCCACCATTGAAGGATTAATTTGGAGCTCAAGAACAAGGAGGAAAAACAAGGTATCAACAATGGTGAAAAATCGATTACACCAAGAGATGAGGGAAAAATGACTTTTTCTTGGAATCTTTACCTTAGAAGGAAGAGGAGACTCCAAGCTTCACATTGGTGCCATTTTCTCTTCAAATGGGGAAAACCCATGGAGGTCAACTTCATCCTTTTGAAATTTCGAAAAGAGAGGATGATAGAGAAGATGAGAGAGGAATAAGAATATGTGATTTGTTTTTGATTTGGAGCTCAAATGGAGCTTGGGCATGGCATTGAAGTGAGGAGCCATTGTTGGCTAGGTTGGAGAACTCCATCGGCAGAGGAGGAGGGAGGAACCGGCTGGGAGAGAAAAGAGAGGAAAGAGAAAAGGAAAGAGAGAAAAAGAGGAGAGAGAGGAGAGAGGGGTATAAGTGGTCCCTCTATTTTTTTTGCTTTATTATTAGTTAACTAGTCTTATGTGAGTGAGCTGTTTACACTAACAAAACCGGCCCACCACTGTAAACACGCTGGAGCGTTTTTCGTCTTTTAATAGAAAACGCTCGTTTATTTACCGGTTTAGCACTATTCACTAACCGGGACCGTTTCCGGAATTTTCTCATTCCTTAATTTAATGGCTATTAAACTCCCATTAATGTTTAATTATAGTTATATAATCGACTATTATTTTTACGGGGTCATTTAACTGTTTAAAGTCATGTTTCGGATTTTCTCGAAAAACACGCTTTAAGACTCCGTTAGCGTTTTAACGCATTGTTTGGATCCGTTTTCTTCCGGAATTTTTCCCACATGTTCTTAATGTGTAATTAGGGTATAAAAATATATTATAACCCTAATGAAGGTTATGTACCTCCAAAAAAAATTAAATACGTATTTTCACGTTTTGTGACTTTTACGCATTTTCCTTTTTCTTTTTGGTTTTCCTTTCTTCACCAATGATTTAAGGACTTAATTAGCCTTAGAAAATTATAATTACATAATTAATTGACACATTAGGGTTGGGGTATTTCAATCTACCCCCCTTAAAAGAACTTCGTCCTCGAAGTTCACACTTCCCTAGCATTATTTGAATTAGAGCACAGGGATTACTTGCAACATAAACTTCCATAACAAACATACTTTACATCACAACCTCGGACTTAACGGTCCGGGTAACACATCCATACATACATAACATGACATAACATACTTACATAGTATCCTCGGACTTAATGGCCTGGGTACCTTAACAACATTTGCACATACGTAACAACCCTTAGACTCTTGGTCTGGGTAACATAACAACATTTAGACCCGTAGGTCTTGATAACACAACATCCTTTAGACACATAGGTCTTGATAACACAACACTTCCGGAACTTAACCACATTAGGACTCAAGGTCAAAATAATAATTATTTCACATACCACACAACATGTCATAGCATGTATATCAACCAGAAATTCCTTTCCATCTCTTCATGTGTTCGAGACCCATGTTGAGTACATATACACTGTGATCCCGCAGAACCGGTCGCGATGGACACTCTGGTCCCCGTTCTTTTGGGAGATCAAAACAATTGCATACATCTTTAAAATATACTTCTCATGTCACCGGTCCGAAGACAAAGGCTCATACGTCCTCAGCTCGTGAGCAAGTAATACGAAAATACTCTATTTGAGGTTAAGTATAACGAAATCCTTATTGGAAGGATATTAATTGGGAATCCTTTACAAGGTCAAATCAAAGTAGTCCTTCCTTTGAAAGTAACACTTAAGAATCTTAAAAATATTTATTGAAGTCTTGAAAATACCAATTGAAAATTTAAAACCCAATTTAAAATTCTTTTGAAAACTCAATACAACTCCAAGTCCAATTATTGTTAACTGCATCTTATTCTTGATGTGATTATTTGTGACCACTTATAGGGAGTTTCAAGATTCATCCAACCCTGATGTGATCAGCATCAGTGTTGAACTATCTTTCCACCCAATTTGTGTTCGGCTTCCCTTGATCTCATGATAATCAAGTTTCACCTCCCACTTCATTTCAAACAACAACTAATTCAAGCATATACCATTTTCTATCTTTCAATCCATCTAGTCATAATCGTACATCTCCAAGGGATAGAACTCTGTCTATCAATCATCGTCCAATTTCAACTTAGTCCAAGTTACCTAGGGAATTTAATTCTTACTAGGTTCTATATCGGTTCATACTCTTCAAAGATCACAATGTTGTATGTATATAATATCTATATATAATTTTTTAATCAAATATAATACACAATATTACATTGGTATCATATGAACATATATTGTCAGGGTTTTAGTTCCCCTGGAGTTTTTCTACTCCCTTATACTTATACTTTCACACACATCCGTTAACACAATAACACACTTATCACAATGGTATTCGCATCTTCTGTGCGCAATTACCACAATTAACCATGAATGAGTGCATATGTTTATGTAACACACGCACCAATCATCAAAACAAATCATTGTGCTATGCACACCATAGTTCACGTACACTTGTACGGTAAAACACACTAAACGGTTTCGCGCTCTACCCCCCTTAAAAGGGATTACGCCCACGTAATCAATCACTGAACATTGGTTAAAAAATGCTCTACCGTCGTGGAGTGTTTTATCTCCACGCGGTCTGTTATACCATATGTTCTGGTTTGAGGATCTTAGCCATATTGGCGGTTTAGTCCCTAACCAAGAATTCTCCTTAGAGTTTATTTAATTCATAACCAGTTTCGATTCTGGCCTGTGAAACTTCTAGGCGTTAATAATTAGCCATTCTCTCATGTTCACTATTCACATTCAACACTTGAATGCTGGCTCACTAGTTTCTGCTACGCAACTCTTGGTAACTTTAGAGCTTAATTTGCCCCATACGTTATTCTTACTGTATTACACATCTCCGATTATCACCTTTATCTTGGTAATAACGGTTTCTCAACCGACGCGTGGTTTCACTTACCATGAGCGAACTCGGTGAGTTACCAACTTTCTATTTATTTCCATGATAACTTACTGTATTCCACAATGATTTACTTGATTTCTTCCGACTTACTGTCGGTTATGTTGAGCTACTACCTATTCCCAACGCTTGAGGTATATTCCATACCGATATTCAATAATCGTGTTACTGTAGTCACTTATGCTAATCAAGGGCCTTTGGTTGATACAACCGTGCTTCTCTTATGCATCGGTTTTATCGCACCATAATTCTTGTTCCTCCATCACAATTGACATTACCCAAACTTCCTAGCTATCACACTCGATCATTACCGCACAAGTGCAATACCAAAACACTCAGTCATACAGAGTGCAGAGGCGTAAACTCTTGACAGTAAATCTCTTATGCGATTGCAATAGGAATTCACACTGTGTTCCTTATCACATAGTACCGACCATTGGCTTATTGCCCAGTCGGTTTGTTATCACTTACCTTGTATGCCCATGAGTTTCACTCATAACTAGTCTTATTTGCCACATTATTATTTAATAATACTTATGCAACGGTCGCTTACTGCGCACCGTGCTCTTACTCATTGTATAACATTAACTTACACTGCATCCGCTATCATATTAGCTTCCGCTATTACACTATGTTTTGCCACTTATTCGGCTGACTACTGAATACTCTACTCTTCGAGCCTCTATGCTCCTTGAGCGTTGTTCATTACACATCTAGCATCCCACACCTATGGTGGTTGCCATTAGGCTTATCACCCTTTCCGTCTGCACAACTGGTACGAATACTTCTTTTCGTAGTAACAACATGGTCAACTCTTAACACATTCTCTTAATTTAGTTCACACAACTATCGCTGTTGCGGTCTCACAATATCAAGAGGTGTCCCCACACTTAAGCAGTGGTTCGTTATCCGCTTACTTACTTATATAACGTAAACTTTTGTGATCAATAACATTTTCTTAACACATTCAATTTGTGGCTTTTAAGCCTTATTGCCTCGAGCTCTGCCCGTTGTAGGCTGTTCACAGTCATTTACTTCTCTGTACAACATTACATGGTTTAGATTGGTATTGGGCTCCATGACAAGGTTGTAGTATCACGGTTCCTTTCATGGGATGCCCCTTCAAGAATGTCAGACTTCCCTCTGACGATTTGTGTTTAAACTTGGTGTTAATTTCAGCCTTTGCATTTCTGTCACGTATCTTGTTCAACCATTGTTAACCCAAACACCCTTTTAAGGATAACTCCTGGGTGTTATTAGGTTATGCCTTTTCATCTGGCTTGCACTCATTGGTATGTTTAATTTCTACTTCGCCCCGCGTTCTTTGCTGGGTTGAATATTCCCCTTAGTGAGATTGATATCTCTGGTGATCATCTCGGGAGTCTCATCCCGATCATTGCACATTAACATATCCATAGTAGGCATCTGCCTCACCATATATAGGTGGGTACTTACTCCAGCTATTGTGTTCATCCATCCAGATCCTTAAGACATATGCGATGTCTTTACTTACTAGTCAGTGCACTTCACACTTCTAGATTCTTAAACTTCCTCGCAATAACTCACTAATCCCTTTAGTCCTCTTAACTTAATTGGGTTCCTTTACTTCAACCATTCGATGGTAGTTTATTACTCTTGTCTGACTTTTACTTCGGACCGTAGTATGGAGTCGACTACTTCCCGTGTTCCAGACTCCACTCGTATACATATGTGGGGTACCCTACTGATACATTGCTACTTACCCGATCAACTATAAGAAGGTTTGTCAGGCCCGCAAGCTCCTACCGGAGTGCGGTCGTCCCACAATTCAATTGGTACACTCGTAGTGTCCGTCAAACGCCTAGGTGAAGTATTCTGTTGTTAACTCCCTTATATTATCCTGTGACAATATGCATTCCGTGCTTCCTGAACTTAATCAAGGGAAAGTTTATCCACTGTTGTATTATTATGAACTCCATCCATTCCCTCGGGTCCAGGTAAAACCATACTACCATGTGGCACTGAGGCCGGTGTAGGTCTTTGGTTTGGTTAAAAAAAAGAAGGTTGCAAACAAAATGGGTTTGAAGAAAATTTAGTTTTGAAAAAGAGTTTGAAAATACATCTAAATTTGAAAGAAAGATTCTTGTGGTTTTACAACGTTTCCTTGCCTTAACCAAGTCCAGCATCGTGCTGACTGGTATATTTTCAATTACAGAGGTTAGGCTATTAAGCCCTTCCACAGCTATGATGATCCCACTTAACTTTAAGCACTTGTAGTTGTTAAAAAAATTCTTCCGCACAACCTTGTTGTAGCAGCACTTGCCATGGCAAGTGCGCCATGCAATCTGGTTATCAGGTCAATACACACTGGTTGCGGTATTGCTTTCATCCGCACTAACATCAGTGGCCTTGCTGGCCCTTGCTTGATCTTACAACCTTAACAATAAATCTTCTGGGTACTTCTCACTGTCTTCACATGATAACCATTAACTAGGGTGTTTCCCATTCTGGGAGGCCCCTTTTTACTTAGTATCGTATCCTCCTCGTACTATGTTGTATTTCCTTAATCGGTTGGTATACCGTTGGTGTATTAGTTAACATTGTAGTGCCGTAGACACTCGTCTCGGGTTTCATTACTTCACTTCTTGCCTGTTGCACAGTTGGTGCGTTGCAAGCTGGTTGTCCTCGACTGCTCAGCATGTCGACCCAGGTTGCCGGAAATTCTATTCTCTTATGCACAAGATTCTTCACCTTTCGCTACCTCATGCGGCAGACATTGTTACAATGGAGACCGTCTTCGGGATTCACACCTTTCGGGATCTACCGTGTGACAGTTTCTCCGTACTTATAAGGACGCTTAATAACAGCCAGATCGGGTATTCCCGAGTAAGAGAGGACTTCCATCTCTCTGGCGTTCTTTCCGAGTTATAAAATAGGGTTTGTGGAGGGCGGGATGGATATCGTAGGTATCCAGCATTCTTTGGTACTCCTAACTAGCGTACTTCTCACGCTATCCCTCAACCCTTAACCCAAGGTACTAAAATCCTAACTCGGTACTTCTAAGCTCGGTAATTCAGTCATCAGAGCAATACTTGGCTCTGATACCACTTTTTGTAACACCCCAACTACTAACAACACACTTAATAACGTATCGCAGCGGAAATCTCAACTCACAACATCACTTAACTCTTTGGTGTTACACGCCGTTAGCCACCCTCGTGGCTAACAAGGCTAACATACATACATCGTACCGGTCTGATGGACTAAACTCCCGAGCAACTACACATTAATCCCGTTCCATGTCCAACATTCATTATACACTTACATTACAACTGTACCGAGTATTTACTAACTCACGCCGACACAATTTCGGTCTTACTACACCTACAATACCTCCACATTTCACATGACTACCACATACGAACAACTACCCTGTCCTACTCTCGAACGGCTTCAGTTCCTTGTACCTGAAACAGGAAAAGAAGAAAAGGGTGGCCCCCCTAGGGGCTCAGCACCTTTGCTTGTATGGTAATCCCGCAGCCCGCATGCTACCGGGCCCGCATGCGGTTGATTTTATTTAAAACATGCACACATTACACACATACATCATGCTTAAGAGCACACAACCGTTAACAGAACACAAACACAAGGTTAGCACACACAACATAACAACACATTTCACTTAATAACCTACACAAACTTAATTCCATTCTTCTTAGAGAACATAAACTTTACTTGGGGAGTGCCGGGTGATATAAGCCCGAGCACAACATACATACATTTTCTTTACTTGGGTGTGGCGGCCTCATATAGGACCGATCACACCTTACACAATTCCCCCTAGCTCCGATAATGATGATGTAGGTAAGCCTTGGTTAAGCTTTGGGGTGGTTGTAATTCAAGGAGGAAAAACAACCGTAACATATAAAGAGGGAGTCGAAGCAACTTAGGTAACAACACCCTACCAACATTACACATAATTCCCTCCTAGCCCGATGTAGAGGTCGGGTAGGTAAGCTTTGGCTAAGCTAGTGGGAGGTCGAACATCCAAGAAGGATAAACAACCCTAACATAACAGAGTGGGAGTTAATTCACATATATACATCAACTCCCAAACAACACGCGCGACCGGAACTACCGGATTCCTCACCATACATAACATATACTTATTAGTTAGAGGTTCCTTTATGGAACTTATCACATACATACATCACATTGTGTTACTAACTCGGGTAGACACATCAGGGAAAATCACATTCCATTTCAACAACACGGATAACAGTATCCAATAACAACAACATACTGAACAAGTCACATACATCACACAAAGTCACACATACACTAGCGCACGGATAGCCGTAGTTAGAACGTTCCCGTGGGTTGGGACGTTATTCTGAATGCCGATCTCTTATGTGAACCTAAGGTCGGTTAACTAGTATTTAACACATAATTAAGGTTAAGCGGTATCGGAATTAATTACGCCACAATAATGAATTACTATAAACTCATTTCATGCTTTATATTGCAAGGTGGCAAACACACAGAAAAACACATTGGCATACAAGCCGGTGTAACCCGGTAGGACACAGGTTGCAAGAAAACCATACCTGTCACCGAAGGTGCATTCTAATGTGCCATCACATGTTCCTTGAAAATCTTTGAACAACTGGTAACATTATAACTATCTCCATTAACATCGGGGTAATATAACTATTTAACGACTAATGCGCCCATGGTTAACCCCGTTAAGTAGTTTTAACTCCACATTTTTAACTTGTTTAACTTTCACATTTTATTACAATTCTTCACCACTCAATTGCCATTATAACTCATTAACATATCCTTAACAACTGCAGACGTGTATATCTGAGTGGTTAGAACTGGAGTAATTAAAATAAAAGAAAAGAAATTAAAACTCAAAATATCTGTCGGGCTGCAAACAAATCCCGGTCGTTGTAGTATAGTAAAGTGTAAGCGACCGGATATCGAACCGTGGGACTAAGGTGAATATTTTAGTACCTAAGTGTGTCATAAGAGGGGGAATTAATTGACTTTTTTTTATGAATAAAAGGAAAGATAAAATAACTAAGTTAATAAATTAAACGGGACTCTGGGTCAGGTTAATATAATCTGCTCTTTCATGCTATGTCTACTGGTTTAATTATAATTGTTTGGCAAAATTCCTCTTATTATCTTAAGGTCCGATGAAAACTCATAAGAACTCGTTTACCTGAAAATGCAAGGTCCGATGAAAACTCAAGCGAAATGCGTGTAAACGGACGGTTTAGATATGAGAAATTATTTATGCATCTGAGTACTAACTTAAACGATGAAAACAAGCTTCCTCCAGATTTACGACTTAATTAACCTATCTATTGTCACCGATCAGATTAGAAATAGATTTAGTAAAGCAATTTAATAAACTCATGACATTTATTAAAAAGGTGCGAGATAACCTTTAAAACGCAACAAACTGAATTTAAATAAACCAGTAAAACATATTGCATAATTAATACAAACACATAATAACCATTCCCAGAGTATAAATATTCTAGCCTAACATATTAAAATAGATAAACAGAAACAAGAGTAGTAGAAATCATCTATAGTCACTCCTGCATTCGTTCTGCTATTTTGTATACGTCGGACTAGAGGTGGATATGGTGGAATGAAAGAAAATAAAATGGAGAAGACGGGAGAAGAGAAATGGGATGAACGTGTGATGTGTGGTCTGTAGTGGATCGATGATGTTGGGTGGTGGATGTGTAAATGAAAGCAGAAGGAACGTGTGTTATATAGCAGATAGGAAGAGGAAGCAGACAGAGGGAACACCGCGTGAGGAATTTAAGGAATTGATTGGGGCGGCAGAAAGAGCTGGATCACGCGTGAAAGGATTTGCAGATTGATTGCTCATTGATTGCTCATTAATTGCAGGGGACAAGCTGGAGACAGACGCGTGAGGGAATTAAGGTAGGCGCCGCTCAGAGTAGATGGATATGGCAGAATCAAGTTGCAGACAGTCGCGAAGAAGAAGACGGTCGCGTCTGATTTTTAGTCACGTCCGCCCTGTGTCCTCGTTGGCGTCCGCCTCTGGCTATGCGGACGTAGCCTTGTCCGCGTTGGCGTCCGCCTCTGGCTACGCGGATGCAAGTGGAACCGCCTCCCTGTCCGCCTCCGGCTACGCGGATGCAAGTGGAACCGCCTCCCTGTCCGCCTCCGGCTACGCGGACGCAAGTGGGAACCGCCTCCCTGTCCGCCCAAGTCCATGCGGTCACTTGTGTGGTCACAAACTGAATTTATTTTCATCTACAAACTTTGACCAGCTCCAGATTCTTCGTTTGGACTCCGTTTTTCGAGCCGTCTGCGCCTATGAATTCGTCTCTTCGTCTACTTTACTCCCAGCTTGGTTTTCCTCATGTTATAACAATAATGTGTGAGATAACAATAAAACATAAACTAGAGGAAAACTAACCGAAGTGGAGAAATGAGCAAGAAAAGTGCTAATATTATAATGAAATACACCTATAAAACATGCTCATTTGGACACTTATCACACCCCCACACTTATCTTTTTGCTTGTCGTCAAGCAAAACCACGTACCCAAGTAAGTAGAGAATGCTCAATACTAACAATTATTATGAAGGGTAGGATAAAGAAGTGAACAGTTCATGATCTTTTTAACTTATTGAGGAGTGTGATCCATCAACTGCTGGTGGCTGATAAGTGTCCAAATGAGCATGTTTTATAGGTGTATTTCATATATTATATTAGCACTTTTCTTGCTCATTTCTCCACTTTGGTTAGTTTTTCCTCCAGTGATGTTTTATTGATTATCTCACATATTTATTGGTTAAACATGAGGAAAACAAGCTACGAGCAAAGTACATAAAGAGACGAACGCGTAGGCGAAAACGGGGATCAAATCGGAGCTAAAACGAACATTTTAGAGGCAAAAGACCTTCGGTCCGGACCAGTGTCCGGATCACCTGGTCCGGACCAACTCTCGCCAGCGCACAGAATAGGAAATCGACATTGGTCCGGACCAGTTGGTCCGGACCATGGTCCGGACACACCTGTCTTGCCAGCGTACAGGCAGCAGCATGTGAAGAGATAAAATCATTATCTCTTCACACGTTAACACCACCGCCTTACCACTCCCTTTACCCTATATTTTCCTATAAATACACCTCCAAACCTCCATTAATATATATCTCATTCCACCCCAAACTCATGCCATTTTCTTTCCATAAAAATACCATAAAACTCTCCAAAAATCATACATCTCATCCACATATTATCCACATAAATTCCATACTACATCTTATCCATAAATCATTCCACTTCATACCGTTATTCTGTCCAACCTCTGTCAAAAATATTAGCAGATAAGATAGCGGAGCGGAAATAAACATCTTTTCAGATGTATTCCTCTACTTCTTATTCTGTCTTAAATATGTCGGGCTAAGAGGATATACTCCGGCGAGGGTTTAATTGTGGTTTGTTTAATTATGTAATCAATATTTCTACCGGTTAAAATAAATACAGTTTGTTACGCTTAAAGGTTTTCTCTCACCATTTTAATAAATTACATGAATTTATTAAAATGCTTCCCTAAGTCTATTTTGATCAGACCAGGTGATGAATAGACAGGTTAATTAAGCCGTAAATCTGGAGAAAACTTATTATGATTTAATAAGTTAGTATTTACAGATGCAATTATAATTCCTCGAATTTAACGTCCGTTTACATAGTATTGCCCGAACCTTGATTAGACCGAGCATTTTCTGGTAAACGAGTTCTTAAGGGTCTATGACTTAGTCCTTAGGATAATAACAGGAATTTGCCAAACTAATAAATTAAAACGGTAGAGATAGCATAATTAATCAGATTATATAAAACTTGAACCCGGAGTTCCATTTAATCATCTGCACTCAGTTTTCTAATCTGCTTAATATTTTCTAAAACAAATCAAGCTTGCCTCCGGCTAAACCCCCCCTTTTTACAGTTTTTTATTAACTACCTAAACTAGGATAATTGAACAATCTCCCTGTGGATACGACACTTGTTTTACTACGCCGTATAGGTACACTTGCCTATTAGTTTGCTATAAATCTATATTTATTATAGTGTAGTTTTATCCCAACAAGTTTTTGGCGCCGTTGCCGGGGAGATTGATTCCATCAATTTCCCTAGTTTCTGGTAGTTCACTCGCTATATAGTAATAATCTGTTAATACTATTAAATGTTAATCTTGGACATCTGAATTGGACATCGGACTTCTGACCTGACTTGGACATTTGACTTCGGACTTTGGACATCTAACTCCTAACATCTTAATATTATTGTCATTTCGTTCCATTGTCATTTCGTTCCATTGTTATTTCGTTCCATTGTCCTTTCTTTCCATTGTCTCTAACTACTAACTTTAAATTCTTGTCATTTTGTTCCATTGTCCTTAACTTTTCGTTCCATTGTCCTTAACTTTTCATTTCCATTGTCCTTAACTTTTCATTTCCATTGTCCTTAACTTTTCATTTCCCCAGTATACTAACTTATAATTTCTGTCATTTTTTCCCTTGTCATCTTATTTTCTGTCATATTACTCTTGTTAAAAAAAAAGAAGAAAAAAAAATATATATCTGTGTTGTTTATCAGACTAACCCATATCTCTGCCTTTCTTATTCTATTTACTAACTAATTTTGCAGTTTCTGACAAACCGCAAGTTATCTTCTGTGCATGCCAAACACTCGAACCCGAGGCTCTCCACCAATCAGTCCGAGCCCCGAACCCGAGCGCACTTTATTACAAGCACAAAGAAACCTGAGAAACCAAGCCATGGCCAATAACGAAGTTATAAATGAAATGACCATGCAAATCAACCAGAACACCGTGCTCTCTCT